>CM075990.1:15872514-16130014 GCA_038087875.1 Malacoraja senta | reverse complement strand
GGGTTTAAAATGCCTTTTTTCTCCAGCCTGTTCAAATCGATCTTTGTCAGGCTGTTTAGTTGCTGGGAAAAAATCGCTGCGACTGCCGTTTTATTAAGTTTATTAAAATTAGTGCTGGATAATTTAATAGCAGGAGTAAAAATAAAATCGTCTTCTAAAGCCCTCATCGCCGACAACGGGACGGATCTCACGTAGGGGACAAAGCAAGGTACACCGTTTATTTTTACATATAAACGTGCTTCTTAGGATGCCTTTAATCAAAATTTCATGTTGCGAAAATGTGATTATGTAAATATACGAACCGGCAGTATTTTTCCTGCCGATATGGGGTTTAAATTCACTGCAACCGCAACTTTCCAAACCAGCGCGTTCCACAAAATCTCACTCGCAAGATGATTAAAATGGCCATTAATTTACGGGAATTAAACACTAAATTCCTTCCATTTGGCCTATAAAATCATGACAATGAGATTTAAAAATCATGTTATATTGTGAATTCTTGTGTGAATGTTATTTGGACACTTAGGCTATTCAAAAATGTTAACCTTTTCTTATGAAATGGATAGATGTTTAGATCTAGTAATTGAATTTTGTAATTAGTTACAATTAGGTAACTAACTAATTATATGCTTTAATTTCAGGTCATCCAAGTAAGATTGTTTCATATTTGTTTCAGAATGCTTCAATCTTTTAAGAAAGTTATGGGCTTTTGACTGTCCTCGATCACAGCTTTTGTGTTAAGTCAATGGAAAAGCAACAAGGAACAAGATGCTAATTACCGAGTATGAAAATGGCCATAACTTTCTTAATACTGAAGATATGAAAGTGAATTAGGTGTCAAATTAAACTTATTTTTATGCTTTATCTGATGGGATAAATTGCAGACTTGATTTTTAAAATCTAAAAATGTTGTAACATTGCTAGTGATGGGGTAGAATAGTGTGCGTTTAAACTAAGAACGAGGAGGGAGAAGTATACTTGTTGGAACTGGAGGGAATATGGTAAATAATAGCAGCGTGATACAGTAAAAAACCCTCAGGATTCCTTCGTATGGACAATCCAAGCTACTATTGCATTCCCAGAGCAGGACTCTTTGTGGGTCTGGTGCATAAATCGGGAAAATTTTAATGGGAAAAAGAGTGCCCACATTGTTCCCATACAGTCTTCATAATTTTTTTTTTGTTAAATAAGGGATGTTGGGAACCCAATCTGAGAGATGGAGTGAAAAGAAGGCACCCAGCAAGAAGCACAGTGATAGCACAATGCGATGGAGCAGGATTTAGATGACCAGTAAAAAACACAATGCTGGAGGAAATCAGCGGAACCAGCATCTGTGGGGGGAAATAGATAGACAACATTTTGGGTCAGGACCCTCTTTTTAGTTTAGTTTAGAGATACAGCGCGGAAATAGGCTCTTTGGCTCACCGAGTCCGTGGTGACTAGCGATCCCCGCGCACTAACACTATCCTACAAACACTAGGGACAATTTAAATTTGTACCAAAGCTAAGTAACCTACAAACCTGTACATCTTTGTAGTGTGGGAGTAAACCTGAGATCCCAGAGAAAACCCATGCAGGTCACGGGGAGAACGTACAAACTCCGTAAGACAGCAGGATTGAACCCGGGTTTCTGGCATTGTAAGGCAGCAGTTCTACTGCTACGCCACCGTGCCACCCTTCTTCAGACTGAGCCCATAGATGCTGCTTGTTCCGCCAAGTTCCTCCAGAAGTTTTGCTTTTAGTTCAAGATTCCAGCATCTACGGTCTCTAGTGTTTTACAAGACGAGTCATCACTGGCTAGTACAGCACAGAATGTTCCAGCTGTGACTGACATCACATTTTTATGTTCACTGTTGTTATACATAAAATGCCAAATCTCTTTTTTTTTTAAACAATCTTTTCCAACCCTTACCTTTTCATACTATTTTCCCTACACCCAGTTTCTTGATCTCCATCTCTTTTTTGTGTGTATATTTAAGCATATTTCCAATGTGTGTGTTTTCTTTGAAGCCGGTCAAAATTCCTAAGTATTCTTGTACATTCCATTCCTTTACTGTCCTTTCCCTGCATAAGCCCAGTAAGCAGTTCTGAAATGTGTCAAAAGCCAGTCGGGAGAAACACTTCATGTGAATTTAAGAAATGGAGTCGTTGTAGAAACTGCGTTCTTTCTCTTTTGACATACCTCAGGTACCAATTAAATCTCTCCCTTCTCAACTTAAACCTATGTCTGGTGGTTCTTGATTCCCCAATGTGGGGTGAAAGACTGTGGATTCACCTGTCAGTTTAGATCAGCAAACATAGACACAAAATGTTGGAGTAACTCAGCAGGACAGGCGGCATCTCTGGAGAGAAGGAATGGGTGACGTTTCAGGTGGAGACCCTTCTTCAGTCCCTGCCCTTCGACGGCCCACTCAGTGACCTGCCAACACTGCAAGTGAATTAAGTGAACTTGATATCTTTTACTCTATGATTAGGAGCCCTGGCAGATTAAGAAAGTAAAGCAGAATGCACATTAAACCAATTGCTTCCAGAATAGATTTCAAAGCACAAAACTATATTAGTTAAATCTTCAAGCAAGGCAGGTACTGTTCCACGGTGGTTGCTACTGAACAGTCGGACAGAATTCCCCAATATTGATCTAGAAACACAAGTTCGAATCCTGCATGGCAACTGGAAAATTAAAATTAGTGTCGTTAAATAAATCTGCCATTAAATAAATAAATAAATGAATAATCGGGGGTGGACAATAGTCAAGAGTGTTTTATTGTCTTGATTTGAAAGTAGCACAACAGGTTGGTAAACACAGCACTCAATAGAAAAGATAATAAATACATTTTAAAATAGTTCAATAAATTAAAAAAAATCACCTTGTGTTTTACATGCTTGCAAAGCTGCGGGTAATTCAGTTATGCCTAAACTAAACTCAACACAAATCCTAACCATACACACAACTATGACCACAGCAGTAAATTTGCGTGCGTTATTTAAAAATTCCAAGTGTGTAAATCAAGCGTTGGTAGTAAAGGAGAAAGCGCGTTATTTCAAAAGTGCATAAATCAAACATGCTTATAATGCAAGGTGCCTGTATTGGGCAAAAGAAAATATAGCCCGATGTTCCTAATGCAACCAAGGCAGTTCATAGTTTAGTTGGAGTGCATAGTGTTTAATAGCCTGATGGTTGTTGGGAAGAAACTGATCCTGAACCTGGAGGTCGCAGTTTTCAGGCTCCTGTATCTTCTTCATAAGATCATAAGTGATGAGAGCAGAATTAGGCCATTCAGTCCATCAAGTCTATTCCATCATTCAATCATGGCTGATTTATCTCTCCATCCTAACCCCATTCTCCTGCCTTCTCCTCATAACCTGTGACACCCTTATTAATCAAGAATCCTTCATAAAAGAACGTCCTTTAATTCTGAGGGTATGGCCTCTAGTACTAGCCTCTCCCACTAGTGGAAACATCCTCTCCACATCTACTCTATCCAAGACTGTCTATATTCTGTATGTTACAATGAGATCTCCCTTCATTCTTCTAAACTCCAGCGAGTACAGGCCCAGTGCCATCAAACGCTCATCATATGCTAATCTACACATTCCAGGGATCATTCATGTAAACCTCCTCAGAACCCTCTCCAGAGCCAGCACATCCTTCCTCAGATATGGTGCCCACAATATTCCAAATGTGGCCCCAGCATTACATCCCTGTTTCTTCCCGCTGGCAAGAGTGCAATGAGAGCGTGGCCAGGGTGGAGTGGGTCCTTCATTATGTTGGCAGCCTCTTTGAGACAGTGCCTCCTACAGACCCCATGTCAGTGCCCGTGATGGACAGAGCATTGTTCACAAAGTCAATATGCTCTCGACCATACACCTGCAGAAATGGAAGATCCACTTGCAAAGGGACTTTGTACTTCTACCAGGTGATTCTAATAAGATGGAGTAGTAAAGCAGTCACCTAGTGCCCAGGTCCTCTACATGTCTGCAGCTTCAGCTCCTCAGACTCTGACAGATGGCAAAGCTGAAGGCCTGAACATCACTGATGTTCACAGTTGGTGCTCGAAGGAGCAAGAAGAATATCTCTCTCCCAAGTTGTGAAAGCCTAGCTTCTCTAGATTGACACATCATTGCCTGTTGCTGCTTTCAGCATGCCATTCTGCACTGGTGTAGTAGTAATGGGAGATTGAGACATATGCTCACAGATTACAGATTGTGGTGACATTCATCTCAAGTCCCAGATAGAACAACGAAATTCTTACTTGCTGCAGTCTCTGCTGCTGCTAATGGTCCACAGTGCATAATAGATGCTTAGCTTTGAGCTGCCGGATAACTTGTGAGTAGGAAGGAACTGCAGATGCTGGTTAAAATCGACGATAGACTTGTTGTCTATCGTCGATTTTAACCAGCATCTGCAGTTCCTTCCTACTCACAAGATATGCTGGAGTAACTCAACGGGACAGGCAGCATGTCTGGAGAGAAGGAATGGGTGATGTTTCGGGTTGAGACCCTTCTTCAGATCTTCTGAGGCCTGATGCAGGGTCTCGACTCAGAACATTGACATGATATTCTGCGGTCTGATGCAGTCTTGACCCGACAGATTGACTTAGACCTTCGGAAAATTGTCAAAAGAAAAATAAATCTGAAACTGAGTACAAGCGCTCAGGTTGAATATCAGAGATTGTGCTTGTTTTATATTTATGAAAAACAGCAGCAAATTAAATCACACAGTGTGCCATGGTAGAATAAGGGACATTCAAAAACTATTAAATGTGAAATAAAGTTTAAAACATAACATTTTAATAATTGAATTGAAACATATCAAAGATACTGGAATCAATTAAAATATTAAAGCAGAACAAAATGATTTTTTTTTAAAGAAATTAATTTCCCATCTTCCTTCCCATCAGCAGCCAAAGAATCCTGAAATAAAAAAAATCAATGGGGTTTCCGATCCCTGCGCCAGGTCGGACTGAGATGAAGCTGGGGTATCTCAGCAACAATGAGCTCTGCATGTGGAGATCGGTAGCTGAATGCAGCGACAGAGAGTGTGTCGTCCGCTACTCAGCAAGTCCTGGGGTGCGTGTGCACATCCTCAACCTCCGTTCCAGTGTCTGAACACCAACGGTTCCTGCGGCCAGCAAGATTAGTCCCTTGATTGGTTTGTTCATCTTCCTGGAAGCACTGTAATGTGGACTTGTCAGTGCTGATTGACTTCACCCAGCGAGCCGTACAGATTAGATCACAAATTTGAACCCACGTCTCAGCTCAGTCAGCTGCCCTCTGCAAGGTTGAGAACAATTTCAGAAAGAAAAATATCTGAAACAATCCATAAAAAAATCATCTGCACAGGTTGAAAGATATCATGATTGAAATGGTGATTGTTTAACTTGTAGGAGCAACATTATTAAATGAATTCACCCTGTGTGCCAGGCAAGGCAATACTTCAATTTGCAATAAAGGCACAAAGCTTTACTCTAGTCCCTCATCTAATTTTCAAGATTTTGTTTTCAAGGAATCATTCCACTGCATTTGTCCCTATGCCGTAATTTTTCTCCAATCCCAGCCAATAGGGTCTGTTGCACAGTTATCATCACTTTCCCACTAAAATACAATTCATTCATTTGCTCTACGCGCCAAGCCAAGAAGAAATGTTGAAAGGATTAGGCAGCTGATCTCAGCATTTAACTTTGCAAAGATTAATGTGACTGGTTTCCAAGGACAACCTCTGTTGTGCCGTGTGGCACTAACATTATCATCAGTAGGATAGACTCAACAGTTCAAAGTTGAGTCACATGTATCTAGGTACAGCAAAATTATTTTTTGTTGCATACAATTCAGTAAAATCTTGCTATACATACTGGCACTGGGTTGGGGTGGCAAGGGTTGGAACAAGAGACTGCAGATGCTAGGAATTTGGAATAAAATAAAAGAACACTGGAAGAACTCAACAGGTCAAGCAGCATCTGTGGAAGCCAAAGATGTTTTGTCAATGTTTTGAGCCGGAACCCTGCATCAAGACTCAGAATATATCTGGTAGCTCAAAGCTAAGCATCTATCAGCAGTGGCCTTTGCACATGGAACTATGGGAAGGATCATCCATTTATCCATCTATCTTCAGTTTCCTCTCACTCTCCAAAGACGCACAGGTTTGGAGGTTAATTGGCTTGGTAGAAATGTTAAATTGTCCCTAGTGTGTGTAGGGTAGTGTTAATGTGCGCGGACTCGGGCCAAAGGGCCTGTTTCCATGCTGTATCTCTAAACTAAACTAAATTTAAGAATGAGATGAGGAGAAAATTATTCACTCGTTGTAAATTTTAGAATTCTCTACCTCAGAGAGCAGTGGAAGCTGACTCATTGAATATCTTCGAGGTTGAAATTTACAGATGTTTGGACTACAGGGGGGGGGGGGGGGTCAGCATTATGAGGGAAAGGTTGGAAAATGGAATTGGCATCAAAATCAGACCAACAATAACTTTACTGAATGGCAGAGGAGAGTCAATTGATTCCCACGCCTATGTTTCATTCAAAGCACCTGAGCTACATCTAAGATCAAAAAACAGTTAAAAGGTGTCTATAGATTATAACCAAGATTGCCGTGCCTCCTTTCAAAGTTGAAATGTGTTGTCTTTAATTGTTGTTATTAAAGCTTGCCTAAAAACTAAATCTGAATGTGGCCACAAAACTGTTGCATCGTTTCCCCTCTACCCCATTAGCGGACATTGGATCGATGTGCTACAATGCTTAGAGTTATATTCTGCACTCTGTACCTTCCCCTTTGATCCACCTATTGTCCTGGAGTTTGACTTGATCATATTTACATTAACAATTATATGATCTGATTGCACAGCATGCACAACAAAGCTTTTCATTGTTCGTTGGTACACGTGACAATAATAAACCTAAACCTCACAGGGTCTCAGCCTGAAATGTTGACTTGGTCCTTTTGCCTCGACATGTGTAACTTGATCCGCTGACTTCTTCCAATATTCTGCTTTTAGTTCCAATTCCTCAACACTCTTCTCTTTATTTTGCACTTCCAATAATCCATCTTCTAGTTAACTTACATGCATGTCTTTAGTTATCAATCTCGCAATCAAGGGAAATATGTCCTTTATTTCCCAAAGGCCCAATACTAAAGTAACTACATGCATTCATTCTATCTTATCTGCACTACAATCAACAAGATACAAGATATATTTATTTGTCACATGTGCCAGTTGGCACAGTGAAATGTGATTACCATACAGCCATACATTGAAATAAAGAACACAACACACCATAGATTTAAACATAAAACATCCCCACACAGCAGGATCAAAAGTTTCCCACTGTGAGGGAAGGCACCAAAGTCAGTCTTGCACCATTCTGCTGTTTTGCACTGGCTATTGTATTTATTGTTACTCTATGTACACTGTTTACTCTGCGAGCTTCATGTGAACGAGGGGTTTCACAGCACCCTGATGTATATGACGCAAAAAACGAAACTAAACCCGAATCACTCTCAAGACAATAGTTGGTTTTAGGATTTAAATAAATAATCAACTATTTCATATTTATTTTCACAGTTGACAAATGAGAGCAATGTGTGCTCCTTGAAAACCTGATTTAGCTGACGACAGAAAACAAAAGAGTGCTGGGGATGGCCAACGGCTCTGCGCTTGAGCAATTGGAATGATAACTCGGGTTCCAAGGAAGGGTCTGAATCTCATCTGACTTCTGCTTCCACCCAGATGCTGCCTGGCCTGCTGAGCATGTCCCGTTTGCTCTGCATCTGTGAGCAGGTGTTCAAGATGGTCAGCAATTCAGTTGGTGTCCACACCACAACTGGATGGTCTTCCCAAGTTTAGCAGCCAGAAAAATTGCAGCCTTTTTGGGATGTAATGAGACAGAGAGAGCTCCTTCGACACTTGGGTGCTGTAAAATGAAGTGAAGTGTTTCTTTGAAGATATTAGACACAAAATGCTGGGGTAACTCAGCGGGACAGGCAGCATCTCTGGATAGAAGGAATGAGTGACATTTCGGGTCAAGACCCTTCTTCAGACTGAGAGTCAGGGGAGAGGGAGACACTGAGATAAGGAAGGGTAAGGTGTGAAAATGAGACATCAAAAGATCAAGGAAAATGTTAAAAGCGTTTAGCAACCGACAGATCAGGTAGGTTTAGGCAGACTGAGCGGAGGTGTTCAGTGAAACGATCACCGAGCCTGTGCAAGGTTTAAACATTTGCTTGCACTTAGTTGCTAAACACTTTCTCCTGCTCCAATTCCCACACCAACCTTTCTGTCCTGGGCCTCTTCCATTGTCAGAGTGAGGCCCAGTGCAAATTGGAGGAACAGCACCCCAGATTTTGCTTGGGTAGCTTACACCCCAGCGGTATGAATATTGACTTCTCTAACTTCAAGTAACCCTTGCTTTCCCTCTCTCTCTATTCCCTCCCCCTTCCCTGTTCTCCGACCAGTCTGACTGTCCCAAATTACATTTTGTTTGTTTGCTTTGTTGTCACCTTCACCTAGCCAACAATGATCTATTCTACATTTTCCTTGATCCACATCTCTTGATGTCTTGTTTTCACACCTTACCCTTCCTTATCTCTGTGTCTCCCTCTCCCCTGACTCTCAGTCTGAAGAAGGGTCTTGATCTGAAACATCACCCATTCCTTCTATCCAGAGATGCTACCTGTCTCGCTGAGTTACTCCAGCATTTTGTGTCTACCTTCGGTGTAAACCAGCACCTGCAGTTCCTTCCTGCACATAAAGTGTTTCTTTGTTGTTTTCAGATCCGAGAAGGCAACTCCTCCCCAGGGTTGAAATTAGCTTACTCTAACTAAAACTTTATGCAGTTAATATTGCTGCAATACTGTACCGAGCAATGGACTTAACAATACTCATGTGTATAGTTATTATAGAGTCGCAGAACATAAAAACAAGTCCTCAAGCCCACAGAGTCCATACAAGGACTCATTACATATGAAGTTTTATTTTATTCCACCCCGCTCCCCCAGATTCAACCAGTCTCCTACACATTAGGGACAATCTACAATGCCAATCTACAGTACAATTCTTCTCCCATCCTGCGTATCTTTGGGATGTGGGAGCAATCTGGAGCGCCTTGGGGATAATTCATGCAATGGAAGGGAGGTCAGGAGCAAACCTGAGTCCCTGCAGCAACTTTACTAGCCGCATCACTGCGCTGTTTGTCTCTTCGATTACCACGGTTTCTACAAAACACAAATTTATAGCAATACTCTGTCCCTCTTGCAATGATAGACATGCAATAGATCTATTCCCATTGCATCACATATTTTTTTTTATCATCAAGCGATGAATATGCATTTCTCTTTAAGGTTATGAGAACTCAGTTCCACTGACAACCAAACTCTGCAGAACTCAAGTTGAAAGAAGTCTTCAATCGACCTGTGCAAAAACCAATATGCTGGAGGAATTTAGCGGGCCAGGCAGCATCTTTGGAGGGAAATGGACAGACAACATTTCAGGTTGGAACCCACAACCATTTCCTCCATAGATGCTGCATGGTCCACCGAGTTCTTCCAGCACTTTGCGTTTTACTCAAGACTCCAGCATCTGCAGTCTCTTGTGACTCTCCTCCCTCTTCCATCAACTTTCCATTGTCGCTGACTTTGAAAGAAATTATAAAGTTGCCAATCTTGTTTTGCAATAATTTCCAAAGTGAACAACATTCAGGGGATGCCACGACCTTTAAAAAATCTACTTGAACACTTCTCCTCCATGTGTCAAACAACATCACATGAATTCTAAAACCAGGGCCACTTATGGATTATCTGTATTCTGCAGCAACCAAGATAATGACTTCATCTCTGCTCAGATCATGTCTCTGAATAAATTCAATTACAAGAACTAAAGACAGTTATATTGCTTATCTGCAAACATATATTCTGCTGTTATGGATATATGTATACATATGCACTGTATTTAAACTAATATCGCAAGTAATATACCCCTCACATCTCGCTGCACCATCTACCACAGTAGATAATCATCTCTCCCCTCACCTCAGTCACTCTGCTCCCTCCTTCCCCCCCCCCACCCCACATACAATCCTGGTCCCATAACAGTGTATCCTCTCCCCCCCCACTCCCCCACCCACCCAACCCCTTCCACCGATATCCATCCCTCTGGATATAGACACTACATGTTGGAGTAACAACAGGTCAGGTAGCTTCTCTGGAGAAAAAGAGTAAGAGATGTTTCTGGTTGGGACCCTTCTTCAGACTCTACCATCCTCTGGCTTCACACTTCACTCCTCCTAGTCTTTCCTTACCTAACACCCATGTTCAGCTGCTGCTTTTGTCACCATCTCCACCCATCTGCCAATCGCCCCCTCCCTCATCTGTATCCACCTCTCACTTGTCAAGCTTTACCACACACCCTGCCTCTCTTTTGCAGCATTCTGCCCATTACTCCCTCAGTCTGAAGGAGGATCCTGACCAGAAACATTGCATGTGGCCGATTAGGAAAAGGGGAGATGCAGCGAGACCTGGGTGTCATGGTACACCAGTCATTGAAAGTAGGCATGCAGGTGCAGCAGGCAGTGAAGAAAGCGAATGGTATGTTAGCTTTCATAGCAAAAGGATTTGAGTATAGGAGCAGGGAGGTTCTACTGCAGTTGTACAGGGTCTTGGTGAGACCACACCTGGAGTGTTGCGTACAGTTTTGGTCTCCAAATCTGAGGAAGGACATTATAGCCATAGAGGGAGTGCAGAGAAGGTTCACCAGACTGATTCCTGGGATGTCAGGTCTTTCATATGAAGAAAGACTGGATAGACTTGGCTTATACTCGCTAGAATTTAGGAGATTGAGAGGGGATCTTATAGAAACGTACAAAATTCTTATGGGGTTGGACAGGCTAGATGCAGGAAGATTGTTCCCGATGTTGGGGAAGTCCAGGACAAGGGGTCACAGCTTAAGGATAAGGGGGAAATCCTTTAAGACCGAGATGAGGAAAAACTTTTTCACACAGAGAGTGGTGAATCTCTGGAACTCTCTGCCACAGAGGGTAGTTGAGGCCAGTTCATTGGCTATATTTAAGAGGGAGTTAGATGTGGCCCTTGTGGCTAAAGGGATCAGGGTGTATGGAGAGAAGGCAGGTACGGGATACTGAGTTGGATGATCAGCCATGATCATATTGAATGGCGGTGCAGGCTCGAAGGGCCGAATGGCCTACTCCTGCACCTCTTTTCTATGTATCTATGTATCTATGTATGTCCATTTGCTCCACACGTGCTGCCTGAGTTCTCTCAGCACTTTGTGTTTTGTAATGCATGTTTATGGTTTTAATATTTGGGTTTTGTTGCAAAGTAGCTGCACGCTGGACAAAGCATTGTGCATCACCACTGTTACACTCTGGTATCTTGTAAATACAGGAATGTCAATGAATCCCATTTACCACATCGGGCCTGGCCAATTTAAGGGCTGCAAATATTCTTCACATTCTGTAATGTACCACGACGTTGGTATTTATTATACTGTCTGGAAAATGATGCCAGATAGTGTAAGCTATCATCAGGGGGTGATTACAGATGTACCTGACAGGTCTACAGTCACGGTGGAAGTTGCTAATCGTGCCTCAATCACCCATTCTCAAATCCGTGGTTCCTGAGTAACAATCACCAGGCAATCAGAATCACTGAGCATTGCTACAAAACATGTCTTACAATGTCTCACTTGGACACGATCCGCATTTTATTGAAGGCATCCACCCTATTCCGGCCTGTTTACCTGCAACCCTGATGGGCAGATACGGTTACACCCGATCATTGCACACTGTCAATTACAATTAGGTCACACACACACCGCGACTCTGAATACAAGGAACACATCTTTTAATGCAAAATTACAACTAGTTTCACGAGAATACAATCCACACCTCGTCAGAAGCAGACCAGAAGCATTCTCCCGTGATTATTGATAACCCGGACCGGATTTTCGATCTATATTCGAACTGTTTACGCGTTTGAGTGGGTCTGATGTTAAACTGGGAGCGGTGCATCCTTTAACCAGGCGCCGAGGCTTTACACACCTGCAGGTAGACAAAAAGCTGGAGAAACTCAGCGGGTGCAGCAGCATCTATGGAGCGAAGGAAATATTCCTTCGCTCCATAGATGCTGCTGCACCCGCTGAGTTTCTCCAGCATTTTTTGCCTACCTTCGATTTTCCAGCACCTGCAGTTCCTTCTTAAATGCAGTGCACTGCAATCCACTCACCAGTTTTCCTGCATCCACGCTATGGCTCCCCTTTCATCGAAATGTTTCTCAAACTCGTATTCCTGCAGAGAAATCACTGACATGTTCATTCTCCGCTCTTTGGTTTGGTCCGCGGGGGCGTGCAATGGTGCGGACGCCTCTGACAAGACGGGGGATCCTCTTGAATGAGCTGCGGGAGGGAGGGAGGGGAGCGAGCAGCAGGTGAGAGGGTGAGGGTGACTTTGAGCGCTACAACAGTAAAGGACAGAGCGTGTGTTGCCTGCTGCTGCCGCTGCGTCGGTCGCGTCTGCAAGCGGTGACCGTGAGCCGAGCCCGGATCCCCGCCCGCCCGCTCTCCTCGCAGGGGGTGATCCCGGACACGCACCTCCCCTTCCACGCTGCACCCCCGGCGCTCCATTGCTCCCAACCACTCCATTTGCATTTACAATCACCGCCGGCAAACCTACACCGGCTCCGGGTTTTGCTACGCCTTTCCAGCGCGATGTTTACACGACATTCCCCGTGCATTCACCCCTCCTGTGCTGTGCAATGGGCAGGGTTGATTGGCGTGCAAGCGCATGGGCGCAGCGTTGCTGGGGTCGCTGCTGTGATCACCACCGTGCCCGCGTTGTGTGTTGTTGCACTGGTTGCAACTGTCCCCATGCCAATGCCATCAACACCTTCTCCTTGTAATGTCCGTCCCCCAAACCCGGGGGCTGCCCGCTTGCTCCCCCCGCCCCCCCCATTTCACTTTGCTGCCGTTCTGCAAAAAAAAATGCATACCTGTTGCTGGCACAGAATGCAAATGATTTCAGTCGCGCAGTTTAACTGCTCTCCGTTTACCTCTGTTAAGTTTAAGTTTTAATATATTATCTATGTCCCTTCCCCATACACATACACCCCGCACATCTAACCTCACCCAAACCTTGACAGCTGGACACCTGTCAAGGTAAAGTCACTCGTGTTCAAGAAGGAACTGCAGATGCTGGAAAATCGAAGGTACACAAAAATGCTGGAGAAACTCAGCGGGTGCAGCAGCATCTATGGAGCGAAGGAAATAGGCAACGTTTCGGCCCGAAACCCTTCCTCAGTCTGAAGAAGGGTTTCGGCCCGAAACGTTGCCTATTTCCTTCGCTCCATAGATGCTGCTGCACCCGCTGAGTTTCAACAGCATTTTTGTCTACCTCCTAAGGTAAAGTCACTGTTCGGTTTGAATGTCTGTTTTTAGTTCAATTTTAGGTCTATTTTAGATATGATAATTTTTAAAGTTGTATGTATTTATTTCTGTTTTTATTAATTGCACTGACAAAAACTGATGAGAAACAATTTTTTGTTTCTTCTGCATATGCAAGTACTCTGTGAAATGACAATAAAGTTAATACTGAATACTGAATATTGTCACATGTACCGAGGTACAGTGAAAAGCTTTTGTTGCGTGCCAACCAGTCAGCGGAAAGACCATACATTACACTCGAGCCATTCACAGTGCACATATGGATGATAAGTGAATAATGTAGAAGGGTCTCGTCCCAAAACGTTACCCATTCCTTCTCTCCAGAGATGCTCCCTATCCCACGCAGTTACTCCAGCATTTAATGTCTATCTTCGGTGTAAACCAGCATCTGCAGTTCCTTCCTACATTATTTGATTTTACCAGTCACGTTTCAGATCTCGACGTGAATGTGAATCGAAAGCACCGCTTTAGCTTAGCTGCAGTAAAGAGTGAAGTTACTAAAAACGAGCACATCTAACCAAGAAACGCAGACCATTGTACAACATTTTGTTTGAATTTCTTCTTAAAAGTTTCAGAACTTTTATTTTACAGCACTTTTTTTTTTGTTTTGTCGTACAAGATTTTAATTAGGAAAAAGAATGAGGAATTTGGATGATGCACCCTATATTTCCAAAATGTCTAGTTTTGTAGCTAACTAAAATTGGAGAATTCAATTTTTCAAACCTTTTCAAACTGTTATTCTGTTTCCAGTACACGGCAATGATATATTAAAACCAGTTATTAACACTGGACTACCTCCTGCACCCATACAGAACTCACTGACTTCATTAACTTTACTTCTAATTTCAATCCTGCACTCAAATTCACTTGGACCATCGCTGAAATCTCCCAACCATCACAGGAGACAGACTATCAACTGACATCTATTATAAACCCCACTGACTCCCACAGCTATCTAGACTACACTTCTTCCCACCCTTCTTCTTGCAAAGACTCTATCCTCTCCTCCCAATTCCTCCGTCTATGCCGCATTGGCGCCCAAGATGAAGTGTTCCATACCCCGATGTCCTAATTCTTTAGGGAATGGGGATTCCCGCTTCCATCATACACGAGGCCCCCACTAGGGTCTTCTCGATATTCGGCAGCTCCGCTCTTGTTTCCCCTCCCCCAAGTCCTAACAGGGAGAGTCCCCTTTGTCCTCACCTTCCACCCCATCAGCGATCGGATACAACATATAATCGTCCGACATTTTCGCCACCTCCAATGGAATCTCACCACTAGCCACATCTTCCCTTCTCCACCCCTTTCCGCTTTCCGCAGAGACCATTCCCTCCACAACTTCCTGGTCAACTCTTCCCTTCCACCCAAACCACCTCCTCCTCATGTAGATTCCCCATGCAACTGCAGGAGATGCAACACTTGTCCCTATACCTCCCCCCTCAACTCCATCCAAGGACCCCAACTGTCTTTTCAGGTGAGGCAGAGGTTCACTTGCACCTCCTCCAACCTCATCCTCCTGTATCCGCTGTTCCAGGTGTGGACTCTTCTATATCGGCTTGCCGATTGTTTCGCTGAACACCTCCGCTCAGTCCGCCTGAACCTACCTGAACTCCCGGTTGCTCAACACTTTAACTCCCTCTCCCATTCCCACACTTCTGTCCTGGGCCTCCTCCATTGTCAGAATGAGGCCCACCGCAAATTAGAGGAACAGCACCTCATATTTTGCTTGGGAAGCTTACACTCCAGCAGTATGAACATTGACTTCTCTAACTTTCAAATAAACCTTGCTTTCCCTCTCTCTCCATCCCTCCTCCTTCCCAGTTCTCCGACCAGTCTTACCGTCTCCGACTACGTTTTATCTCTGTTTGATCTGTTGTTACCTCCCAGCTAACAATGATCTATTCTACATGCTCCTTGATCTCCATTCCCTTTGCCGTTTTCACACCTTCACACTTCCTTATCTATCTATCTATCTCCCACCCCCCCTGACGTCAGTTTGAAGAAGGGTCTCGACCCGAAATGTCACCCATTCCTTCTCTGCAGAGATGCTGCCTGTCCCGCTGAGTTACTCCAGCATTTTGTGTCTATCTTTGGTTTAAAACAGCATCTGCAGTTCCTTCATACACATATTAACGACATCATGTTTTACTTGGTATAATTTATAATGGAAAATGTCACAAAAATTGTTCGATTTTTTTCAATCATGGTGAAATTCACGAGCTTGTCCCCAATGTGTAATAGACATTCGGAGTAAAAAGGGCAGTTATCAATTTCTGATAAATATACTGATAGTATATTATAATCAGACAATTAATATGAAATCCAATACTGAAGTTATCTTGAATTTGTAACCCTTAAAATTCAAATACATTAATGCCATAAAATATTGGATATATGATTAAGACAAAATAGAGAAAAACATGGATCAGAGCAGAGAGGTTTAAATTTGAAGGCAAAAGTTACAAAGCAGTTGTGAGGAATAAGATTTTTACAGCAAGTCCTAGCATAACTGAATTTTCATTCAGCATGAAAATGCCCCAGCTTGCCCCCCACCGACCGAGATGCCCCATCTACACTAGTCCCACCTGCGTGCATTGGCCCATATACCTCTAAACCTTTCCCATCCATGTCGCTGTCCAAATGTCTTTTAATGTACCTGTCCCAATGTCTGAGAGTAGTTATGACCTGGAATCCGTTGCCTGCATCGGAGACGGAAACAATTAATCTGAAACTTCAAAAGGGAACTGGGTCGGCACTTGTGAGGAAATAATTTGGAAGGGCAAAAGCAAAGTCAAATGAAGTCAAGTGTAATTTATTGTCATTCGCACGAGTGCAGTGAATACAGTTACAATGAATATTTTACTTGTAGCAGCATCACAGGCACATGGACTCAGACAACTGACAAAGACACGTTATACATAAATCTTGCAAGAGCAAAGAAGGGGAAGCAATAGCGTAAATTTAGCAGGCTTTATGGCCTTGTGGGATGAATGAAGCAAGAAGTTACAAAGGGAGTGGTGTCTGCACTAAGGTAGAAAGGGTTGGAGATGGGAAGATGGGTGACTCGTGATGAGATCATGTTGGAGGTGATGGAGATGTCAGAGGATGATGTGTTGGATACGGTGGCTGATGGGGTGAAAAGTGTGGACCTGGGAACTCTATTCTTGTCTGGTGGCAGGGGGAGTGAGAGCAGAACTATGGGACATAGAGGAGATGCAGGTGAGGGATCCATCTGTGACATCAGGGGGGAAACCATGTTCACTGAAAAATGAAGACATCTCAGATGTCCTAGAATGACAAGCCTCATCTTGGAGCAAATGCGGCAGAGATGGAGAAATTGAGAGTGGGAGATTGCGGCTTTGCAACAGGCAGGGTGCTAGCCGGTAGGGTTGTAGGAGATGTCCGTTGATAGTCTGTCCGCTGTGATGGAGACAGAGATCAAGAAAAGGGAGAGAAGTGTCGGAAATAGTCTGTGAACTTGAGGGCATGTTGGAAATTAGTGGTAAAGTTAATTAAATCAATGAGTTCTGCACAGGTGCAGGAGGCAGCCCTGATGCAGTCATCAATGTAGTGGAGAAAAGTTGGGCGATGGGTTTGATGTAACCAACCAAAAGGCAGGCATAGTTGTGGCCCATGCTAGTGCCTATGGCTACATCTTTAACGTGGATGAAGTGAGAAGAGTCAAAGGAAAAGTTGTTGAGGGTGAGGACAAGTTCTGCCAGGTGGAGGAGAGTGTTAGTAGAGGAGGGGGATGGAGGTGCAAAAGGACTGAACATCCATGGTAAGGATGAGGCAATGGGGACCTGGAAACAAAGTAATTGAAGTGTTGAAGTGAGTGTGAAATGTCCTGGATGAAGGTCGGAAGGGACTGGACAAGTGGGGATAGGATGGAATCAAGGGGTTTAGAGATGAGATCTGTGGGGTAGAAGCAGGCAGAATCAATGGGTCTGCCAGGGCAGTCCTGTTTGTGAATTTTTGGAATGGGATAGAAGCTGACAGTGCGGGGCTGAGGAACAATAATGTTAGATTATGTTGGCTGCTTTCCAGAGACAGAGTGGAGAGTAGATGGAGGGAGGTGGGGGTGGGGGGGAAGGGGGTGTGGGTGATAGGCTAGTTTGTCTGATGGACAAGGTTGCAATCATAATTCTCTGCAGTTCTTGTGGTCTTCGGAAAAACTGTGAGGTATCCAATAGGATGGTTTCCATGCTGCATCGGTAGAAATTATGAGTCACGCCAAATTTCCTTAGCCTTTTGAGGAGGTAGAGTCATTGGTGTGCTTTCTTTAGAGTCAATGCGATTGGACCAAGACAAATTGTTTGTGATACAGTAAACCCTCGTTATAACGAACCATAAGGGAGGGGTGGGGTGGTGACCATTATTGCTGATTGTCTTCCATAACCGAGTGAGGGGGGGGAGGGGTGATGTTTAACCCAAGGCAGGGAGGGAAGTAATGCGACATTGGTGAGGGGGTTTAAACAAGCGGGAATTTACAGGCCAAGGAGCCGTGGAGCCCCCGGGGGGGTCCTACACACGGTGTACCAGGGACGAGCCCGGTACTCACGCTGCCTTCATGCTGCTCACTCTCATTGCTCCCACAACCAGAAGCTCCCGCCACGTGGCACCAGCTTGTTGGGTAACTGGTGGAGGTGGGATGGGTGGTGCAATGGCAGCCATGCAAAATCCATTAGATGGAGGTCTGTTATTGTGAGGGTTTACACTTGGAAATTGAAGTCGACGACCAGCTTCTTCATTTTGCTGACATTGAGGGAAAGTTTGTCAACTTGATATCATGCTACTAAGTTTTCTATCTCCTTTCCTGACTATCATCCAGAAATCCGTCTCATCCTCAGTGGCTCAGCCTTCACAACATTCCGGGGCAGAAAATTCCGAAGATCCGTGACCTTCTGGGAATAGAATTTCAGTAATCTTATCCTGAAACATGTTTTTATCACTCCCATCGGGGGAATCATCCTGGCAACAGCTCCCCTCTCAGAATCATGTGTTTCAATAAGATCTGCAATCCATTCTTCTAAAGAGCCAAAAAGCATTGGTCGAACCTGTTCAACTAGTTTGGATGGTTGATGGAAACCTCAAAAGAAATTAAGGAAGGATGGAGACAAAATAGGAAGGGGGTCAGAAAAGGATTAAGTGCAGTAAATACATGGCAAAAACATTGTCAAGCAACACAGTAGGTTAACAAATGTTCACAGCATTTGGAACAAGGTGAATGAATTGTAGAATCAAGGAACTGCAGATGCTGGTTTATAAAAAAAGACAGAGTGCTCATCGGGTCAGGCAGCATCTCGGGGTAACATGGATCGGTGATGTTACAGGTTGAGATCCTTCTTCAGACTGATTGTAGGGGAGGGGGGGAGAAAGTTGGAGGAGGCACAGTACAAAGCTTGGCATGTAATAGGTGGACACAGGTGAGGCGGGTTATTTGGTATGCAGATGGTTGGACAAAGACCGTTCTCTTTGACATCTTTTCTCCCCATACATGGGGGCTCACTGGTACATTGATTAGTGTTGTGGCCTCGAAGCACATGAAACCTCGGTACGTTCCTGTCCCTGCGTACTGTCTTGGTGGAGTTTGCATGTTCTCCCTATGACTGTAATTTTTCTCTGGGTTCTCCAGTTTCCTCCCGCATTACGAAGTTATGTGGGTTGGTAAGTTATTTTGCTACTGTAAAATTCCTGCATTGTGGTTGGGTGGTGGCAAGAATTTGGGTGAAAAGCAGAATTAGTGTAGATGGTTGCTCGATGGTTGGCATTGATGCAGATGGCCTTTGGGCCTGTTTCCATGCTCTTTGACATTGAACACCCTGTCCACTGTCTGGCAGTTATTAACCTCTATAGATAGACACAAAATGCTGGAGTAACTCAGCGGGGCAGGCAGCGTCTCTGGAGAGAAAAAATAGGTGACATTTCGGGTCGAGACCCTTCTGCAGACTGAGAGTCAGGGAAGAGGGAAACTGGAGATCTGGAAGGGCAAGGTGTGAACACGATAGATCAAAGCAGAAGATCATCAAGGAAACGTGGAATGGTTCATTGTTGGTGACAACAAGGCATACAAACAGTAAAATTAATCAGGACAGTGAAACTAGTCAGAGAACTAGGGTGGGGGAGGGACAGAGAGAGAGGGAAACCAAGGGTTACTCATTCCACTTTTAAGAAAAAAGACTGCCTTTTAATTTTTTGAGATTGTTTTTCATTTGCTTTTGTTCCTTTACATCACCTGGGACTTTTAAAGCAAATGGGATTTTCTTGCTAATGGTTTTGTTGAGCTCATAAAGTTAGACAGACCATTATGATGGGTCAGGAAACAATGGTGCTGGTGTGCTAATTAACAATGTTCAATCAGCTCCCCTTATTTAACATCTCTGAAGCAGTGACTGAACACAGGAAGGTGCAGACAGAGTCATGAACGTTAACTGCAAGATATTAGTTATTATCCCTGCACTGAATATTAATGAATATTTATAAACTAGAAATGTGATTACAGATTTAGGTATAGGATTATTATTATCACGTGTACCGAGGTATGGTGAAAAGCTTTAACAATGAACTACAAATGCTAGAATCTGAAGAGGGGTTCCAACCCAAAATGTCACCAGCCATTCCCTCAGCACTTCAACTCCCCCTCCCATTCCGTATCTGACCTCTCTGTCCTGGGTCTCCTCCATGGCCACAGCGAGCAATACCCTTGCTGTCCCCTCCCCTTCATCAGCCATCTGGTTGTCTCCTCCCCTCCCCCAGCCCTCGGGCTCCTCCTCCGCCTTTTTCCTTTTTTCCTTTCTTCTCCCCACCCCCTATCAGTCTGAAGAAGGGTTTCGGCCCGAAACGTTACCTATTTCCTTCGCTCCATAGATGCTGCTGCACCCGCTGAGTTTCTCCAGCATTTTTGTGTACCTTCGATTTTCCAGCATCTGCAGTTCCTTCTTTAACCCTCCACAAATGCTGCCTGACCCACTGAGTTCCTCCAGCATTTTGTGTTTAGAAAACTGGTTGGATTTATAGTGAACTAACTGAGGAATAAACTAAGGAATAAACTAAGGAATAAACCCAACTCTTTCTGCAATTTCTTTCCATGGCCACTGTCTGTTTGACTGTTCTAAATCTTGACATTTTATTTGACCCTTGAACTGGCCATTGCTTGCTTGCCTCAGGTTAACTCAGGTTAAACGCTGCTGAAATCATCATCTATGTCTTGTTATCTCTAAGGTTTATTACTCATCTTCCACATTCCATAACCACAAGCTGCCCCAACCTGCTCCAAGAAAGAGTAAGTAAGGCAAGAGTGTTTAATCATATATGCCTACAACGGAACAATTAGATTCTTACTCGCAGCAGCATAACAGATTTAAAAGAATGCAATACACACAGATAATACCCAATAAACAAAAAAATAATCAATAAATTAATAACTACCAAAAACCCTGTCCTGAGTGCAACCAAAAGCGGCCCATAGTAGTTCTCAGTTGAGGTTAGTTTTGTGTAGGATTCTAGAGTCTGATGGTTGTTGGGAAGAAGCTATTTTTGAACCTAGTGATCACAGTTTTCAGACTCCTATACATTCTTCCAAAATGGTAGGAGTCAAATGAGATCATGGCAAAAGTGCTTAAGGCTTTTGATAATATTAGCTACCTTTATTGAGGCAGCGCTGCAGATAGATCCCCTTGATGGTTGGGAGGTCAGTAGCTGTGATGGATCGGGCAGTGTCAACCACTCTCTGCAATTGCCTTTGATCCTGGGTGTTTGAGTTGTTGAACCAGGCCACCAGGCAACTAGTCAGCACGTTCTCCACCATGCACCTGTAGAAATGTGAAAATCCTTCGACATACCAAATCTCCTCAATCTTCTAAAGATGTATGAGCTTTCTTTGTGATTGCATTAATGTGCTGGGCCCAGGACAGATCATCAGAGATACAGTGTGCATGCCCAGGAACTTAAAGCTGTTGGCTCTCTCCACCGCCATCCCCTCGATGATGGCAGGTTCATGGAATCTGCTCCAAACCTACTCATCCATTCCCTTCTTGAATCTTGATCGATACCTGGCATTCTCATGGATATGGTGATTCTTAACGCCAGATGCAAATCTCTCCCTATTCCTAGTGCATTCACCTGCCCTTCATCTATCATAATTCATCCATTCCTGGTTTTACATACCTTTTCCCACTCCTATTGCTGCACATTGACGACTTCAATTTAAATCATTTAGAATCTATATTAGGCTGTGGGCCGAGGAGCTTTATTCCAGTGTTTCGTGACCCAAGTCACAGAACTACATGAAATTTTTACATATTGTGTAAAAATATTATATAAATCACCCCTGAAACTCGTCATGAACAAGACTTGCACATTTTTATTAAATTAGAGAAAAACCAGAATATTTTCAGATAATTTTAGTCCAATCAAAGCATGTTTAGCATTGAGTTGTATGCCAGTTGGCCAATCACGCGCTTTGTTTCAGGCTAGCTAGGCAGGGAGCACTGAGAGGGCTTCACCGATGTCTGTTTTACTGGAGATTCCGATGAAGATTTTTTCTAGTTCTGTGGAATACATGTCGTGGAAACTTGCAGCAGGGTAATTGAATTTAGTGAGAAAAGCATGAAGAAGTCTGAAGAATGTGCAGCTAAGTGGAAGAAAGTCTTGAAAGCAATGTCCCTCCCTGAGGTGCTGCTGTCAAATTTTGTGAATCAACGAACTGAAAAGGTAAGATCTAAAGTCTGAATTTATGAAAATTAATCTGTATGCACTTTAATTAATTTAATTGCACCCTTTTATAATGTGAAAAAATGAGATTTGGAGGTTGTACATTCACTCACTCATTCATTCACTCACTAGGTGGCGGTGTTGCTAGCTGCCTCCGCCTTCAGTCCGGTATCTTTTTGTTTTTTTGTTATGTTTTTGTTGTTTGAAGAGCGTTTTTTGTGGGTTTTTTTTAAATGTTTTTATGTGGGGGAAGAGGGTACGGTAAGGGGGATACCATCCTTCAGTCGCTTCCTTGAGAGGATGCGACTATTATTCGAGTCGCGTCCTCGCCCCCCCCCACCCCCCCGCGGCCTACCTACTGGATTGGCGCGGCCTTTCCCGCCGGGACCGACCAAAGCTCCAGCAGCAGCGGCGCAGCGTTGGATACATCGCGGGACGGGCGATGCCTTACCGGGGATCGCCGTTTGGAGCTCCGGAGTGCTGGGCCTGCTGCACCAACAGCGCGGAGCTGTGGTTCGCGCCGCTCCCAACGCGGGCGGCGCTGACCAACATCGCGGAGTCCTGCGACTCCGCCCGGCTCGGCCTGTGGACTTCGGGAGCCGCGGACTCCGGTGGGAGGTGGCTGATGTGGAGGTCCGGGCCGCTGAGGATGTTCTCCGTCGGGGTTCGGCGTCGGGGTTCCACCGTTCCCAGCGAGAGGGCCTGAGCATCGGGCCGCCCGTGGCGGCGACTGCGGGTGCGCGGGAGGCCCCGACTACGGGTGAACATCTGGGAAGATCAGCGGGGAGGCTGGCTGGACTATGGTACCTTCCTTAACTTTGGTGCCGCTGTGGGATTATGTTGTGTGTGGACTTCTGTGTTTGTGCTTTAAAAAAAAAAATGTTTATTTACTTATTATTTATTTTTATGTTACTTGACTGTAAGGAAAATCCATTTCGTTGTCTCTAAAATTAGATAATGACAATAAATTGAATACAACAATTCACTCATTCACTCACTCACTCGTTAATTCACTCATTCATTCAATCATTCACTCACTCAATCACTCATTCATTCATTGACTCATTCATTCACACTCACTCACTCACTCACTCACTCATTCATTCACTCACTCATTCATTCATTCACTCATTCATTCATTCACTCATTCATTCATTCACTCATTCATTCATTCATTCATTCACTCATTCATTCATTCTCATTCATTCATTCATTCACTCACTCATTCATTCATTCATTCACTCATTCATTCACTCATTCACTCATTCATTCATTCATTCACTCATTCATTCACTCATTCACTCACTCATTCATTCATTCACTCATTCATTCACTCATTCACTCATTCATTCATTCATTCATGAAGTTGAGGGCCTAAACTATGTGTATCCATAGTTAAATCCAAGGTAAATTAAACATTTTCACTAATGCCAGTTTGTTGTAGTCTAATAAGTCTTTAACATCTAATCTCGGAGCTGCCTGCGATAACTTACCGGGAAAAAGTTCCGATCGCAGGGCCTATGTACTTAAAATAGTGAAGCCGCGGTCTCAATTAAGAAGCGGCCGATTCGCGAACGCGGAGTGTTTTTGGATCATCTCCGCGGGCGGTGGGGGGGGGGGGAGGCAGGCTGTACATAGTGCCGTCGGTAGTGGCCGTTTCCAGGCCCCGACCACGGGAGAAAAACGGAGGAATATTGATCGCACTTTATCGGCTACCATTGGAGTGATAAATGGTCAGTAATGGCTGATGTTTACGCAGAAATGAATTGGTGTATGTGAACTTGAACTTGAACTAATTTATCTATGGTAGTAACAGTGTTATTCTCATTAACATTAAGAAGAGGTTTAAATTTTATGAATTGAAGTCCATGCAGACTTAATGACTATGAGATGTTTGTTTTGTAGCCTCAGCCTGACCCTCCACTTGAACTTGATCTAACTTATCAATGGACTTATCAAAACTTATCAAAAGACTTGGAATCTGATGAAGAATATTCAGATGAAGATCAGATGTAATGTAAACAAATAAATTGGGGAAATAAATGATTATATAAAGTTTTATTTTAGTGTCGATCGTTTCACTGTTTATTTGGTCAAATTATTTAAACAATGAGTGAATTACTTATGATAATGGCGTGCTGGTGTCATCTATCCACACATACATACACACATCCATCTGTACGCACACTTACATGCATGCACACACACACACATACATGCACACATACATCCGCACACACACACACACATCCATCCGCACGCAGACATACATGTACACATCCATGCACACACATTACATCCACACACAAACATCCATCCACACATACATACACACTTACATCCACACATCCACAGATACACGTTTGACAGGTATACACAGACACACACACAAACTACAGATACTCAAACAATGCAACACTTTTAGTTTTTTTTTAGGTTAAAGCCCTCATTTGCAAAGGCACCATCGGGGGGGGGGGGGGGGGGGGTCTCTAACATAAATATAGGCTCATTGTAGCTTAAAATGAATACTCATCGAGTAAACTTCAGAGCATTCGATTCTTGGTTAGGATGTGACATTTACATCAGAAATAAGACAGGTCTCTTACAGGTCTGCCACCCAGCCTGGCACTGCCCCATATGGCCGTTACCCCCATTCTCCCCACTATGACAGTCAGTGGGGTTCAGTAAACGTGGGAACCCAGAGGATCTGTCCTGACCCTTTAATTAGGCAGGTTCATGAGCCCTTAAAACCTGGGACCTCTGCTGCAGTCTCATTACATTTCCTATTAAAGCGACTGGAAGATGACTTGCAGGACTGTCCCCCAGCCTGGAACTGCCCCAGTCCACTATGGCTGTGACCCCCACTCTGCACACTGGCAGTCAGTGGGGTTCAGTAAAGGGAGGACCCACAAGAACTGCCCTCACCCATTAATTAGGCTGGTTCAGGAGCAGGACCTGTGCAACAGTGTCATTAAAAAAACAGTCACAATTATATTCATCATATTATTTTTATATAATATAATTATACTTAATTATATATAATTACAGTCATATTTACAAGTCATATATATATGGGTATAATCATATATAGTTTAAATGACTGCAACACGGAAATAGGCTACCCATGGTGTAATATTGGCCACTAGATGGCGCTCACTTTCCTGATCTTATTTTCGAATTAGTTTATTAATTAATGTGCAGCTTTTGGCACTGACGAGTTATGACTCCTTCTCAATTATATTTCATCTAAATCTGTGGGAAATTTCATGTAGTTTGGTGACGTGGGTCACGAAAATCTATTTCTAGACACATTTTTGATGCTCGGCCCACAGCCTATATCTGAAGTTACTTCTCAAAACTCCACCTTCCTCCTTCCTTTATGACCTCCTTAAAATCTACCTCTTCTTTCATGCCTTGAGTCATCCATCTCATCTCCTTCTTTGGCTATGATAATTTTTTTTCGGATTCACAAGTTCACAAATTATAGGAGTAGAATTATGCCATTTGGCCCATCGAGTCCACTCTACCATTCAATCATGGCTGATCTCTGCCTCCAAATCCCATTTTTCCGTCTTCTCCCCAGAATCCTTGGCACCCGTTCTAATCAAGAATTTGTCTATCTATTTGCCTTAAAAATATCCAGACTTGGCCTCCATAGCCCTCTGTAGCAATGTGTTCCACAGATTAACCATTCTCTGACTAAAGAAGTTCCTCCTCACCTTTCAAAAGGAGCACTCATTAATTCTGAGGCTATGACCTCTGGTCCTAGACTCTCCCACCAGTGGAAACATCCTTTCCACATCCACTCTATGCCTTTCATTATTTTGTAAGTTTCAATGAGGTCCCCCACTCAACCTTAAAAACTCCAGCGAGTAGAGGCCCAGGGCTGCCAGTGCTGTCAAGCACTCATCATATGCTAACTCACCCATTCCTGCAATCATTCTTGTAAATTGATTCTTCAATTAAGCCACTTGGGTCAGTTTTCAATGTTAGGGGCACTGTATAAGTCTGTGATTGCCCATTGGAAAAACAATGTGCCTTCATGTGAAAGATAAAAGAGCTGTGTTGATACATTAGTCTAACATGGTTCTCAGAATTGCGACACACTTCAAGCACAATTAATTTCTTTGAAGTGTGGCCACAGTTGTCATGTATGCAAATACAGCAAACATTTTGTGCAAAATAAGAGCTTGGACCATGATGGCAGATGTGATTTATGCAGTTTTGAGAAGTAACTGTAAAATTCAGTACACATACGCACTTCACAGTTAAGAGGAAATCTGATTTATTTTCTGGTTAGCTTTTTTAGTGTTTGTACAGAATAAAATACAATTTAGGCAAAAACACAAAGTGGTGGATGGAACTCAGATTGCCAGGCAGCAATAAGCACCTTTAGAGGAGTTGAATGCTTTTAACTGCGAGGATAACAATTAAGAGCTGAAACTTTATAATCAAAAATTGAAATTATGTTTTCTAAAACATAATGTTTTTTTTAGCATCAGTTGCCCAGGAAACAAAGTATTTAATATTCAATAAGAAAGAAATTATAAAATTGTTCATGATTTTGCTACAGAATAAAAATAATAAAATACTGTAGCACCTCTGATCGCAATGATACTTTATTCAATGCAACTCTGAATCACAATAACTGTCAATGAACCAGACATTTCTAGTTCATTGACAGTATTATGCCAATTACTACAGCACAGGTTGGATTAGTTTATGTTTGTCATCAAATATACCTTTTGAGATAAATATCAGATAAATCCCGATACAGATTGTTCATACATTTATATTTAGCTTTATAGGCAAAATCAGTAACTTTAGGAGGTCAGGGAAATGACTGAGAGATGGAAAGAAAGGATGACAATCCAGGATCAAAAGAATGAAAGGATAATCGGAACAAGGGTGAGAAAAGAGATAGAGGAATTGATAAAGGCAAAATATAAGAAAGAAGCAAGAAAAGGAGCAATATCATTAAAACAAAGGAAATTAAAAATAATGAGATGGAGAAATAGGTAAAGAGAGGCAGATGATATAGAGGAAAATAAATCAAGTCAGATAGGAGGGGAATGACAGGCACCTGAGATGAAGCAGGAATTTGTGCATGACGGAAGGTTGAGAGAATATGGTTTGTGCACGCATCAAGAAATGAGAGCTGCAAATTGTCAACATTCCATGTTCAATAATCCATTTTAAAGTTGGTGCTTCAATTTCCTCATGAGATTGGAATCTCGCTCAAGCAAAGCCAAGAAATTTAGTAATAGATTAATAACAAATGGATTCAGTGAACCAAAGGGTTCCATCCTGTTGACAATGCACATTACAGCATAGGCTTGCAATGTGCAAGGAACTTCGACTTTGCTCAGATTCAATCTGGGGGTAAAGATGCTCAGCAGAATGGAGTTAAGTACACAGGCTCCACAAGGTGCAAGAGAATAGCCATGAGTTTTCTAATTCATCCAAATTCAGACTCTAAGAATGTTTTCCTTCTAATCACTTTACTGAGAAGCAATGAGAACTTTCATGAATATGGCAGCCACTTGTACACATCAAATTATTTTTATTTTGCAGGTGAAAATATAGTTCAGTACAGAGAGGAAAAAAAGTGTGTAAAATATGAATCCATAGGTCAAGGCAAAGGAAATGTTGTACTTGAATTCATTGAATCTTTTATGTAGAAATGGAACTGGGCTCCCCCTCTGTGTGTTCTATGACAGTTCCAAGCTCACAGCAGTTATAGAAGCATACTGGCTTTGTAATCAGAGGCATTCAACATAACAGCATGGAACTCATGCTACACTTTTACTAAATTCTTACCTGTGAGCAATTCTGGCCATCATATTTTAGCAAACATGCCAAGTCCCCAGAGAGAATATCGGTGAGATTTACTAGAATTGGAGACCATTAAAAACGACTGAATAGGATAACTCAGCAGTTCTCTTCGAAAGGCAGTGGATAACCTAAGATTTGCTTAAGATGTTCAAAACATTGATTTTTTTTGGTAAGTAATTAAAGAGAAATAATTTTCAGCAGCTGAAAATTCTTCAGGAACAGAATAAGACTTACGATAATCGATAAAATGTTGAGAGATAACGTGGTGTATAGTGAGGATTTAGAATGGTTTGCCTACAACGATGCTGAAAGTAGATTCAATGACAACTTGCAAAAGACAGCTGGATAATGACTTGCAGGGGACAATTTCATGGGACCAGAAATGATTGGGAAATTGAATAAATTGGATTGGTCTTTGAAAGAAAGATGATGCACCAAGCGGCCCTTTTCTTTGTTATATTATCCTTTGTTAATTCTAATTTCTTCATTGATGAAATATGCAGTGAATATGCAGTGAAATATGCAGTGAATTCAGTTCACGCTCGGGAGAATGACTCATCCTACAAATAAGTATTATTGACTCTAGCACTTTCAGTATGTAGCAGGAAAGGAATATCACATAATTGAGATTTTAATTACAAAAACAGAAAACACTGGAAATATTCAGCAGATACATATTTTTCATAATTATACATGGCATTTATATGTTGCTCACATTGCCAGTGTTTATCATTCATATCTAACTGTCCCTGTAATGAGGGGGGTTCAATGGTGCTTCATTGTTACACGCATCTAGGTACAGTGAAATTCTATCTATTCATCCCATTCTGTAAAATGTTGCTTTACATAAGCACAAGCATACCCAAGTACAAGAGCGTAAGAATAGTAGATTAGTGGGTAACAGTTAGTCACATTGGTGGGTCAGGAGTCACATATAATCCAGACCTAATAATGGCAGCAGATTTCCTTCTGAAAGGATTTTGATCAACCAGAAGAATCTGAATGACAATCCAGTAGTTTCACGGTCACCATTGGCAGGGCAAGCTTTTAGCTCCTAATTTATTTAATTATATGAACTTAAGTCCCCCAGCTGTCATGGTGGAATTCAATTAATGCCATTTCCTGATCCATGGCACAGACCTGTTGACTCTTTTACCACCCTCCAATGCTGCCTGACATGCTGAATGCTTCCAGCAATTTCTGTTTTTATTTCAGTTTTCCAGCTTCTGCAGTTATTTGCTTTTCCTTCAGTTATATTTTGTCCTTTGTCATACGATGACAGATTTTAAAAATGCACGTTCAACTGTAATTCAAGAAATAAAACTGCAGAACCGGAATGAAAGACACAAAGTGGTGGAGTAACTCAACAGGTCAGGCAGCATCCCTGGAGAACATGGATAGGCTGATGTTTCGGATGGGGACTCTTCCTCAGACTGATGAAATTATCAGACTGATCTTCTCTCACACAGAACATAAATGTTTTCCAGAGAAGCTGTCTGACCCTCTGAATTACCAAGTACACCAGCATCTGCAGTTCTTTGTGTCTCCAATTGTTTAAATAAGTTTTGTACTTAGGCTCAAACAAATAATGCTTACCTATGTTTAGGTTGTTGATGAAGCAGCTGAAGAGGTTAGTCCTGGGACACTGCCTTCTTGAGCAGCAATTCTCTAAGGATAAATGCTGTCATACCTGTTCTGAGCTGTCATGGAGGTGGAACTGGGCTGTTGATTAATTTCAATGCCAGAGCACCATTCTCCTGTAAGGAATATCCAGATTTAAATCACAGTTCACATGGAGGACCACTGCAACCTACAGTATCTGCCTGCTGAAGGAAGAGTAATGAAAGGTTAACCTCACTCTGTACAGAGCACTGTGGTTGTGTAGGAATAATCTGCATTGGATAGTCCTAGGTTAAGTGAAATAAATATCTCCACTGTACTAAATTTACTCGATGTTGAGGTCAATATTCCAGTAGAAACCATTAATTTTATTTATACCAATGGGATGGCATAAAGTTGTAATAACAATAAATGCATTCATTAAAATGTGAACTGAGTGAACCAAATGAATAGCTTCAGCATTTCACTAAAATTGACATGATTTAGTTTGATTAATATAGGATTATTCTCATTACGTTACAGAGGTTAACAATATTAAATAACGAAACTGCTTAGCTGCATAAAGTCAACGTACTGTACTTAGTGATGCTTCCAAAAATGTATACACACAGCTCTGAGATAGGGTTAAGGGCCTGTCCCACTTGGACGATCTATTCCACGAGTTTAGAAGATCCTAGACGAGTTGAAAAAAATGTCAACGTCGTGTTGACTCGCCGAAGTAAAATACCTCCTACGACTATGTCTACGACCTCCTACGACCCCCATCGACCTCAGTCTTCCACACCTAAAACCAATGACGACTAGCTATGAGTGGAAAATGATCACATGATAAAATGATGTCATGTTTGCATTTTTTTACCGACCTATGACTACCATCACGACCTACTACGACCTACCTACGAGTAAAAAGTATCTAGTTTTTCAATGCCGCAACCTATTTGAGGCCACGAGTACGCGGAGACCACTCACGAGCATGAGGAAGAGTTACGAAGACATCCTACGACCTCGTGGCAACCGTGTTGCGAGTATGAGTCAAGGGCAAACTCGGCAGAGGTCGCCAATTAGGTCGTGAAAGTGGGACAGGATCTTTTCTCAGGACGTTCTTTCGGAGTCATTAAAATGATGAATATCAGATCAGACTTAAACAAAGCTGTTCGATTTGCTTGTATAATTTTACCTTGTAGGCTTGATAACTGCCACTGAATTAGCTGATTTACCTCACTTCCTTTAATCTCAGGGAAAACAGGTATCAAAATAGCACTTGTCAATATGTATTCGATTGTTGCCAGTTTAGCATCATAATAGCTATAATCTATTTCCTTTTGGAAATGCAATTTCTGATGTTATTAACTTTTCTACATCTACAAAGCTAAGAACTAAAGATAAAGAACAAGGATCAATTTTCAGATCACATTTAATACATTTCTGGATATAGCCTTACAATCTTTTGCTTTATTGCTAGATCCTCATTTTATAAAACCACTCCATGTATTTAAGGGTGCATAAATGAAAAATTACAAAACTGTAATAAATTTTTCACACTTAAGCTAACAGCGATCAATTCAACTTACGAAATATGAATGAGTCATTCCAGTCGTTTCCCTTCCATTCTCGTGCTCTATTGGTTATAGATTAAAACAAATTAAGTATTTATCAAGAGTGTAACTCGGTATCTTAAACGCAGAGAAAATATTTCTTTTCAGAGACTTAGTGAAACCTCATTTTTCAAAAGCACATTTTTTTCACATTTTTCATATCACAGCCATCAAGAAGGACTGGCTATCTCAATAATTCCAACAAGAGACAAGTCCATAAATACAATAACACTTTTACTCCTTATTATTCATTAATCAGTTCCTATATTCCAAATGTGTAGGAAGGAACTGCAGATGCTGGTTTACACCGAAGATAGTCACAAAATGCTGGAGTAACTCAGTGGGTTAGGTAGCATCTCTGCAGAGAAGGAATGGGTGATGTTTCGGATCGAGACCCTTCTTCAGACGTAATTTCTGATTTCATTAACTTCTCTTCATCTATAAGAGAACTTTAAAAATAATTATAGCAAAGCTAAGAACTAAAGATAAAGAACGTAACAATTTGCGATCCCAATGAATGCATTTCTGTATTATGCTGGATAATAAAAAATGCTGGAGTAACTCAGCAGTTCCGACAGCATCTCGGGTTAGGACCGTTCTTTAGACTCACTTAATTCCCTATTCCAAGATTGTTTGCATCCTACTGATGGGAACATGTTTACTGACATATCCATCAGGATTTCTGCACTTAATACTCTGAGATTGCACAATGTTTCATGCTTTGAGGAGGGCCACAAGATGGTGCACTAACTTCATTATGCACGATTTTAATGCATACTGGTCAAACTATCAGATGATTTCTTAATCATGGCACTATTCTCTTATCCCTATTTTTAGATTTTCTCCTTCCCTATTCTTTTCAATTATTTGTGCCTTAGAAGGCAGGGATAGGAATAGCATCTGAAGCAACAATAAATTATCTTTGAGATGACCAACATCTTTGAGGTCCGATCGACCGCTTTGAAAATATCCAATGTCTTGGATATTGACTCCAGCAATGAATTCCGCAGATTTACCACCCTCTGGCCAAATAAATTACTCCTCATCTTCCTTTTATTCTGTGCCCTCTGGATCTACACTCTCCAGTTACTGGAAACATCCTTTCCACATCCACTCTATCTAGGCCTTTCATCATCCGGTAGGTTTCAATGAGATGCCCCCTCATTCTAAACTGCAGCGAGTACAGCCCCAGAGCCTTCAAACGCTCCTCATACATTAACCCAATCATCTCTTAAACCTCATGTGGACCTCTTCAAAGTCAGCACATCCTTTGTCAGATATGGGCTCAAAACTGCTCATAATATTCCAAATGTGGCCTCGCCCGTGCCTAACAAAGCCTCAGAATGATTTTATCATGCGCTTCCAAGTACCCCGAAACATCATCCTTAATAATGAACTCTACATTTCCCCCGACAGAAGTCAGACAAACTGGTCTACAATATCCTTTCTTATGCCACGCTCCCTTCTTAAAAAGTGGAGTCACAAATGCGATATTGTATTCAAGCACATGTTGCATTCATACTGTTTATTTTAAAGGCACTGAGATAGTGGTAGGCTGGGTGAAAGCTAGCACATTGTACAGAAGGCACAATCCACTATTCACATCTAGGTGGAAACGTGAGGGTTTTAGTTTGCCGAATATACTGGAAGAGTAAAAAAGGGCCAGGGAAATTTGAGGCCGAGAAAGAATACCATATTCATCTGCAGTATTTGTGAGTGACAGTGTGACAAAGGTTTGAAATATTAAGTTACATTAGTTAAATCCTCCTGCAACTTTGGCTACTGAATATTAAACTTGTGAGTCAATAGAGTATATTTCTACACAGAAACAGTCAGTTGTCTGTGAACCAATTTTCCCACTACCAAATGAATATTGAGGACTATTCACAAGAGGTTTATGAGATTAATTGCTCTTAAGACAATTATCTTGGCATTTTATTTTAAGTACAGGGTCTCCCTTTTCTCTAAATAAAGGTGAGTCAGTGACCCTCGACTGATGCCTTTTCATAGAGAGTGTCTCCAGCATCTGCAGAAAAGAAGTAATTCACTGATTCTTCAATTATTGGAGGAAGATGTGAGTGCCACAAATCTGTATGGAAGTTAAATTGCAAATATGCCTCCACACCCCACTGACTGACAAAACAAAGGTGAAAGTCATTGTTCATCATTTTCTCTTGAAGTTGAGCAAAGGTTAATAATAAAATCTTTATATTTCTTAACAGCTACCACCCCCCCCCCCCAACTGACCCTGACCTCTCCATGCTAATGTTATTTCGTCAGAACAAATTTGACCTTTTCCTAATGAAAACCTAGAAACATTTTGTGGAAATTCCTCATTGAGTTTATTTCCTGGTCAACCTTACTCCTCCCATTGAAATTGTTTCAAATATACTTATCCCTGTTGATTAACGTGCATTCAAACAGCATCTTCCTTCAACACAGCGATGTCCCAGATAAACAATGTAGTTTAGTGATTCTGGTTCAAAGCTAAATATTGGCATGGATTAGATAGGTTTGTGACATCACCACCACCCTTCCAAGATCATTCTTTCTCTGTGGGAACTTTTCCAGCATCTTGCTCCTCTCTGCCTCTGCATTCTGAGCCTGTTTGACCTATTGCACTTGGTATTGACTCCACTTTGCACAGGCACTGAGATCAACAAAGCTGATGTTGGTTGGATGGTATGAGCCTTTAAAGTTGAAATGTATGGAAATAAGTTCTTGAACAAATTGCCTGAAATACACTTAGGCTAGGGTAATGCCTGATTCATCTCAATGTCCTCAACTGTGGACATTGGGCTTTGTCTATAGAACTGATGCGTTATCATGCTGAAAACTACATTCTGCACTCTACATCTTCCCCATTGCTCGATCTATTGTACTTGAGCTTGGCTTGATTATATTTATATATAGTATATCGGATCTGTTTGGATAGCATGCAAAACAAAGTTTTTCACCGTACCTCGGTACACGTGACAATAATAAACCTAAACCTAATAGTTATAAGTAGCTCGTGATGAATGCTTATAAAACAAACTCCTGGACCACACATCCTCTATCTTCTCTTTCTGCTCTTTGACTGGTGTTGCACCATGTTCACTGTTCCCTCCATTTCGGAATAATGCAGTGGGACCATACAGAAGCTCCATAATACCTAATTCAAACAGCCATATCGTTGTCCGAAGACATAACAGCTACAGTTGAGATATGAGTTTGCAGTACAGCATATATTAGTGGGGCTACATGCCTTGTTTACAGATCTTCCAACAGCCATTGAATAGGGTGGCACAGTGGCGCAGTGGTAGGGTTGCTGTCTTACAGCTCCGGGGACCCGGGTTCGATCATGACACGGGAATTGTCTGTATAGAGTTTGTACGTTCTCCCCTTGATCTACGTGGGTTTTCTTCGAGATCTTCGGTTTCCTCCCACAATCCACAAATACTTACAGGTTTGTAGGTTAATTGGTTTGGCAAAACTGTAAATTGACCCTAGTGTGTATAGGATAGTGTTAATGTGTTGGGATCGCTGGTTGGTGCGGACTTGGTGGGCCGAAGGGCCCGTTTCCACGCTGTATCTCTAAACTAAACTAAAATTCTTCATGAACTGAGGGTACAATGAAATGATTTGTATTTTCTGGATAATAAGCATTTATTTACATCATGTTGTGTGTAGTATCATCAATTGAATGGATTTTACTTTTATTCATGGAGATAAAGAGGAAAATATTAGTACATTCCACTATTTGAGGCAGGAGATAGGGGTCAAGAAAACATCAGCCTCAACCTTTACGAATGTCCAATGGATATGAGATTCTTTCAGCTTGTTTGTATGATAGTGGGTCAGCAGTGTGGATATTTAACAAACCATGGTGCTCGCAGTTCAGGAAACCATTCAAATAGGGAAGCAAACAATATGTGGCATCAAAGATTCAACTTTTTATAGTTTATGTAAATAACTTTAATGAAGTGGTATAGTTGCCTTAACTGATAAGGATACAAAGATAGGCAGGAAAGTAAGTTGTGAAGAGACGTTACAAGGATAAAATGGGATGTAGATAGGTTCGGTGAGTAGTCAAAGATCCAGCAAATGGTGTGCATTGTCGGAACATGTTAACTTGTTCTTTACGAAAATGTAGAAAAATATTAATTTGTAATTGAGGTTAAAGAGGATCCCAATGAAAAGTGCAATATTTTTAAAGGGGTGAACAGGGTAGATTTGTGGAAAATGTTATCTCTGGTTGAGGAATCTAGAACTAGGGGACACAGTCTCAAAATAAGAGATAGGCTATTTAGAACTGAAATTAGGAGAAATTTCTTTCGACAGAGGACGGTGAACTATGGATTTCTCTATTTTGCAGGGCTGTGAGAAATTGATTTCATTTCAAACTAAAATTCTATTTTTAAATATTAAGAGATTTGGGGAAAAGTAGGAATATGGTGATTAAAGGTGGAATAGGTTCCAGGGACTAAATGGCCTACTCCTAGTCTAATTTCTTGCATTCTCATTTCGGATCTACAACATCCACAGTATTTTTTATGAAACTTTAACATTTGTAAACACATTACAGTCTGTGAGAATGTTTTCTGCTCTGATCAAATTTCAACGTATTGAATTTGGGCTGGAAAGCAATTTGGGGCCCCAATAGGGACATATAGGGAGCAATATGCATAACCATCTGCTTTTAATATGAAAAATCTTGCTTCTACTGACTGCTGGACAACCAATGACATAAAATTAACGATAGCTAATTCATTGCCAGACAGCTGTGGAGGCCAGGTCATAGAATATTTTTAAGGCAGAAATTGACAAATTCTTGATCAGAAAGGGTGTCAAAGGTTATAGGGAGATGGCAGGAGAATGTGGTTGAGAGGGATAGATCAGCCGTGATTGAATTGCAGAGTAGCCTGATGGGCCGTATGGCCTAATTCTGCTCCTAGAACTTATGAACCTAGTCAAATAATTCCCAAGTAGTTTCCCAAGTAATTCCCAAGATAGATATAGTAAAAGGCAGGAAATAGTAGTTTTTGGGACTGACAACAATTAATTGCTCGTTGGGGAATTTTTCTTTTGGTTTACCAGAGCAAAGAGGTTTTTAAACAATAGGACAGTCCGAGGTGTGTTGGTCCTTCGGTAAGACTGATCTTGGAGACTTACAAATCAAACCCAATTTTATCATAATTCACAGTTTTCGATGACACAATGAAAGGCCTGGATAGAGTGGACGTGGAGAGGATGTTTTCAATAGTGGGAGAGTCTCGAACCAGAGCCATAACCTCTGAATTAAAGGATGTTCCTTTAGAAAGATGAGGAGGAATTTATTTAGTCAGAGGGTGGTGAATAAATCCCTTTGTTATATGGTTATATTATGGACGGGAAAGGAATGGAGGGTTATGGTCTGAGCGCAGGTATATGGGACTAGGGGAGAATACGTGTCCGGCACGGACTAGAAGGGTCGAGATGGCCTGTTTCCGTGCTGTAATTGTTATATGGTTATATGGTTAATCTGTGGATTTCATTGCCACAGACGGCTGTGGGGGTGAAGCCAATGGATAGTTTAAAGCCAGAGATCGATTGGTCTGAAGAAGGATCTCGACCCGAAAGGTCAACCATTCCTTCTCGCCAGAGATGCCGCCCGTCTAGCTGAGTTACTCCAGCTATATGTGTCTCTCTTTGGTTTAAACCAGCATCTGCACTTCCTTCTTACACATTGATAGATTCTTGTTTAGTGTGTGTGTCAGGGGTTATGGGGGGAGGGCAGGAGAAGAGAATGGGGTTGAGAGGGAGAGATAGATCAGCCATGATGATTGAATGGCGGAGTAGACTCGATGGGCTGAATGGCCTTATTCTGCTCCTATAACTTATGAGCAATTTCGACAAATGGGCCAGATGCTGCATGCGTGAGATTCTTCAGCACCATAAATAAGGACAAGCGCAGCTGCCTGTCATTGAAAGTTGAGAGCTTACACTTCATGTCGTCCTTCGTGCCCGGTCCACGACGGGCGCCTCCCGCTCTGGGCGCGCAGGCGCACTGAAGAGATCGAGGCGGGGCGGTTGGCGCGGCCGGCAATGACGCGCATGAGCAGTGAGGACCACGGAGCGGCCGGCAGCGGCGCGTGCGCAGTGCGCAGTCCCGGGATTCTCCTCCTCAGTGCGTGGGCGGGACGAGCGGCGCAGGCGCAGTGAGCGGTTGCGCCGTCCGTCCGTCCGTCCGTCCCCCGCGCATACGCAGGGGCAGCGGTCAGGCAGCGGCCGAGCGGAGAGGACGAGCGCGCCCTCGGGAGCGGGAATGGGGCCGGGCAGCGGCCTCTGGTACCGGCACCGAGCAGCGCCGCCTCCCCACAGCCGCACTACGCCTCCGCGCTGCAGATAACAGCGGGACGGCGCCGGTCGGGCCGCTACGGAGAGTTGAGGTGAGAGAAGACAGGAGCGGGGGGGGGGGGCAACGGGCCGCCCGGGGGCAGGGTGGGTGGGCGAGGGCTGCGTGTGTGGACCTGCGCGTCAAACCCCCACCACACACACACACACACACACACACACACACTGGGGAACACACACACACACACACACACGCACACACACACACTCACACACACACACACACACACACACACACACACACACACACACACACACACACACACACACTGGGGAACACACACACACACGCACACACACACTGGGGAACACACACACACACACACACACACACACACACACACTGGGGAACACACACACACACACGCACACACGCACACACACACTGGGGAACACACACACACACACACACACACACACACACTGGGGAACACACACACACACACACACACACGCACACACACACTGGGGAACACACACACACACACACACGCACACACACACGCACACACGCACACACACACGCACACACACACTCACATACACACACACCCCCCCCCCACACACACACACACACACACACACACATACACACTCACATACACACACACACACACTCACACACACACACACACACACCCCCCCACACACACACACACACCCCCCCCACACACACACACACACACACTCACACACACACACACGCACACACTCTCACATACACACCCCACCACACACACACCCCCACCACACACACCCCCACACACACACACACACACTCTCACATACACACCCCCACCCCGCCTGCACACACACACTCTCGCACACACACTCACACCCCCCACCCCCACGCACACACCCCACCACGCTTCACACACATACACCCCCACACACACTCCACCACATGCACCCCACCACATACACACCCCCACCCCGCCTGCACACACATACACCCACATGCGCTCTCACACACACACACACTCACACACACACACACTCTCACCACACCACACACACCCGCATACACGCACCCCCACACACACACACACACACACACACAATCTCACTCACACCCCCACCCCACACACACATACTCTCACACACCCCCACCACATCACACACACTCACTCACACCCCCACCACACACACCCTCACACACACCGCACCCACCCCCACACACACACACACCTCCCCACCCGCGCACCCCCCACCCGCACACACACACCCCCCGCACGCACACACACCACCCACACACACCATCCGAACCACACACGCCACACCAGCGCGCGCACACACCACCCACCGCCACACACCCCGCCCGCACGCACTCACGCCCCACGCGCACACACACACAATCCCACCTGCACACACCACCCGCACACACACGCATGCACACACTCACAAACCCCACACTCACACAAACACCACCCTCACCCCACCAGCACGCATAACCACACACATACACATACACACCCCACCCACACGTGCACACGCACTTCCTACCCTACCCTATCCACAGACACACATACCCCACCCACATACATGGGTATACACACCCACACCCCACACACATGCACCCACCCCACTTACCCCATCAACACATCCCCACCCACAAATGCACACACCAACATCCCCCCGCGCGACAGACCCCTGCAACACCCCAGCCTGTCACCTGCCCTCCAGCACCCTCTCTGCACATCAAACCATCAACACAACATCCTTCCTGCACCCTCAACAACCTCTTGCACCTACCACAGAACAACCCACCCTCTACGCAACAACACTGCACCTTCCCTGTACATCAACACATCCGCACCCATCCTTCTTATGGAGTCTACTCTCTGGCACCATCCAACATCAGACATTAATACTTTATACATGCCCCCTGGCAGTCTGCTGGCACATCCTCCTCCTCAACATCCCCTCTGAGTTGTTGAGGGCACCAACATCTTGGTTTCCATGATGCAACTATTGGGCCCATTTGCTCCCACTCCATTCCCTCACTTTCTCCTCATCTACCGTTCATCTGGCGAGTGTGTACGGTTGCATAAGGGCAGGAATATTCATGAGTTTTCCTGGGGCCGTCTATTGACTTGTGAAATCTGCCATTCGTATGTTGTATATCTTTGTGTAAGGGAGTAATTACGTTGTGATTGAGAACCTGACTGAAATGTATTTGTTAAACAAAACATAAGCTTATTTGTTGAATTGTGTAGTTGTACACTAGTCTGACTTGGAAACAGGTCTGTGATTTGCCTCCATGGGTGCCTGACATTTATTTATGTGTAACTTTCTGCATGAGAATGGTGTACGTTTTGACATTGGAGGAACTGTCTCCATCTATATCAGTGTATAGCTCAATGAAAGTTTGTCTGTGCAGAATAGAACAGTGTAATGGTCATTCTGACAGAGTGCTTTCAATTTATGAGCATAAAACAAATTTATAGTTATAAATGTATGTTTGGCTTTGCTTATTTCCATGTCTGAGGATGAGACCGCTTTTATCTATTGGTACAGCAATACACCTTGTTTGAGAGATCCCGAGTGAGAATCAAATGCACCAGCTTACAATTTACCTGAAAGTGATATGTGCTGGCTTTCAAATTTTGAATAAGCATTTGAGATTACAGGTGCAAATTTTCTAATGAGAATGATACATTTAATCTGTTAGTACCACTGTCAATGTTTATGGGTGATTCTGTGCTTAGGCCTCCGTGAAGCCATGCACTTGGCTACACTTGACTGAACCTGCCAGGCTACTTTGCACTGGCTATGTAATTGTGTGTAACTGTGCCAGGATCTGTACATTTCCTTAGGCTTGTGCGTGAGTGCAGGAGCTGTGCAATATCCACCATTTGTATAAAAAGATGATCTAACTCTTTCTAAATCTATGTGAAGATATCCAGTTGATTTTTATATGTCTGGCTCTGCACAACCATCTATGAGCGCAGTGATATTGCGGCTTTGTTTGGATGTTAATGTGAGAATGATTATATGGATTGAAAGAAAGATTCTTTGCATGTACGTTGTGTATCTTTCTGTTTGAATGCTTTTATGTACAAAGGCGAGGCTGCAGCTGCAAGCGAGAATGAAAGTGGATGATATTTCATTTATGGCTACCTGTGAGACATTGAAGAAAGCAAGGTGTTTTCCTGTCAATGTGTAGATGCAAATAAAACTAAAGCATTAATTTTGCATTTGTACATTACAAGTAATTGATATTTTGTTCAGATCTCATTGTTTAAAAAAAAGCACACAATTTTACATCCTACGATAATTTACAAGGCGTCAATTTAAATGATGGATTGAGTGAACAGCCTATTCCTTGGCATTGAGTTTAAAGGATGATTTAGTTGGGTTGTATCAAGTCATAAAATCGAGTAGGTAAATGGTTCTTGAGCTGGAACTGGGAATATTTACAACAACTAGAATGACATTTAGTTACTGTCAATTCAGTTAACCTGTTAGTAACAGATCTGGTGAAAATCTGGAAGAATGAGGAGTGTAATGGAAGATTCTGAATGTGGAATCAAAGTGGTTAAAAGTGTGGATGTTTTGGAGTTGAGAGGAAATTGAAGAAATGTGAAGACTAATATATATCTTCCTGTTGGTGGACAATTTTTTTAAGATTCTCTTCCCTCAGTTTATGAATTAATATAAAAAATAGGAGCTGTAAACCACTTTCACAAACTATGGAATTTAAGAAATATAGCTTAAGAGCATATCTAACTAATGAGTAACATTTCCCAAAAGCAGCAGTGTAAATCAGAACTTTATATATTTCAAATATATACTTCATACTATATACAATTGGTACTCATCTCTCTCGACACTCACTATGCCAATGGTTCAGTGCATTCTCCTACGGTGCACCAGAGCCTCGCATGTTTTCTTTGTAAATATTGCACCATTGAAACATTTGAGAAGCTGTTACACAGGGCTCAGTCCCTCAATGTCCAGGACTGGCAAGAGGCTTTTCATTCATCCTTTTCAATGGAACCTTTATGACTGCACCAAGCTTTGCTGTGTTCTTCAGTACATATTCCTGCACTTTAGAGCGGTCCAGTTCACACTATTTGCACGTGGACATTCCCTTTTACCCAAAGACCAACAGTTTTGTTAGACCAACTGTGTCTTATGTCAAGTAAATTATCTAACAGCAGTAGTTGATGTTTGTCTCCGGATATGAGCTCACAGAGTCCCCTGTTACACAATTGCTCAGAGTGAATCTTGATGAGGACCATTGAATCCTTATCCAGAGCTTGGCAAATGCACAGTGCAAACAGATCCATACCATAGCCATTTCAAGGACAGCTTATAACGGGAGTTACCTCACTTATAGCCAAGTGATGTCTTGTTGCTTGTCTGTGGGTGAGGCATTCTGCCAAATGACCGGCAGTCTGCTTGGGCAACCATCCTTCAGGGTCCTGGTTGTGTTCCGACATTTCATGCTGAGTACTGCCTGATAGACTTGTGAAGAAGAGGTGTTTTTCTGCAGAAACGTTCCTACGAAGACAGGTAGTGTGGCGAGGTCCAGAAGCTTTGTGTAGCAGAGGCCCATCCTTTACAACAGGGACCGGTGGAACCTCCACACATGGTGATGTTTGGTGTTTTTGTACTTGACTGCACAGTTTGATACAGCAACTATTAAAGGTGGCCATCAGGAGAAGGGCTATGTTGAATATATATTCCCTTTTTCAGTGGAGAGCATGAACATTGAATGGATATGATCCATTCCGAATCTCGAGGTGAAACAGAAGATGGCTCAGGTGATTGAGACTGAGCAGGAATGGTGTATGGGCCACATTTCTGCCACATACTGCAATATCAAAAGCAGCTCTTGCATGATGACTAGGTTTATGATCGCCATCAAAAAAAAGAACTGCTCCCACATTCCCAGTTTCTGTTTCACCTTGGCTACCTAGTCCAGCCAATACATAATCAGTCAGACTATTTATTCAGATGTTGGGCTTCGCTCTCACTGAGGTTGACCCTGGCCCTTGAGGAGAGTCAGAGTAGTCACAGCCGTTGGTCTGGTTGAACTGATAGAGCGTTTGTGCAGAAAATGGTAATGTTGTTTATGTACAGGGAGGATTTGATGTGAGTGCCCTACTGCCTGACATTCTCACCCCTATTGTACCCATGGGTTTCAAGATAGATTCAGCAAGAGGCTTGATACAACATGCAAGCAAGTCAGAAGAGTATACAGCTTACATGACTAATTTGATTGGGACGATTTCTGTTTTCTATCTGTTAATTTGAACTGCGCAATTGATATCTGTGGAGAGCAATTATATATTATTCCTGCTTCCTTCTCCAAAAGCCCATTTTGGATAGCTTATACATGTTCAATAATGTATCAAAAGCTTTCTCCTGGTGCAACCTGACCATGCATGTGTTCATTCTCTTGTCCAGCACATGGTGCCTCTGAGCAGTGCACTGCTGTCAGAGATTTCACGCTTGGTATGGCAATCCATCTGACTCAATTGATGACGACCTTGGACCGCAACTTGTAATCCACATTCATCAGTGATATGGGCCAACAATTTCTGATGCCCTCCATTTCCCCTTTCTGTTTATAGATGAGGGTGATGTTGTTGTTCCTCGTGGATTCTGATATGATGCCTGCTAAAAGCATAGTGTTGTACACTGGCAGCATGTCCCGGCCCGTCCAGTTCCCCAGAGGCAAATTCTCCCAGGAGATTTACTGCATTAAAGAAAGAAACCGAAACCATTGGAAGTACTCAGCCTATCTGGTGGTATCTGTGGAAAGACAAACAGAGTTAACGTTTCACATTGATGACTCCTTGTCAGAATTGGGAAAGAGAAAAAAAGCCTGATAAGCTGCGAAAAGGGCGGAATGTCTGAGCAAAACTGGGATAATCATGGGGTAGCGGTTATCTGGTGAATGAGTGAATGGGAGCAATTAAAGAGTGCAAACATAGACAAAAGAATGCAGGAGTTATGAAATGCAGAGTAGGAAGATGTGCGCAGTAGATCAGGGCGAGAATGTCTTCACTTCAAAAAGGAAAAATATGATTGAAAAACAAAACAACCAAGCTGAGCCAATATTTCAGTTGGATGTCGGAAGTTGTTAGATATTGAGTCCAGCATTTAAGCATTTTCACTACAATCAAGGTCATAAGCACACATTTAATATGTCAGAGTGCTCAGTATGAGAAATGTGAAAGATTTTGCTGGAGGGGTCATTAATGACTAGGATACAGGAATAGTCAATTCCCTCTGGTTTGCATTGAATTAATGCCATGGATATTTTATTCGTCCACACTGGAGTGCAGACGGGATTTTGGTTTAACTACTTGTTTTTTGGCTACGTGTATTTTGCTTAGTACTCCACTGAAGATAGTGTGTCAAGTTACCTCAGCTTCACATCTGCAGGAAAGTATGACCACCGTCTGTTTATTCACATCCTATCTATGGCATTGTCACTTATGAAAGGGCTTGGGAACGGGACATTCACCAGTCAGCTTTGGGGAGTGAGGCTGGATTTTCATCTCATCGTTGTTGGATGTTTGTCCTCTGATTTCAAATCATTTGGATCGCAGTGATTCATTTGACTTCTCAGTAACAGGGAAGAATAGAGAATATTGAAGCAACCACAAAATCCCGGTATATTTTAAGATCTTGTAGCTGGATAAATTATTTTGTAATACAACCTGACAAAAACTAACTGCAGGCACTCCTCGACTTATGTAATAGGCAAGTTACGTAAACTTGCACTGAGTAAACAATTCACAATAGCTAGTTCCGTTTCCTGAATGACCTGTGCTGTTGCAAAAGGAGGATGGTGAGGGCTTCCAGTCTGCTTCATAGATATAAAAGCATTGCCTGAGCTCGTTTCTCTTCTAGTTTTGGCCACTGTCGGTGGGATGGTGAAGAAGGCGGTGGAGAACAACCCACGGCTGAGTCGCCGACCTCTTCTGCCCTGCTTCAAAACTAGCTCACTGACCAGCTGACACGGCTGTTGCGGCTCACGTTGCACCCCTGGCAGACAGCGCATTATTCAGGCCCTCAAGTCCTGCAACATTCTCTTAAATGTTCCCTGCACTCTTTCCAGCTTAACACCATCCTTGCTATAAACGGACCAAAACTGAACACAATACTCCATATGCGGCCTCGCCAATGACTGCCGGGCCTGGACATGCTGGCAGTGTACAACACTATGCTTTTAGCAGGCATCATATCAGAATCCACGAGGAACAACATCACCCTCATCTATAAACAGAAAGGGGAAATGGAGGGCATCAGAAATTGTTGGCCCATATCACTGATGAATGTGGATTACAAGATGCGGTCCAAGGTCGTCATCAATTGAGTCAGATGGATTGCCATACTCACATAGAAACGTAGAAAATAGGTGCAGGAGTAGGCCATTCGGCTCTTCGAGCCTGCACCGACATTCAATATGATCATGGCTGATCATCCAACTCAGTATCCTGTATCTGCTTTCTCTCCATACCCCCTGATCCCTTTAGCCACAAGGGCCACATCTAACTCCCTCTTAAATATAGCCAATGAACTGGCCTCAACTACATTCTGTGGCAGAGAATTCCAGAGATTCACCACTCTCTGTGTAAATTTTTTTTTTCTCATCTCAGTACTAAAAGATTTCCCCTTAAACTGACCCCTTGTTCTGGACTCCCCCAACATCGGGAACAATCTTCCTGCATCTAGCCTGTCCAACCCCTTAAGAATTTTGTAAGTTTCTATAAGATCCCCCCTCAGTCTTCTAAATTCCAGCGAGTACAAGCCGAGTCTATCCAGTCTTTCCTCATATGAAAGGCCTGACATCCCAGGAATCAGTCTGGTGAACCTTCTCTATACTCCCTCTATGGCAAGAATGTCCTTCCTCAGATTAGGAGACCAAAACTGTACGCAATACTCCAGGTGTGGTCTCACCAAGACCCTGTACAACTGCAGTAGATCCTCCCTGCTCCTATACTCAAATCCTTTTGCTATGAATGTTAGGATGTTATCACCAACTGCAGCATAACATCCTAACTTCTATGTGTAAGAAAGAACTGCAGATGCTGGTTTAAATTGAAGATAGACACAAAATGCTGGAGTAACTCAGCAGGACAGGCAGCATCTCTGGAAAGAAGGAATGGGTGACGTTTGGGGTCGAGACCCTTCTGTGCTCATTACCCTGACTTATGAATAGGTGGGGTCCCACATAAGAGATTAGCATACAAACTTAAAGCACATGGTATTGGGGGTTCAGTATTGATGTGGATAGAGAACTGGCTGGCAAACAGGAAGCAAAGAGTAGGAGTAAACGGGTCCTTTTCACAATGGCAGGCAGTGACTAGCTGGGACCCCAGCTATTTACAATATATATTAATGACCTGGATGAGGGAATTGAATGCAACATCTCCAAGTTTGCGGATGACACGAAGCTGGGGGGCAGTGTTAGCTGTGAGGAGGATGCTAGGAGGCTGCAAGGTGACTTGGATAGGCTGGGTGAGTGGGCAAATGCATGGCAGAAGCAGTATAATGTGGATAAATGTGAGGTTATCCACTTTGGTGGCAAAAACAGGAAAGCAGACTATTATCTAAATGGTGGCCGATTAGGAAAAGGGGAGATGCAACGAGACCTGGGTGTCATGGTACACCAGTCATTGAAAGTAGGCATGCAGGTGCAGCAGGCAGTGAAGAAAGCAAATGGTATGTTAGCATTCATAGCAAAAGGATTTGAGTATAAGAGCAGGGAGGTTCTACTGCAAGGTACACAAAAATGCTGGAGAAACTCAGCGGGTGCAGCAGCATCTATGGAGCGAAGGAAATAGGTAACGTTTCGGGCCGAAACCCTTCTTCAGAGGTTCTACTGCAGTTGTACAGGGAGTTGGTGAGACCACACCTGGAGTATTGTGTACAGTTTTGGTCTCCTAATCTGAGGAAAGACATTCTTGCCATAGAGGGAGTACAGAGAAGGTTCACTGTGCAGGTCCGGCCCTGGTTTAACTTGCTAAAATGCACCACCTTGCATTTAACTCCTTTATCCATTCCTCAGCCTACTTGCCCAACGGATCACAGTCCTGCTGTAATTTTTTATAATCATCTTTGTCATCTATGATGGAGGCAGATTCAATTGCAATATAGACTGGTGGTTGGATAGGAAATGTGTGGAGTGATATGAGCATAAAGCAGTCAAATGGGATTAATGAATGGTGGCACCATAGTTGGAGTTAACATGGTTGGAGATGACCTTTTTCTGTGCTGTGTGTTTCTGTGATTCAGTGATTCCGTTATTTATGTAAAAAATTTAAAGTATAAAGTTAGGAAGATGCCGTTTTATATACATTTACATGCTATCAAATACAGCTTCTACATTCTTTTGATATTCTCACAGTAAATATTGATTAAAAAAAAAATATTACTAAAATACCCAGAGCTGCAACTACGTCATGGTTTGACATTTAGCTGGAATTTTATCCTTTGGCATGATATCAATGCACTTTGGTTAAATGTGGAACAGATGAAACCTATGTTCAGTAAATGTTTTGCAAAGAATGTTAGAATCTGAAATAAGAGGTTGTGGTTTTAATGGGAGAGATGAGTTATAAGTATGTTACAGATGATGATACCTAAATTTGTCATAATCTTTGACAGGTTGAAGTAGGTTTTTGTTGGAATCAATTGCATGGCTTCTGATTTGTAAATATTATAGCAATACCTCTATTATTTTATAATTCAAGCATATGACATCAGCTGAAGTATGACCATACTTCGGTCTGATGGTATTTTTATTCCCTCAGAAAACATCCTGAGCAACATCTCATGTTTATGGTGTCACATAGATGTGAATTGTTAAAATTATAAGATAAATCCAGTTTCTCAAACAGCCGTGCCTCAGTTTCAGTAAATGTTTCAGTGCCTCAGTAAATATATGATTTTGTGTGGATTGGTTTGTAGAAGCGCACGATATTGGTTTAAAGTGAAGTACACTAAATCCTCGTTATAACAGACCGTTATTGCTGATTATCCGCGATAACCGATTAGCATTGTATAAGTAGTAGAACAAGGAGCTGCCGATGCTGGTTATCACATAAAAGGACACAAAGTGCTGGAGTAACTCAGCAGGCCAGGCAGCATCCCTGGGGAACATGGATAGGGAAAGTTTAGACTTCTTCAGACTCTCGGTCGGGGCAGAGGCGAGGATCAGCTGAGTCATTGGTTGCGGCCCAAAGGTGGCCAGAGTGCAAGTAAGGGGCAGGCATGGCCAGGAAGCGGCCATGGAACCTGTGTGGGCATTGACAGCCTGGAAGTGTAGGTCAGCAGCCTGGCCTGGAAGTGGCCGGGAAGACAATGCAGGCCGGGGAGGTGAAGGGTGTTAGCTCCCTGGCCTACAAGTGGCTGGAGCGGCAGTGTGAGCTGGGCTGGGGTCAGCAGTCTGGCTTGGCAGTGAAGGTGGGTAGGTCCATCTGCTATAACCAAAATCCATGTTAATATTGTATTAGTATTTCCTGTACATTAAATCTCTTAAGAGACTAATGTTGATAATACTGTCCCAAAAACTAAGTCTACATTAAATTCTACCCTGACATTAAGACAAACCAATAAAATGGGAGAGCAAAAGAATAAGCACATAATAAATTAAATAATAAAGAGTAAAAGAGGATGGCTCTGATTTCTAGTTGCATTAACTAGGTATGTTACAATACTTACCTTCAGCGGCACTGCAATTCTGCCACTGGCCGTGTGCGCGATTTTGGCGCCTTTGAGGGGGGGGCGGGGTTAAAACGCGGGTTTCTCCTACCTTGTCCTGGTTAATATTTCGTTGGAGTGCAAGCTTTTGCTGAAGAATTGTTCCGACGGGCGTTCTATGTATTTTTTTTTTATTCGCCCGACAATTTCAGCGCTGGAGTTATTTTAAAATCAGCTCCTAAAGCCGTCAACGCCGACAACGGGGACGGATTTCACGCACGGGACAGGTAAACGAAAGCCGTTTATTTTATGTATTAAAGTGCCCCTTAAGATGCCTTTAATTCACATTTTAAGTTGCGAAACGGTGATTTTTTCCCCCGAACGAACCGGCAGTATTTTTCATGCCGATACGGGTTTAAATTCACCGCAAATGCAACGTTCCAAATGATCCCGTTCCAGAAAAACCCACTCGCAAGATGATTTAAATGGCCATTAATTTACAGGTATTAAACATTAAATTCTTTCAATTTGGCCTATAAATCCATGACAATGAGATTTAAAAATTATGTTATATTGTGAATTATTGTGTGAATGTTATTTGGACACTTAGGCTATTTAAAAATGTTAATCTATTCTTAAGAAATAGATAGATGTTTAGATCTAGTAATTGAATTTTGTAATTAGCTACAATTAGGTAACAAACTAATTATATGCTTTAATTTCATGTCATCTAAGTAAGATTGTTTCATATTTGTTTCAGAATGCTTCAATCTATAATAACTGAAAATTTCTTTCAGTTCTCTTAATTTTTAAGAAAGCTATGGGCTTTTGACTGTCCTCGATCACAGCTTTTGTGTTAAGTCAATGGAAAAGCAATAGGGAACAAGATGCTAATTTCCAAGTATGAAAATGGCCATAACATTTTTAATACTGAAGATATGAAAGTGAATTAGGTGAATTAGTGAATTTTATGCTTTATCTGATGGGATAAATTACAGACTTGATTTTTAAAATCTCAAAATTTTGTAACATTGCTACATTAACAAATGGAATTTTCTCAGTTTTTCCCTATCCTTTAAAATATGTGGATTGTTCCATTTGTTGCATGAATTGTAAAATTAATCATTCAAAGGTAACGTTTTCCATGTTTTTTTCTTATTGAGAAACATATTCCTTTAATTTAGCAGTGTATGCCAAAATGACGATTTTCTCTCTATCCATTGACTTTTTATGTCAGCTTGCTCACTTGCGGTATCGTTCTGCAGTCAATGGTAGTCGTCTTATACTTTGCCAAATAGCCGTTCTTCATTTGTGAGGTCAGCAGGCAAGCCAGTCACGCAGGGCATCGCAGCCAAGTTGAATCTCGTTCTTGCCAAAATCCACAGATGTACACGTTCCACATGTGCAGAAGTCAGTAGCAATTGAAAGCTGGGATCATGGTAAATGCAGTATTCATTTGCAAAGGCTTATTATTGACACCAATGCCCCTGAGATCTGTTGTCAGTGTAGACCAGGAATTAAACATTGTGGTCATCATGACTTAATATATTGCAGCATATGTGGAGTTGGAAAGAAACCCTCCATATGTTCAATTGGACTGGGACATGCATATTTTAAAATCCATGTCCGTTCTTTCTCGAACTGATTGTTGAATAATCTATTTCATGATTAATTAAAATAAACCCTGGTCTCCAAAAATAGTGCATGATCTGTATCGCATCTTTTTCAGGTGTGATTTTACTAGATTGTGCTCTGTACTGAATTTAAAATAAATTCCTTATTTGTTGTATTCCACCTGAATGCATAAATTCAAATGCTAAATGTTTCCACATGCACTGATTACATAGTTACTGCAATTAAAGTTGTCTTGGATCTTTTGGAGTGACAGTGATGTGAGCTATAATTGCAGCTCTTTCAAACCATCATATTTACCCTGTTTTGGGATGGGAGGTTGACTCCTTTTTTGGCATTTTCTATCACACTGGGATCTGTAAACTACCTTCCTTATTGCAACTATTTGGCTGACTACGGCAAAATAACATTTATCTCAAGGTGATGGACTTCAGGATCTCGACCCGAAACGTCACCTATTCCTTCGCTCCATAGATGCTGCCTCACCTGCTGAGTTTCTCCAGCATTTTTGTCTATCTTCATTTAGGCTTGCTTTGTTGCAGGCACACATTTATTTATTGAGATGTGTGCAGTTGGTCATCTCCATTGGTTTGTATATTTTCTCATCAAACAATTTTTTTCCTATTACTATTCGTTCCCTTTATCATTGGTTTTGACATTTTTAGTGCAGTGTTAGTTGGGGAAGAAAGATGCAAAAAAATTAGGAAAGCTATAAAAGCAGGATGGAAGAAAATATGGGGAAAGTCGGAATGTAAAAATAAAGAACCGCAGATGCTAATTTATACCAAAGGTAGACACTAAGTGCTGGAGTAGCTCAGCAGGTCAGGCAGCATCTCTGGAGAAAATGTATGGGTAATGCTTTGGGTTGAGACCCTTCTTTCGGGGAAAGTCAGGTATATTTGCTGCCATTATTTCAGGATCTACACAACAGAGAACTTGGGAATAAAGGAATTTTGTTTCTGCTTACTCAATGTCTGGTCTCGAGGGAAGTTTGAGCAGAATATCTTGATGTCCGCTGCTCTACGATCAAATCCTTTTTATCAGTGGAAATTTATAATAAGCGGATTATATAATGGACATATTCTACGCAGGTAGGACTATGCAGGCCTTACTAATGGAGTTATTATTGGGTGGTGTGGTGGTTAAATTACTGAGATAGTGACAGAATCTTGAGCCATTGATCCAGAAACATACGTTTGCGATTCACTATAGTGGCTGTGCAATTTAAAATAATTTAATTTTGAATTTTTTTTTTAAAAGAGCTAATTTCAGAAATTGCTGGATTGTCATAAAATTTGACCTAGTTCTAATATTCTCCAGGAAAGGAAATTTGCTATCGTTACCCACGTCCGCCAATGCATGTGACTCCAGACTGACAAATGTGACTGTCTTTAAGTATGTATGACTTGTTAAAGAAGCAAGTATTGTTTCAGTTGAGAAAGAAATGAAACCAAGTGTGACATACTCTATCAGCAATGTAAACAAAATCATGAGACTGGCATTCAGCTTCATTTCAATTTGTATTCAGGCAATTCTGAATTGTAGCTGTTAAAAAGATCAGAATGGTAAAAGCTAATTTCATACAAATGTTTGCATATGTGTATTTTTACAATACTGGAAAGATTTTGAGGAATGAGATTATTATTCAGCTTTTTACACCAATACACTGTTCTTAACAAAAATCTACCCATCGTGTGAAACCTTACAAATAACAGATATAAATTAGATAACTTCAAGACCGAAAGTCAAAAACTTTTTTCATGACAGACAAATTTTCATCGTTTTACTACCATTTTGGACACCATAAATGTGACGTAAAAACTCTGCCACATTTAGTCATGAATATTTAATTCATAGATAAACTTCATAAGGCCCCTCATACATATACGTTTTGATAATAATCTGGGGAAATATCTTCATCAATACAAGGAGAAAAATACAGTAACATGTCTGGTGAAGCAAAGATCCCGTAACGGGCGTTGTGCTTGGTGTCCATTGTCACAACGACCGTTATCGGGGTCCGTACCTCCATAAGTTAAACCACGGAGGCTCCAAACCTCTACTGCTTTTCACAAACCACAACCATGTATCCTATGGTAATAGTGATTTTTGGGCATTAATTATTTTTCTTATATTCACATTTAATATATCAAAAACATTGTGGTGTCAAAAACACAACGACCGTTTATAATATATTTTCTGACTTTTTAAAGTTTAAAAAAAAAAAATTGGGGGGCATAAATTGGTCATCAAAACTAAGAAACTGAGCAGTTCCTCAATTTGGCAACACACTTTCTCTTGTTTACCTTTTGTACGGACCAAGTCACTAACTTCATTCCTTTGTGTCAACCTCCGGAAGCTCCACAACCACTATTACGGAGACATTTAAATTACTAAAAAATTATCCCAAATCAAACCTCCGACGAACCATCGGCCATTGAAAAAGCTAAAATCCATAAGGTAATGTACTGTTTTTTCGATCTATGGATATAATTTGGTTTTCTCTAATAATGTAACGTTCGTTTTCTGGGACCCAAACCTTTGCGGGTCCACCGCAACGTACGTTTGTGTGTATGATAGTGTAACGCGCGTTGCCATGTCCACTCAGATGGATACAGTATTCTACTACATGATCAGGTGAATGAAGTGCTAACGGTGCTTGCAATTTTATTTTTCCATGTGGTATTCATAAACATAGAAATAAATAATAAATACGTGCACTTACTGTGCCAACCAGGTCACTGGTGGACATCATGCGACAACCGTTACACAAAATGTATTTGAGTATTCTGATGTCATTTTCGGAAACTTGCCTTCAAGATGCTATATTTTCTTATTTTTTGTTGATACTATGTTAGCCATGAACCCAATAAAGTGCTTGTCAACTTTTTTGAAGGAATTTGAAATTTGACTCCCTTTGTCACATTATTGTGTGTAAGTATTGTAAAAAAGACACATATGGATAGCAGTTCCTTATTTTGTAGAAAATTTGAAAGTGAAATCTAGTGAATTTTAGGATGCCTTGTTCTAGATGCACAATTGCGCAATGCTTTTGGTTGAATGGAATGATGAAATGCATTACATCCTTTTTATATTGTAAAATAATTGTTTGTGTTGTATTGTCAAATACATACAGTACATTAATCATGCCCTAAACATTACATCAAAGTCTGAAAAAGGGTCCTGATCCAGAATGTCACCTATCCATTTTCTCCAGAGATGCTGCTTGACCTGCTGAATTACTCCAGCATTTTGTGTCTAATTTTGGTATAAACCAGCATCTGTAGTTCCTTTTTATTACATCAATCTATAGAATTTAATTCATTGCAGATCGTGCAACAAACTTGTAATCTTCTGATTCTGGTGTTGATAATTCTATTGAGCAGAGAAATACAGTTCTGATTATCTGTAGACTAATAACTTAAAGTTTTCCATAGCTGTCGAATGACTGTTATTGTACATGATTCCGTCAAAGTCAATGTCTGGGTCTATCAATGAAATACACTATTGATAAACATAAGTGTTTGCTGTTATTACATAATGAAACTAGACATACTGCCAGTCATGCCTTCTGCGGGTGTGCTATTTTGCATTCTTTGTTGCCAAGCTCTTCAGAAATCAGACAAAAGCTATTCTTAAAAATATCCTGACTATAATGATGTTTTCAGAAGGTTGGGATTTTTAATGGTGTACTAAAACAATTAATGCTCTCCAACTTCCCTGGCCTAATAAATTAATTGTAGATACAAGGATTATCAATTTATCAGATTATGTTATAGAGCAAAATATCAAATATATAATAATTTTCAAAGGTTTTATTTGTAACTTCTACATTAATTTATATTATGCAGAATATAAAATATCATAAAAAGTTAGCCAATATTTGTGTTTTTAAGATTATTTGTTTATTGTCTTTGAGAATTTTTCTCTAACCAGCTACTTTTTTCACTGCTGGATGTCACAGGTTACCCTGTATGTGACGTTGGGAAAGGTTGTTACAGATAATACTAGGTCTTTGTAAATACAATGTGCCTGTGCGTTACAGCAGTTTATGTAACAGAATGACGTTCTTCTGGAATTTACATATCACTCCCAAAAAATTGAGATAATGAATAGAAATTTGCTCTGACATAATTTTTTGGGGAAAAACTACATACAGAAAAATGATATAGCTTACAAAGGTGCAACATTGCAGGCTGCCGGCTTGTTGCAGGAGGCCACTTCAGGTTTTTGCTTTGGAAACTGAAAAGGTAATCTCTTCTACTGTCACTTGTGCAATGCTACTTTTCAAACAATGTAACTTCCATTTTTAGTTAATTAAAACAACAACTCTGCTCTGATTATGGTGTAATCAGAATTCTCTTACCTGTAGACTGCATACCTGCAGAAAGAGTACCATTCAGAGAAAAGCTTCCCATAGCAACACAACACATATATTGCCAACGAGAGTTGTTTTTTAAATGTGCTATATAAATAAATGTGACTTGACTTGACTTGACATCTTTTTTTTTTTTCAATTCAATTTATTTGTCTTTTGGACAAATTTGGCATTTGGACCCCTTGAGGTCCAAACGAAATGTCGTTTCTGCAGCCATACAATACAAAACGAAGAAGACCCGAGACACAACACAATTTACACATACATCCATCACAGCGCTGTGATGGAAGGCAAAAACACGTATCTCTCCACTGCACTCCCCCCCCCCCCCCCGATGTCAGAGTCAAAGTCAAAGCCCCCGGCGGGCGATGGTGATTGTCCCGCAGCCATTAAAGCCACGCCGGGTGATGCAAGGTTGCGCACCGGGTCTTGGTGTTAGAGCCCCGGCGTGCGCCCGCAAAGTCCGGTGGCCATTCCAAGCCGCGCGGGGGGACGATGTAAAGCCCCGCTCCAGGTGCTCTTCAACCCCGCAACTCGGGCGGGAGAAGTCGCCGCTGCGGAAGCCCCGAAAAGCGGTCTCCCACCAGGGACCCGCAGGCTTCCGGTGTTGCCGTCCGCCAGACCCGCGGTTGTAGCCTCCGAATCTCCGGCGGTCTGCACATCTGCACTTAGAACAGAGAATTCAGTGGGAGAAATGGTTATGCATTTTGAAACATTGCTGTAGACAGTTTCTAGCAATGTAACCAATCCATGATAGTGTATATTAACTTTTTTTGAGATATGTCATTTGTTATTGACTATAGGAGATGATTGGAGGCGAGAAAATCTTTCATTACCGTGTACTAACCTGTGCCGAATACTCCTGTGCAGTTTACCGTAGTGCTGCTAATAGAATTTCAATATTCTTGCAAATATTGCATCTTGACTGCAGCCAAATTACATGGTGGAATTCAATGCAAAATTATCCATTGAAATGTACTGAATAGGATTGATTCTAGAATTGGAACTTAGGTACTCTACAATGTGCAATCCATCTATTGTATTAAATATTTAGATGGCTCTGTCATTACCTTTCAGATTCTATAAGACTAGCCATCAATGACCCTGACGGGCTGTGTATCAGCAAGCAATGCTGTTCATTACCTATACTTTTCATTTTATGTAAAATGATAATGGAGTTAAAAAAATAATTGGATTATTAATTTAACTTTTGAATGTAACAGCACCTGCCAAAGATGCAACACAGGATTTTATTTGATTACTATTGTACCACCAGACGTTAAAAAAAAGAATATGTTTTATATTTTATAGGATCTTCAGACTCTGGGGCACTTTCCTGAGAAGCATGTGATATAAATGTTGCTGATATGCTGTACTATAAATTCACTCGTCTTTATCTGTCACTTTTAACTATCCCTTATCCTTGTAATAATTCAATGTTATCAGTGCTCTTACTGAATTAACCCATAATTAATGCTATGAGAGGATACCTTCTCTTTTTCATCATCCTTTTGAGTGCTTGTGCGCTGATTGATACCAGCAATCTGTATGTAGAATTCAGCAACCTCAACAGTAACACTTGTTCCAATGCAGTTTGGCCCTGGAAAACATGACGATTATTAATTTAAAGAAATTTATAGAAAATCAAATTGGAATACTATAAGAAACAATAGCAGAAATAGAAGGGTGGCAAGGTGGCGCAGCGGTAGAGTTGCTGCCTTACTGCGCCAGAGACCCGGGTTTGATCCTGACTACGGGTGCTGTCTGTATGGAGTTTGTACGTTCTCCCGATGACCTGCGTGGGTTTTCCCCAGTTTCCTCCCACACTCCAAAGACTTACGGGTTTGTAGCTTTATATCTTGGTAAAATTGTAAATTGTCCCTAATGTGTGTATGAAAGTGTTAGTGTGCAGGGATCACTGGTTGGTATGGACTCCATGGGCTGAAGGACAAGCTGTGTCTCTAAACTATACTGAACTAAAGTAGACTATTATTGAGTTAACCATTTTCCCACACCAATCGTATTTCCCTTTTTATTAAGACATGTACACAAGAAACTGCAGAAGCTGGTTTACTAAAAAAAAAGGGCCGGAATAACTCAGCAGGTCAGGCAGCATCTTGGGAGAACGTGGATAGGTGATTTTTTGAATCGGGACCCATCTTCAGATGCCCTTTTGCGTCCAATTTATCAAGATTCATTCATCAAGCTGTGGAAATGTAGTCTATTTATGCAACAGACAATATTACCAACCCTGATAAAAAGAAAAAGAAAAGTACAAATCACTGAGGTGATGGTTAAGGGATAAATGTGACAAGGGTACTGGAGAAATGTTTTTCATTCGAGCAATACCTTGAGATCTCATGCATCGGATTGCAACTGTTGCTTTATCTGAAAGATTGCATCTTCTATGCGCAGGTTACTTCTAAGTGGCATTCAATATTTTGCAACGTTTGGTGTGGGATGCGCCTAAACCTTTTGACAAAGGCGAGGCGTAATTTATCATCTAGCCAAGGTTGACAGGAACAACCAATAAAGCAATCATACGCCAATGTAGAATGTATTTGCGAGCTCAACAGTGTTTTGGCTTCAGTTAGCACTATTTCCTGTGGAACATATGTATGAAAAGATGGTGCACTTCAGTCCTTTAGTTTCCATTAACAAGTTGCATCGTTGAATGGATAGATTCCTGAGAGCAGGTATTCTAGCATCTGAACTTGGTTTAGTTTAGAGATACAGCTTAGAAACAGGCTCTTCGGCCCACCGAGTCCACACAGAACAGCGATCCACACACATTAACACAATCCTATGCACACTAGGGACAATTTTACACTTGTACCAAGCTAATTAACTTACAAACCTGTACGTCTTTGGAATGTGGGAGGAAACCGAAGATCTCAGAGAAAACCCACGCGGTCACAGGGAGAACGTACAAACTCCGTACAGACCTTCGTTGGGATTGAACCCGGATGGAAGGCAGCAACTCTACCGCTGCTCCACCGTGCTGCTCAATTATGGTTATTGTTGAAGAAATCAACAGGGACATAAATGTAAAAAATCTTTACTGTTTGTAAATTCTTAAAAAGGCACCGACTCGTGCATTTGCAAAAGTTAAAACATTAATACCTAAAGAAAAAAAATGCTGGTGTTAGATTTTAGTTATATAAGAGTAAAACTTTGTCCAATAGAAAATCCCCAAACTGCAAATGTTAGAACTTGAAATAACAACACAAGATGTTAAAAAATTTACCTGAACATCTGAGCTTTTCGAGAACATTCCATTTAATTGAAGAGATTCCTGTCATATTTAATATTTGATGTCAATCAATATGGCCACCATTATATATCAGTTGGGTTATCTTTTTTTTGCAAAGTTGAAGTAGATTGGAAGTTTAATTTTCAGCAATCTTTGATTCTATCAGTATTTCATCTATGGATGTGAGGAATTGAATCTATTATTAGTACCAGAAAGTATCAAATACAGATTTAATTTTGCCCTGGCAACATTTTCTTATGGGGGATTGCATTTGATTGTGATTTTTTTGGTAAATTCCGTTTGCATGGTTATGTTGTGCTGTCTCACACGCCCCATTACAGTGTTGTAATTTTATACCAGTTTGAAAAAAAACTTGCTACAGTAGTAGTTTCTTTTTAGCAGAGTTTATCAGCCATAGTGGAACAACTGGTTCCACCACTGAAGCAATGGGAGGACAGATCATGAATAGCCCTATTCCTAAACTGGTCACAAAGTACATTCAAAGGTTGAGTGGGCTATAGAGACATCCTACAGTGCTCAAGAACTTAACTTTCTGGTGTGCGTTTGGTGTACAAGAGAAAATATAAAAAAACATTTCCATTTCCTTTCATTAATTCAAAAATTGAATGGTCACAGTTATTGAGCGTGTTATGAATTTGGGCATTTAAATTTTGCGTATATGTTGAAATTCCCAATCAATGATCACAATTATACCAGTTATTATGTCATTAATTCTTATGAGTGATTATACCAGTCATTTCAATGATTGTCCAATAATGTGGCAACTACTTCAAGTACAATTTTTATTCCCTGTAGCTCAGATGACTTGACTGGCATGGCTCTCTGCATTGGTACTGAGAGAAGAAATGAAGTCATTGTGCACTTGTTCTCAATGTCATCTGGAGGCAATGGTAACCATGGCAAGCAGCCTAATTACTCTCAATGTAATTTCTGCAGTTCCAGTGCTACAATAAAATCTTGTTCATTGCAGCTGACACAGCATACTGTTTGTGTACCCTGATGATGGTGGCTTCATATCCCTGAGCATCTTGCATATCACCATGCCAACTAGCTTTTGCTATACAATCCAAGATGTACTGTCAACACTCAAAATACATGCCGAAAAACTTTGGTGGTTTAAAACAAAATCTTTGTAATGTGGGCATTTTCGACAAGATCTGCATTTGTAGCCTATCCTCAGTCCTCATTGGAAGATTGGTGGGTGGAGGTTAATATCCTTGAATTGGTGCAGGCTGGGGTCCACAGTGCTGTTGGGTAGAAAACTGCGAAACAATTTATCGCTGGTATACAATCCAGTCATGATGAGCTGGTAATAGAGGTAGTGAATGTTCAGGTGATAGATATGGGGCCGGCCAAACCATTAAATTATTATTAATGTCTAGCACCACACTAGAATAAGATGATCTTCATGCAGAGAAAACACCTTTCGTGCTCTGAATTTGCACGTTGTATTTATGGTGATGAGAGTATATAATTTAGCATTTATTATTTGTCTAAATGAACAAATTGAGACCATTTGTGTCTGAATAATGACCTATATAGGTGTTGAAATTAAGTTATAAGAATATGTATTGAAAGGAAAAGACTGGAGGAATTCTTTGTGGCCTTGTTTCTGGTCATCTTAAACAGCTTTGAACAGCTTGTTTACATTTGAATTTACATTTAAATGTTGTAGTTTTTGCTGTTTAGCATGGATGTAGAATATGTTTTAGCTTCAGCAGGCTGGCATTTCATTTTCAGGCATGTCTGGTGGTCAGGGCATTTTCGAATACAGAACTAAAGTGTTGTGCCCAATTATGGCCATTTTGGGAAGAATGTGAAAACGAAGAAGAGGAGAACTACTTGAATGGGCCTCAGGGTGAAGGCTTCACCAGTGCGTAATAATCAGAGAGGCTTGGATTGGAATTACAGCCAGTAATTTGTGTGTTCTAAATTGAGGCAGTTTTGATGAAGTAGAGAGGAATCAAATGTTCTTTTGGCAGAAATGTTGATGACCGAAAGGGATAAATTTACTATAATTTGGCATAAAATCCAGAGAAAGGAGGAAAACAGCAGTTATTATTCCTGTATAATTTATTTCCAAAAGGGATACCTGAAACACTCAGGAGTAACTTTCAAAATAGAATGGGATTTATATTTTTCAGTGTGCTGTGGGAAAAGAGCAAGGCAGTGAGGCTAATTTGATAGCTTTTAAAAGTTGACATGTGACGTGATTTGCCAAAGGGTAGTCTCTTGCCCTAAATAATTCCTATTTAATTGCAAGTATAAAGTTTCATTTTAAAATGTGTTTAATTTCCCAATCTGCTTTTACCAGAATCCATATCCGAAAGTGTTTAATCAGATCTTGATGAAGTATGAGTTTTCAAATGTAAGTCACTCTCATACAATAAGTAATAGATGTTCACCTGTAGACTTGTTCAGCCATGCTGTTACCTTGATTGAGGTGTTCACAAGGTAATCTTGCTTTTCAACATTTTGGGTTTTCTTGTGTGCAAGTCATCTTTCCGATAACTGACTGCAATGTGATGTCCATATGTTCTGCAAACATCCAGGCAATGTTGACAATTGACCTTTTTTGACCATTGTAATTTGTCTTTTTTTTAACATACATTTCAATCTTGTAAGCTTCCAAAATATATTCAAGCATGGGAGAATGTTTATTTTTTTGTATGCCTTAAATTTGCACACTGCTATGCAGATCAATGCCTATCACATCTGCAAACTTGTTTGCATCTCTCCCATGAGGTTAATAGACTTGCTACCACATAAAACAACCTTACTAGAATATCAAATGGCATCCTGTATTACTGAGATTAAGGTTTTTCACCACTTGGTCCATTCCAATTTCTTTACCAGTTTTTGTATCTTGGATTCTGTCCCACCATCCATACCATCATTTTCTGTAATGTATGTGTTCTGATAGTTGTTCAAGTGAACAAGTGATATGTGCATGGTTACAGAACTAAAACAACAGAGGTGTTTATGGCCTCTTAAAAACCTAACTTTCACCTTAGTATTTGCTTCTGTGTAAGAGGCTGCCCAGACACATACATAGCCTTAAGAAAAAGTAATGGTCCTGTTCCTTCAATTATCTCAAAATTAGTGGTATTTAGCAGGCATGCTAATTAGCTGATAGGATTCTGATAAATATCCATGTGAGGGTTGTGATAAATATCCATGTGGACTTGCTTGAGAATGCTTTTATGTATGCAGTTTTCCCCGTGTTTTATTTTCCTAATGACGCAAGCTTGGACCAATCTCTTAAAAACCAAGTTAATTTCCAGCTTTCAACAATCACTGCCAAAAACTATTACGAGGCACTTCCTGGATTATGATGAACTGTTTCCCCTATTTGGAAACAACAGATCGGCAGACAGATATTGGCTGTTTTCCTCTCATTAGCACAGCCCTACCTGCTGGGCATGTCTGACAGCCTTGCACTGTGCACCTTTTCAGAGTTCCTTTGTTTGAATTTTCACTCTATAACTAATGTCATCTCAGAGCTTTTGTTCTATGTTTTCTCTCTGTCTACCTGTCCCTTTAATTCAATGATTGGATGACTTTGCAATTTATCCCCACGGCAACCCTGGTCACCATATCAAAGACTGTCCTACCCCCTGTATTTTCTCCGCAATTTATAATGACCTTATTTTCTCTCTTTTACAGTTCTGATAAATGGTCTTAAATCTGAAACATTAACCCTGTTTTTCTTTCCATTGATTCTTCCTGTTGAACGTCTCTAGCATTTTCTGTACAGTTGCAGTGTTTTTTAATTTTCATTTAAGTTAATCTAGAATGTAGAATATTACATCACGTGACAGGCCCTTTGGCCCTCAATGTAGGTGCCAAATTAGTTAGTTTAATGATTCATTCAGAGTTTAGCTTTACCATCAAGGTTTTCAGGTTAGTTTAGTTTAAAGATACAGCGTGGAAACTGGCCCTTCGGCCTAGCGAGTCAGGGCTGACCAGCAATCCCTGCACCCTAGTTCTATCCTACACACTGGGGACAACTTACAGAATCCAATTAACTTACAAACCTAACTTACATGTCTTTGGAATGTGGGAGGAAACCGGAGCACGCAGAGAAAGCCCACACGGTCAAGGAGAATGTACAATCTCCGTACAGACAGCACCCATAGTCAGAATTGAACGTGGGTCTGTTTTGCTGTAAGGGAGCAACTCCACCGCTGCAACACTGTCACAGCTTTGCAACCTTGTCAAGCAGCACTGGATTTAAAGAGGCGCCTATCCAAACATGTATTGCTATCCTGTACAGCTGAATATAAATTTTAGTTCAAGTATACTTGAACTGTGAATCAAAGATAGAAAACTTTTTTCAGCAGAACCTATTTATTTAAGCTTTTGTATGCATACGTTCTCAAACAAAATGGGGGAGAAATCAGTTAAAATGGAGGAAATCAATATGTATATATATCGTGCCTGAAAATGCAGCTAATTCCAGAGGTTTATAGACAATAGACAATAGGTGCAGGAGTAGGCCATTCGGCTCTTCGAGCCAGCACCAATCAGTACCCCGTTCCTGCCTTCTCCCCATTTAAATACCAATTATTGATATACAGCATGGAAATAGGCCCTTCGATCCTCCGAGTTCAAGCCGACCAGCGATCCCCACACACTTACATTATCCGACACACACTAGGGACAATTTATATCAAATTATACCAAACCAATTGACCTACAAACCTGTACGTCTTTGGAGTAGATAATCAGCATTACCTTTTTTTTAGAGGAACATTCATTTGCCATTCGATTACCGTATTTCTCGGCGTCCAAGATGCTATTTTGTACTCTAAAATAAGGCCCGAAAATTTACCTGTGTCTTGGAGCAATGCCACTCTCGTAGCGACTGCTCCACGGAACCTGTCACGCCTTCGATCCTGGAACTGGTTGAAGTGGGAAGCGGCTGTAAAAGGACAGTGCCGGGGGGGGGGGTAGAGTTCCTTTCCACAGCCTGTGGGGAGTCTGGCCTGGGTCAGCATGGCCTGGGCTGCACAAAGTAGTAAACGTGGCTGGGCTGCCAGGGGTAAAGTTGCGAGGAGGGCAGGAGCGTTGAGAAGGAGGCGGTCGGAGAACATGCCAGCAACTCACTCACCGGTGCCGCGGCGCTCCGGGCGCGGTGCCACCGCATTGTGACCGGGGAGGGAAGTAGCACGGGTGACTGCGAGCGGCCGCCGGGACCGGACAGCGGAACCGGCCGTCACCTCAGTGCCTTCTGCCGGCCTGCCCGCCAACCAGCAAGCCGCGGTGTCCTTTGGCACAGGCGCAACCGGTGGAGGTGGTGGGGTGCGTCTTCATTGCCGGGAAATACGGTAGGTTGTAGGAACTTGAAATTGGGGCATGAAGATCATAAGATCCAAGGTATACTGAAAACTAAATGGTGGATCTTGGCAACCAACAGCAAGGGATATGACCAAAACAAAATACAATCTCTGCTCTTGAAACATCTTTTTACATATTTTTTGATGAATAATTGTGTGAAAGATAAATGTTGTTTATTTTAGCTCTCAACATTCTATGGCGGTGCAATTAATTTAGAAATCATTATAGTACCGTTAAAATAAGGAATTCTTGTTTTTTATCTGTAGTTTTTGGATAACAGTATGTCAGCCCAGCTCAGAACTGTTGTGGTATCCTTGTGTGTACAGAACTGTTGTGGTATCCTCTTGGCGGAACCGGACTGCGGTGAGTTCAAGCTCCACCGCAGAACTTCCTGAGGTTAACACCAGCACTACAGCAAGAATCTCTGGGCAGATGCTATCTGAACAGATAACATATGACACATAACATATAACACCTTTGCAGATACGATATGATGAAGGTGAAGAAATATAAAACCTATTTATTCAGCATTTATGGCATAGTAATTTTCAAATATGTCAGGCAGCACAGTGTACTGCAGGTCGTGCAGCTGTCTCATAGCTCCACTAACCAGGATGCGATCCTGCCCTTCAGTGCTGAGTCTATAGTGTTTGTATTTTATACCCAGGACCACATGGATTTCCCCCCTGGCCCTAAAGGTGTGCAGTTAGTTGTTAGTTTAATAGATTATTGGAAATTACCCTCAATGACAAATGAAAGACAGAATTCATTTATTTAATCTTTCATCGTTCCATGGTGTTGCAATTAATTTAGAACTCATCAAAGTAAAGTGGCTGCTGAGGAAATTGTGGACATCGGAGGCTGCAGATGCTTGAATCTAAAGCAGAAAATGAACCTGCTGGAATTCAGTGGGTCGAACAGCATTTGTAGAGGTAACACATGGTCACCCATGTCAAAGACAATAATTAATTTCTTTCAATACGAAGCTAATTGAAATAGCCTGATTTGCCCATGAGTGGTTGTAAATGATGGGGTTTGCACTAAATTGAGCTATTTCTACTCATTGCTTCAAATTTGGCTCAGACTCAGTTTGACATTATATTGTATTAAAAAAAAACATATTATGTGTATGTTGTAGCTGTGTTGTGTTCTTCCCGCTGCTGCAGAGTCTATAAAAAACAGATTATAAGTCGATTTGTATAGCCACAAGCACAGATAAAGAGTTTGCAGCACTGGGCATGTTGCACAGTATTTGGGCTAGTCAAAGCTGAATTTCTCTGCAGATAAACAAAAAAATACTATTTTTGTTCTTTATTATTCTGCTTTGAGGGGGACTGTAAGGACTAGTAGAGTGTGCATTTAATCATATAATTTCCAGTTATTGAATTTGGAGTTTGATGCTTGTCTGACATACATAGATACATAGGTGCAGAAGTAGGATCATCATGAGATAAAATCTTTGCCTAGTCACCTTTGTTAACAAAGCTGAATGTAGGAATACATGAAAGATCCCATGTTTTATTGATGAATGTTATCCAGGTGTTGACAAGAACGACTTCCATTTCTGTTAAATCTTCCACACTCTTTCAGAATGCCACAGAGTAATTCACAGCCAATGAAGAACTTCTTGAAATGTAGTCACTGCTGCAATGCAAAGAGTTATGGTAGCCAATTTCAACACGCACCCTCCCATAATAGCAGTGGAGTGATAATCATAAGTAAATATTTACAAGGACATTGGGAATAATTTCCATGAACATTGAAGGAATATTGCTGTGAGATCTTTTGCATTAATTTAAGAGGGTAAGCATGCCCTAAAGACAATATTTCTGAAAGGTGACATCTCCAATGCAGTATGTCTTCATGGAAGTGTCAGCCAGTGGTTTAAGCTTGAATTAATATGTTCTGACTTAGAATGAGTCACTGAGCCACTACTGAGTTGTTGAAATTCAAATTGTTTTATTATTACGATTACGATTTTGGTTCAATGGGTCATTGGAGCCTTTAATGTCAGAAAAAAAACACAATGATATGCATTCCATCTCCACTGTCCTTGGTCCTGGTTCTAACTCTTCTTTGGTAGAATTATTTATTTACTTCATGAAAATAGACTTTATTCATAAAAATATGCATTTGAAATACAAAACAGTACATGGTTTTCTTTACATTCACAGTGCCATCCAGTCTATGTATTCATAATGTTGCCCAGCCAGTATATTCTTAATGTCACCCGCTTAATACATTTAGTTAATACATCCGATGTACAAAGCACCAATACTACTCGTAGCCTCTTATCAACAATATAGACTGAGTTTGTGGAGCTGCTGCACAAGACCCAGTCCTTGGATGAGCAGTGATTACCAGGGTCTTCAGGTGCAATTCTTCCCCACAAAGCCATTACATTGGATGCACCAAACATCCCAGCCTCGCCTTGCAAGGATGTACTCTTGCAGTTGTAATGTGGCAGGCGGCAATATGCACTTTCAGACATCTTGTTGTACTGGAAGATCAGCATGATTTGGAAAGATCAAAGAATGTCTCTCACCAAGTTTTATGATTTCACAGCAACACCTTTGTCAATATACATCCTGGGTAACATATCATAGATTGCAGTGTTGCCCGTTATGCAGCTGCTAGTACAAACCGTGACAATGATCGTTTGCAGTCCTTGATCTGGTGGTTTTCCCGCTTGTAGTTTTTGTAGATGATTGCATTGCACTGGGCCGCCATGTGCCTAGGTTTGTTGCACTGTTTCAATATTCGCAAGGATGCTTATAATTGCTGTGGGTATTGAGGAGGAAAAAATCATGAGCTCAGTAGATGGCCAAAAAGAAGTACGTTAAATCATGATTGGAGTTTAGTTTAGTTATATTAATGAAACAGTTTTTTGCTACATCCCCATTTATTTAGCTCTTGCATGATACCCTGAACCAATATTGCAACATCATTCATTGTTTTGTAACTAATTATCTAGATCTTTTGTGACATTTATTATTTTTCAAGTCATTACCAATTCTTACACGTTAGATCTTGTAATGAGTCCCGTTCCAACAAATTTCAAACTCCTCCTTTGGTGCCTTATGTCTTCATCATATGTTGGTTAGAAGTTTTCAGTAACTAATTTGTTTGATTCTGTTGCAGGAAGAAGCATGAATAGCACTACTGCTGTATTAAGAAATTCAAAAGTTGCAAGCTGAATCATTCTAGACCAAGCAGAATGTGGTAAAAGAAACATGGCTGAGGATTGTGTTGGTGAGTACCCTCGTACCAGTTGTTTTTAATATTAATTTTGACTACAGTAAATTTAAAATATAGAGATTCAAACGTATAAACAATCTGTAGTTAATGAAAACTGGCATTTCCATCTTCCGTCAGTATATTTAAATACAAGCAATTTCATTTTTGATCTCAATCCATATTCACTATTCATATCTTTTTCCCAGAAGGTGGCTAACTTTGGCAATACTGTATTAAAATGAAATCTGCTGAAAATAATTGAACAGCAAATGTGGGGAAGGAAACAATTTACAATTCAATGATGCATTAATAGAGCATGTGACAACAGTGTGTTTTTGTTTTTACATTATATCCCTGAAACCTGCTAAATTAATTCATGTTCAGAGCAGATTTCTGTGATCTTGTTTCCTTCTCGAGAGCATTGGTGAACCAATAAATATTCTAATCCAGACATGTGCATTGTCCTTTTTTCACCTTTTAGTCTACCAGACAATTCTCAATTCATTTTCAATTATCTTAGTGTGATTACAACATGCACTGCCTGATATAGAGAAGAGAAAGCTCTTATTTTTCAGCGCCAGGTCTTGTGACAATATTTCATAAACAAAAATTGATATTTGATGGGTTTTTTGCATCAGGCAAAAAAAGCATGTCTATCTTGGCATTAGTGAAATTAATTAAATGTGTAAAATAAGATTTATAACAGGTTAACGATTGCTTTAAGATTTGTGTTTCTTGGGGTAAACAGAATATTTGGAAGATTAGTAGTTTGATTTTCAGACAGGAGAAATTAGTAAATCTAGTGGAGCTTTCAGTCTGCTGCAATAAAGAACCAAGTTTATATATTTACTGTTAATGTCCTCTGTCATAAAGCAATCTGCAGCCACCAATACTTATGGTGCAGAATTGCTGTTGTAATGTGGATAAAAATGGCATCTGGTTTTTGCACAGGATCCCACAAGTATGAAAGTGATGTTCAGATAATCAAGATTACTCAAGATCCCACAATCTGCAGTTCCTTGTGTCTACATGGATTGGATTTTACTGCCTTATATCAATAATAGAAAACAAATTCATATCAGAAGTGAGTAGGAAAGAACTGCAGATGCTGGTTTGATTCGAAGGTAGACACAAAATGCTGGAGTAACTCAGCGGGACAGGCAGCACTGGAGAGAAGGAATGGGTGACGTTTTGGGTCGAGACCCTTCTTCAGACTGATGTCAGAGGAGTGGGCGGTACAGAGATAGATTGTAGTCGGAGACAGTAAGACTGGTGGGAGAACTGGGAAGGGGAGGGGAAATTCCTCCTGCCTTCCAACAAAGAGAGAGGGAAAGCAAGGACAACTTGAAGTTTTTTTTTGTCACAATCACTATGAGATCAGTAATAGACACAAAATGCTGGAGTAACTCAGCGGGACAGGCAGCATTTCTGGAGAGAAGGAATGGGTGACATTTCGGGTCGAGACTCTTGCTTGACCCGAAACATCATCCATTCCTTCTCGCCAGAGATGCTTCCGGTCCCGCTGAGTTACTTCAGCATTTTGTGTCTATCTTTGGTGCAAACCAGCATCTGCAGTTCCTTCCTAAACTATAAGATCAGTTCTGGAATTCAGCTGATTGGTGCTTGTTTGGATCAAGGATGTGATCAGGCCTGGAGCCAAGTGGCCCCAATAACTCCAAATGGGCACTCATGAATAAGATACAGGCAAATGAGTGCTACTGGGGGCACCTCTGTCTCAACAGATGAGTAAGAGCAGACTGGGCTGGATTGAAATTGTCCAGCTTAATGTGTGCAGGGCATATCAAGGTAATCTTTCACACTGTGGGGCAATATGCCAGTGTCATACCTATTGGATTGGTTTGGCTAGAGGTGTAACTTGTTTGTGCTATATAGAATTTTAGCTGGCCCATAGCTTTCGATGTATCTGGTGCTCTCAGCTGTTTCTTGACACTACAAGGTATGGATTGATTTAGCTGAAGGCAGGCTTCCGAGAACGTAGGAAGCTTGGAAGAAAGCTTTGATGGATCATCTATTTAGCAGTTCTGACTGTACATGGTTGCAAATGCTTCAGTCTTTTATTTACCAATCAAATGTTGGTTACTTTGTTCATTAAGGATAGGGATGATCTTCAAGCCTTCATCTTCCAATAGTTGTTTAATTGAATGGTTGTCCCCACCTTTCCTATCTACATGCGATAGGGCTGCCAGACCGCAAAGTTACAAATAGTGTATGTCATTGCCAGCTTAATTTGCTAAGGCAGTATCTGTCATTACTGTCAGCTTAAATATCCCAGAACCAAGTGTGGGAAATGTCAACTAGGTACCTCATGATCCCTGCCCTTAACTTCTCATTTACCTATCCACACACACAGTCAATTAGAAAATGAATTTGTTTGCTCACCTGCGTGTGTTGGCCCTGGCTATAAATAACCTTTTAAATAGGATTCAAAGTATATTAAAATAAGTATTACATAAGGAATAAATCTATTAATTACATAACATTATAATTTAAAATCCAAAGTTTATGCTAAGTAAAGATGATCTATGTTGATTTTAAAAAGTAAGCTTTAAGTTTTGGTGGGTAAATTAGCTAATTTTATTAAACTAACAAGCAGCTTGAATACTTCCTTGCACCATGACTTTCCATTATGGCATGTTTTCAGTTATCATAATTGCAGTCCTGTACACACATGGGTCTGAATGCTCCAGGGTTTTGTGTTACCATTCCTATTTCACTAGCTTAAACTTCTGGTTAGTTTAGAGATGTAGCCCGCCGAATCCACGCTGACCATAGATCATCCGTTCATAGTAATTCTGTTATCCCACTTTCTTATCCTCTCCCTACATGCTTGGGGCAATTTACACAGGCCAATTAACCAACAAACCCACACATTTTGCAATGCGGGAGAAAATCTGATCTTCCAGAGGAAACGCATGCGACCTCGGGCAGAATTTGCAAACTAAACACAACTCGATGTCAGGATTGAACCCAGGTCTCTGTCGCTGTGAAGCAACAGCTCTACCAGCTTGCCCACTGTGCATTGTTATAATATATAAATCTTCAAAATAAACTTGGTGCTTTTCAAGGAGTGTTATATTTAAAGGATTTCCTTAGTATATTGTTAGATGCTGTGTTTATTTGCTTAACGTACTTGATACCAGTTTAGTTTAGTGAAACTAAAAAGTTATCAAACATGTTGAGCAAATAAACATAGCATCCAAGGAAATCCTATCCATACAATACTTTTTGTAAAGCATAGAAAATTAAAACAATATTTAAATGGCTGCTGCTGTACATGAGATCAATGTTGTATACAATGGGCCACTGACTGTCAAATTTATAATTAAGCAAGTATTGGATTCAATTATATTTTCTTGTTAATCCTGCGCTGCTTATATCTTTCTTCCTTTAAGACCATTAGATGCCTTAAAATATCATTTAAAATAGAAAGAAAATGATAGACCCATATCCAGTCAGACACGTTGATAAAAATATAAAAGATAAGTATAACAAAGTGTTGGCGTCAGAATAAAAATAAAATCAGCTTTAATTTCTTGTGCTGTCAGCCATTGCCACTGTTATCCAAATTACCCACAAACTTGTTTGCAGTCAAAAATAACCATTCTTCACGAGCTAGGTTTCTCTTTATATAAACAATGGAGTTCAAATTCTTCTGATGGTAGCACATATGTTAACATATCACTAGATGAGACTGAATCCTTTAAAGCAAATCTTAAATATTGTTAAGGTTATTTAAGTATTTACTTATCGTCCTTGGGGAGTGTGAAAATTGTACATTATTTTCATGTTATCTTTGTGCTGATACATACTTAGTCTGATTAGAATATTATTATTATTACTTCAGGTTGGCTGATATTAGTCTTATTTCTTCAGTTTTCTAAAATTCAGCTAATCTAGTCCAGATTTTCGGCTCCCTCAGCAATTGTCAACCCAAATGCTATTTACCAGTCATACCGTGACTGGTTTGCCTCCACTATCCTTCCAAGTTATATTCCATACCTTCATTATCCTCTGGGTGAAAATATATCTTCTCTATAATCCAAAAAAGTTGCTGTTAGGAAAGACAGTTGGCCGATGAGTTTCACATATAGATAAATTACGCCGTTGGGCAATGAGAATGCAGTTGTGCTAATTGAAGCTTCCTTTTTCCACCTAAACAAAGAACAAGTGAAGTTGAAGTGAATGTACTTTTCCATGTTGCATCATTGTATTAATGCAGATCTCTCCAGGTATTTGTCTTTGGCCAAGCGTCCCTGTCATTTGGTTAACTACCTAAGAAATAACGAGCATTTCATGTGTTTTGCCGCTTAAAACAAGACATGCTCAGGAGAGTCCAAGACATGCTCAGGAAGTTTTACTGTCTGATTTTGTTTTGTTTAGGTTAAAATGTTATTTCCTTAGGAAGCTAAATTGTTGAATCGAATGCTTTGTGATTTATTCTTGGGAAGTGGTGTTTCAGTGTGCAAGGTTAAAATACTTTGTCAAGTTTCTGGACAATGTGATTAAAAAGTAGCACTGCAGTAGAATGTTGCATCTGCAAGTGTTCTGTTTCGTAAGCTTCAGCAGCTTTTGTATTTACAGTGTTGGATCACGTGACTTACTGGAGTGGTATTTGTGTACACTGCCTTCTGACAGTTCTTGGCCACACAGACCCATGGGAAAGTACCGTCACTGAGTTTCAGTGTGGCATATCCATGTTATGTCTTCACTGTTCAGGCGCATCATTTTCAATGATGAAATGTGAAAGGACTTTATAAGTGAAGCGCAGGGGACTACGACCCCCCCCCCCCCCTCTCCCTACCATCCTACTAGCCAATGTACAATCACTGGGAAAAACCTTTCTACTTGACCATCTCAAAATTAACTGTATCTTTATAAACCTCTTTATTCTTCTTCTTACCGAGTCCACAATCAAGAAGTGTGTTCAACTGGAGCTGAACACACTTCTCGGCATCTGCATACATTGGCGTCTGTCTTGCGCTTCTTGTGCGTGGTGGTGGAAAGATTGGCGAAAACGGGGCCGCGACGTGAACGCTCTTTCCTTGACCCCAACCTTTTTATTGAAGAGGAGGAATGGGTGTCGTTTTGGGACGAGACCTTTCTTCAGACTGAAGTTTGTGCTGAGGCATACGTGCTCAGGGTCTCGACCCAAAACATCACCCTTCTCTCTATAGATACTGCCTGTCTTGCTGAGTTACTCCAGCATTTTGTGTCTACCTTTGATTTAAACCAGCACCTGTAGTTCTTTCCTACACATTTATTGAAGAGGAGTTATGTTAATCTTTTGCTTAAAATATATGTTTCAGGATCTACCTATAGTGTGCTGTCAACAATGCCTTCGGACTCAGAAAGTAGCAGCTCCCTCAGCAGTGTCGGTAAGTTCTCAATTTTCATTCTGATCTCAGGTTCTACACATTCATTAAGTTGTTGCTTCTTTGACATGCAAAAATTACAACATGAATATTTAAAAACGGTATGTGTAGATCCATCAAATCAAATCACTGTAAACTCATGCCCAATAATGCAGCTCCTCAAAGAACCAAACCAACCAAAATAACCTTCCAGCTTTAAAACGACTACAGGTATGACTGTATGGCAAATCAAATCCCTCTTATGTTGCAAAACATACTTGGCTAATAAAGTATGATTATGATTATGAAACCATGGTGGGTGGTGCAGTTTGATTTTGTGAATAGCTTACAAAAGGGAAATGGATAATTGTTGGGAGGAAAAATTGCAGGGTTACGAGACGGTGTGATTAAAGATGAAATGTGGAGCTGAGTGGCTTCCTCTGGTGCTGTGAGTTTATGAACTGCATTGTTTGGTTTTTAAAATCTCAGTACATCCACTTCGGCCTAATTCAACAGTTTGGCCTAATAGGTCTAGCCCAAAGAGTTTTTGACACATCTTTTAGGTAGCTTGTATTTTAAAGGATGTCATTCAAGGCTGTAAAGCTGGGGCAAAATAGATGCACATATTTGATTGTGCGTTTTGTTTGTTTACGTTGAATGGCTAAATTTATACTTAAAAATAATGTAGATTCAGTATTGGTGGCCATGAATTTAATGGACGATTGCAGTAACTCATCTTGTGTATAACAAACTTCAGGAAAGAAATCTGCATCCCTGCCTTCTCTGATCTATATGCCACTCCAGACGTGCCAATGTCATTGACTCTTATCTGGCCTCTTAGTTTAGCATATATGGACAGACAATAACTGCAACATTCACATCCCATGAAGGAATAAAGGCATCTACCTGTAACTCATTAGGACAAGCAGAAAGGCAGATGTAATAAAGCTGTTCAGAATTAATCCTTAAATCAAGTGTTTTAGTGAGTTTATATTATTGAGCTTGTAACCAGAAGACACTGAGTCTTGAGAATGACCAGATGTGAAGTGAGTCGTTTGGAGAACATGTCTTCAACCCAAGGGATCATGTTTGGTTCCAACTGCTCCGAGCTATAAAGTTGCAATTTTGTTTTGTGGGAGATGAATGTACCATAGAGAGCTTGCCACAGAAATTTTAAGATCATAAACTGAAAATTAAACAGGTCAATGTTTTCGTATTCAATGCCTGGTCACTTTGCAATTTTCTCTTGTGGATTAGAATGATTTTCAAAGCAGCTTAACAATATATACCTCTATATTTCATTTTGTACACTTTGACACTAGAAAACAATTTAAAAAAAATCATTTTCCATAGTGACTTAGGTTTCTAATGAACTTAGAGCATAAGCTTGTAACCAAGGTAGACAAAATTGCTGGAGAAACTCAGCGGGTGCGGCAGCATCTATGGAGCGAAGGAAATAGGCAATGTTTTGGGCCTAAACCCTTCTTCAGATCTGCAGTTCCTTCTTGAACAGCTTGTAACCAAGGTTGATTTATAAAGGATATTTTATTCAAACAAATGCTTGTGATTGAAGGAGACTGTCGCACTGATTTAAAAATAGTGCAGGCAATATGCAAATCAAGTGAAATATCTGCACAGGTTTTATAGGCCTTTGAATGTTTATGTTGTAAATTGTTTTATTGAGATGGGAAGAGTTGATGTTAAATGCTTTAATGGTACCTATTTAGTTTTTTCACTTTTTAAAAATCTTTGAAACTGACAAATCCTTTGTAAAGTAGTCAGGGATTAACATGCAATAGGACAACTGTATTGTAAGGCTTCTGCTTTTATTCTAACATTAATAAACTTTACAACACAGTGATAGTTTATTTTAATATCTTATTTCCACAACTGCAAATACAAAAAATCTGTATGCATAGAGATGCTAGTAAATTGTGAAATAAAAAGGATAGCTTTCCTTTGCATTTAAATAATTCTGATATTTCTGCAGTGCCATATCATGTCTCACACTGTAAGTAAATAAATCTTTGCGTGCAGAAACTGTTGCTCTGGCAACTATGGGATCCCTTTTGTGCCAACAAGTTCCCAGAAACAGCAATAAGATTAATCACCAATTAATTTGTTGTCTGAGAAGGGTCGGTCACATTGATTATATGCTGAAGTCTTGACGTTGGGTTTCAGCTCCAAGCCATGCAGCAAAGATTTTAAAATACTTTTTTCTTAGCATCACCAAATTGATAATAATTCAATTAAAATTCAAATCCTTGTTAGTTCAAAATATATGAACAATTTGTTTTTCATTTTCAAAAGTGCTTAGATTGTAAAGCGTTAATTACTAAAAGACTAAACGTGATATATTTACTTAGAAAGTATTGTCCAGACTGATCATGCTTTTCTGAAGAAGGGTCTTGACCCAAAACGTCACCTATTCATTTTCTCCAGAGATGCTGCCTGAGGTGCTGAGCTACTCCAGCTTTTTTTTTTGTCTCTCCATGCTTTTCTTTTACTTGGTTTAGATAATTTATTTATCTGATCAATATCCAAGATTTAAAATTCCACTTGATAGACAACTTATAATCTTGATGAGCAACAATTGTACATCTATTTATTCCACATATTCCATATTCCCTTACCACATAAACAGGCCATTTGGCCCACTGAGTCTTTGCCAGTTCACAGAGCCATCCTATTCCTTCACTAATTTTCCCTGTAACCTATTCTGCCATAATTTCCATCCTACCTGCACTAGGGGGCAACTTAATGTGGCGAATTCACTAATTAACCCATACATCTTTGCCATGTGGGAGGAAATAGAAAACCCATACACTTCCAGGGAGACTTCATGTTAAAGCTTCATGTAGACAGCACCAGAGGTCAAGATTGAACATGGGTTAATGGATCTGCGATACAGCAGCTTTATTCGCTGCACTCATCCCACATTTTTGTCAATTAGCTCACTAATGCATTATTTTACATCCTAGTATGCAATTGAATTAGAATTTTTCAAAAATTCCACTAGTAGTTTCCTTTGCTGGTGAAATTGCATTTAGACAGTGTGAAAACTAGAGCATTTGAGAAGGGTAACGGTCCAATTTTAAACTGGGGCAGGAAAAAGATTGTCTGAGATCTGGGAATTTTCAACATTGGGGCCTTGTTCCTATGCTTTAATAGTTTTCTTGTCCAAAATGGACAGCGTTATGCAGCTGCACTTCACTGTCAAGTATGTAGAAATGTTCAACGTTTTGGAGGGCTTTAAAGGTACTTAGGGAGTTGGTGGTGGAGCATCAGGAAATTAGGAGGCTGAAATTGGTGGGTACAAAGAATCATTCCATCATATCATAGATAAATAAAATTGAGATAATTGGCTTTCAGCCTTGATCTTGGTTGGAAAGCTTGCTGGACACTTTTGTAAGGTAAAGTGCTGTTTTTGGTTTCTCAATGAATCAGATGAGCCAGTTAAAATCAGAGTGTGGTGGACCTGTGCAGGATGTTGGATGGGCAGCATGGCGATACAGCAAAGCTGTACCCGTGTTCATCTCTGACTTTGGGTATTTGCTCTGCGGAGTTAGTTTGTTCTTTCTGTGGCTGCATGGGTTTCCAATAGGCCCTATGGTTTATCGTATATCCCAAAAGCACGCTGATAAACTAATTATCAACTGTAATTGTAAAACAGCTCTTGGTGTAGGTAAGTGGCAAAAGAATCAAAGAGAGTTATTAAGCATGTGAAAGACAATAAGTTGAAGATCTATAGTGAAGTAAGAAGAGGGGGAAATGAGGCTTAAGGAATGCTCTGCCAGGAGTCAACATAGACTCGATGAGTTGAATGGTGACCTGTGTTGTAATAAGTAAATAAGTCTTTGTGGAATTCTCTGCCACAGAAGGCAGTGGAGGCCAATTCACTGGATGTTTTCAAGAGAGAGTTAGATTTAGCTCTTAGGGCTAACAGAATCAAGCGATATGGGGAAAGCAGGAACGGGGTACTGATTTTGGATGATCAGTCATGATCTTTTTGAATGACGTGCTAGCCCAAAGGCCCAAACGTGCTGGCCCAAAGGCACCTATTTTCTATGTTTCTTGTGGTTGATTTTGTCCAATTCCCTCAAGGGCCAGGTTAATATCTCTCCTAAAATATTTTACGTCATTTGGATTTATTTAAAAAAAAAATCTCACAATAATAAAATGTTTGTCATTGTTTTTCTGACCAGGTACTGGCACGTCTGGGAAGGCATCTTCTCCTCCACCGACTCTTATGGATACCAGACAGATGAGTGAGAAGTTAGAAGCCATAGTTTACCAACTTCGGCAGGTCACCCGTGAACGGGATGAGTTACGCAAACAGCTGGCACTTTCTTCCCCAGGCTCGACATTTGACGATTGCAGGTACAAATCATAGACTCGCTGTTCAGTGTTTTTGATAAAACTGCTCTTAATCTTTTAAGGTGCAATTGTAACACATGTAACTGTGAAATATGTGTTCAAAACACTCTGACCTCTTCAGTTCCTGACTATAATTTTCTCCAAATCTGTCATTACCACAACAATAATAAATTACATTTGCTTGGTCCTTTTTTTATTTTTTATTTAATATAATATTAGAAGCAGTGTACAATAGTATAAACCGCGGCATATGACATAATACATTTATTGTACATCTTCCATTTTAATTTTAACAAAAATGAAATAGAAAAAGAGAGAAAGAGCAAGAAAGAAAGAAAAGAGAGAGTGAATGTGTACAAATAGAACCCCATAACTACCAAAGAGTGTAGTCACAAAGTGAGTAAGTAAAAACATAAAAAAATAAAAAGACAAAAATGAAAAATAATTAAAAAAACAAACAAAAAACGTGTTGATATACCTGCTTCATTTCTCACCACACCTTTTGCTTGGTCCTTTTAATGTAAAAACGAATGCCAAGACAATTTTCTGACAATTTTGCATTTGTCTACTTCTGGTCCACTGTCCATCTTGAATGCTTTTGTCTTTTACCTGCAGAACCACCCTCCTTGCATTTGTCTGCTTTTTCATAGTTCTCTCCCAGCTTCAAACTTATATAAATAATGTCACCACTCCTAATTCATTTTGCCAGTGTTTTCCTCAGCATTGGTCATTTTTGTGTGCTTTGATGTGATCAGGTGATAAATAACATTGTTCAGTCTCCGTAGGAACGAAAGAATCAGGAAACAGGTTAATCACTTGGGAAGCATTTTGTATTCTGACTCAGCCAATTTGGTCATTTATTAACCCATAAAGTTAAGACATTGCTAGAATTATTCATCAATGGAAAGAGAGAGTTTACAGCTTGTGTCTCATTTTTCATCAGAAAGTTTATTGCTCTTTCGACAGATGCTGCTTCACATGTGCCTCCAGCAGTATTTTTTTCTGGTTGTTTATCTCTAATCTAATCAGACACCACACCTTTCTGATTTAGAATGGTGACTATGCTTCAAAGGAACTAGCAGACCCCAATGGTAATTAGGATAAAAGTGGAACCAGCTTGTCTTGTGCTATGCATCTGTCCCAGAAATCATCATTGCTGGACAAGAAGCTGAGGCTGCACTTAAGGCGATTTATCAGCGGACTCGCCTGAAAAAACGGGAACTGGAACAGCGACTGCCAGAGTGGACCACACCCACACACACACACACACACACACACACACACACACACACATACTCACACACGTACACACACACACACACACACACACACAAAAAAGGGAGCGCTGTCTGAAATTCACACGGTGCTAAGCCAATGTCATACACATCGCGATGAACAGGAAGGTTAAGACAGCTAGCACAGTGTACGGTAAGTCCTTTAAGAGAGGGGGGGGAGGGAAGAAACATAGAAACATAGAAAATAGGTGCAGGAGTAGGCCATTTGGCCCTTCGAGCCTGCACCGCCATTTGATATGATCATGGCTGATCATCCAACTCAGTATCCCATCCCTGCCTTCTCTCCATACCCCCTGATCCCTTTAACCACAAGGGCCACATCTAACTCCCTCTTAAATATAGCTTTTTATTTATAATTATTTATAAGAAGGAGCGGAGACACTTTTAAGAAGCCAAACAACTTTTATTAAGCCACAGATACACAGCTGTGAAGTTCAGCGGGCATTTAACATTACCGCTCGGTTATCCTTGGTTCTGAAAACTCGTGCTTACGTTTTTTTCCCCCAATGAGCCAATGAAAATGATTGGTCAGCAAAGGCGATTAACTAAAACTACCTCGACTACGTATAACTACATGGCGACCCCACTGCAACTGCACCTACGACTACAGGATTATCGATTTTCTCCATGGCGAGAAATGTTGAGAAATTTGCAGCGACCATACTGAGGCCGCGACTAGTTCCCAGAATGCGCGAACTCCTCGCGACCATGAAGGAGATTCACCAGAGACCACCAGCGAACATGTGGCAACCATATGCCGATCATGTGGTGAGCGCAGAGTCTCCTGCACTCACCTAAAAAGTCGCCTAAGTGGAACAGGCTCTTTATGTGATTTGCACAATGCTTGTCAGAATTCCAAATATTTTTTAGAGTGTCAGCAATGTTTTGCACTAAATGATAGTAGATATTTAAGTAAATCAACACACAATATACATTCACTTGTTATAATGTAGTATTTTCACAAAACTCTGAGGCTAGCTAATATAGCCACCATAGCAGTGACTTCAAACTAGATACGATTGTTGTTAAAAGGTATTGTTCAATTACTGTAAATATTAAGTTACTGCTGCATTATGGGTAATGCAATAAATATGTAGAACTATCCAGGAGAATTTTTGTGAGTGTGTCATGGACAATTGCATTAATGAAATTGTGGAGAAGTATTTAATATTACATGGATATTGCTTGTAATACTTAGAATAAATTTATGATGGAAAGTAATCAGAACCGACATGTTGATAGGATTGAAAATCCAGAACTAAACTGCAGAATATTTTTGCTGATTGCCTATTGTCACCTTTAGATTCCTAATTTTGAACTGAGATTTTATATGTTAGGATCTATTTAATTTAATGGGCACTGTTTTTATCAATAGTATATCGGTCTAATAAATTACATATCTATTGATTTTTATGTAATGTGTTCTGCTGGGCCAGTTTAGCTATAAGCTTAAAATTAATTTAAAAAATAAGCATAACAGCTCAGTCAGTTTCCTCTTTTGTACTTTTGGCAATGCTAAAATATTTTGACAGACCAAAGAGAAACTATTTCCTCAGGTGTGAGGATTGAGAACATGGGGCATAATTTAAAAATTTGAGTCGATCAGGAAGTATATTTTCACATCCAAAGTTTTAAAATAATATTATTGTTACCCCAGAAGATGCTGAATGTCAGTGTCATTTAAAGCATTTGAAATCTGATTCTTCTTGGATATATCCAAGAATATTGAGCAAAGGCAGGGAAATGGAGTTGAGGTACAATGCAGCCACAATCAAATAGGAGAGGCAGGCTCAAATATTGTATGTTCTGTTCATATTTTTAATGCTCTTGCACTCGTATTGAGTATTAACTTTGCTATTGGATTTTTTCTTGTATCTTCAGACCTAGCCCTAAGCCCAGCCATGACTATGAGAGACTGAAGATGCAGTGCATGAAAGCCATGTCAGATCTGCAGTCTCTGCAAAACCAACACACAAAAACGCTGAAGAAATGTGAGGAGGCAGTAAAGGAAGCAGATTTTTATCAGTAAGTAGTCAGAGTTATAAAACACCGAAGCAGGCTCACTGAATTCACACTGACAATAAATTGGAGCATAAATAAGATTGAGGTAGAAGCTAGAATGTCATAAGCTTCCACACAAATAATATTTTGAAGTCCATTACATGTACACATATTTGCTTGAAGGAATTATGTAAAATTAGATTTTTAGCCAGAGGGTTTGGGCAGTTACTTTGTCCATGTATATCATTGACAGCTTACTAATGCCTGAGATTGCTTGAAATTTCATTGGTGTCTTTAACTATGCTTGAGAAAACTGCAAATGGTGCAGCCTGTCATTGACAGGCAATCAGAATTTTTGGGGTTAAAATGTGTTTGAGGGGATTCCTTCCTGTGGGGTCTGAAGAAGGGTCTCGACCCAAAACGTCACCTACTCCTTTTCTCCAGAGATGCTGCCTGACCTGCTGAGTTACTCCAGCTTTTTGATGTTTATGACTTTGTTATAATCGTCATCTGCCAATCCTGTTGCCATCGGAAACCATTTTCAACATCTGAATGTAAATGTTCGATGTCATGGTAAGACAAAACATATTAATCATGCCATTTGGGATTTAATATATACTCTGAAATATTATATTTGGAAAGAAATTGAAATCAATGTGGCATCTTTAAGGAGTTCATCCACACTGGATGGGGAAATGCAACCAAATTGTAAGTAATCTTGGACTGTAAGCTTTTCACTGGGATAAAAACAAACTAGTAGATATTTATTTACAAATCAGGCAGCATCTACAGAGATACAGTTACAATTTTTGGTTGATGATTTTATCAGAACTATAAAAAGAAAAGTGGTTTAAGTTGTAGAGAAGGGAGAGGGATGGAGAGAATAAAGGAAATATCTGTATTAAGATGGAGACCAAATAGATTGCAGTGACGCATGCTGTTGGTGCCCTCTGAGAAGATGATAAAACTTTGTTTATCATAGGTAATCTATCCACAGAAAGTGTATCTGTAGGGAAAATAGTAAGATTGGAGGGGAGAGGAAAAGATAAATTGATCAATAGTGCTGGATCTATGAAATGTAGAACACTAGCTACTGGAAATCCAGCAGAATGATGATTAAGGATGGATTTGAATGTCCTTGCTTCCTCTGAATTAGAAAATAAATTGCCTGAGTGCATTGAAGACAATCTCATTGGTGGAGTGAATGCTTCTTGAGCTGAGTTCCTCTCTTTGACATTTGCCATAATTGCTTCACCTCAGTCACTTGATATCTCATTTAAGAAAACTTGCTATTCTAGTTTTAAAGGATGGATGCAACTTGAAGGTAGACAAAAATGCTGGAGAAACTCAGCGGGTGAGGCAGCATCTATGGAGCGAAGGAATAGGCGACGTTTCGGGTCGAGACCCTTCTTCAGACCCGAAATGTCACCTATTCCTACGCTCCATAGATGCTGCCACACCCACTGAGTTTCTCCAGCATTTTTGTCTACCTTCAATTTTTCCAGCATCTGCAGTTCTTAAATGATGCAACTTGAATCTCATTTTCTTAAAGGGTCAGGTGTTAGTGAGAAACTTTGCAGAGGCAAGGAAAGCAAAACATACTGGAAACACTTCCCAGGTCAAGCAGGTCTGTGGGAGGAGATAGTGTTAATGTTTTGAGTTGAAGACCCTTTGTCAGAATAACTTTGACCTGAAATGCCAACCCTATTTTTCTTCCCAAAGAAAAAGTTGGACCTGCTGAGTATTTCCAGTCTTTTGCATCAGATTTCCAGCATCTGTATTTTTTTCATTAGCAGTCCAAATGACAGATGGATCAAATGGGGATGCAGGAAGGGCTGGAGATGAAAGGAAGGACCAGGTGAAAGTAATATAAATAAAAAATTAAAAAATATATTAATAAATCAATATATTTCCCACTATGTGAGAAAAATATTTGGTGCATCCAGTATTTAGACAATAGACAATAGGTGGAGTAGGCCATTCGGCCCTTCGAGCCAGCACCACCATTCAATGGGATCATGGCTGATCATCCCCAATCAGTACCCCGTTCCTGCCTTCTCCCCATATCCCCTGACTCCGCTATTTTTAAGAGCCCTATCTAGCTCTCTCTTGAATTTGTAATCATTTTACATTTTGTAAGCAGTAGTTAATTATATAATCTACTTTGCAGGCCTTTAGTTATTACTTGAATTTATGAAATGCATTTACGTGCTGATAAAAGATTTGAATATTAAGACTTAAAAAAATAGATTTATTCATTAAATGAACAGATTTTAGAATGGTCTGTGAATTATTGCAAAATCTCTGGAAAAACACTGCATATCATCAAAAATAAGACTATCCTTGAAAGATTGTATTGAGCGCAGAGCATTAAATAAATCTTGGCATGGCTCATTGCTGTAAAATATGAGAAGCAATAAAATACTGCATGAAGGTTCATTGGAAAATGAGACATATTTCAATGGAAAATCCCTGTTTATAGCATGCTAAAGAGTAAGAAAATCATTAGAGAGGAAAAACCACAAAGAAGGATATTGTCCCCTTCAGATGGACCCCTGTGTTTAGATTCCAATATTACCCAATTTATTATTGGATGGCGATTTGCTGTATTGGATCTTGGCTTCTTTTAATGCTTGAACAATTTTATGCATTTCTGGAAGGCAGCAGAAACACCCACAGTAAAATGAGTGGGTATATTTAAAAAAATAAGATGTAATGTTATCGTGGCAGAAATCATTCCAAGAGTTTTCGAGATGGGCAAGTGAAAGAATTATATTTTAGATTTGTATTGTAATTGTTGATTGAGAGCAAACAGGCTGGACGTTACTTCGCTGAATTAGTTTGTCCTGCTTTTGTGAACAAGACATAACTGGCAATTTTCCAGTCTCAGCTGGATGCAAGTGCTGTAACTGTACTGGAAAAGCATGGGCGAGAAGCTAATTTTGGAGCACAGGTCTTCAGTATCGTAGCTGGGATGCTGGCTGGTCCTAAAGTCTTTGCTGTATCCATGCTCTCAACTCTCTTTTGATGTCACTTGGCGTGAACTGAATTGGCTGAGGACTAGTTTTTGCTGATGTTGGAGATATCCTCATCCTCCTCGACCTGAGTGCAGCCTTCGATACCGTCAACCACAACATCCTGCTCACCAGACTTAGGGACCTTGGCATTGAAGGTTCTGCACTCAGCTGGCTTCGTTCCTACCTTTCCAACCGATCCCACTTCATCTCTCTCCATAACCACACCTCTGCCACAGCCACTGTCACTCAAGGCGTTCCCCAAGGCTCCGTTCTTGGTCCCCTCCTCTTCATCATCTACATCCTCCCCCTTGGGCATATACTCCGTCACTTCAACCTGGACTTCCACTGCTATGCTGATGACACCCAGATCTATCTCAGCACCAAGTCCCCCCACCACCCCCCTCTCTCCCATATCAACTCCTGCCTATCAGCCATCAAATCTTGGATGCAACTCAACTTCCTTAAATTAACAGTAGCAAAACCGAATTTCTCCTCATTGGCTCCAAATCAACACTCACTAAAATTAACAACCCCACTCTCACTATTGACGGCACCACTGTCTCCCCATCTCCTCAGGCCCGCAACCTTGGCGTGATCTTTGAATCAACCCTCTCCCTTGAGCCTCACATCCGCCATGTTGTCAAAACATCATTTTTTCACCTCCGCAACATTGCAAAAATCAGATCCTCTCTCACACCCCCCGCTGCTGAAAGACTCATCCATGCCTTCATCTCCTCCCGACTGGACTACTGTAACTCTCTTCTTTTCGGAATCAATTCCAGCAGCATCAACCGACTCCAACTGGTTCAAAATGCAGCCGCTCGACTCATTACCCACACCAAATCCTGGCACCACATCACCCCAGTTCTCAAAGAACTTCACTGGCTTCCCATTTCCCACCGGATCACCTACAAAATCCTGGTCCTCACCTACAAAGCCCTCAACAACCTGGCCCCCCCTTATCTCATTGACCTCCTCTCCCCCTACCAACCCTCACGGTCCCTCAGATCCACATCAGCTGGTCTCCTCTCCACTCCGAAAGCAAACCTCTGCACTTTTGGAGGCAGAGCCTTCTCCAGGGCAGCTCCCAGGCTCTGGAATTCCCTCCCACAACCGGTCCGAAATTCTGAGTCCCTCACCATCTTCCAGTCTCGCCTCAAGACCCATCTCTTCACCTCTGCATACCCTTAGTCCCATGTTCCCCTCCCCTTTGTCTTACTGCTCTATTTTGTTTTGTTTATTCCTGACTCTCAATGTAAAGCGACTTTGAGTCCTGAAAAGCGCTATATAAATAAAATCTATTATTATTATTATTATTATATTTGACTAAAGCATGTATGGTCATCAGTTTGTGCATTGCAATGAATGTGGTTGCAAATACTCCAGCCTTGTCATTAGCATTTACATACTGGGTCTCATTGTCATTAAAATTGGGATATTCTTAAATGCCCACATCCATATGGTAGAACTGCAGAATATTGATCTAGAATTGACAGCACAGATAGGATGTTGTCAATTTATTAAACAAAATTAACTGGGAGAAAATGCTACCTAAATAATTAAATTGCAGAGTGTACGTAAGAATGTAAATGTAAGAATGCCTTTGTTTCTTGGTTTATAATCAAAATCTATTTCAGACCTTTGCAACATGTCCCACTTGTCCATTATTTGCTTTAATTGTTATGCTATTGTAACTTTGCAACTGTCTTTTAGCATGTTAATTTGCATATACTCAGTGTCAGAACATTAGATCACCCTGATCCTGACCCATTTCAGCATTAGGTACATTGAAAAATTGTGCCACGAAAATAATTGTTAATCAATCTGACATACAGAAGCTGAATAAATGTAGTGCTTTATGTAGTGCTTAATTCAAATTGCTCTTTGGTAGAACGAATCTGGTCTCATTTTCCAGTGTTAGTTGCAGAATAAAAATAAATCTATGTTTCTTTCAGTCTGCCTTTCTTTCAGTAATCCATGAAGTGGCGTCCTGTAATTAAGTTTTCAATTCCCTGTAGTTATCTATTACATTACAAATTATTCAGCACACAATACAAATGATGTCATTTCCTTAACCCTCTGAAAGCACAGGTACTGTACACTTGTCGCATGTTATAAAGGTCATTGTGCCCGAGTGGGATCTTTGAAAGAACTAACTAATTAATCCTTTTCCCCATGTCTAACCTGCAACTTGCAAATATTGTCCTTTTAATCATATATTCAAAGTCAATTACAATCCTATAGAGTTTGTTCGCCAAGAGATTTTGTTGAACATAACAGAATTGGACTAAATACTTGTCGTTCAGTCTATTTGTTTAGCTGGTTTAGTTTAGAGATACAGCGCGGAAACAGGCCCTTCTGCCCACCGAGATCCCCGCACATTAACACAAGCCCTCACACACTAGTGACAATTTACACATACCAAGTAAACAAATTCAATCCAATTAACCTGCAAACCTGTACGTCTTTGGAGTGTGGGAGGAGACCGAAGATCTCGGAGAAAATCCACGGGGTCAAGGGGAGAACGTACAAACTCCTTACAGACAGCACCCGTAGTCTGGATCAAACCCGGGTCTCCGACTCTGCAAGCGCTGTAAGGCAGCAACACTGCCCACTATGGTCTATGATCCAAGTAAAGGATTTCTTGGCATTGATAGCATCTAGTCACCTGACATTGGATAGTTAGATGACAAGCTACCATTTCACACTTTATAGAAGACTGATGTCAGTGACTTTTGGGTGTAAATATACAGTGGCTTGGAAAAGTATTCATACCCCTTGAACTTTTCCACATTTTGTCACGTTACAACCACAAACGTAAATGTATTTTATTGGGATTTTATGTGATAGACCAACACAAAGTGGTGCATAATTATGAAGTGGAAGGAAAATGACACATGGTTCAAATTTTTTTACAAATAAAAAACTGAAAGGTGTGGCGTGCAAAAGTATTCAGCCCCCCTGAGTCAATACTTTGTAGAACCACCTTTTGCTGCAATTACAGCTGCAAGTCTTTGGGGGTATGTCTCTACCAGCTTTGCACATCTAGAGACTGAAATCTTTGCCCATTCTTCTTTGCAAAATAGCTCAAGCTCAGTCAGATTGGATGGAGAGCGTCTGTGAACAGCAATTTTCAAGTCTTGCCAGAGATTCTCAATTGGATTTAGGTCTGGACTTTGACTGGGCCAATCTAACACATGAATATGCTTTGATCTAAACCATTCCATTGTAGCTCTGGCTGTATGTTTAGGGTCGTTGTCCTGCTGGAAGGTGAACCTCCACCCCAGTCTCAAGTCTTTTGCAGACTCTAACAGGTTTTCTTCCAAGATTGCCCTGTATTTGGCTCCATCCATCTTCCCATCAACTCTGACCAGCTTCCCTGTCCCTGCTGAAGAAAAGCATCCCCACAGCATGATGCTGCCACCACCATGTTTCACAGTGGGGATGGTGTGTTCAGGGTGATGTGCAGTGTTAGTTTTCTGCCACACATTGCGTTTTGCATTTAGGCCCAAAACTTCAATTTTAGTCTCATCTGACCAGAGCACCTTCCTCCACATCTTTGCTGTGTCCCCCACATGGCTTGTGGCAAACTGCAAACGGGACTTCTTATGGCTTTTTTTCAACAATGGCTTTCTTCTTGCCACTCTTCCATAAAGGCCCGATTTGTGGAGTGCACGACTAATAGTTGTCCTGTGGACAGATTCTCCCACCTGAGCTGTGGATCTCTGCAGCTCCTCCAGAGTTACCATGGGCCTCTTGGCTGCTTCTCTGATCAATGCTCTCCTTGCCCGGCCTGTCAGTTTAGGTGGACAGCCATGTCTTGGTAGGTTTGCAGTTGTGCCATACTCTTTCCATTTTCGGATGATGGATTGAACAGTGCTCCGTGAGATGTTCAAAGCTTGGGATATTTTTTTATAACCTAACCCTGCTTTAAACTTCTCCACAACTTTATCCCTGACCTGTCTGGTGTGTTCCTTGGGCTTCATGATGCTGTTTGTTCACTAATGTTCTCTAACAAACCTCTGAGGCCTTCACAGAACAGCTGTATTTATACTGAAATTAGATTACACACAAGTGGACTCTATTTACTAATTAGGTGACTTCTGAAGGCAATTGGTTGCACTGGATTTTATTTAGGGGTATCAGAGTAAAGGGGGCTGAATACTTTTGCACGCCACACTTTTCAGTTTTTTATTTGTAAAAAAATTTGAAAACCATGTATCATTTTCCTTTCACTTCACAATTATGCGCCACTTTGTGTTGGTCTATCACATAAAATCCCAATAAAATACATTTACGTTTGTGGTTGTAACGTGACAAAATGTGGAAAAGTTCAAGGGGTATGAAAACTTTTCCAAGCCACTGTATATGCACAGTTAGTTACCTATACTTGTTTTCAGTAAACAATGTCAAGAGGGCTGACATTAATGCTTAGCTTACAGAACTTGTCACCTTGCGGTTTGGGGGGCAGGAGTGGGTTTCAGAGCCAATTTGCATGTGTACAGTACATATATTAAATAAGTACACCCAGCAGCACTTTAGAAAGTAATAAGAGTGAACCATGTAATTCAGGACTGGAGTTGTTCTAGGCTGCACAGTAAAGCCATCTTGTGTCTCCAATCTGGTATCTGTTGTGGACATTTTAATAATCAAACAGGTGGAGATTTTCTAATATCTCAGTACCAGCTTCGTTGGAAATATAACCATCTGCCTACCAACAACTCCCTCACTTGTATCCACCTATTACTTGTCATACTTTATCTGCCCCATCTCTTCTAGCTTTCTTCCCTCCCCTCAAACAATCAGTCTGGGGAAGGGGGACATAAAATGCTGCAGTAACTCAGCGGGACAGGCAGCATCTCTGGCGAGAAGGAATGGGTGACATTTCGGGTCGAGACCCTTCTTCTGACCCTAAATGTCAGCATTCTTCAGAGATGCTGCCTGACCCACTGAGTTATTCTCGCACTTTGTATCTTGTCTTGTTTCTGTGAGATTGTTAGTTTGTTGGTTGGCTAAGGAACAAAACTTTACGATCATTAATATTGCTGAAATGTAATATTTGGAAAAATGCAACTTGCACAACTGTTGAAATACATATGTTGAAATATAAATTCTATTATCTTGTATTTTGTTCTTATCAGGCTCTGGCAAAGTTTTGTATACATATGATTCACCTCTGTTGAGGCAGGAAGAGATCAGAGGTCAATACATCTGAAATAAACAAGAACACGTTTAACTTGCAAAATGGAGGCAGTGCTTTTAATTAATTGTAAATTATTTACAGTAATATTCTAAATTTGTTAACCATTATTCAATGTGTTCAACCGGGGATCCTGCGGTTCAGTTATCAATTCCTAACACGCAAAACCTTTTTTAATTCCGTCAGCACGTTACACAATCGCCTGCGAATGGATCAGTCACAACTCAAGGAAGATATGGAGGTCATCAAGAGGGAGAACTCCCAGTTGTTACGGGAACACAATCATGCACAGCAGACCTGTGAGGAACTGAAGAGACTCCATGAGGAGGATCTGAAAGAGATCACTGACCTGCGTTGTCAGCAGCAACAAGTGAGTGCGGAGTACATGCTATCAGCTTTTCATTACCAAGCAGCTGATTTTTTTTCTCACAATTGTATGCTAGAGATTTTTTGCGTTATCTTAGCGACTTGTATTACAGAATCCCCCCCCCCCCCCCCCCCTCTGGCATGTGTGACAGTAAACCAGAATAGTGGGCATAATCGCAGATGAGGAGGGGATTCAGCAGATCTGTATCCAAGAAATAAGAAGAGTCAAAAGGATTATTGTTATTTTGGTTCAGGGTATACAGTTAATTTTGTGTTTTTATTCTGGCCCAGAAAGACAAAGCATTGGCTGGAAAATGAATAATGAAATAGAAGGGACCAGGGAAGGGTTTGTTGTATTATTGTCGTGTGTACTGAAGGACAGTGAAAAGTCTTTTGTTGCGTGCTAACCAGTCAGCGAAAAGACTGTACAGGATTACAATAAAGCCATCCACAATGTACATACAGGATAAAGGGAATAACATTAAGTGCAAGATAAAGTCTGGTGAAGTCCGATTAAAGATAGTTTGAAGGTGTCCAATGGGGTAGATGGAGAGATCTCTAGTTGGTGAGAGGATGGTTCAGTTGCCTGATAAGGATAAATGAGGTGCAAAGGACTACTTAAATTAAATAAATAAAATCAATAAATAAAAGATAAATCGATAAATAAAAGCTTTGCAGCTTTCTTGTCTAATGATCTTTATTTTTTTAAAGCATTAAGATATGCACTATTCCCATTACAGCTTTCCTCCAGTATCCACAAGAGTGTATATTTAGCTTGGCAGTCCAATTGTCCATAGGGATTGCCTGTTGAATTGTCCCAAGTGCATGACATAATATGGTTTATTCAGATTTTGTCTGGATATGATTTCCTATCTGTAGCTGTACATTTAAAACAAGAATGTCTTTAAGTAACTGATGCCTCGACTCATTATTTGCTGTTTGTAAGTACTCACATAATTTGAGCAGAGAAAAAATAGGATTGAGCAGTATTTTCAGTGAACCTCAATGATATTGGTTCCGCCTTGTTGTACGTGAATGACATTGATTCTCCCTGGAGGTTCACTAGCAGGTTGATGCTTCAATGCTGATGCAAACTCGTATTCATTATATCCAAAGCTGGATTGAGGTGGGAGCAGTCCAAGCAGTCCACAACCATACACAGTGATGTCCAGACAAAGAAATAAGGTGACGGTCCAGTCACCAGGAAGAGTCAGATATGATAGGAACACACCTTATGTGAAAAAGTATCACTATTGTGAGAGTCCAGGGACGCTGCAAACTGAAGTTGAGACTGTGGGGCATCAGACTGAAGACTACCAAATTGATAATCCATGCATGCAAGAGTCTGAGGAGGAGACTCTGCGAAACCAGAACCGAGATGAGGAACTGATGGAACAGGACCAGAATCCAGTACCAGCGCAAATAGATGCAAAGGCCAGACCAAAGCATCAGAGACCACCCAGGCGATATGAGGACGATGAGATGTATTGACGTGAAAATTATGCGTTATCTATCTAATGAATGCCATATCCTAAATAGTGTTGGAATGTTCAGTTTGCAATATGATGCGGAAATCCTTTATGTTTGATAAGGGACGGATGTCATGGTAACTGATGTTGTATTTAAATGTATCACATGTTACTATGAGTCAAAAAGGTCAGAGGACACATGTTGCTGGGATGTAAAGGAATGGAGGAATAAAACCAGCGCATTCTGTGTTCAGTGTTTATTATATTTGGAATAAGGCGAGGATCTGGCATTGGCGATGATGACGTTTGCATACCTGCGGCTTTACGATTGATATACTCCACCAATACAGCTACTTTCCGATGAGAAATGTACTCGAGAACCAGTCAATAACTGGCAATAACATACACTCCAGGGTGGTATTTCAGAAATGCAGCAGTCTTGGTACATTTGTTCAGTTGGGAAATCAACTATTTGTCTGGTCTTGTAGATATATAAGGAAGTCTAATGTTGTTATTCTTCAGGCTCTATTTGACCAACATGAACTTGATCATCTTTAGCATCAAACCAGAAGATTGTTATGATGCTGCCTGACCTGCTGAGTTACTCCAGCACATTTTTTTTTGTAAACCAGTATCACGTGTCAGCCACCTCACATTCTTGTCCATTTTTCTTGCAACAGTAAAATACGTTTGAGCTAAAGTAAAATGTAAGAATAATTCATTGGGCCTCATTCTCCTCTCATTCTTTACCTAACAAGTAGAAAACTTCGAAAAGATGCCATTAACCAAACACTCCCTTTCTCTTGAAGGTAGACACAAAATGCTGGAGTAACTCAGCGGGACAGGCAGCATCTCTGGAGAGAAGGAATGGGTGACGTTTTGGGTCGAGATCCTTCTTCAGACTGATGTCAGGGGAATGGGAATCTTTGTCATTAGATGACTGAAGGAAATTTTATAACATGACAAGTTAAGGGCCTCCTTTCAGTATCAGTGAGAAATACAATATTTATACCTTTGCTAATTTTGTCATACACTGATAATGGAAGAGCCCTTGTATTCACATTCAAATTATGAGAAACTCCAGTTCATAGGGTGCCCGTGCATATTATAACATGATTGCTTGTTGTTTTCCTAAATCTTCAAACCAAGGGCACTTTTCAAGAGCTAAATGCCATGATCTACCTATCCTGCACCATGAAAAAGGCTTTACTTTTATAATTGTGTAACCTGATCAATGTGAAATTCAGTGGTGTTATATATCTGCCTGACACTGCCAAGTTGAGTCACTTTAGGGCTTGGTATAATCATGTTCTTTGTGAAGGGAGTTAAATAATTGAATACATCTTTTTTGTCAGGCTGAATAATGGGAGAAAGAAGAGATTTGCTTTCTATAAAAGTTTCAGGGAAGATTTAGGCTCAATGAGCAATGCATTAATTATAAATCGTTCTTTTGTATGCTCTGATCTGCCAAATTATAATCATCCATTAAAAGTTCATTTTAGACTTTTTCTTCCTAAATTGACAATTTATTACAATCCTAAGTGTTTTTGCACAATAATCTGTGCACATTTACTTTAATCTTTTGTATTATCTTTGTTGCTGAATTCTGTACTACTCCCTGAAGGACAAGTGCATAACAAGCTGACAGTAGTTTTCCAGTAAATGTAGTGGAGACGCCATGTACTGGAGTGGTGAAAAGAGTATTATTTACACCAACTCTTTCTTTGCCATCAAGAAAGAGTTAGCCTGGCATTTCAATGACTACTCTAGTGGCATTCGTGCACACTTGACGACTCTTCAGCTCACTGTAACATGGTACGAGTATCCTGGTCATTAGAGTTCACACTTTGACCCGAGAAACTATGTGCGAGGCTAATGAGGATTTCAATCTTGGGAAAAAAAATACGGTCCGTCTCCGACAGGCAGATGGACTGATCTCCTGCGAGACCTCAGCCTATGTTGAAAAAATATACAATCTTCAGGTGTGATTGGCTCCAGAGCGCAACGAAGGCCAACATTTCTGGAGATCATCTTCTTTCTAAATGCCAATGAGTGCAAGACCACTTGGCAGCACCTGCTGCAATCCTTGCTGCCATTCTTCAACTCTCCAGGCTGACCTGTTAATAAATGATACCAAGATTCTTCAGCACAGGTTGATAAGGATGAGCAGGATATTCAGAGACTAATTAACTGTAAACATGAGACATCTACAGTTTGGAAGCCTCGCCTTGATTCAAAGGAAATGTTGCTCTACAGGCACCTTGAGGTCAAAGTCAGCAGAAAACCTATGTCCAGAAGAACAGAAAACGAAGACCACAAGCTCAATGTGCACAGCATCCTCATCCAGGTCACCCTTCCCAGCACTGAGACCCTAATTATTTTTAGTTGTCTCTGTTGGGCTGACCATATTTTTCTCATATCCAGCACCAGCCGTGTGAAATGGATGCTCAGTTGTAAGCTCAGTACATGGAAAGATATCACGTTGACAGGAGAGGATTGAGGGAGTTCTCAAATCATCTTTGGGGGGAAATGTATCACCCCCCTGAGTCCTGGCAATGTCAGGTCCATGACTGCTCAAAATGGCGAGGTATTTGAAATGACTTTCAAATCTTGAGTCGACAAGTCAGTAGCATACGGAAGTCCAATCTAAACAGTAGGAGGACTAGGGCATTTCACAAACCACCTACCTACTTAATGGATAGACATCATGTGCCCTGCCCCATGTATGGAAGCATCTGCCTTTCCTGCAGTAGCATTGTAAATCACTTCAGAACTCTAAATATTGGAGTGAAGGCAAGTCATCCTTCATCTCAAGGGACTGCCTGGAATGCTAGCTTAACAGTAACAGTTGCATTAAGAGATGATGAATGATCGGACCCCACGTTATCCAATATGGGAAAGCAGAAATACCATTTGAAAATGCTTTTCGAAACAGCGGTGAATCTTCTCTATAGGCTAGCTATTTAGTTTAGTTTAGAGATAGAGTGCGTCAACAGACCCTTCGGCCCACTGTGTGCACGCCAACCAGTGATCCCTGTAAACACTGGAACTCCTACATACGAGGGACAATTTACATTTTTTTTAAAAACAAAGCCAATTAACCTACGAACACGTCTTTGGAGTGTAGGAGGAAACCAGAGCACCCGGAGAAAACCCACGTGGTCACAGGAAGAACGTACAAACTCCGTACAGACAGCATCCGTAGTCAGGATTGAACCTGAGTCTCTGGCGCTTTAAGGCAGCACCTCTCTCGCTGCTCCACCATGCCGCTGTATAGAAGTATTTAACATGGAGTTGATATGTTTTTCAAGGATTGGGGGTTTGATAGCTATGGGGATCTGGAAAATGGACAGAGTTGAGTCCTGATGTGGATCTGCCATGATCTTATTGAATAGTGGAGCATGCTCAAGGGACCAGGTGACCTACTCCAGCTGGCTTTCGTGTGTTCTTGTGTTTGATTTTTCTTGAGAAAGACATTTTTGGTTAAAATATACCTGCAAAATATACTTCAGCCCAATTATGTCAGTGTTTTGATTAATGTACCTTGTATTTCATGCTGATTCAAATCAGGATTTCCTCCATGCCTAGTGTGAACTTTGTTTCTCCTGAGCAATCTTGACTGTCCTCAATGGATATCAAGAGTCATTAAATTGAATTCTTCTGGGTATAGGACTCTTTTTTTAAAATTATTTTTACTATAAACTAGCAGGGTACAAGTGGGACACTCAGGCTTTCCTTCTCTTCGCAAATTATGAAAAAACTTTTATTTACTGAAAGGTATCATCATAATCATTTATAAGTGTTTACCTTATGTTAAGGACGTTCTTTGGGTTCTTGATTTAGCTGGCCAAGTTAGATGCAAAACATTCCTTCTGTGTTATATATTTATTTGCGTGCTGATCTTTGAGAATGGTTGGGTGATTAAAGCCTATTTTCCGTCCATATTTGTGACTATTAAGTAACGAGGGGGAAAACTCCTATTGTTAAGGTGAAATGCTAGTGAATATTGGTGTTTTTATTCTTGATGTGATGCGTCAGCTTTGTTTGTTTTTGCGAGGCGTTGTAATAGATGACTTCTCCCTTTAGGCCTGAGATACTTAAAGGGCAAAGGAATGATTGAATAAAGCCTGTTTATTCTGGTTCACAGCATCCATTCACACAGGACAATGCTGCTTGTTTGATGAATGCTTTTTAAGTTCAGATTAGAAACAGAAAGCTGTTGCAAATTGAATGAAGTGAACATTTTGGAACTATATATAAACATTTAGCTGACACATCTCCAAGGGGGAGATTTTATAGAAAAGTTCATGGTTTACAAAGAAAGAACTGAAGCAGTGATGCAAAGGTTCTTGGAAATGTTAAGTCCGTGCTTCATTTGATGTAAGAAAAGAACTTAGTGTGTAAAACCAACCCCTGTGCATTCAAATAAGCACAAATGTGAGTGGAGCTGATGTTATTTGACTAGAAAAACAACCCCTGAATGCCAAGTTAAAACTAAACTTTAGGAATCAAAATCAAAGTTTGCACAGAGTAAACCACGTAACAGTCATGCAAGTCAAAGGTCACTGTGAATGCACAAGCAAAGAGTTTGTTTTTACACATTTGGAAAGTTTCTGAAGTCAAAAGACAACTTGGATGTTTTAATGCTCATTTTTGTACATAAATCAAGTTTTTAAAATTGTGGCAACTTTGTGTAATGCTTGGAATTTAACTTGCCTTTTACAAGTATGAACTTATTTTGCACCACAGGTAATGTACTGTCATTGATTAGTTTTTGTGGATTATTTGATAATGTTGCTTGCTTCTCTGAAACCAGGCATAGCATTTTTATTGAATGGTTTTATTATATATTTCACTATTCGTCTTGAAATTATTTAATTTTTCAAAATGTTATTTTTTTGGCTTATGTTTGTTAACTCATTACATTACACATCAAATAACAAGCTGTTAAACTCCTGCAGCGGCATGTGATATTTTCACGACTTACATTTATTTCTTGTTGAAAATAACCATTCATTATTCTGTACTGGAAGGCTTCCTATCAAAACATCCCACATTAGCATTGTTCCCAGGATGGTAAGATCTAATACTTGAGTGCATAGCTTCAAGGTGAGGGGCAAATAAAAGGAGATGTGCAGGGAATGTTTTTTTTTACACAGAGAGAGGTGAGTGTGTGGAATACGCTGCCAGGGGGTGGTGTTGAAAGCAGATACGATTGTGGCATTTAAGAGACTTGGATATATACATATGGATGTGCGGGGAATGGAGGGATTTGGATTATGTGCTGGCATCATGTGATAGTTTTGGCATCATGTTCAGCACAGACATTGTGGGTCAAAAGGCCTGTACCATGTCAGACGTCTTGCCTTGGCTTGCCATGTCAGCTGTACCATGTCTGCCACTTTGCCTTCATTAATTTTCTTAGTGACCTCCCATAAAATAACTTCAATCAGATTTGTTAGGCAAGATTTCACATGCACCAAACCATGTTGACTTCACCTTTGCAGCCCCTGCCTTTCCATTTGATCATAAATCCTATTCATATGAATGTTTCCCCCAGTTTCCCTTCTGCTGGCATAAGGCTCACTGATCTGCAGTTTCCTACTGCTCTTCTTCACTATGGAAACAATGTTAGCTATCCTCTAGTCTTCCAATACCTCAGCCATGGCTCATGTTGATGCGACAATCTCCCTGCCCTTGCAATCTCTTTCCTGGCTTCCCATTACACCTTAAGAAAGATTTCATCAAGTCCTTTGGGATTTTCTACCTTTACGTGCATCAATATCTGTAACATTTCCTCTTTCCTGATAGACACATTTCCAGACAATTATCATTCTCCTCCATTAACTCTCCATTCTCCCCGGTGAATACTGATACAAACTATTAATTCTGGACTCTGCACATATCCCTTGGCTCCTCATTAGATTTGCCTTTTGATTCCTGTAGGAACCTACTCTTTCCCTGCCTACCTCGCTTGTAATATATTTGAGAAGTTTTAGAATTCTCTTTTATTCTGTTGACTAGGGCTATTTCACATCCCCTTTATGTCCTGACCACATTTGATTGTTGCCTTCACAATTGTTGCCTGCTATCTATGCTAAGTATTTCCAACATTTTCTGATTTTGAAGCCAAAAGTTTTATTAGACTGCTTCTGCTTTCCTTTGAGTGCTCATAATTTTCAATCTAATTTGAGGTTAATCGTGTTGTCATTGAAAGGGCCAAACGAGTCTCCTGTTTTTAAGTTGCCAGATCCTGTTTTTTTTAATTATAGTTGGTCCCAAGCCTATTAGAGCTACTAAACCTACCATGCAAAGGTTTTGTTACTTGGGTGTGAAACAGTTGTTGAACGTCCTTTTACGTGACTTTAAGACAGGGAAGTATAAATGATGATTACAAATACTTTTCCCTCAAGAAATGTTTGTTGCTTCCTAATTATATTAATTTATTTCTGCAATGGAATCTTTCTTTATTGCAATCATATTTAAAACATATTTTAAACAAATTTACAATGTTTTCAACTGTGGTAATTTATTAACTATTTTAATGTAAAGAAGCATTTCCAAGCTAATATGCAAGCTGTGGCATGACGTAGTGCTCTAAAGCTAGATTTGGTTTTTAAAGTCTAAACATTTTCCTTTTCAACTCTGAGACTGAAATTGTGTGTTTAGAATTTCCTGCTTTTCAATTGCAGTAGGATGTATGGTTTATTTACTGGTTTTTCTTAATAATTCTAACTCATTTGTCACAGTGTAAATTGATTTTATTTGGTAAATGGATTTTACCAAACATTATGATGGCAGGTGAATTGTAAGATGCAAGTAAATGTGGTTTTAAGAAAGGCAAATCAACCAACCTATATTTATGATGATCATAAATTGAATCACAAGAGATGTTTCAAAGCACTTTTCATCAATCCTTTTGAATGTTATAATTTGGTCACTCGAATGTTGTGGCCTGAACAGAAGGTCAGTGGAATACATCACATAGCTTATCCAGCTCATGTTGAACTGAAATGGAGGGAGTGAGGGCTTACCAATTGTCTTTGGCTTGTTACAGTTATTGCAAGAGATTCTCACATTTTGGGGACAGATATTTTGAGTAACGTATGGAGTGAACAATGTATTTCCAGAAAAATAAAGAATTCTGACTCATTATCCAGTAGCTCTAACAGCGTTGAGCTGAACAGGATGATTATATCTAATGTCAAACAATATCTGGTATATATTAATTGCAAAGTAACATTATTACAAGAGTTGTAACTGTTGTGATTTATCTTATTGTGACCCATTTATTTCCTTTCATTCATGATATGACAAAAAAAAAGCACAAAGTGCATATGCATTCCTCATAATCAAGCATCTATACAGATAAATTCAGGTAGTGGAAAATGATGGGGAAAAGGGGGTCCTGTGTTCTGAAATGAGCCTGGCCAAGCTTCAGTGGAATATATATATATATCAAATGAGTTGGTTAGTAGGTTTGCAAATAGTACCAAAATTACTGGGATCGTGGACAGTGAGAAAGGCTGTCAAAGTATACAGCAGGATATAGATAAACTGCAGCAATGGGCAGGTGGATAGAGGTTAATCCGAGCAAGTGTGAGGTGTTGCACTTTGGGAGGCCGAATGAAATGGGAAAATATATAATTAACGGCAAGAGACAGTTCTTATGCTGTACTGTTCCATGTTAAAAGCTTTTGAGCTTTGGTGGTTATGGTAGTATAGTTTTGAGGATTCCCCAGTGATTAGGGCACCCAAACAGTACAGTTATGTCTGTAAAAGTCTCTATTTGAACTAACACAAGAACTACACTTATGATTACAACTGTTGTTTAATGAAATGCTCAGTTTGATTCAATAAAGTTGTCATTTAGGTGCTTCAGTTGCATGTTCTTTCTGATGTTTGATGCACACTGGTTTCCAATAATTGAAGGTTGGCAGCTCCACTCATTTCTAGATGTGTAGCACCATCTAATGCAAATTGTGAAAACTGCTGATTCTCCAAACGGTTTTGGAGATGGATTTGGTTTTTATACAAATTGATTTTTGTTCTGCAGCCCAATTTGTTTTAACCCAATGCTAAACTATCAACTCAGATGTTGTATATGAGTCTTTACGAGTCAGTAGCAGCACCAAAACTTATTAGGCTGAATCATTTGCCCTAAAAAGTTCATCATGCATTATTATGGAATCAACATAATTCAAACAGATGATATAGTCATTATTACTTTGCTGCTTTTGGGACTTTCATCTGTGCAGAATTGGTTACTACTATATCTGTGACACTTTAATAAAATCTGCATTTCAAAAATACTTTGAATGCAAGGAAAGCACTTTGATCCTGTGATTCCGAAAAGCATTAAGGGCCTGTCCCACGGGCATGCGACTCCATGCGGCAAGCGCGACCTAACCGCAAGCGGGGGCCGCGCGGAGGTCGAGTGATCCTCGCACAGGGCTGGTCCCACGGGCATGCGGCTGCATGCGGCAAGCGCTACCAAATCGGAAGCGGGGGCCGCGCGGAGGTCGAGTGACGTCAAGACGGTGCGTACGGCGGCGAGGCGGTGCGCACGGCCGTTGAGGCGGTGCGCACGGCCTCGAGGCGGCTGTGTCCGGCGTCGAGGCGGTGCGCACGGCATCGAGGCGGCTGCGTCCGGCGTAGAGGCGGTGCGCACGGCCGTCGATGCGGCCCCCGCTTGCGGTTAGGTCGCGCTTGCCGCATGGAGTCGCATGCCCGTGGGACAGGCCCTTTAAGTAAATGCAAATCTTTAATTAAGTTTCAAGTAACTACAACAAAAATCAAATGTTGTCTACTTTATATTGCACTGGCTTTCTTAGATTTAAACACGCTAAGTTGGTGCGCACCTCATTGAATGTAGAATGTAGCTTATTCAGTGCAAAAGAAAAAAAAACCATTTTAATGTGATTTTTAAAATTGAAGAATCTTTTAAACAGTGTTGTACTGTGCCAGTACATGCTGTTGGAAGCTGATATGCCAGTTGGCTTTCTGTGAATGCCTCTATTTGCAAATGTTCACTTTAAATAGTCAGATAGGAGATCGGAAGTGCAAGACATCTCATGAACAGAAGAGAACAGGTAGGCTAGTCTTGAGACAATAGCAACAAACTCAAGTTTGAAAATTATTACATTTGGGTAGTTTTTCTTAAACTTTTCTTTGAGTGACTTGCATAAAGTCGCAGTGTGCACGACACAGAAACAAGCCCTTTAGTCCTCTTCATCTATGCTGATCTTTTTGCTCATCTACATTCATCCCATTTTCCAACAGTTCATTTGATTGTGAGCTTTGCATTACTCCTAACAAGTACTGAACAGTGATCACTCTGATTTATTTATATAAGTAACAAACCATACTATGCAGAGATTTCCTCATTAGTTTAAGAGTGATATCTCTGCTATTTTCATGACCAGGTGTTGAAAGTTGATGCTTTATTCTATAATTTTTCATATGTGTTCACACTTTGGGTGAGGTTTTCACTGCTCAGAGCTAAAACAGGATGAAAGACTCCTTTCATTTGCAGCAGAAAAACATTGCAGGATGTGGATTATTTTTCAAAACCATGTAGTAAATTCTTTTTGTGTAGATATACCATTATAAGATCATCATAAAGCCTTATCCTTTCATCATTAATTGCAGCGAGCATAGCTGCATTTTTTCCTTCTTTCAGTGGGTTTGAGCAGTAAAATGCATGTGGTGAGCAGGGTCTATTCTCCAACAAAGAGTGGATAACTGCTTTTGAGCTGAGCGACATTGCCAGATAAAGGAGAGAGTCGGTAGGATTGGCCTGTATTATCTGAAAATAAACACAAAATGTTGATGTAACTCAGCGGTAACTGAGTTACTCCATCATTTTGTGTCTATCTTTGTAAACTAGCATCTGCAGTTCTTTCCTACTCGATATTATCTGAAGTTTGGAAGTATGGCAAGTGATGTCATTGAATCTGAAGAAGGGTTTCGGCCCGAAACGTTGCCTATTTCCTTCGCACCATAAATGCTGCCGCACCCGCTGAGTTTCTCCAGCAATTTTGTCTACCTTCGATTTTCCAGCATCTGCAGTTCCTTCTTGAACATGTCATTGAGTCAAAGGAGTCTGGGAGGAATTGTCAAGCTGAATCCTCTGTTTCACCTGGATGGAGAGTCTCAAGGTCAAAGGCTAGCCATCCAGAACTAAAATAAGGATTGTGATTCTTTGTTATCTTTGGAAATATCTTTCTAAAATGGCTGCAAATGCTCAGTTATCAATTAAACACAAGATTGTGCTCGCAAATTTACTTTTGCTTTGCAAGGAATTGAAAGGCAAGAGAATCAATCAAAAATAGGATTAAAATTGAGGTTCAAATATGATTGTGTAGAAATTTCTACTATAACATAGTAGTTGTGTTCCTAAGAAACCTCGCATTATAAGAAATGCACGGAACAGCTGGCAGAACTACACATGGGCAGATTTAACCTTTCCCTACTCATTGTGAGGTTCCAACCTACCCGAAGAAGACTGCTATCATCCTAATGCCAAAGAAAAGGTAGCATGCCCTACTGACGATCGTCCGATGGCTCCAATATCCACCATCGTGAAATGCTTCGCGAGACTAATCATGGTGCGCATGCAGTCTCCCTGACAGCTATGATCCACTGCAATTCATCTACTGCTGCAACAGATGCCACCTCACGGCCCATTCACTTATCCCTGGAACAACTGCATATTAAGGACACCTATGACAGACTCCTGAGACCAAAAGGAAAAGTTCGCATTAAAAGTTTGTCTTAAGGAGGATTTAGTTTTATTTTAGTGAGTATCACTTTACCGTTCCAAGAAAAACTTTTATATAGGTGTGGAGCTGCAAGAAATGTACTTAATTTCCATTATATAATATTTCATTATATAATCTCCCATTGCACAATTAAAATCTGACATAAATGTGTTAATTTTTATGAAGAATATATTCTGCTTCTTGTAATATAGGAAATAAGTAACAAACTCTTTGAAGGTAGACAAAAGTGCTGGAGAAAATCAGCGGGTGCAGCAGCATCTATGGAGCGAAGGAAATAGGCAACGTTTCGGCCCGAAACGTTGCCTATTTCCTTCGCTCCATAGATGCTGCTGCACCCGCTGAGTTTCTCCAGCACTTTTGTCTACCTTCGATTTTCCAGCATCTGCAGTTCCTTCTTAAACCATTAGAAACTCTTTGAAGTTCAGCAAATCAGGAGCAAAAAGGAGTAAAACGTGATTAGAAATCTCAAGATTTAGACCAGAGTAGATTAGAATGATCTCAAGATTTAGACCAGAGTAGATTAATTTAAATATATTTTTTTGCTTTGCAGGTTATGAGGGAAAATGGCTCATCTGAGATTCTAAATAAATTATATGATACTGCCATGGATAAATTAGAAGGCTTAAAGAAAGATTATGATGCTCTGAGAAAGCGGTACAATGAGAAGGTTGCCAACCACAACACTGACCTCAGCCGCTTGGAGCGGGTGGACGAGGATAATCGACGATTTCAGAAACAGAATGAGATGCTCATGAAGCAAACAGATGCTGCTGTTGTGGAGAAAACATCTGTCCAGCAACAATATTTATCTACACTGAAAAGGTGAAGGGCTACCCGGACACACGGGTTATAATACGATTCTGGGATTGAATCCAATCGGATTGTTGAGAAGTCAGAGTTATAGAACCGTTTTCTTTTAGTCACCTTCATAGAGTTATGTAGCACAAAAATGGACCCATCACGCCCCAGCCATGCTGACCATTGTACCCCTTTATACTAATCCCGTTTGCCCACATTGAGTCCAATACTTTTATGTCTTGGCTATTAATTCCTCTTAAATATTATCTCAAGGGCCTGTCCCACTTTCACGACCTAATTCGCAACCTCTGCCGAGTTTGCCCTTGACTCATACTCGCAGCATGGTCGTCACGAGGTCGTAGGTAGGTCGTGATGCTAGTCGTTGGTACTTGTGGCATCAAGTAGGTCGGGGCGTTTTTTCAACATGATGAAAAATGTCCACGAGTAAAAAAGGTTGTGAATTAGGTTGTGAAAGTGGGACAGACCCTTTATCTATCCCTTTGACAATGCATTCCAGATATCAGCCACTCTTTATGGGGGGAAATCGTACCGCTCAGATCCTTTTTGAAACTCCTTTGCACATGAAACTTATGCCCTCTTCGTTTAGACACCACACCATGGGGAAAATATTCTTATCTCCTCTATCTAGGCCTCTCATGATCTTGTATACTTCCGTCAGGTCACTCATCGGCCTCCTTTACTCTGGGAAAGATGAACCCATCCTATCCTTTCTCTCATAATGCTAGCCCTTGCATCCCGACAACATCCTGGTGAAACTCCTGAAACTCCAGCATAATCACATACATTATGTGTGGTGACCAGAACTCAAACAATATATACTCCAATATAAATGTTATAACGACATTTGTTTTAGATATGTTAAGTAAAGGAATCTCTAGGAAGGGAGAACGATGTCAAAGATTGGAAGGAGGTTGGGGGGCACGTTGGTTCCAAATATTATCTTTATCAGGTAACACCCGTCCATTGTTACCTGTTCTTGGCTAAATACTTTATTTAGTATTAATGTTGAACTTAACACAAAACAAGTCCCTTTTGCCCATCATGTCTATGCCAAGGGACATCTCTATAATGTGTTATGCAACTTATTAAACGTTAGCCTTTTAAGCTTCTGATATATCTTCCACTTTATCTCTTATTCTATTAAATTTAGAAATAGTCTGGCATTTCTAATAAATCTGCCAGAGGTTTTATGCCTCGGACAACATCCCTTTAATTTGCTAACATAATGCAAATCTCCAAAAGTGAAAATTAAACTATGTAACTGCGAAATGCAACACTATAGATTTTACACCAAAATGAACATTTGATATTTAATGTGTGGCAAGTGCTAAAGTGGGACTGATGTGTTCCAATCTTGTCCGCTGCTGCCTTTTCTATGCAGGTTTATTAAGCGTTAGACTTTTAGTGAGGGAGAGAAATTTCCAGATAAGGCTAAAGCTGATTGGGCATCCATTAACCTTCTATATTGCAATTCAAATGTTGTTTGGAAAGACAGAATTTAAGCAGTTTTTAAAACTCCCCCATTTTCCCCCTCCCCAGTTTAAATCTGATTATTTTTCTTTGAATTCGAGAAACATAGCTTGAAAGCTATTCGCCATAACGACTGTGTCATACCAAGTATATGAATGAGAATTGATTTTTGTTCAGGCAGTATAAAGACTTTTACTTTAAAACTGTCCAACATTAAATGTCTTCACATAGTAAAAAATACTGTCAAGTTGGCTTTTGCAGAGTAATTGTAAAGAAGCATTTAAGTTTAATTAGCTAAATTATTTGGTTTTTGCTGAATCAACATTAATTGCAATTAATTTATAGATTTTTATATTGTTTCTAAAGATATGATTCAATACAGCATGAATTAAGTAAAGCAACAGTACAGAACAAAGAGCTCCAGAGGGAAATGGAACGATTGCAAACGGAGGTGACTAGATACAAGACGTTGCAGCTGAAAGCAATGAAGGATGCAGAGAAATACAAGGAAGAAAGGGATACTGTGCTGAATGAATATCGACTGGTCATGAGCGAAAGAGACCAGGTGCATAAAGAGATTGATAAACTGCAGACGGAACTGGAGTTGGCACAGGGTCATCTGAAAAACACCTCTTCAGAGAGAAAAGTGGCTGGTGAAGAACTTGAAGCCCTTAGACAGGTGAGACCCAATAATTCCTTTTACTGCTTTTCTAGTATTTTAGCACCGTGGAATCCCTTATCTCTGATGTTCTCCGTTTTCCCATTGCCTACAAATTATTCACACGAGTTTCTCTGAAAATTGTATTATGAACTTCAAAAGGGAACATGTTTGGGTACTCAGGATTGGGTACTCGCTGGTGTCACTATTGCCAGCTGCAGGAAGGAGCTTCGAACTGCTAATTCTGTGAGATTTCTGGATCAAAATACAAACACAAACGACTGTCCAATTGCATTTGTCTGTGGATTGCGTTGGTCAGTGTTTTAATTGAGTATAAAGAACAAAAACATGCGCAAAATCATGACAGAAAATAATGTGTTCTTGAAGATTTTATTGAAGAAACAATGAAGTTAGATGTGAATTGGTGTCTCAGTTTATTTCCGATTTTAATTTAGTTACATTATAGAATGAAAAAATGATGCATCTCTAGCTTTTTCTGGTAATTAAAATTATCAGAATTAAAGCACTCCCAAATTGAATCAAGAAATAAAATTAAAATTATATATGGTTAATGTATAGTTGTCTTCATTCAGTTTTTTGAGAGGTGGGCATGGATGGTTTCTTTTTCCATTCCTTCACCTGGTGAGCAGCTGCAATGCAGTTTCTGTTCTAAGACAAACATTTTGGGTGGAACAATATTCTTCATTATGGGTGGTATTTTCAAAGATACAAGGGAAGCAAAGCAGTATCAAGAAGGCAAGCCCAAATAAAAGTAACATTCTTGAGTTCCAAATCAGCAAATTGAACATATACTCTTTCTGACATTAGCCATCATTACACTCACAAGATTATTGATCTTTTAGCCTCCATAATCAGAAACCGGCTAGCGTAACATTGTTGAAATGGGCCATTGGTGTAGGTTGAGAACTGTATAATAGAATCGTTGAAAGCATCAATATGGTTTAATAATGTTGTCAATTGTGAGCAAAACAATGTGAGACACTATAATTTTTCTTATTCCAAAACTCATTGACAAATGTACATAGAGTACAATCATTAGATTATGGTCATTTGGATCAGGTCAAGTTCTAAATACCTACTCTATTCAATTCCCCCATTTTCTTTAGATTGGAGAGTTGATTAAGCTGATAGGCATGGATTATTTCATGATTTTTTATTTCTCAGCCTAGAAAATGCCTTTCATAAACTATTCCTCTGTTATGTCAGGTCATTCTTTTAACAGTGATTACTTTGGTTTTATAAGAAAGAGTTGTATTTTTGAGCCGAATTGGACCAAAAATTTCCAATTACCATATTACATGACTTCAGTTCACATATCACAACTTTGGGGAAGATAGGATGGATCGTGACCTGATGAAGCAGGTAACATTGCACCAAGGAGAAAGCTCCTGATGTTTGTCCTGCTGGAATTCATCACATGTACATGGGTTTTGCAACAACAAGATATCTACTTCCAGTTGATAATAATAATAATAATAATAATGGATGGGATTTATATAACGCCTTTCTAATACTCAAGGTAGTAGGAGATAACCTTATTGTATTTGCATGTCCCTCCTTGCTCCTACACCATCACATCACTTTATTAGCTGGTCTTTGACAATCAGATTTGTATTCAGTGAATACTCTGTATTCAGGAGGCATGCGTGAGGGGTACTTTAAGGTCCTGGAAATAAGATAATCTTTTTTGTTTGAGCCAGGATGAGTTTCAATGAGATAAGTTCAATTAGTTTCCTGTAGTATGTCAAATTTCCATTTATTATCCATATCATTCAAACCTCCTAATGCCTGTTGAATATTTAAGATACAGTGTGCTTCTAATTATCCTGACAGTCATACGGCATCCCACTGCTTGAATACTTTTATTGATCAAAAGATTAAAAACATATGCTTTAAGGGAAGATATTTTGATTCCACTAGAGCACTTGGCAACAAAATGTGGGAACTTGCTCACAATTTGCTGAGTTTTGTGTGTCAGCTGTGGTGATCACAGAAGAATCCAGAGCAAGGTCACACCAATCATGACAACGTGTCAGCAAATGCGCTGTTGCCACCAATATAACAGTAATGAGGCAGGGAGAATGTCCTCACTACTATCTCCACCTCTCCCTCCACCCACTCTACCCTCTCAACCAGGAACAATAGACACAAGCTAAATTTTTTTTTTTAAATGCTGGAAACACTGTTGCTGATATGAAGAGTCCTGGCCCTGGAAGGTTAATACTGTTTCTCTTTCCACAGATACCGCCTGACCTGCTGAGCATTTTCTGTTTGTATTCAGATTTTTGTCATTTGGAGCAGCTTTTATTTTCATTTGGTTTGCATGAAATTGGTGTTTTCTTTATGAAAATGCAACAGATGAAACGAATTAATAAATCTGCATCATTGGGACCAAACAAAATAGATGTCACAATGGAAGAGTTCAGTTTTTGAGTAACTAATGTCATTACTTGCTGGCAAGGGAGCACTAATACCTTTGTGATGTGTGCTCCTTGGAAAATGGAGAAAAGGGCATAATATAAGGTCTTCCCAACAGTTTATATAAATGCAATGTTTAAAATTAAAACATTCTGTTACATATATGTTGCAGCCCTAATTTTCCAGAAGTAAAATTGCTCCTGGATTCAAAATGGGAGCAGAATGTGAGAGAGTGCTTTTCTCATGTTGATGAAAATGGTGACATCACTTGTGTTGCAACTAAATTTCAGGAGCTTCATTCTGCGTTGGTAGAGCGAGATCATGCTATCTGTGAGAGGAATGAACTGCTGGAGAAATACTGCCATGAAGTGAAGGACAAAGCAGAAGCTCAAAAGGAGCTTGATCAGGCTTGTAAAGATATTGAGACTGTGAAAGAAGAGAGAGATGTTGCTAGGAAAGAAAGAACAGAAGCTATCATCCAGAGAGATCAGTTGCTGCGGGAGTACTACCAGGCTCGACAGGTGAATTTTGCCCTTGTACAGAGTTGTTTTATGCACTGCCATGTATTGCAAATATCTCTTAATCCTGTGAGTGCTTCATTACATTTTGTACGATTTTTAAATGATAGGTTATTTGAAATTTTCCTTTTTTCCCCAACATTGAAAAATTATTGATTCTGGATATGTTACGAGTTGATTAAAATTGGAATATTCCTTGAAGTAAAATTAACATTCTGATCCAGACCTGGAATGTTGGCTGTATCGCTCAACACATCCTGGCCTAGGTAATGATATTTACTATCAACAGATCTCTGGAGATGTTGTTCAGTTTGGTCACCAGATACTAAATCTTCAAAAGGTGCTGTCCTCTCTGGACTAAATCTGAATTGTTGATGATTTGGATGTTTATCCTCAGTACTTGAAACGATGAAAGTGCAATATCTACAAAAACACATCACACCTCCTGCCTTGGGTTTGGGAATACGAGTATCATTAATTGCTATGAAATGAAAAATAACATTGTTGTGCTGTGGAAGTACAAACGTGCACCATAAAAGCAAAAATGGTGAAATTTAGATTCCAAAAGCCGTAACAATTCTTACATTTCCAATTCTCAGTTTCCAGCGCGGACTTAAATTGTTTTTACAACAAATGGTGTAATTTTTGGTTCTATCTTAGGACTTCACCCTTTTACTGAAAAGTTGTTGGTTCAGATTCAACATCAGAGATTTGAGCTTGAGATTTTAGTGCAGTACTGTGGGAATGGTACACCTAAAAATACATCAACACCTGACTGCTTTTGGGACCTTGACGTGCAAAAGAAACAAACTAATTTGACAGATTATAGTGACTACTTGGATGATTTAATGAAATTGTGAGTGGCACTGTTGAACTGGAAGTTTTCCTTGACAAGGAAACAAGTCAAATACAATGGGCACCAGGGTGGACATCTCAAGTTGGAAGCTCTTAAGGCAGCTTATTAGCTCTTAAGGGAGATTTAGTTTTCAAATGATTGCTTCATAAGTTTTATTGCAAGTTGGAATGCCAAACTTTGTAGAATTGACCATTTGCTTCTTCACTACAAAATATATGATGCACAGCAGAATCATTTCAAATCTTACACAAAATACCAGAAGGTATGCTGAAATGTAAAGCTCTCTACCTCACTGTCACCCATTGCCGTTGCATTTGTCAATTTGGATTCATTTTGCTCGTGTGTGTATTATGATGTCCTATTCCTTTATTGTGGAATTCCAGCTCTTTCCCAAGTAACTTTCACTGGGATCACATAATTCACCCTGTCTTTACAGAACTTGTTTTCACTTCTTCCTTACATGAATCCAGATCTGTTTCCAGTAGCCTATTGGGCTTTATATTCAAAATCATTGCATAGAAATGTTTTTCCTGGTGATTTTGGTGATACAGTTCCCAATCATTTTAAATCTGATGCAAAGGCAGAAAATGTCAGAAACGCTCAACAATCCAGGCAGCATTTGTGAACAGAGATAAAGAGTTAACTTTTCAGATTGAAAGCCCTTCATCAGAACTGAGCAAATGAGAAGACTAGTTACAATTTACAATTACAATTACAATTTGTTTATTTGTCTGTTGGACAAATTTGTCATTTGGACCCCTTGAGGTCCAAACGAAATGTCGTTTCTGCAGCCATACATCACAAAACGAAGAAGACCCGAGACACAACACAATTTACACATACATCCATCACAGCGCTGTGATGGAAGGCAAAAAAAAACGTATCTCTCCACTGCACTCCCCCCCCCCCCCCCCCATGTCAAAGTCAAAGCCCCCGGCGGGCGATGGTGATTATCCCGCGGCCATTAAAGCCACGCCGGGTAATGCAAGGTCGCGCACCGGGTCTTGGTGTTAGAGCCCCGACGCGCGCTCGCAAAGTCCGGCGGCCATTCCAAGCCGCGCGGGGCGGTGATGTAAAGCCCCGCTCCAGGTGCTCTTCAACCCTGCAACTCGGGCGGGAGAAGTCGCCGCTGCGGAAGCCCCGAAAAGCGGTCTCCCACCAGGGGACCCGCGGGGCTTCCGGTGTTGCCGTCCGCCAGACCCGCGGTTGTAGCCTCCGAATCTCCGGAGGTCGGGTAGCAGCAGCGATTGTCTCCACCACAGCTCCACCCGCTCCGGACTCGGCCAGCCCCGCGATGGTGAGTAGTCCGCAGCTCCGCAACTGGAGCCCCAGGTCGTTCCTGCTGGAGGCCGCTCCACGTTGCCCAGCCCCAACGACAACGGACACCCGACAAAAAAAAGGTCGGGTCTCCCGTGCAGGGGAAAGATTTCAAAGTTTCCCCCCCCCCACCCCACCCCCCCCCCCCCACACACATACCCCGACAAAAAAATAAATAAAAAACTACATAAAAATGAGACAAAAATAATAAAAAGACAGACGGACTGCAGAGGCCGCTGCAAACGAGAGTCGCGCCGCCCACCGATAGTTGGTTATAAGTTGCAGAGAAAGTGGGAAAGTGATGGCTTTGATAAAAAGGAAAAATTCTTATGAAAAAGTCGAAGTTGCTGACATTTATGGTGCCATAGATTAATGAGAGCAGTTAAAGAAAAAAAGGCGCATAAAAGCTGTGAAATGCAGATCAGACCTGTTGTGGAAGCCTGGAACTGAAAGGCGAATTCTGGAGCTGCCCAGCAGATCAGGTAGTGTCTGTGAAGTCTTACTTACACTGTTCCAGTGAAACCCAGAGTAAACGTGAACAATACCTTTTTCTTCTGTCCAAGCACTTTGCAACCTTAAAAACTCTAATGGATTTAACCATTGCGCAGATATTTATTTAATTGTCCATTTCTGCTGTGCAGTTATCGAACTGTAATGCTAACTCCGATTTTTGGTCTCCACGGACATTGCTTGATCTAGGAAGTTCTAGAATTCTCCTTTTGGTTTTTGATTTCATGTTTGACCAGCATTTCACAACTTTAGCATGTTTGTTTTCTATATCTTTCACACTCATCTCACTAATCTATTAATATAGTTTTGCAAGTAATGTGATCACCTTGGCAGCTCTGGCCTCACCCCATCAACGATGTTCCCTTTGTCCTAGGTAGACAAAAATGCTGGAGTAACTCAGCGGGTGAGGCAGCATCTATGAAGAAGGGACTGAAGAAGGGACTTCAGACTGAAGAAGGGTCTCGACCCGAAACGTTGCCTATTTCATTCGCTGCTGTCTCACCCACTGAGTTTCTCCAGCATTTTTGTCTACCTTCGATTTTCCAGCATCAGCAGTTCCTTCTTAAACATTCCCTTTGTCCTATCTATCTATCTCTCCGACCGTCTCTGCAAGTTAAAGCTAAAATGTTTTCTCATCTCCCAATGCTAATGAAGGCTCTTCAGCCTGAAACATTATTATTTTTTTCTTTCTGCAGATGTTGCCTGAGTGCAGTATTTTCTGTTATTTCGAAATTTTTTATTAAATTACAATAATATTGAGCTTCTATCCATTGGGAAACCTTTTCTTAGTATTTAAATCCTTGATAAATATAAATTTGTGCTTATTTTTAATCAGCTCAAAAATTAACATTCCCAGCCCCTCCACTTTGTCATGCATTGTAATTCTTCATCCATGGCTTTACACATTCCAGTGCTTCTCCAAAACTTCAGTGCCCCCCAGAACTGTACAGGATACGAGGGCTTGGCCTTTATTTCATCTGGGATTTCAACATCTAAGGTCAATAGCTGAGACACCAGCTATTGAGGACAGGTATCATCTTTCAAATGAAGATAGACACAAAATGCTGGAGTAACAGGCAGCATCTCTGGAGAGAAAGAATGGGTGACGTTTTGGGTCGAGACCCTTCTTCATACTGCTGTGTCCAGTATTTTGTGTCTTTCTTCGGTTTAAACCAGCATCTGCAGTTCCTTCCAACATCTTTCTAATGTTGTTTTCCCATATGTCGAATCCTGTCACTTGTATAATGCACTGGTTGAAAATAACAGCATCTTTTTTTTAAACTGTTTTCAACTTTGCCTCTGTCTAGACAAGTGAATGGTTTTTTTTCCCTGGCACTAAGCTTTTTAAAGTCTGTGTCTTGCTCGATCTCCGATGAGTGATGATAGCAAGTACTTTTATATCTTGGAATCCTTTCAGGAATGGTGATGTTAGGAAGAAGTTGTTGCGTCTGAACCTCCTTCATCTCCGTGGTGGGCTAAAAGAAATGCTAAAGTAAAAACAACTTTTTTTCAGCCGCTGCTTGCTTAAGTAACACCTCAACTGTTGCAGGCATTCAGGTTTAAATAATTGTAAGCAAAAACCAATATTGTTGTGCAAGGCATGTTGGACTTTTACAAATTTACAACTATTAATGTTTCACAATTTGGTCTTTATTAACACGAACCTATATGCTCTATTTGATCCTCCTTGGATTATGAGATCACTTGTAGAAACAAGGAGCTGCAGATGCTGGTTTACAAAAAAAGACACAGTGCTGGAGTAATTCAGCACGTCAGGCAACATCACTGGAAAACGTTGATAGGTGACATTTCGGGTCGGGACCTCTTTTTCAGTCAGTCTGAAATAGGGTCTCAACACGAAACATAATTGATCCTAGTTCTGTAGGGATGCTGCCTGACAGAACACGAGCAAGGGATGCTGCCTGACCCGCTGAATTATTCCCTGCATTTTTGTTTAATTTTTAATGAGAGCTCTTATTTTGCTTGTATCGTGAAGTGGCGTAGTTTGCAAGTGCAACATGTATTTAGACAGAAGCATTTTGCAGAGTTCTGTCATTACAGTTGTAAAATACTGGTGGCAATAGGCTTTTTTTTCGCTTGTCTCCAAGGTTATTCAGTGAGTTGGAAAATTTTCCCACGGAATGACATATGATTTATATCAATATTCTTCTATTTATCTCATTTTTTTCAGCAGCATTTTACTTCTGAAAAATGAGACATCTAAAGAGGACTAACTACATGGGGAGAACAAAATTAACTATGATATTTCTATAAATTTAGAAATATAAGCTAGAAATCTAACTATAAACATTGTGGGTCTGGTTATTTTTCATAATCAATACAAATTCTAATTGACATCTTTGTTCCTTTTTTCATTACACCATCTACACATAAAGTTGTTTCTGTGCTGGAGCACTTAACACTTGTTTCTCGACAAAGATATGAAGCCCTGTTAGATCCCTGAAGTTGTGACGGGCATCTGTTTAAATGTCAATCTATTATTTTCTGTTTCTTGAGATAATTCCAAATAAGTTACAACATTAACCTCTGAAAGCAGTCACTCCAGTTTTGCAAATCATTTAAAATCAGCAATTTCTATTATAAAACAAAACCTTTGTTGCTTCTAACTATTGTTTTGTGCAGAAAATGGTCTTTTTAAGTGCATTTGTGTAATGATTTGTTTATGGTAGAATTTAAATCACCAGTAAAATTTGCAAAGCAGCACAAATTGTTTAGTGTTTGAATTACAGAAGCAAGACTCGGCGACATTGGACATGGAAAGGGCCGGTTAAGGAAATCGAGATGCTACGGAAGCAGTGTGAAGCCATGTCCCAGGAACTAAAGGAAGGCATACAGGAGGCAGAAGTGGCTAAACGCAGGCGGGACTGGGCATTCCAAGAACGAGATAAAATAGTTGCAGAAAGAGAAAGCATACGGTAAGATGCTCACATAGTCCTTTAATGCCACAAATTATGCTGATTAAGCCTCAGTACACAGTTCAGTGCTTCCTTTCATTCTAGTGATAATAATACATCCTTGGCATAGTTTCCAGTGGCAATAGAAATAGAGAAGGTTGGAATTACTGAGTAGGTCAGACATCAGCTTTGGAGAGGGGCACTGTCAATGTTTTAGGGCAATGACCCTTCATCAGAATTGGGAGAGTGAGAAAGCAAATGTGCTTTAAGTTACAGAGAGCAAAAGGGTGAAAGGTAGAGACACCTCTCTCCTGGTGATAAAATTATTTTTACCATCCGTCCATGCAAGTTGCAACTGTTGAAATCCAATATTAATTTCAACCATTTAAAAAAAAACAAGCCTTTATGTATCAGAACTGAATATTTCTTAGCCAAGGTCACAGACCTGTGACAATAAACTCAGTTTTCTCTCATCATGGATGCTAGCCGTTCAGTTGATTTTCACATGCATCTTTTATTTCAGTTCAGAGTTCAAACATATTATTTTCCTCTACAACTGTCCTAAGTTCATAATTTATAGGAGCAGAATTAGGCTATTCGGTTCAACAAGTCTACTCCGCCATTCAATCATGCCTAATCTATCTTTCCCTCTCAACCAAGTTCTCCTGCCTTCTCCCCATAACCCCTGACCCACACTAATCAAGAATCTGTCAATCTCCGCCTGAAAAATATCCACTGACTTGGCCAATACAGCCATCTGTGGCAATGAATTCCACAAATTCACCACCCTCTGACTAAAGAAATTCCTCCTCATCTCCTTTCTAAAGGTCATCATCTTCTTCCATTTACACATCACTTGACAGGTCCGCTAGACTAATTAGATGACATCAAAAGTCTATATGGAAGCAGGGTTTTTGGCCCCGACATTTTTTTAAATCCAAGATAGTGTTTATTTTCTGCTTGTGAATTTCCAAAGTAAATTTTCCCGATGTTACATTATGTTGGTCTGCATAATGCTAATGATGTTCCTCAATTTATCACTTGTTATATTCAATTTGTGTTATGGAAACACGTGTTAGAGTAAAACTAAAGATAGACACAAAATGCTTGAGTAACTCAGCGGGACAAACAGCATCTCTGGAGAGAAGGAATGGGTGACATTTCGGGTCGAAACGGGTCGGGTCTGAAGGTCTCGACCCGAAACGTCACCCATTCCTTCTCTCCAGAGTTGCTGCCTGTCCCGCTGAGTTATTCTAGCTTTTTGTGTCTATCTTCGGTTTAAACCAGCATCTGCAGTTCCTTCCTACACATTTAACATTGTAAGTCTTGTTTTCCCAAAGTTTCTCTAGGGTTGTTTCCCTAAACTCACTTCCTTTTCTGTTCCTGCAGCGCGCTGTATCAGAACTATAATATTTGCATGATTTTGTTATTGCTTATTGATTGTGCCACCATCCAGATTTTGCTATCTTCAAGCTGCCTCATCATAATGGCATTGCCTCACAATAATGCCTCTGGTCCTGCACATCCTTAATTGCACTTTTGAGTATTAACCCAAAATATTATCGAAAAAATAATAGAATGATATTAAAATGAGTTACTGCACCAGTCTTTGACACCAACCAGTTAAAAAAAAAAAGTGTTATTCACAAGACTTGCAAGTGAATCCTCCACTCCAAGGATTGCTTGTTCCTGTGTTCTTCTTCTTCTTTCATGTGGCGTGCACAGCCTAAAGTTGTTGGAAAACTTGTTCTATTTGATCTTCCGTTTGTGCACGTCGAGTTGATTGCATTAGTCGAAACAGGGCGGACCACGTGAAGGTTGCAATCTTCCACCCCTGTTCCTGTGTTATGGAAAATGTTTTGTATTCTTCAGCTTTGGTTTAGTTCAATCAGAATGAGTATATATTTTTGTATTGTTGTAGAACATTATGTGATAATTTGCGACGAGAAAGAGATAGAGCTGTGAGTGATCTGGCTGAAGCTCTTCGCGATCTCGATGACATGATGAAACAAAAGAATGATGCTGTTCGTGAACTTAAGGAACTGAAGTAAGTAGTAACGTCTGCACCTTGAAATGTGGTCTGATCGCTGCAAATCTATTCCATTGAAGCACATTTCTCAAATTAACTTTTTTGATGGAGAAAGGAAAACATGGAAGATGGCATTTTCTAAAGCTCACCTATTAAAAGGGTTTTAAATGGGGTTTTTTCTTGTCTTCTAGAGGCGGGGAAGCAGATACAATAATTGCATTTCAGAGGCTTCTAGGGAGGTACATAGGTGCGGGGAATGGAGAGATATGGATTATGTGTAGGCAGAACTTGGGATCATGTATGGCATGGATATTGTGGGCTGAAGGCTGGTTTCTGTGCTCCATTCTTAAAGTAGTATTCTGTAAAATGCACCAAGCTTCCTCTCAGCTATTTTGCAGTTACTTTCGTATTCATATAACCATCATCTGAGAGTTATGAAGTATGCATTTGTTTGCTTGTCCAGTAGAGATAATGTACTGACGGACCAGCTTTGCAAATCGATAATGCAGCTTTCAAACTTTAACACTTGACATGTTGGGTGCACAGCTGTGGGCAAATGATTGTTGGACATGCTGCCAGTTTCGTAGTTAATGCACAAATATATGTATCTGCCATTTCAAATAAAGTATACCATAATTTAAATTGGAACTGCTCTTTGTCTCAACTTGGGAGTATAGCCTTTTAATATTACTATTTTTTGAGAAGTGCCTAATGTTTTCAGAAAATCTTGCACTGAAACCTTTTCTGGTTAATTTCAGAAAAGTTTATATTCTGTATAATTTATTTTTTGCCGATAGTAATCTTTTCAAGGAATCTAGCATTGTAAAATAAATAACTTCAAGGTAGTGCATGTCAGTTTTTAAAGTGTTGCAGATTAGCAGTTCCATTAGCGTGGAACTGTTAAGAGTTATGATTTATTGAAATAAATCATTTTAAAATTTGGCCTACCTCAAAGTAGCAGCTATTCCTAATGGATGAAGATCATTATTTAGAGCCTCCAAGGTTTCTGTTCAACTCTTAATAACATATAGTCGGATTTCAACATCAGTTATGCTCATTGTCATTTATTTGAATCGGTGGAAATTTATACTAATCGTTTAGTTAAATCCATATTTAATTCTGCTTTAACTAGAAATTGCTGCTACCATTATAATTTTGAATAGGAGCAATTCTGGGTTTTTTACACACAGTCAAACACGGAAGTCCCGAACTTATAAGCTCATATGTCCTAGGAGCAGAATTAGGCCATTCAGCCCATTGAGTTTACTCCACCATCCAATCGTGGCTGATCTATCTTTTCCTCTCAACTCCATTCGCCTGCTTTCTCCCCATAACCCCTGACACCCTTAATAATCAATAACCTAGAATAATGGGAACTAGGAATCAACAAAATCATTTGATAAATGTTATGTTTTTCTGTCATTAATATTACTAAACCCTAACCGTTCTTGCCATGTAATTTATACATTTCCAAGCAATATTTTTTTAATGTACTGTTTTGGTCAGTTCTAAGTGGGAGATATTATACTAATTTCACATACTTCAAATGAAGAAACCTGTAATCCATAAACATAGAAGCACACAAACAGAAATTGCATGTTTTTGGCCAGTCTGGGGTCAGTGGCAGGTATTTTGAGTGATGAGGTGAGCTAATTTGTTAGATTTAATTTGTTACAGAACAGAATGAATCTGAATCCTAAAGTAGATTTTCTCATTTTTCTCGCTCGTTCAAGGGAAAAGATGGAAACCCAGTTGGAGAAAGAGGCACGGATTCGGCAACTGATGGCTCACAACTCCCACGATTCAGCTATTGACACGGATTCCCTCGAATGGGAGACCGAAGTGGTTGAATTTCCAAAAGATAGGGTACGTTTCTAAACTTCAGAAAAATTATTTTGCAGGGCCAGGTGTGCAGACGTATTGTGGCTGAGAGCCTTGGCAAGTACGGCCAGAGAGGGGAGAGAATACCCCTGAAAGTGTTTAAGGACATTGTCAAGGAGAGGGTGGGAAGAGAGGAGATAGGCAGGCAGGGAGGAAGGATGTGCATGTGTGTAAAATTCTTATTGACATGCCATAATGTTGTGCACCACACAATAAGTATTGTGTAACAGTAATAATGTCACTTAACATTTTCTTGCATTGATGCTTTTTCAATTTTATATGTTTTTCTGTGCAGAAGTATTTTTATTTTACATAAGCTCTGCTTTTGTTAAGGGTTGCTCTGTAAAATTACATCATTAGGGAATAGTAAGTAAGGTGTTAATTTAATTAATTTGGTTTTTGCTTCGAAGGCTTTTTGTCAATGTGTCCCTCGTGTGAACACTAGTGAATCACTGGCTGAGACAGATAACTGAAATGCAGTCTGCTGACACTAAATCCACAGTGAGCCAGTGGTGAAGGCGGTGAATATGTAGAGTAATGCATAGGGCACTACTAATCAAGCAAGTTGCTTTGAGCAGAATGGTGTCCTTCTGAGCAGATGTCATTGGAGCTCCACTAATTCAGACAAGAGGAGGTTGTTTCATCTAACTCTTTACATTCCTTGCAGAAGAATGAAAACTTTGTGGAAATTGATCATTATCTGATCTCTTCCAAACACAGTATTTATGCATCTGGTTTGGTTTGGCCTAGCGATACAGCAGGGAAGCAGACCCTTCGGCCCACCGACTCTGTGCTGATCATCGATCGCCCATTCATACTAGTTCTACGTTATTCCACTTTCTCATCAACTCCCTACAAATTAGGGGTGATTTTGTAGAAGCCGATTAACAAAGTCAGCATGGATTTACGAAAGGTAAATCGTGTCTGACGAATCTTATAGAATTTTTCGAGGATGTAACTAGTAGAGAACCAGTGGATGTGTTGTATCTGGACTTTCAGAAGGCTTTCGACAAGGTACCACATAAGAGATTAGGATACAAACTTAAATCACACGGTATTGGGGGTTCAGTATTGATGTGGATAGAGAACTGGCTGGCAAACAGGAAGCAAAGAGTAGGAGTAAACGGGTCCTTTTCACAATGGCAGGCAGTGACTAGTGGGGTACCGCAAGGCTCAGTGCTGGGACCCCAGCTATTTACAATTTATATTAACGATCTGGATGAGGGAATTGAAAGCAACATCTCCAAGTTTGCGGATGACACTAAGCTGGGGGGCAGTGTTAGCTGTGAGGAGGATGCTAGGAGACTGCAAGGTGACTTGGATAGGCTGGGTGAGTGGGCAAATGTTTGGGAGATGCAGTATAATGTGGATAAATGTGAGGTTATCCACTTTGGTGGCAAAAACGGGAAGGCAGACTATTATCTAAATGGTGGCCGATTAGGAAATGGGGAGATGCAGCGAGACCTGGGTGTCATGGTACACCAGTCATTGAAAGTAGGCATGCAGGTGCAGCAGGCAGTGAAGAAAGCGAATGGTATTTATAGGTACGGAATGGTATGTTGGCTTTCATAGCAAGAGGATTTGAGTATGGGAGCAGGGAGGTTCTACTGCAGTTGTACAGGGTCTTGGTGAGACCACACCTGGAGTATTGCGTACAGTTTTGGTCTCCAAATCTGAGGAAGGACATTATAGCCATAGAAGGAGTGCAGAGAAGGTTCACCAGACTGATTCCTGGGATGTCAGGACTTTCATATGAAGAAAGACTGGATAGACTTGGCTTATACTCGCTAGAATTTAGGAGATTGAGAGGGGATCTTATAGAAACGTACAAAATTCTTATGGGGTTGGACAGGCTAGATGCAGGAAGATTGTTCCTGATGTTGGGGAAGTCCAGGACAAGGGGTCACAGCTTAAGGATAAGGGGGAAATCCTTTAAGACCGAGATGAGGAAAAACTTTTTCACACAGAGAGTGGTGAATCTCTGGAACTCTCTGCCACAGAGGGTAGTTGAGGCCAGTTCATTGGCTATATTTAAGAGGGAGTTAGATGTGGCCCTTGTGGCTAAGGGGATCAGGGGGTATGGAGAGAAGGCAGGTACGGGATACTGAGTTGGATGATCAGCCATGATCATATTGAATGGCGGTGCAGGCTCGAAGGGCCGAATGGCCTACTCGTGCACCTATTTTCTATGTATCTAACCCGTAAGTCTTTGTGATCTGGGAGGAAACCGGAGCGCCAGGAGGTCACCGAAAACGTGCAAACTCCACACAGACAGCACCCAGTCAGGATCGTACCCGCTTCTCTGGCACTATGAGACAGCAGCTCCACCAGTTGCGCCACTTTACTGCCCTTAGGTTTCTTGGATGTACACTACATAACAAACAAGGGATGTTTTGTGTGCCATGATGAGTCTTTTTGTCCTAAAATGTATACTGCTGTAAAAATATCAATGTGTGGAATACTTTTTTTTTCCAACATAGGATGACATGGATTTGAACGCACTGGGCTTCGATGTAGCAGGAGGAGCTGATGAACCTTATCTACCTGGAGACTCTGGCATATTTGTTATTAAGGTTGATAAAGGAAGTATTGCAGATGGAAGGTTAAGGTACAGCCAGCTAATTTTTCCATTCCTTCAAAAATAAAATAAAATTTAGAGTAAAAATGTTATTTCTTTTTTCATGACGGAAAGTGGTGTAATATACTTTTATGACTTTGTTAAGTATATATTTTAATTTCTGTTTTAGGGTGAATGATTGCTTGCTCAGAATAAATGATGTCGATCTTACCAACAAAGACAGAAAACATGTAATTAAAGCAGTACTGAATGGTGGAGGGGTCATTAATGTGCTTGTTCGAAGAAGAAAATCCTTGGGAGGTAGAGCTATCACTCCAGTTCATATCAGCCTTGTGGGTCACAAAGGTAATTTAACTTTTCCTGTGTCCAAAGCAGTTTTGTCCTTTAGGAAATTCAGATTTGACACCACAACACGTGTTGCACACGATTCATGTTCATAATAAATAAAGCCGATGAATTTTTTTTTTTTAATACTAGTTTAGTTTAGAGATACAGCTCGGCAATAGGCCCTTCGAGTCCGTGCCGACCAGCGATCCCCGCACATTAACACTTAGCCTACGTACACCGGGAGCAATCTACATTTGCACCAAGCAAATTAACCTACAAACCTGTACGTCTTTGGAGTGCGGGAAGAAACCGAAGATCTCAGAAAACCCCATGCTGGTCACAGGGAGATCGTACAAACTCCATACAGATAAGCACCCGCAGTCAGGATCAAACACGGGTCTCTGGTGCCGTAAGGCAACAACTCTACTGCTGTGCCACTGTGCTGCCCCTAGTTAAGAAAGACTGCTAGACTTGGAGGCAGTGCTCTTTTTCTGCAATTATCTGATTTTTGAATCCCTTATGACTCTTATTCACACTTTGTTTCATGCTGCTGCTTTCTTCCATTTGAAGTGTATTACTTGGCTATTTGGGAAGGGCTTTTTTGAGTGCTGGATATTTCTGGTCAGTGTACCTATAACTTTGCCTAGAACCTGTGTAGGAATGTAATTCCAATTAAGGAATTAAAGGGAACATTGTCATATTTTCTGAGCTCTAAAAGGTACCATATAATCTACCGACTGGCCCTCAAAAGCTAAAGCTTGAGATGTTTGAAATATATAAGCACTTAGCTGCCTTAATAAGTGAAACGTAACAGCATGTTGTCGTGTTTAATGTGTAAAAGTTTATTTTGATGTTTGAATGAAAGATGTTTAACCAGCCCATGCTAATCGTATGTATTTCTTTCTTTGCAGACATTGGAATCAGTTTGGAGACAGGAGTATATGTAGCTACCGTTTCCTCTGGCAGCTCTGCTGCTCGAGAAGGATCGTTAACAGTGGGAGACAGACTCATTACAGTCAGTAATCTGAATTTACAAACTTTGAATGCCAGAACTGCAGTGCACTATGGCAGAAGTAGGGGCATGTTCACTGCCCTTATTTCACACAATTTCCAATCTCAGTAATGCTGCTCTGAAGGTTAGACGTACCTCTAAATTAGGGTAAGGCAGGTTGACACATTGAGCAATTGATTGGGGCAGAATTAGGCCATTTGGCTGCTTAAGCCACCAGTACCTGCACAGATTCTTAGAGTTGTACAGCATGCGAACTGGCCCCTTGGCCCAACTTGTCCATGCCAAACAAGTTGCTATCCTATTTGCCCATGGCCCATGTATTTGGATATCATTTATGTTCTGAAAACATTAGGTCAGAATAGAGGAACTTATATATAAGGCAGACAGTAAATTGATAATGTTAAAATCAGTGTTAGAGCTGTATAGTTGTAAGGCCTTTTGGGGATTGCAGCATTTAAGTATGGAAAAGTTATGGAAAAGTCTTTGGAAAAGTACTCTCATCATACTTTTCTTGAGGAAATTCAACCAATTAAAGGTCAAGATGGGGCTGATGTACATAAGATCACCATCATGTATAATGCAGTAATTATATTCTCAATATTTTAGTGTACCAAGTGAGATTTTGGATACAGTGCAAAGGTTGTCTTTTATATGAAATATTTGCTGTTTTCATAAACTAGATTTTCTCTTTCACAGATAAATGGTATTGCACTAGAAAACAAGTCACTGACAGAATGTGAAGCTTTGTTACGAAACTGCAGGGATTCTGTCAGTCTTTCACTAATGAAGGTATGGTTCACACAAAATGGTTCAGTTCCACAAAAATATATCAGACTGGTCCAAAAAGCACTTTGAAATAGTTGTTTTCTTTGAAAGTTTCTCCTTAAAAACGGTCTTGCAATGCATAGGTTTCCTATCTATCTCTCCCCTTCCTATCCCCTTAATTCTCCTACCTCTATTTGTCCCTCTTTTACACTCTTGATTCCTGCAGTCTTCTCTTCATTCCTGCCCCAATCTCCTCCAGGCTGCTCTGATTCTCCCAGAATGAGGCCAACTCCCTATGATCATATTCTTCATCTTTATTAAAAAATGGTGAGTATCCTTCCCCCTGCACTCCAGCTAAGATACTCTAGTGTTCCCGTGTAGTCTTTAAAGCGATGGGCCATTGTTAAAGCAATAGGCCAGCATTGGCCTTTGAGACTGTGTGGACTCAAGCACCCAAAGACACAAGAGGATGGTCCTACAGCATCATGTAAGTGGAAGAAGGAACATGCATATCTGTTTATAATGTGACTTCCTGGGAGGGTAAATCTGTCAAATACTGTTAGTTTAGTTAAGTTTCGTTTAGAGAATATGTGGAGAATTTGAGAAAAAGATAAATCCATCCTTGGCAGATTTTCCATTGTAAATTTTAGAAAGCATAGTTGCATAACATAATATAATTTTAGGCAAACCCGTACGATTTTGAATAATCTACTTCCATCCAGTTCTGTGTATTCCAAGCTGGCAGGAGATGCTTGATAGGATGGGATGGGAGGTGGGGAACTACTGGTGATGTTGGTCGTCAATATTCTCCCATTAAATAGGTTCTTGGTGCCATCCCATCCAATTCTTCTCTTCTATTTTGAGCTGATATGGGCTAGGATTTCTCAGGAGTTAGTAAGATTATTACATTTTTTTTAAACTGACCACGCAGTGTCCTGTTGACAAGAGGACATTGCTGTTCAACAGGGCAGGTTGTGGAAGATTTCCAGGCATAAGATGCAAGGCCCATTCTCTCATGCGCTTCACTGACAGCATAATGTTCTGGATAGTTGATGTCCTTGTACCCAAGCACAGGCATAGAATGATTGCATGAAAGTAGAATAATGTCCATTGGTGACTTTTTCATTAAAGACGGAAATTGGAAGAAGTTGTGTAACATTGCATCTTTGTTGAATTGTTTATATTTCGTGACTGAAGTGTACTCCCTCACCACTTTTTCAGCCTTTGCTCCAGCTTGTAATTGTTTAATGTAGAATAATCAAAGATTATCTAGAATTCCCACAGGTCAACTGCAAAGATACTATGTATTTGTGTGAAGGCTACTTTGGGCACCCTAGCTGTTCAGTTCTTCGTTTGGAGCCTGTTAAAGTAATTAACTTAATTGTCTGTGATTCCAGTTTTAAAACCTTTCAGACTGCCTTGGGAAGATATTGCAAGTCAAAGCCAGATGTCTGAAGAGCGGATCTCTTGGCATTCCTACAGAATCACTTTTTTAATCTGAACCCTTTTCAAATAAATTATTTTTTTAATACTGTTCATATCTCTTTTCCAGCTTATCTACAATCCATCGCCTAATTTTAAGACCTAGCCATCTTGTTGAGCCTCATTCTCTATAACTCGTCTTCACCTTTGCCACAGCTAACAATGGCCTTCTTACTTTATCATCGTTACTTTTTTACATATCTTTCATTCATTTGTTCTCTTTCTATATCTCCATCTATATCTCTTATTTGTCTTTCCCCCGACTCAGTCTGAAGAAGGGTCTCGACCCGAAACGTCACCTATTCGTCTTCTCCAGAGATGCTGTCTGACCCAAGAGTCACTCCAGCCTTTTACCTAATGTCAACCTAATTTTAGAATGTTGTTTAGTCTGAGGAAGGGTCTTGACGCAAATTATTGACTGCCCTTTACTTGCACAAATGCTGCCTGACCCGCTGAGATCTTCCAGCACCTGGCAGTTTCTTGTGTCAACATTTTAAAATGTTATTCACCAGTTATAGCAGGTCGAATTGGTTTGTGGATTGTGGATGGTCACTCAATGATCACATTGAATGGCGGTGCTGGCTCGAAGGGCTGAAGAGCCTTCTCCTGCACTTATTGTCTATTGTCTATCTATTGTAAATTATGCTAACACCAATATGCCCACAGCAGTGATGTTGAAGGTGGATGGGAATAGGGTTTGTACCAAAAATTAGGAAAAGTAGATATTTGCATCCTCACTAAACTAATGTTTTACATGTACAAATATCTTGGTTAAATTTGGTAGAAAGTGGATTCATAGCACCAGTTTCCATAATTTTTCTGAAGATAGGTAACCCTTCTCTAAAGTTCAGAAATATTTTGTCACCTAATTTTTAATTTAGCTGCATGCACAACTTCAACTCCAGAGGTGATAATTGCATTTGTGATACTTAAAACAGGTCTTGGTTGAGCGACACCGTGCATTACTCCAATTAAGCACTAATATTTTGTCGTTCCTTTGAAGGTGGTTCCTCAGAGTTCATCTTGGAGTGGGCAGAATATACTTGAAACACTAAAGGAGTCTGAGAAATCTGGTAACTGTCGGGTTCAAGAGTCGGACGTACAGATTCCTAATGCGCGAAACTTGAAACACAATAGCTCAACACAGACTGACATTTTCATTACAGATTCGAACATTCTTGACGACAAAAGCGATAGAGCTGATCACAAAGATGGCAGTTATCATGATCGCAAACAGCTGTCCAGCCGTTCTTTGCAGCCTAATACATACAGGACAGCTGAGCATAGTTGCTGCAACTATCCAGACCTTAAAGTTAATCCTCTCAGCTCAGAGATTTTTTCTGATAGAGGCTATGGGATTGCGGAGCATGAGAAAAGGTGCTTCACCTTTGAGTCAACAGTGGCAGATTGTGTTGTGGGAGAGACTGAAGTTGAAAAGGGGCATAGTCCCAAGCACAATGGTGGCACCTGGCCAAAAACAATGGTGGATGTTTCACCTGAACCTGGGAAACTCTCCATATTCAAAATGCCAAAACAGAGGAAGCCAGTCTTTGATCCAGATACTTTCAAAAGGCCACAGACTCCTCCAAAGATGGATTATCTCTCCCCAATGCAAAAGCAGACACATTCTTCACAGTCCTCGAAGAGTGAATCGGGTTCAACGCCTCCCACACCTCCAAAGAGGAGCGATTCATTTAAATTCAAACACAAGCAGCAAACCAGCTCGGCTTCAGATTCTGCAACAACCAGTGGGTCACCTCCGACCAGTCCCGCTGGCCCTCGGTCACCTGCTGCCCTTGGAGTAAAACAGGACACCACGCAAGAAGTCCATGATAGAAATGTGGGCCATTATCACCCAACAACATACTTAGAAGGGAGTGCTTTACTATTAAGGACTTCCTCCGAGGAGGAAGGTCATCAGCGCGTTGAGGAGGTACAACCTGTCAGCAGACGTCGACCAAAATCTGCTCCTGCTTTAAGACCCAGCAAACTTGCTCCTTTAACCGTTTCTGGACTGTCCCCTCAGGTAATTTGTAAATGACATCAATTATTATTGTGTCATTATGTTGGTATAAATCTTATAAACATGGGAGCAATTACAGATAACTACGTGATCTTCGCTTTAATTCTTACCTGAGTTGATTGCACAGTGACGTTTGGTGGTGGGGGAGCGATTGGGAATGGAGATCGTGCTTCGGAAGTAGCATTTCTGTATATTTGCAGCTGCTTGTAACTATTTAACCCTCACTTTTTGAGAGAATGCACTGATCATCAAAAACCAGAAAAATGCCAACTAGAATGACTGACATACTTTTTGAAATGAATTGGATGGAGCACAGTCAGTGGACATGAGATTCTTTAGGTCTTACGGTATGTTGATGGGTAACATTCATCAGATGAGTCAATGTTAACACCCACTACTTGGTGAAACAGACAATTAAAATAGTGACTTCTCTTGTCATGGTAGGGTGCATTTGACCCTAAAGTCTGATTACTTGATGGGTCTCAGTCCTCTCTGTAAACACCATGACCGGTGTTGCTTTCTTAAGACTGCTGCCAGTTGCCTTGTGAAAATAGACCGAAGGCATCGAATTTCATGCGTCATACAGCGTTTGGCCTAACTTGCCCATGCCAGCCAACACGCCCCATCTACATTAATCTTCACTATCTACGATGCCACCCACTTTGCGTTTAGAGATTCAGCACGGAAACAGGCCCTTTCGGTCCAGCGATCCCCGCACATTAAGACTATCCCACACCCAGTAGGGACAATTTTTACATTAACCAAGCCAATTAACCTACATACCTGTACGTCTTTGGAGTGAGGGAGGAAACCGAAGATCTCGGAGAAAACCCACGCAGGTCACGGGGAGAACGTGCAAACTCCGTACAGACAGCACCCGTAGTCAGGATCGAACCCCCAGTCTCCGGCGCTGCATTCACTGTAAGGCAGCAACTCCTATCACTGCGCCATCGTGCCGCCACTTCTATGGCATCTGCAATCTTACTAATCATGCCTTGTGCATTCTCATCCACATTATTGATTTAAACCACAAACAGTAAAGGGCCCAGCACTGATCGCTGAGACACACCACTATTACAGGCCTTCTTTCCGAAAAACAACCTTCCTTAATCAACCCTCTGCTTCCTTCCATGAAGCCAATCTGTATCCAGTCGGCTACAGGATCCCATGTGATTTAACCATTCCGAGCAGTCTGTTCTGTGGAACCTTATCAAATGTCTTTCTGAAGTCCATAAAGACAACATCTATGGCTCTGGCGTCAACATTTTCAGTTACTTCCTCAAACATTTTATCAGATTCGTGAGACGAGATCTCCCACGTACAAAACCGTGCCTGCCTCTCCCTGTCTGTTCAAATGTATATATATATCTTATTGCTCAGAATACTGTCCAGTAACTTGGCTCCCACAGATATTAGGCTCACTGGTCTGGAGTTCCCAGGCTTTTCCTTGCGTGTGGAAAATAATGAATGACATTGTGATAATTAGTTCTTGGCTTTCAAATTGGATTAGTTAATTTGATTCTCTCTAGTGTTATGAGAGAGGGGAATTTGTGTCTCTAACTAATTGGAGGTATAAAAAATTAGTTTACTTGGATTGAAATAATTAGTGACAAAATAAATAAATACTCACCCATTTGGATTTGTGGCAGGACTGCAAGGTCTACTGAAGAGTTGGAAATGGTTCTATTATTGTATATTCCAAGATGGGCAGTTCTTTATATACAAACAAAATTGCATGAGAAATGAGAAGGATATTGAGAAGTTATAATGGAAATGATGTGAGGAGTGCAATTGATATTCATTATCCCAACCTCTTGTGTATTGGGAACTGAAGGGGCCTGGGGAAACTGGAAGAAATTCCATGCACAATTACCCTAGACTCTTCTTGCATGGTTGTTGAGAAGCAAATTCATCAACACAAGTAGGTTTCTTTATTAGCAACATAAAAGTGATGTGGCAGTCTGAAATGCAACACAGAAAAGAGTCGGTGCAGCAGTAGAGTTGCTGCCTTACAGCGCTAGAGACCCGAGTTCGATCTTGACTATGGGTGCTTGTCTGTACAGAGTTTGTATGCTCTCCCCCGTGACCTGCGTGGGTTTACTCCGAGATTTTCGGTTTCCTCCCACACTCCAAAGTCGTATATGTTTGTTGGTTAATTGGCATGGTATAAATGTAAATTGTCTCCAGAGATGTTGCCTGTCCCGCTGAGTTACTCCAGCTTTTTGTGTCTATCTTCAATTGTCCCTGGTGCGTGTAGGATAGTGTTGGTGTGCGGGGATCGCTGGTCGGCGCGGACTCTGTTGGCCGAAGGGCCTGTTTCTGTGCTGTACCTGCAAACTAAACTAAAAACTAATAACTAATTACAGGTACTTAAAGGGTATGAAAGGCATGTTCAGAAAATAATTTGGAAATGCTTTATTTTTTTTATGACAGATGACTATTAATGATTTGAAGGCAAATATTTATTTATATTCACAGGAAAGTGTTGACCCTCATTTGCTCTATGAGAGTCGCACATCTAGCTCCCCGGTTCCCAGGTACAATTCAAGTGAAGAACGTCTATCTGCAGAGCCACAGGAATGGCACCGTTACACACCGAAACGCGCGCACAGGCAAAGTGCGGGCTACACGTCAACAACATATAATTCAGGTTCAGGTTAGTTGACGAAAAAACAATCTTGAAATATTTGTTGCTTTAGTAAGAAACACATTTGCAATCCTTTTACCATTTTGAAGCGATGATCGGATGCATTTCTTTCTTGAAGCATTATTAGAAAAGTGTAGTTTAACTTTGGAAAAAGACACAAGTACAAAGGCATAAGAGTTAACCCTGTTCCCATGAATCATTGGTTAAGTGTCAGTTGAACTATTGCCTGGGATTTTGCAGTCAGTGTTGGCTTCCATACTCGACTCATATCTATGATATAATGTTGGCATGAATCCATGTTGATCTCCTGAGGCTATCATGCTGCTCAAGGCAGCATCCTTTCCTCCATTGTGAGGCCCTGTGTGATGAAAGGACCTTCCAGGAATTAATGATGTGGATCGAGAGGGAAGAGATTGAGGGAATTAGCCCTGCCTGCAAACGAGTTGAGTAGCATCGTTGATAACTGGCTGGGCTTAACTAACATTTTCTGAGTGTTCAAACATGCAAAAAATTATTTTCATTTAAGTGATTTTTAAAACACATTAGGCTTCTTTAAATGAAAACCAAACTAAAGTGGTCGTGTTGCTTTAAATAAAGTAAAATGGAAAGAAAATTAGATACATTTTCCTTGCTTCTTTATAGCAGTTCCTTGCCACTCAAATGAATGGAATTATGAGGAGCGTAGATAAGGTGAATGGTCATAGAGGTCTGGAGAGATATGGGTCAGGTGCAGGCAAGTGGGACTAGCTGTGTGAAGCAACTTCATCAGCATTGTTGAGTTGGGGGAAGGATCTGTTTCTGAGCTGAATAGCTCAATAACTTTGTGACAGGTTCCATGCAGAATTGCTGGGGACTTACTGTGCTCTACCGCAGGAGTCGGGTTGTGGTGAGAAGGCAGGAGAATGGGGTTGAGGGACAGATAGATAGGTCATGATTGAATGGCGGAGTAGACGATGGGCCAAATGGCCTAATTCTGCTCTTATCACTTATGAACTATGAACTTATGAGGCAATGGGGAGTATAACCTCAGGTACTGTCAGGAATAGGCTAGTGACCATGCCAACAATTTCAGAACCACTCTTCGAAGAAAGAATTGCAAACTTAGTGGCATTTATGCAGGGAAATGCTGGCATTTAAGTGAAGGATAGATACCAGAATGTTACAGAAGATGAGGAGTTTCTGATATAGAGGGTAGAGAAGCTATTATTGTTCTCCTTTGGTATGTGTGACCATTTAAATTAATTTTCCCTCTTTTAAATGCAGGCAGTGCACAGAGGAGCTTTGTGCCTTGTCCAGCGGTGACAGCGGTTCTGCGAAATCCAAATGTTCCTTTCTTCACTGTGCGCAGTCGCATGGTCCACAGTACCAACTACCCTTCCATGGCGAGTCAGATGTGCTATCCACATCCACAACATAGGTATTAATCAACCAACACACTTGGTTACCAAATTCCAATTTCAAATTCCTGTCCAAATTCCCTTCCTCTGCTGAGGCAACTAGTGGTCTTAGACAATTTACAAAAATACAAATGAATAAAATGCTGTCATGGTCTACTTGCTGCACCTAATGTGTATATATGCTTGCAATATGTCCAGAGAGACCTGTTACTAGGCCTATGCACATACCAGCGCTAAACCAGATAATCATTTGTGAATTTGAGTTTGATTTGATGTAATTGGCTGGAAACTGATATTAATCATTGTATTCTGACCCTGTTGAGAAGCTTAAGCAGTTTTTTTCTGCACATCTGTTGCAGAGAAAACAACAGTCAATTATTTATATTATATTTTTATATAATTCTATTATATTTCTATTTTTCTATTACATTTATGAAATTATATCCAGTTAGTTTATAAGTCACTGTTAAATTACTTACACGTTGTTATTGTTCCAGGCAAATACAAAACAATTTCTATTTTGTTTTAAATACAAAATTATAGTTTCCTTCATATGAAAATTCTAGTTTTGGTATTGTTCATTGGGTCAGAAACATCCTTCGATTGTTTATGGTTTGTTTTTGCCCGGTTTAATGTAGAACGAGGAACCATTCACCAACTGAAAACTTTCCTAGTTCTCCACGGACTCGGCATAGACCTCAGAGTGCAATTTGCTTCCCAGAATCCATGCATACCTTTGAAGGTTTTAGGTAAGATTACATCCTTCTGAAAGACATAATTTTTACAACTGTACCCGACATTGAAAATTTCAAATACAAGATGTATGTTATGGAACTGCTTTAAATTGATGCCATGGTAACAAGCATTGAAAACGGTGCTCCTGCAAAGCAGGGCTTTTCGTATCCTGCAGTGACAAAGAGCCAATTAAGTATCTTTGAATTCTCGTAATTGTTGCCTTTAGCGGCTTTTTTTCCAGGAGGTATGGGGAACGCAGATCCAAAGAGTACATTTTTGATGGTAGATAATTGAAGCTTTGAAGGGACATTACTTGAAGGGAGATGTTTTTTGCAATATACACTACAATGGAGGCTAAGAAGGAAGATTGCCTGGCCAGTGATATATTGAGGATGCCTGCAAGAGCTTTTTTATGGGCTAGATATGCTTGTCAATGAAACTGAAAGTAGCAGATTGTGTCAACTAATAGAAGAAATGAAGAAATATAATAACGGTTGTTTTATTTTCAACGCTAATTGGGCAGTTAAATGCATTAATTGTTAATTTTTATTTCTACATTTATGAAGAGCTCTCCTTTAATGCACTATTTTATTCAATATATAGTTTTAAAAATTGAGTATGACAGTCGAAAATGTTTTGTGTAGTCCACAGCATCATGCACATCACAGCCTGGATCTGACCGGCCCAGACCACAACCATTCGAGTGATTTGTCCAAGTCTTCCAGAAGCACAACACCACACGGAACACAATCTCTGCCAGCCAGTGCACGTATAGGTAATTCTTCACTTCTGCACTTTTGATCTTGTTTTAGATCTGCCCGATTTCTTTGCAAAAGAATGTTCACTGTACCCTTTGATTTTTCAGCTGGTTCATCAAGCAGCCTGGCTTTTGCTCCCAGTAAAAGTGGAAGGATTCGAATCCCTTCCAACACAAGGTATCCCCGATTGACTACAGGCTCTGACAGAGGTAATATTCTGCACCACTCATTAGAGGATCACAAATTATTTGTTTGTTATTCTTCCTGCATTTTTCCCTATATCCCCACAGCACGGAAAGGAGGCATTTAGAAATAAGGTGCATGTGTTACCTTGAGCATGTCGTAAGCATCATCAGTTGAAGGGTTTGTAGTAGAAAAATATTGCAGTGACGATTTATAATAATCCACTTTATGTTTCTTGGGAAATTTGCTATTTGAATTATTTGCTACTTGAATTATATGTCAGCAGTTCTCAATATGTGTAAGCCCTCGTAACGGCTGTGAAGTTACTTTAATGGTAGACAAAAATGCTGGAGAAGGAAATAGGCAACTTTTCGGGCCGAAACCCTTCAGTCTGAAGAAGGGTTTCGGCCCGAAACATTGCCTATTTCCTTCGCTCCATAGATGCTGCCTCTGAGTTTCTCCAGCATTTTTGTCTACCTTTGATTTTCCAGCATCTGCAGTTCCTTCTTGAACGAAGTTACTTTAATAATAGTTCACATATAACTGGTATCTTGCTCAAATTTTTACAGCATCCCAGGAGATGGATTCCAGTTGAGATTCTGTCAGCCAAATTCCATTTGATTTTTAATAGTTTTATTTATATCTGTACCAGAATAATTAATATCGGCTGCTTTTTATTAGTATGACTGTATGGCAAATCAAATTCCTCGTATGTTGCAAAACATACTTGGCTACTAAAGTATGATTATGATTATGAGAAGTAAGAGACAAATGTTCTTGCACACTGCAGAAAAAAGTAGAGCTATTGTGGGTAGACAATTTTAGGTTTTTGTAGTATGGTTTTGTTGTCAACTGTAAAATCTGTTATTTTTGAGAGGATATATTTCTAGACAAGGAACCGTAGATGCTGATTTTCCACAAAGGACAGAAAGTGCTTGAGTAATAAAGCTGGTCAGGCAGCATATCTGGAGGACATGGATAGGCAAGGTTTCAGGTCGGGATACTTCTTCAGACAGATTGTAGTGGGGGGGGGGGGGGAAGGGGAGAGAAAGCTGGAAGAGAGCTGGGGGTAAAGTTTGACACATTGCCAGACTTTGTCCTATCCCTCCTAGTTTTCTCTCTCTCCCTCCCTCCCCGACTACAATCAGTCTGAAGAAATCCTGACCTAAAAGGTCGCCTATCCATGTTCTCTTGAGTTGCCACCTGATCTACTGGGTAAGGTCAGCACTATCCACTTAGTTACTCATTTTATTCCTTGTTTGGTTTCGGTCTGGGCATGAAAACTGAACCAAGGCGCTAGTCAGGCTTTTTAGTGACGAATAAATTTGCCCCTCTGACAGGAGAACAAGGCATCTTGTATTTTCAGTGAGTAAATTTAGAAATCTTATTCACGTAAATCACATATTTGAACTCTACAAGTTGTAAATGTTTGTAAATGCCACTGCGTAAAAGGAATGAGACAATTTTGCGAGTATTTTATAATCGTTTTGGTTTCCAATTAAATGCAAAGCTCCACTTTCCCTTTCTTTTTATGTACATTATGATGTTGCTGTGGTAACTGTCTGGTTACTTGGCTGTTAGCACACTGAAAACCTCGCCCATTGACTTGCAGGTTGCAGGTCAGGCTGTGATTTCAATTGCTGTCCCCTCCCCTTCATCAGCCCTCTGGTTGTCTCCTCCCCTCCCCCAGCCCTCGGGCTCCTCCTCCGCCTTTTTTCCTTTCTTCTCCCCACCCCTATCAGTCTGAAGAAGGGTTTCGGCCCGAAACTTTGCCTATTTCCTTCGCTCCATAGATGCTGCTGCACCTGCTGAGTTTCTCCAGCATTTTTGTGTACCTGTGATTTCAATTGGCATTTTGCTGGTTGTTTGGTGCTTTCTAGATTTAGTTTTTGAAGACAGGTGTGTTATGGTAGATGCTGATGGGGTATTGTCATGATTTAAAGATAAGGCACTCTAGGGTAACCTTTGCACCTCCTCTCTCTCTGTCCCTCCCCCATCCTAGTCGTTGTATTAGTTTCACTGTCGTCCAGGTGAGTTTCATAGTCTGTATAACTCGTTAACACCTAACCACACACAGCTAACAATGGACATTTTCCTTGATCTTTACCTTTTTGCATATTTTTAATTCATTTGTTCTATATCTCTACATCAACATCCATATCTCTCGTTTCTCTTTCCTCCGACTCTCAATCTGAAGAAGGGTCACGACCCAAAACGTCACCTATTCCTTTTCTCCAGAGAAGCTGCCTGACCCGCTGAGTTACTCCAGCTTTTTGTGTCTATCTTTGGTGTAAACCAGCACCTGCAGTTCCTTCCTACACTCTATAATTGGTGCAGTGGTAGTTATTCTCCATGAAAACTGTATAACTGGCAGAATGAGCAGAGGGCATGCAAAATAGGGTGGTTTCTAGAAAGAGTGAGAGAGGGGGCAAAGGAATCTCAGCAGAAGGCTATATTCATGTATAGCAAAGCTCATGTATCAACTAGAAATAAATGAGGGGACTACACTGCATTAAGATTTTGGCATACTGAAACAGTTTCTGTTGTATGAGCTTCTCTGGAGCAGAGCTGTAAAATTTGACAGGATGGCTGTCAACATTCATGGCACTTTGTTGCATGCTGTCATGAACAGTCTGGGCAAGCTGGTTGATTGATGGCAGTGATATTTTTTCAAAAATTCCCATCAATGACTTGATACTGGAGACGCGTTTCAGATTAAATCAAATACTCCTCAAAGAAAATGCAAATTGGGCGCGTCAGTTTTACAGAGCAGTTTTTCTGCATTACCCTCTTTCACTTTGATATGTTTTCAATCAGGTTCAGAGAGAAGCAGTCCGAGTTTGATTACACCTCCGCAGTCACCCATGAATCTAGAAACTTCTTCATTCGGCAGCAGCCAATCACAGAGTTCAATTTCTTCTCTCACTAAGATCTCCATCAGCCCTGTGTCAACTGGAGATTACAGGAAGGACAGGTATGAGCAGCATGTCATATTTGTATAGAATCTCTTTAGTTCTGTCGCTTTCCTTCTGTTGTATTATTTATAATTGGTCAGTTGTCTTAATATTAGTTTAGTTTAGAGATACAGCATGGAAACAGGCCCTTCAGCCCACCTAGCCCACGCCGGCCAGCGATACCCGCACACTAACACTATGCTACACACAATGGACAATTTACAATTTTACCAAAGCCAATTAACCTACAAACCTGTACGTCTATGGAGTGTGGGAGGAAACTGAAGTACCCGTAGAAACCACATGAGGGTCACGGGGAGAACATACAAACTCCGTGCAGACAGCACCCCTAGTCAGGATCGAACCAGGGTCTCTGGCGCTGTATGGCAGCAATCCTACCGCTGCACCCCTGTCAATGGTGAGATTGTATGTGCCTCGTGGTGAGGGCAAGCTTTCTGATGGTATTCCATTAAAACAAATAGATTAATAATGTAATTGGTGATTACTGGTCAGTCTCCATTTAGGAATTTAAGCAATCCAGTCCTAAAACATTTCTTATTAACATTGTAAAGTGAAAGTTTAATTAATTCAAATTAAGGCATATTTAAATATTTACAATTTACATTATTTTAAAATGTTATTGTCCCGCTTGCCATGATGCCTTTGGAAAGATCAGACTCCATAACATGTTCATTTTTTCAAAAAAGTAAATGAAAAGTAGTTATTCATAGCTGACAATATAACATTTAAGAGAAATAACAAGACCTGCCTGAAAAGCACAAATTTTCCATAAATCTGACGAGATGAATATCCTTCCTCTCTTCCTTTCTGAAACTCCTCCCCTCACCTTTAAACCTATGTCCTCTTGTTTTTATTATCTACTATGGGGGAAAAAAGTTCTGACTATCCAAGACTCTCAATCTTATATACTTTTATGAGGTTACCCCAGGCCTTCTTTGCTCCAGGGTAAACAAAGTATATGTGACATTGAAAGATCAAACTACAGTGAAGCGATGTCGTTTGAGAATAATTGTGTGGCTTTATGGTTGTAGTCATTCTACATTGACTGAACTATCTCCTTGACTTGCAGCTAATGGGTCAAAATACTTGTAAGCTTTGTAAATTGTTAAAAGCACAGCACTTAATATTGGGTTTGTTACTTATTATTGAAATATATTAATCTAGGCTAACAGAATATTTGGAACCTTAACATTATTTCTAAATTGCAGAAAATGATTGATCCATAGGTATAACAATTTTGATAGCATAGATACAGAATGTAAAGTAATGGTTGCAATATGATAATAATTCAAATAATGCAAATTTAAATGGAACCAGACTAATTAAGAATGTTGTTACAAATACCATCTATTTTTTAAAGCTTAAATTTATATTACTGCCTCAATTCCATGGTAACATTGTCAGTTGAGTTCTGATTCTGAAAAGCAGAGTTAATAGAGATAGCCATTTGTATTTGAACTTTGAGTTAAAGAGGCTTGAAGCATAATGTCACAATTATGTTGGTACTAATTGATTTTATTGAACTTTTAACATCGAAACTTTGAAAAGTTTTTAACTTTGGAAAGTGTTTTCACTGTTTTGTGCTCTCTAATACCTTACTTTAAAAGAGGACATTTTCAAACTTCCTGATAACTTTCTCTTCGACTCTTTTTGTCTAATTCTGACCCTTTTTAGATACCTTTTCCGTAATAGGTCCTTTCTGAGAATTCCTCTCACTGCTAGGCCTCGATTCTCATCACTTCGGAGTCTGAGGTTGGCCTGTTAAAAATTAGCTTGCTTTCTGCTTTCCTGTTTGTAATTCTTGATTTCCTTATGTGTGTCATTTCCTATTTTGTAATTATTGCTTTTTTGTGTCTAGGAGCTCTTGCATGGCAGCTTTAATCTCTCCAAGGCTGAGAAGTGTTTGAGTTACCCTAGTGTGCCTGGCAGCAGCTAATTAATTATCTCAGTGGCAAAAAATGAAAAGTAACTTCTGCCATGTTATGTCAAGTGGCGTACTGACTTTAGAAATCACAGTATTTCACTAATTGCAACAATGATTAGGGTTTGTCCTATAAGTAGTGAATAAAAATATATTGTAGAGAAGAACAATTTAGGAATAGTCAATATAACACCGATGTGTTGTACTGGTAAAACAATATTGTTTATGACTGTGTTTAACCCAATTATTCTGACCTCTAACGTTAGCAATGCATGTAGCACTTGAGCAAGATTTTATTTGTGATTACATGTGGAAGAATTGTCAGGTTGGCAAAGTATGAGATAAGAAGCCACCATTAAAGGAGTTACACCATTATAGAAGCCACCATTAAAGGAGTTACACCATTATAGAAGCCACCATTAAAGGAGTTACACCATTTTAGAAGCCACCATCATAGGAGTCTACCAGTATGTTTATGGAAATAAAAAAATGAAATCAACAATGGAAACATGTATTTTCATATGTTTCATGTAATTAGAGCAGTATTAAGCCAATCTTGCCCATCAAGTCTATTCTGCGATGGATCATGGCTCATCTATCTTTCCCTCTCAACCCGATTCTCCCTATAACTCTTGACACCCATATGAATCTGTCAATTTCCACCGTTAAAATGCCTAATGATTTGGCCTCCACAGCTGTCTGTTGCAACGAATTTCACAAATATATCACCCTCTGACCAAAGCAATTCCTCCTCTTCAACTTTTTTTAAGTTCGGTCCTTTTATTATACGGCTGTGCCCTCTGGTCCTAGACCCTCCCACTTTTCCCTAAAATTTCTTCTAATTTTGTAACAATGGGATTCCACCGTTAATAATTTGCACTATATCAGTTAGCTCAGGCATTGATCCTCCAGAAGGAATTTGAGAATGCAATATTAGTGTAAAAGCAAAGTGTTTGCAATGCTTAGCTAGTTATGCAATGTTGATTTAGATGTACATATCACAAATAAAATTAATTGCACTGGAAAAATGTGCAATGCAAATTTCTTGTATATCTTTACCTTTTTGGTTGCTGTCAGGATAGATACCAAAATTGTGAGACATTTATAGCTCTATCTTCCTTGAATTATGATGCTAATGTACTTTGCAGTATGCATTCTGTTCACTTTGCCTTGTGCTCAAACTGTAAGAAATCTGACCAAATACAAAATATATTCCAGGGTCTATGCATTATCAATGAATATTTGCATGTGTGCTTAATTAAATGTAAGAATGATCACTGGAAAAATGTCAAGAAAATCACTTCTTGTTGGTATTGCGTGACATATTAAATAATTGGTCACGGCGATCCATTTGCTTCAGTGAAATAAAATTTGGAGGCAGAATACAACTTGCTAACTATTCTGTCATGAGTAGAGACTGGAGATGGTGAAATCTTGTAAAGTGCTGGAGGAACTCAGCAGATCATGCAATTGCCACTGAGTTCCTCCAGACCTGTGTTTTTCTGTCATTAGTCTTCAATGCTAGTGACAAAAGGATAAACTCTGGGCAGTACAGGTCTCCACTTGGATCCAACGCAGTCACAGTGACAGAACTGTTGGCCACTTGCCCTTCTGCGCCCGATTCACATTGCATACACAAATGTCTGCCTGGAACAGATTAGATCCCCAATTTTTAGTACCTGTTCAATTTTCTGAGTTTAAAAACAGAATCTATGCAGAATTTATTTTGCCTCATTTAATTAAGTATCGTATCTGCAGATAACAACTGTACCACTTATAAAGTGATTTTGTTTTAAAGGCCATATCTACATGAACCCCGTCATGTGACAGTACAGAAAGGAGCTGAGCCCCTTGGAATCTCCATTGTCAGTGGAGAAAATGGAGGCATTTTTGTTTCAAAAGTAATTGGTGGAAGCATCGCTCATCAAGCAGGACTTGAATACGGTGACCAATTACTTGAGGTAAAACATTCTTGTGGTTGAGTCATGTTAATAAGGAACATATCTTACTTAAGTTGTTATTTATTCAAATTTCACAGTGCAAATGGTGTAATCAGCACTGAACATCCAATTGAATTCAGTTCAGTCAATTGGAATTATTTCCATTACTTTAGGCAGAGATGTCTTGCACTTTTGTTCATTGGACTCATGTCAGTCACAATATGGGATTGTGGAGGATGATTGCTGCAATGTGTGAACGTTAGTATCACCTGGCCAGTTCACCCACACTGTATGGGATTTCGAAAGAAGAGATCATCATTTAGACATTGCACTTTACCCCTTCTATATATTCAAATAACATACTTTGCAGATGTTTCTTGAAATAGGGTCCCTAAGTCTTAATTCTGTATATGACAGAAAAAGGGTCTTGACCTGAAATGTCACCCGATCCTTCTCTCCAGAGATGCTGCCTGTCCCGCTGAGTTACTCTGGCATTTTGTATCCCTGTAATTACCGTCTGATTCCAGTTACAAGTTGCAGATAACTAATTCAGATCCACACATTGCCAGAAGTTCTTTTCTCCATACATTTCAGTTTCAACTTAACCATCGCAAGGAACTGCGTTATTTTCCTTTTCTTATTTTCCCGAATTGCTGTGCAGAAAAATCCTTGTCATGAGCAGGTATTGATTGCAATTGAGTCTTTATGAGATGAGTCTCCAAAAATATCCAGCAATCTTTCAAAGCAGTGGTCCTCAATAGTTTCCATCATCAGTGCACGCCACAGCCCTTGCTACGATATATGGGATGCACTCAGGAAATTGACTACTTGTTTCCCATTTATAGAATGAATCTACCGCGGCAATACATGGAATGATTGCAAACTTTATTTTAAATGTTAAAAAACTAATTGAATTGTACTATAATTTGGTGCTCACTGTAAATGCGTCCAAAACTAAAACAAATAACGTATATCACATTTCCTAACCACATAGAGAGAGGCCATGCAGCCCACAAAATCCATGTAGATCGTAGAGCAATCCCAATTTTTCTTGTAACATATTTCTCTACAATTCCCATCAATTAGCTGATCCACATTTGGAGCAATTTACAGTATCCAATTAATCTACTAGCCTGTACATCTTCGGGATGTGGAAGGAAACGAGAGCCATCAGTGGAAATCCATATGGCCGCAGGAAGAATATGCAAACTCTATGAAGACACACCAAAAGTCAAGATTGAACCAGATAACTGGAGTAATGAGGCAGCAGCTCTACTGGCTGCACGACTGTGCTGCAGATGATTTACATTACAATTATTTTGTTTTCCAAAATTCTCATGTTTCCTCCACCTTCAGGAAAGAGCTCGGTCAAATTCTTCCAGCTCGGTATATTGCACTTGCTACTTTTAACACTTAGAGTGGCACAATCGCTGTGTAACTGGCATTGATATTGCAGTGGCCAAGATTGTGAAGTGACTACCACTGCACAGCAGAATTGACCTTCCACCTACACTATGCTGTGACATTGTTCATACTAATAATGTCTTAGCTTGATTCAGTGTAGCACTGTCACCTGTGAGTCAGATGCTAGAAATCATGGTTCCAAGTTGGGCTTCACCAAGTAATGGAGACCGTTGTGCTTTAACGGAGAGAGAAAATGGAGAGACTGCTTGTCAACATGGACATACATGCTTCCACATACTTATATAGTGAGCTTCCTATATTTGTGGTGAACTTTGACAAACTAACTCAAATAGGTTCCTGGATCATTTAAAGCATTATTGTTTGTGGCTGGTGCACATTTTTGTTTTCTTCAGCTGAAAAGTAATTAATTGCCTGGAAAGTACTTCATGAACCCTGAATACATGTAAGATGTTAAAAGAAAAGCTTTCTTTCACTTTCTTCTGCTTTTTTTCATGCTTCCTTGTTTTTTTTTGGTTCCCCTGCACGCTTTCGTTCATCCCCACCCCTGCATTAGAATGTTTAAGAAAGTATTCATTTGTGATGTTCAATATTTAGGTAAACGTTGTATTTTAATATATTTTCACAGTATAACGGTATTAATTTGAGGAATGCCACAGAGCAGCAGGCTCGGTTAATTATTGGACAAACAGAGCCTTGCGAAACTATCACCATCTTGGCACAATATAACCCTCACATGTATCAACTGGGAAACCATTCTCGCTCCAGGTGAGACCCGCAACAGTACAAATTAGAACCTATGCACTGATGTCTTTCAGTAGCTCAGTAGGTTATTGCTATTGATTGAACTTAATGTGTTAAGTAAACATTTCAAGACTAAATGAATACTCCCATTGGAACACAGGAGGCAGAGTGTGATTTTTTTATAGGGGTGTACAAGATCATGAGGGGACTACATAGGTAGATGTACAGAGTATTTTACTGAGAGTAGGGGAAGCAAGAACCAGATGACATTGGTTTAAGGTGAGAAGGGAAAGATTTAATTTAGACTCTGAGGGACAACTTTCCCACACAGAGGGTGGTGAGTATATGGAACGAGCTGCCAAAGGTGATAGTTGAGGCAGATACTATAACTTAATTTAAAGTACATTTGGACATGGACACATGGATAGGAAAGATTTAGAGAGATATGGGCTATATGCGGGCAAGTTGGACTAGTGTAAGTGGACATCTTGGTCGGCAGGGCAGGTTGGGCTGAAGGCCCTGTTTCCACGTTGCATGACTATCTTGGGTCCCTTTCATATTTCAATGGGACCAAAGGAGCAGAGTAGGTTTTCCTTAATTAAACAATTCACCGTTTGCTCATTCTCTTGTTTGCAAGGTGATATTGAATCCTATTTTAATATTAAATAACCAAAATAGCAGTTGCCAATTTTTCAATGGTCCCCACAGAAATTTGAGAGACATTAGCAGTGTATTAGTGGTGGCAAATTAACAAAATTGTCTGCAGTTTCCAGTAGCTGTGCTGCTAATTGATAGATCAGAATATATTGGTCTATTAAATCTGTTTGATAATACAAGCTAGATAAATTTGCTGTTCTGAAAGCGGTTTTGATCTTTCAATAACTACATGTGAATCAGTTCGTAATTGTGTGCAAAAACAAATTGATGGAGGGACTCGGCGAGTCAGACAGCATCTCTGGAGGGAAATTGACAAACAACGTTTTGGATTGCGATCAATCTGTCCAACCAACCTGACTCTTTGATTCCCCCGAGCTGTTGGACTTCTGCCCAAGATTGCAGGATCGTCAGTCTCTTGCGTCTCCTAACTATGTGATCTGTGTTTACTAGTTCTCGATTGGATCCAATAAGCAATCATTCAACTCCCCACGGCAGTGGAGCAACAACGCCTGACAATCACTCGATAATTGATGCTGTGAGTGAACAGGACGAAGGAACAATTACACCCCCGTCGAAGCAAACTACCCCAACCACTAGTCCACGCAACTCGATTAGGTCAGTTGTCAACAGAGCCTTGTTGATTTAAGCTGATGTTGATTTAAGCTTTTTTTTTTCACTCACCGTTTTTTCTCTGTCCAGCTGCCGAGCTACGAGAACCCACGACTACCTACGACTACCCTCACGGCCTATCACGGTCTGCCCACAAATTAACTACGAGTAAAAAGTTGCAATTTTTTTCATCCCGACTTTTTTTACTCGTGGACATTTTTCATTGGGCTGGAAAAAACGTCCCGACTTACCTGATGCCCCGAATACGTACGGCTAGCATAACGAGCCGCTACGATATATCTACGAACTCCTACGGACTCGTTACGAACATTCTGCGAGTTTGAATCAGGGGAAAACTAGGGATAATTCGTGAATTACCTCGTGAAAGTGGGACAGGCCCATAAAGCTTTTGAGTTTTCACTCAATTTTCTATTCACAACCTCGTTATGTGGACCACCCACTCTTTCTATAATTCTGCCACTCTGAAGAGAGTGGTTCAATTTAACATATTGAACGGAAAATAAATAATGCCTTCAAAACTATTACTGCTTCAAAAGTGAATTTCCAAAATATTGCTGAGTACTTTCCATATTTTTACCCAACATAGAATTGTGAATATTTAGTGCAGCCTAAAATAGAATGAATAATGTAAACATCGTGCACCGTTAAATGACTTGGTGTCGAGATTTGCAATCTGGGTTTATTTTTACAGCTAAGAATTTGGAATCTATCGTGATTACCCTTTATGTTGTTGTAGATTTATGTTTGGTGGTTAGATGTCTATCGCTTCACTCGGCAACCCTAAAATTTAAATAACTAAGACTACTTCAATATTCAGGAGTCTTTCCCTGGTCCGTCATGTTGCTTTGGAGTGCTAGTATTTATATAGCTGATCTCACACAAGGCATTTAAATGTTGATGATGTGAATGTTTTTTTATGACAGGATTGGGTTTATCAGTGATGCCCGTGTCCGATTGAATCCTGCTGTCCAATCTCATTTTGATAAGTTTTAGTTTTAGAGATACAGCGTGGAAACAGACCCTTCGGCCCACCGAGTCTGCGCTGACCAGCGATCCCCCGCACATTTACACTATCCTACACACACGAGGGACAATTTACACACATACCAAGTCAATTAACCTACATCTCTGTACGTCTTTGGAGTTTGGGAGGAAACCGAAGATCTCGGAGAAAACCCTCGCGGTCATGGGGGGTATCATGCAAACTCCGTACAGACAGCTCCAATAGTTGGGATCGAACTCGGGTCTCCGGCGTTCGAAGCGCTGTAAGGCAGCAACTCTACTGCTGCGTGCTGCCCCCTATAACTGCCATTTGACTACAGTAGCAAGGTTATTGATCCCAGAAACTGCCTCCATGCACAACCAGGGGCCACATTCTTTAGGGTTCAAAAGAATAAAAAATCAGTGAGGAAGGAAGTGTTTTCTCAAGAATCAATGTATTCATTATTACATGAACATGATCGTAAGATGACGTGGCAACTTTTTCCAGCAACAAGCTGATCCATGGAGATCAGGGAAGGCCAAGAGTGATGTCTGTGTTCATAGTTGTGACAGCGGTAAGAAAGTACAGTAAAACCTCAGAAATCTATTCGATATTTTGGCATTTGGCTCATCTGGTGAAGTTTGCGGCTTCCCTTTCCAAAGCTCACTTTAAACTGACCCAGGGTATTGTTTGCTGAGCTCCCTTTCTATGTCCACTCCCCTCCCTCTTTGAGGTCGGAAAGACGAAACATCCAGAATTCTGCTAGTCTGGCATCAAACATCCCAAAGGTGCTGAATTATCAGAGTTGTACTGAACAATGCAATTGAACAAATGAATGGAAAATCTATCAGAGTGATCACTATTGAGGCATGCTGTCTTTACAGCAATAAGGAGCCATCGTCTTAGATAGCATAGGAACATTTATAAGGAATGCAAAATAATTCCAAGGAGAATCTCTATTGGTGTAATATTGGGCAAAAATCTTTTTTAAAACTTTAGGTCTCCAATATGAAGGTAAATTGAGGACGGGAATGGATATAGCATAATTTAAAGTACCAGCGTTTCTTTGTACATATTTTTGTTAATTTCTCATGCATTTATCAATATTCATCTATGGATGTATATATTCACCATTTTTAATTCAACAGGAGGTCTATTGATTCAACCAATCAAACTTTTGAGCCAAGATTTCTATTCCTGAAGAAGACACAGATGGATCTGGGGATCCAGATTTGTGGAGGGAATCTGTATGGAGTGTTTGTGGTAAAGGTTGAAGATGACAGCCCGGCTAAAGGCCCCGACGGACTGGTAACTGGAGATAAGCTGCTGGAGGTGAGATCAATACTGCAGGTGGACCCCATGTCAGTGAGGCACTCGTGTACTCTGATGTTCTGCATTTTGTTATTGCCCATAATGTTTGCCGAGAATTACATCCATTATCAGCAGCGATCTATGTCTGTGCATGCAATACGCAAACAAATAAAAAAACATGTTTTACAAATTACTATTTGTTCAGGGAGTGAAGACTGGTCCAGTCTTCAGAACTGTGTTTGCTAAGGAGTCACTGACAGAGAGGGGTTACTGCTTCACCAAAGGATGCCAATTTCTATGCTGCTTCTTATCACATATCCTGGCCTTTGTGACATGTTTATATATTAACATCGTCAACTAATATGCAAGGCAAATTCTGATTACAAGCCTTTGCTGCAATAATTTGTAATGTGTCAGTCAAGACTCAGTTGGTAGCATACTTGGTTCCAAATCTGAAGGTTTGAAGTTCAAGGTTCACTTTAAACATGACTATGGGAATGTCGGCTGACACATTGGAAGTACCAACGGCTGTGCCAGCTTTCAAATGGGACATTAAATTGTGATGCCAGCTGGATCTAAAAAAATCTGTCAGTGTAGGAAGGAACTGCAGTTGCTGTGTAAACCGAAGATAGACACAAAAAGCTGTAGTAACTCAGCGGGTCAGACAGACTGAAGAAGGCTAATGGGCCAAAAGCCTTTTTGACCACCTTATCTACCTGACCAGTGCATGTATCAGTGCAGTCCGCAGGAAGGCAGTAAAACCTTACTTCCTCCTCTTCGCCCTTCTCTCACCCATCCCTGCACTTTACAAAAACAATATTTTTGTGTTCACTTAATATGCAGACACTAAACTTGTCTTAATCCGCTTTTTAAGTACTTAGTAATTCACTGGAATACTTTTGAAAACTATTGTGGCAGCATTTTGAATAATATTTGGCCCACAAGCGTTAGAGCTGCTCAAGCTTTTGCTATTAGTGATTTATTTAATTATCCTCATTTCCACATACTTATCAATGGTTGGATAACTGCATGCTCATTCATCCTTTAATGGTTAATAAGATAATTTTAGCTGCATTGGAAGCTTCAGTTTTATCACGGATTGTTTTATATGATCATTTAACTCCGTGAAAAGCTACGTAGTTGTCAAGATGGAACATTTGTGCACGCAATATCTCTCAATTGCTCCTTTCAGTTAAAATTCGCCTGAAATGGTGTGGTAAATATATTATTTTTATTACTGCACTAATTGTGAAGGTATGAAAGGATGGAAAGCAAAGCATGTTGCTAACATATTGCCTGAAATATGCTTCTGATGTTCAAAAGCTTTGATGGGAAATGTTGTTCAAAGGTTTTGCTGGGAAGCGTGAAACCTGATTTATTGAATGTCGTTTGTCGGCCATTTTACAATCCACAATAGTCTTTCTCTAGCATTTTCTTTCCCTGTATACTTTGGCTTCAATTTAAAGTTATACAAGTTCAGAAAATAAAACTTTTCATCTTTGGTTAAAATATTACAGTCATTGGATTTACTCACGTATCTTTCTTGTCGATTGCAAAGAATAGGGCAATGCAGTCGGGCAACTATGCTATACAAATTGCACAAGCTTTCCTCCACTTGGCTTTAAACCTAATTTTCAATAACCTTTTTCAATAAAAAATCACAAAATGACAAAATATGTGGTTTTCCAGAGAAACTAGGCTTGTGAAAATATAATTTAAAAAGTCCTGTTTACTGTTTTGTACTTGAAGTCAATTTTGTTTCATGATTTTATTAGTTGTCGCTTTCCTTTTTATTACAGTACAATGGTGTTGATATGCGAAATGTAACGGCAGAGCAGGCCTATGTTGAAATGTTGAAGCCCACAGAGTCGATCTCTGTGAAGGCTCAGTATAAGATAGAGGAATTCAACAGGATCAGGGATGAAGCTGGAGACGGATTCTATATCAGGTACCCTTTGAAGTGGTCGTTTAAAGTCCAACTCAGTGGATGTGAACTTTAGGTTGTGTAGTATCTGGGGACAGTGAACAAAATACAGCACTGAGATCAATAACTTAACAGGGTCGACATACAGCGAAATGAATGGTGGGTCATCAGCAGAACTTAACACCATAAATACCAGTGATGCATATTACAAGCATATGGCATAATGTTGTTTCAGAGAACAGTATTTAATGTCACCACCTTTAATGTTGAGAAAAATTAGTATTATCTTTAGGTATTTTTTTGTGGTTTTTTAGGTACTATGCCTTACTGAAATATATATGTTTTTTTTCTAAAAGACATGAATGTTGATGTTACATGGCACTAACTCGATATTTAGCCATCTGATGCTTTTAGAGCATTGTATAACTTTGGTTTGAATGCATGAAGATTATTTTTCATTGAATTGTTCATTAATTTGAGGAACTCTGCATTTGTTCGGGTTTCATTGGTTTTTCCTCCGCCTCATCTCCTAGAGCACTTTACGATCGAGTTGCAGAAGTAGAACACGATCTAAGTTTTAAGAAGGATGATATTCTTTATGTTGATGACACTCTGCCACAAGGAAATTTTGGTTACTGGATGACCTGGCAATTGGATGAAAATGCTCAGAAACTTGAAAGAGGGCACATCCCCAGCAAATACATGTAAGCATATGGATGATGAAATGGTGGTCTGGATAAACATATTTATAAAAAGCTCACTGAATGTGATGAATGAGAAAGCTGCTGCATTTTGCCACAGATATTTTACAGTAAGCATTGCACACGGGTAACTCTTGGGCTTTTAAGTCAGAATATTGCGGGTTTGTTCCCTTCTGGTTTGAGCATGAAACTAATCTAAGCATTTCTCAAAATCAAGCTGGGTTTAGTTCCAGTGGAATTTTCTGAGAAGGAAAGGTTATATTCCTTTTTTTAAAGGTACATGATTTGGGGTTATAAGAAGTAGTGTCAACAGGTGGGCGACACGTGCATCCAGGTTAAACTGTGAATAGGTCATAAGTTTCAGAACATTGTCCCAAGTCGTCTTCAAAGATGAGTCTGATGAAGGGTCTCGACCCGAAACGTCACCCATTCCTTCTCTCCAGAGATGATACAATGATACAATTTATTTGTTGTCATTTGAACCTATGTTCAAACGAAATTTGGTTTCTGCAGTCATACAAACAAGTAAAAAGAACCAAGACACAACACAATTTACACAAACATCCATCACAGTGAATCTCCTCCTCACTGTGATGGAAGGCAAAGTCTTGTCTCTCCCCTGCACTCCCCATTCTCCTCCCGATGTCAAAGTCAAAGCCCCTGGCGGGCGATGGTAAATAAGTCCCGCGGCCATTAAAGCCACGCCGGGCGATGCAAGGCCACGCTCCGGGTCTTGCCTGTCCAGCATTTTGTGTCTATGTTCAATACAATAAGAGCCAATGTTTAAACATTAATTCACTGAGCATTGTTGGCCCCAGTGCGTTGTTGGCCCCATATACTATTTTTCTGGATTTAACTGGCTATCAGTGTGTCTCTTTATTGAAATGGATTGGCAGAATATTGGCTATGTCTAATCTGGCGCAGGTTCAGTAGACAGATTACCCATCTGATGTGACATTGTATAATGTTGGTGCTCCACCATAGGATTTAGTGATCTGTTTAATGTCAGGAAATTGCCGCCAAGCACCTTTTGGGAATTCCAGAGTTGTGCACAAGGCTTCTTATTTCTGAGGTTTAAGGAGCAACTTGTCAGGAGTTCAATGTGGTTTGCCAACATTTCTCACGAAAATCTCAATCTATTAAATTCTAAAATGGAAGGAGAAATCATCATAATCATAATAGTAATTTATTAGCCAAGTATGTTTTGCAACATATGAGGAATTTGATTTGCCATACATTCATACCAATAAAGAGCAACAAGACACCCAAATACATTTTTAACATGAGCATTCACCACAGCGACTCCCCCACATTCCTCACTGATGGAAGACAAAAAAAGTTCAATCTTCTTCCCTTCTTTGTTCTCCCGCGGTCGGGCCACTCGAACCTTCCGTTGTTGGGGCGATCTTGGCTATCGCAGCCGGCAGTCGAGCCCTCCGTGTCGGGGGGATCAAGCTCCCGCATCGGGGGGATCACAGCTGGTCGAACCTCGTGTGGTTTGGAGCTTCCCGACATCAGTTTCTACCCGAGATTGCGAGCTCCTCGATGTTGAAATCAGCAGGCCGCGGTTGGAACGTCGATCCCAGGCAAGGGATCGCAAGCTCCGATGGTAAGTCCACGGCCCCGCGGTGAGGCTCAAAGTCACTCTCGAGCAAGGCCGCCAGCTCCATGATGTTCAGCCGCAGAGCGACCGGAGATACGATCCGGAAAACGATACGATCCACATCTCTGGCAAGGTAAGAGATTGAAAAAAGTTTCCCCCGACCCCCTCCCCCACATAAAACAAACCAGAGAACATTAACACATACTTTTAAAATACACTAAAAATAACCAAAAAGACAGACAGACTGTTAGCGAGGCTGCCATCGCAGACGGCGTCAGCCAGTTGAATTGTATTCAATCTGAAAACAGCAGACTGAAAACAGCAGACTAGTTCTTGGTAGTATCCAGATCTACACATAAGCCTTCATGTAACGTCACCTAAACGTTCTACTTTGTTTGTCCACATGATACTGTTTAAACTACATAAATAATGAGTGCATTTGTGTGCCTTTGCAATCATTATTGCTTGGTAGGTAGAGTTCTTTTAATTTTTTTTTTAATAATCAGGCTATTAATTGTGTATTTCTTCCAGGATGGACCAGGAATTCTGCAGAAGACACAGCATGTCTGAGGTCAGGGACGAAAATGTTAAGACTCTATCAGCAGCAGCCAGAAGATCATTTTTTCGGCGAAAGCAAAAACATAAAAGGAACAATTCAAAAGATGGAAAGGAGATGCTGGCGCTCGATGCCATAAGCACTGATTCCATCCCTCTGTTGGAAGGTATTTTGTTCAATTTCAGTAGGAAATCATTCATCAATAACAAATTAAAAGAGCATGAAGTGGCTGGATTTAAAAGATATTTAAAATGATTGGAAAAAATTCAGCTTCTGAGAGCTGTTGGTTGTCAAGCTCCCCAAATAACTGGAGGACAATTTACTATCTGTGGTAATTTGGGTTTGACACTGACCAGCAGTTTGAAAGCAATCAACAAGTAATATTGTTGGACTGGTGACACAAACACAGGTAGGATAGGAAGTTGTGACAAGAATGTAAGGAGGTTGACAAGTGTGAAGACAACTACATTATTAAAGTGTAGAGAAATGCGAAATTGTTCATTTGGCAGAAGAAAATAAAAGATTGTTATTCAAATAAAAAAGACGCAAAGTGCTGGAGTAACTCCGCGGGTCAGGCAGCATCTCTGTGGGTAACGTTTTGAGTTTACAATCAGATCAGCTGTGATCTTATTAAAGGGTAGAGCTGGCTTGAAGGGCTGCTTGGTCTAATTATGTGTCTAATTCATATATTTCTGTTTTAAAGCAAGGTAGATTTGTTCATATTAAATCCTGTTTGTGCTAGCAGACTGCAAATAGACATTCATTCCATACTGATCTGATATAAAAATAGTGAATGGTAAAAATATAAACCATTGCTTAATGTTGAACGGTTAATATTTTGGTTGTAGCAGATTTGTATCTTTTCCAGATTTCCAGCACTTACATTTCCAAAATTGAACTTCAACTTATCAATGTTCTGTGGGATCAAATGGTTCAAGACTAGAATTGGTGAAAATAAATGTTCAGTGCTTTATGTATGGTGCAATGTTTACATTAACTTTATTATCTGCTTGCAACAAAATTTGGAGGGCAGTTGAATGGTCAATTATATGGCAGATTGCAACCTTTTATCTCCTATGGTGAGAATTCTATGCACACATGGTTATGTACATCCACAAACCTCTCCTGGCACAGGATTAGCATTGTGAAAAAGTAACAGCAGTAATTGCTTTCTGAAATGTTATGAATTAATACAGCAAGGTATTGTATGGGTATCCCAAAGATAAGGCAAACTACAAGTCATTTTTAACCCAAGTTTTATAACATATTAAAATTGGAATCGGTGTCACTGAAATACCATGAGACAGTACTTGCATTTAATACATCTGAGAATTAGTTTGAAACTTTACTGGTCCCCAATGCTACTGCTTGTATCAGCACAAAATTAACAGCATATCTGGGTGGCACGGTGACACAATGGTACAGTTGCTGCCTTACAGCGCCAGAGACCCGGGTTCGATCCTGCCCACGGGTTCTGTCTGTGTGGAGTTTGTATTTTCTCCCCATGACCTGCGAGGATTTTCTCTGGGATCTTCGCTTTCTTCCCACATGCCAAAGGCATATAGGTTTGTAGGTTGATTGGCTTGGTATAACTGTAAATTGTCCCTAATGTGTGCAGGATAGTATAGGTGTGCGGGGATTGCTGTCTCAGCACGCTTGATAGGCCAAAGGGCCTTGTTCCACCCTTAATCTACACTGCAATCTAAATCAACCTTCTTGCTAGCATTGGTGCATAATTGTCTGAGCTTGAAACATATAATTCTAATGGCAGGAACATTAATTAATCAATGTATATGTGTTTGTACAGATTATGAAGATCTTGATGACATGCCCATCTAAATAGTACTTGCATAGTGTGAGAGTACTTGCCTCCACCACCTCTCATGCACTATTTTCCATATCATCAACATACAATACCAAACAGCAAGGGTCCAAACACTGATCCCTGCAGCACACCACTGACTGCAGGCTTCCAATTGCAAGACAAAAGCCCCCGTTGTTATTCTCTGTTTCCTACCACCAAACCAATTTTAGATCAAAATGGTGAAGTTCCTCTGCATCCTACTGGCTCTTACTTTTTGGTCAAGTGTTCAAACGTTTCAAGCCCTCCCTCCAGCATCAGTTCTTCAGCTATGCATTTATCTGACCTATCTTTCTAGTGTAATATGTAGCATCAAAATAAATCCTTTGAGTTCTTGCTTTTTAATCTGATACATAGCTTATTTGATTCAGGTTATCGGATGTCAACCCTGATTTTACCAATTGTTGTTAGTACCAGTGTGAACTTCTCAGTGGTTTCGGAGGCAGCTTCCCACCTTGTATAAAATCACATGCAATCAGAACTCAGAATAGTCACTCTTATAAAAAAAAATCTTCACACAGTTATTTCTGTTTTACATCATTGGGGAAACTGACAGCCATGTAATCAACATGAATTGACAACAGCAAAAAATGTGATCCACGATGTGTTTGAAATTTGTTCTTTCAACTGTACATGTTAATTCAGCTCCATCATGCAATCAGGCACCGTTATAGACATCACTGAAATACAAGAACATTTGTCATCTCCTTTGCAATTTTTTTAAACAATTTCTTTAACAATTAACCAAACTCGTAATTATCTCTTGTCTGTTTCTGTGAGTAGCCATTTGCAATAGCTGGCAAATGTATCTTGCAAATAGGGGAAAATTCATCTTTTTAAACAGTTATATATAATTATCTTATTAATTACCAAGATGTTCAACAGCCTGTTCTGCTTTATTTACTAAATCCAGTAAGGATTTATCTGGCAGACATTGTGTTTCGATGTTAAGTGGATGTTGTGATTAATTTTCCCTGCTAGATTCTGGAAGTTTGGCATATCAAAGAGTGCAGAAAGTAGAATGCACTTCCCCAAGGCCTGTGCTCATCCTGGGCCCACTGGTAGATGCTGTGAAGGACACGCTGGTCAAAGATTCCCCAGGAAAGTTCTGCAGATGTCCATTAGGTAAGTTTACCTTAATAGTTTTTAATGTTAAGGTTTGGACGTCACTCTGAGCTTATTTGGGAGATTTATTGAAATATGAATAATTAATCACTGGGTTTTTTCTTGAAAAGATTATAGAAAAGAATTGTGAATGTTCAGGTAAGTGCATTATCGACCATTAACAATATCTTCTATTTCTAAACCTGTCCTGCCACCATCAAATATCAATGGAAGTTATAGAGCAAGTAAGATACTTAGCTTCATAAACAGGAGGAAATTCTAAATTCATGTACAGGCAACCCCCATGTTACAGGGAGAGTTGCATTCCTAGAAAACTGCCCGTATCATGTTTTTTTTCTCTAATTTCTGTCATTTGCACATTTAAATTTGTATTTAATTTTCCCTACCCGATTCTGGAAGTTTGGCAAACATATAAATTTTGTATTCATTTCCTTTTTTTTGCATAAATTTCATCAGAGCGAATTTTTATTCCCAATCCCGGAATTTTTGGGTGTGATTTGTGAATTCCATAAGGATGAATTTTCCTTTTATTCCAATATCTCCAGGAATTAGTTATTGGATAGAATGGAGAACATAAGCAGTTTTGGATGAAAATTTTGTCTGAAGGCCAAGCAGCTCCATGCATTAATTTTTCCTCGCCTTTTCTATTCAGAGGTTATGAAAGCTTCTCAGCAGGCCATTGAACGAGGAGTAGCAGACTATCTCTTCATTGACTACAAGAGGAGAAGTGGACATTTTGATGTCACAACTGTGGCCTCCATTAAAGAAATAACGGAGAAGGTGGTTCTCTCTTCTCAATATTTATCTCCACATTTTGTTTGTTTGTGTTTCTGATTGATATTGTATTGTGCGTCATGCGCTAAATTCAGATATTGTTAGTATCAGATATTGACTAAAAATATTATATGCAGCATGGCAATTTAGCTTATTTCCAATCCAAATTGTAAATTTAACTGTTTGAATTGTGTATTTTATTACAAATGGAATTAGTCCAACTCCATATCCTTAAAAAGGGAAAAATACATTCATAAGAATATAGAAAGCCATTAAAATGTTTTTTTATTTTTTATTTTTTCATTATACCATTGCTTTTGGAAATTATGATTTAGCCCATTATGATTCAGAGAATCCTGATAGACAAAACACAATAATAGTCATTGTAATTTGCTTTGAAGTTTTGGTGTCAGTGTTCCATATATTATGTGGCCTCTATTTATACTTTCTGATATGATATTATTATCTTGCTATTCATCATTTGTCATTAATGTAGAACAATGCAGAACCACCACCTTGACTTATGCATGGAGTTCAAGTTCAACATTGTCTGTATATGACATATGTCCCAAGGAGCAGGTTTTTCTGAAATTTAAGCAAAATGCAAGATCATGGCTGATCTTCTACCTCAATGTCACTTTCCTGCACTATCCCCAAATCCCTTCATTCCTTTAATATCTTGAAATCCAACGACCTCTATTCTGAATGAATACAGTGAAATGTCAACAAGGTGGTGTGTTCGGGTCTCTGTGTCTCAGACTCTCAGAGTGACCCATAGCTCATCTCTGTGTTGGCATTACATTTTGTCATAATCCTTTTTATTAGCCATAGTCTTTTTCCCCTTTTTCCCAGGATAGGGGAGCCTGAAAGTAGGGGGCATAGATTTATGGTGGGGAGGGGGTGAAGGGGCGGAGGATGGGGGATGGTTTGGAGATTTAAAAGAGACCCGAGAGGCAACTTTTTCACAGAAGATGGTGCATACATAGACCTATTTTCCTGGGGAAGTGGTGGAGGCGGGTAGAATTACACCATTTTCAGACGGGTACATTGGGAAGAAAACTTTGGAGGGATATGGGCCAGCGCAAGCCAGTGGGACCAGCTCGATTCGGCAGCTTGTTCGGCATGGATGAGATGATCTGAATAGTGTTACTCTGTGCTTTGTAGTTTAATGACTGACTCTATGTAACTGTTTTTGTTAACTAACCTTTGACCATATTTGTAGGACTGCCACTGCTTGCTTGATATTGCGCCACATGCCATCGAGCGTCTACACCGAATTCACATCTATCCGATAGTCATTTTCATACGGTACAAAAACCTAAAGCAAATCAAGTGAGTAGATGCAATTCTTAAAGCTTAATGAGTAGCTATTTTGTGAGTACAGCATTCAAGAAGTTTGCATAGAATAAAGAGAATAATACTTAAGGTTGTGTCAATGATTATTTGCTCCTGTGGAATGTCTATTAAAAAAGAAATTAAATTAACACATGGGAAGTTTATACATCCTCCTAAGGCTGGAGTAATGTGCTTGTTTACATAAAGCAATTTACAGAGAATGCAATTCACAGCTCCAGATGGTTTGGTCTGTAGTTTGATGGTCAGTACACTGTGTGATATTGGGTACAACGTATTAATGCAATGGATTGACAGTGATTGAAAAGCAGAGAAAATTGAACTGCCAGCAGCAATAAGTTGATAACAATGTGGTTTAAAGAATATTTTAGTATTTTGCTGTCAAGTTTTCTGGTGGCCTGGGGGCACTAATTTCCAAAGTACATGGAAGAATCTGGTGAATATAGATTGGTTGCAAATACTCGTGGGTAAAATATTATCTGACAAATGTGAGTATTGTCAAAGAGCAAAGGTTCAAGGCAAGCATGTTCCAGTCAGAGTGAAGTGGCAATGATGCAGAGATTAGGGAATTTGGGATGACAAAGGTTATCAAAAGGTTCGATCAAGAAGGTAAGGCATTAGACATTATCTAAAAGGACACTAGTAATGCATTTAACATGTCCTCCGCATAGGCTGGTCCAGAAAGTTAAGGCAGTTGGGATCCAAAACAATCAAACTAATGGGACCCAAAATTGGCTTGGTGGTGTGAGTCAGAGGGTAATGTGGAAGGACACTTTTCCAATTGTAAACCTGCAACCAGTGAAATACTCTAGGGATAGGTTTTGGGGCACTTGTTCTTTCGTCTTTTAATGACTTGGACCTGAGTTGGTAAGTTTGTGGATGACATGAATATTGGTAGTGTTTTAGATTACGGACAAAGTTGTCTAAGGCTACAGCAGGATAGTGATCAGATGGAAAGTCAATCAAAACATTGCAGATGGAATTTTATCCCAACAAGTATGAGTTAATACATTTTAGGAAATCAAATATGGTTTGGACATAGACAATAAATGGAAGCACACTATTGATGAAAGGAGAGACCTTGGGGTCCAAGTCCATAGTTCCTTGAAAATGCCATGCTGAACAATAGGATGAAGAAGACATTTGTCATGCTTGTCTTCAAAGGTTGGGATATAGAATACAAAAGTTGGGAAATCATGTTTCAACCTTACAAAAATGCCGGTTAGACTGCACTGTGTGTGCTAGTTGATGCCAAACTAGGCGGCTGTGGTTGTGCTGCAGAGAATGCAGAAGAGATTCACCACACAGTTGCCTTGTGGGCTTGTTTTCTCTGGAGCAATGAAGGCTGATTAGCTAATAGAATATATAGCATGATGAGAGGTGTAGCTATCATAATCTTTTACCCAGTATGTGTGCGCCTCTAGAATAAGAGGGTATGGGGTTAAGGTGAGATGAATGAGTTTCAAAAGGAATTGGAAGGGTAAGATTTTCCACACAGAGCATGGTTGACATCTGAATTGCATTGCCAAAGGAGGTGATGGAAACTGATATATTTGCTACATTTAAGGGGTATTTAGATTGACACTGAAATGGGCAAGGCACAGAAGAATACAGTCCTAGTGTTGCAAATAGGATTGGAGTCGAGGAACAAAATGGTCTGCTGAAGGGCCTTTCTGTGCTGTACGGCTCAATGGCTAAAGAAAACATTCATGTCTTAGTTCTTTGTCATTGTTTAATGAAAATATAATGGTGGTATTTTATCCACAGAGAACAAAAGGATCCAATCTTTCTGCGAGACAAAGGTACACAAAAAAGACATTCCAAGGAACAGTTTGAGGCTGCTCAAAAGATTGAACAAGAATACAGCAAGTTTTTCACAGGTAAATATCTGCTGTGACACCATTGATTTTTACAAGTCAACAGTGTTTTATTGTCATACGTCCCAGATAGAACAATGAAATTCTTACTTGCTGCAGCACAACAGAATATGTAAAGATAGTACACTGTAAATAATATAATAAACAAGAAAAAAAAGTTCAGCGTGTGTGTATATATACACTTACACACTCACAGGTATACACACACACACACATACATGTATATATACACATACACATGCACACATACGTACACACAAAAAACAAACAATAATAGTATTATAATAATAATATTAGTCCATTGTAGTTCAGAGGTTATTTGAGGTTGTAGTGTTTAATAGCCTGATGGCTGTAGGGAAGTAGCTGTTCCTGAACCTGGAATTACGGTTTTCAGGCTCCTGTACCACCTTCTACGTTGCATTTGGAACACGGTAGGGGGGATGAGAAAGGGGGGGCTTTTCTGCAAACATGACTGTTGGTAGGTTAATATGTAGGAAGGAACTGCAGATGCTGGTTTAAACCGAAGATAGACACAAAAAGCTGGAGTAACTCAGCGGATCAGAAAGCATCTCTGGAGAAAAGGAATAGGTAACTTTTTGGGTCAAGACCCTTCTTCAGACTGAGTAGGTTAATGTAGGCCTGATAATGATAAACTATAAATCCTTCATAAAATTATAGAATCTAAATAATAAACAGCTTAAATTTGATTCATCAGTTTTTATCATCGTGTTTTACTAAACTCAAAATCCATTGTGGACATGTAGAAATCTCTTTAATGTTCTTCCAGAGTTCTGACATTTGAATTACAGACAAATAAATATATTGTGAGAATAGTTCAACTTTAGTACAATATCAATATCTCAATATCCTCAGAATTTTGTTATTCTGACGTTAATTTATTCCAATATAGTGAGCTCGCGTGCTTGCTATTGGTAAAGTAGAATAAAATCCATGAAATATCCTGAAATAGCCATGAAATCCTTTCTTTGTAAAATGATAATGCCCCACTCTGCCAGTTTAGTGTTGTATTTAATCATCATCAACGGCAATTCATGCTGTTATTGGCGCTCTTCAATCTACGAGTAACTTTCGACAATATTAAAGGTTATTGTTGTTTCTCCTTCCAACTGCAGTCATGGAGCAAGTTTGACCTGTTAAAGACACAAAATGCCGGAGTAACTCAGCAGGTCAGACAGCATCTGTGGAGGAAAAGGATGGTTGATGTTTTGGGTCCCGACTCGAAATGTTACCCATCCTTTTCCTCCAGAGATGCTGCTTGACCCATTGAGTTACTCCAGCACCATGTGACAATCTTTGGTACAGACCAAAGATAAGCCCAAATCACAAATGGACAGAAAATCTGCAGGTCTTTGTTCCTACACTAAGTTTGACCTGTTGCTTGGTTTTGCTCTCCACTAACAATGCAGTAACACTAGATGGCACTGCCCAATGCATTTCTGTGGTGAATTGTCAGCTGTGGTCAATAGCTACAGAAGAAAAACGTGAAATCTAAAATTCCGATTGCCTTTGAGATTAATGTTGATTGCCGTTATCAGACACCCTTTGTAACTAACTGGGTGTTTTGTAAACTGGTTGTTTGATAACGGCTTACACTAGTTTGAGTAATAAAAGAGCAAAGTTGTCAAAGGTTACAGTCGAGGGAAGTCCCCATGTTGTGACAGGGTTCTGTTCCTGAGAACTGTTCATAACCCAGAGTTTAAGCCAGAAATGAATGAATGAAATCAGTGTGTGGGAATGGTTCACAAAGATAGCTGTGACAAGAGCGAGCAGATGCAGGAAGAGAGGCTGCTTTATGTAATTTTAAGTTTACACAGTGTTATCCATCTGTAACAAAAAGTAATTTCCTATCGGAAGCTTCAAAATCCCAGGGGGAGGGGGAGAATTCAATATTTACCCCAAGTAATAAAGCACATGTTGTTAGATACCAAATGCTTTCACATTCAGTTCCCTAGGTTTTCCCTTTTGAATGAATGATACGTTATCATTTTAGCTTATCCTTTTATATCCTTTTAGTTTAAGTGAGGCAGATCCTTTTAGTATGACATAACAGAGCAATTCTATGCTATGTAACTAATGTGATTATACTTCAATTTGAATTCACATATATCTTTTGTATGGAGAAAAATACCGTGTAAGAATGGTCTGTAAATAAGCTGTAAGTAATGCAAATATTGATTATTCAATATTGGGAAGGTCCTGCAGCAATAGAAAACCATCTTGTAGCTTAACTAAATTGACTACGTACAAGGCTTCCAAGATTAGTGTGGGAAATACATATTCTATACGTTTGGATACTTTTTTTCTCCTTTGTCTTTTTACTTCTGGGAGAAAGACTTATGCAGAATATACAGTAAAGGGTCATAAGGTCATGTCATAGGAGTAGAGTGAGGCCATTCAGCCCATCGAGTCTATGCCATTCAATCGTAGCTGATCTATCTCCCTCCTAACCCCATCCTCCTGCCTTCTCCCCATAACCCCTGACATTCATACTAATCAAGAATCTATCTATCTCTGCCTTAAAAATATCCATTGATTATATGTAGACAAAAATGCTGGAGAAACTCAGCGGGTGAGGCAGCATCTATGCAGCGAAGGAAATAGGCGATGTTTCGGGTTGAGACCCTTCTTCAGACTGATGTGAGGGTGGGGGGCAGGAAGAAGAAAGGAAGAGGCGGAGACTGTGGGCTGAGGGTGAGCTGGGAAGGGGAGGGGAAAGAAGGAGAAAGCAGGGACTACCTGAAATTGGAGAAATCAATGTTCATACCACTGGGGGTGTAAACTACATTGATTATATGTAATTATAGATGAATGTCTTTCTGGACATATCTTGGATACAGTTTAGCCATCTTGACTCCATTTTATATTATCATGGGCTACATCAACAGAAAAGTATTTCCCTGTACATTTAGCTGGGCTACACTGCTTGTCAGAGTTTGGACTGTAGCCAGTTTTGGACCCATGTACTTCATCAAGAATATACAATTGGTTTTAAAAATAAACAAATGTGATCACTGGGTGGTAGGTATATGGAATCAGCTGCCAGAGGAAGTAGCTGAGGCACGTAATGTAACAATATTTAGAAAAACATTTGGACGGGTACATGAATAGGAAAGGCTTAGCGGGATAAGGGCCAATCGTGGACAGATGGGCTAGAGTAGATGGGACATCTTAGTCGGCATGGGCAAGTTGGGCTGAAGGGCCTGTTTCCATGCAGAACTACGGTACGGCTCTATGAACTAATTTGGATGAACACAATATCAGGCCACCCCCTTTAGCTGCTGTTGAATTCATCTGCTTCTCTGGGAGAGTTAAACTGGTTTTCTGGCATCCAGAGCCTGCAAACTGAGCAAAAATAGGGGGAAAAATTGAGAGTTAAGAAAAGAAAGCTAATTATTTTGGTTTCAAAATCTAGACTACATCAAACCCAGCATTCTTGTTTATTGTATTGTTTATTTTCTATTGTAACACACCCTTCACATATATACTCGATATAGGAACAAAGCTTTAACTATAAGTTTAGTTTATCATTTTCCGCATAGTTATTGTGGGCCAAAGGGCCTGTTCCTGTGCTCTGTGCAAGTCTTTATTGAGGAAATTATGTTTCATAGACAGGATTATAAGACTAGCAGCAATAAAATATTGATTTTGGGTATGCTTCCATAAATTCCCTAGTTTGCACATTTAATTTACAAATTAATTAAGTCGAATCCTACACTTTTAAACTTTTCTCTTTACCTGTAAATGTATTTTCTCTTTTTGCAGGCATCGTCCAAGGAGGTACCCTGCCCTACATTTGCACTCAAATCATGACAATTGTTGATCAAGAACAGAACAAAGTCCTTTGGATTCCAGCTGGAACTCTGTAGGGCCTCAGTTTGGCAGCTCACACTCGTGTTGGTGTAGCTTGGATTACAACTGTCCTGAAGATTGCGGATTACACAGAAGAGACAGCATGCTGAAAGGAGTAATGAGGTGCAGGAAAGGTTTTCAGCACGCTGTTAAATAGTCCTGACATCTACTGTACTGCAATACAACAACAAAAACTTCAAATTGGATTTTTACAGGACTGATTTTAAAATATATATTTTATTCTGCCTTCTTGATCCCCAGCACACTAATAAAAGTTGGAAAAGTGATGTTGCAACTAAAACTTAGAAAGACACGTTTACAAGTAATGTTTCCTGATTATTTGTTTTTAAATATTTACTTGAATGTTTTTATTTTTGTTGACTTACTCTCCATACTTTGGATAAGCCAGCTCTTTTGAATGAGGTTTGTGCATGTGAATGGGCAGGTTTACCTGGTTACATGATGTCGCCCTGAGGTTCTACAAACAGGTTAAACGTTATAGAATTGGTACAGTGTGTTCTTGTAGTTGGGAAATGATATAGTGACTGGTACTGTTTGGAGTGAGTTATGAAATTTGTGTGCACTCTCTTGAAGGGCAGACCACTGCATATGTTTCTGTTTTTATCGTCTGTCAAATATATTTTTCTGCATGGATCTTGATATGTAAACAGCATAATGTATCTGATCATATTGTATAAACTAAAACCTTAATTGTTGGGCCTAATATTGTGTAGCAATGGAGTAATGAACCTTTGGCTAGGCCTAGCATGCTGATACGACACTTTCTAAAAGCTGTAAATATTGAAGAAACTCATCGGTGCAATTTTGCAAGTTATGTTGAGCTTTTTTTAAAAAAAGAAAAAAATCTGTGTGTGTAGCAGTCAAATAGATTTATTTAACTTGAAGAAAATATTTCCCTTGGATGATTTGTCTAAGTAAATGTAGTTATAAGGCACAGTAAATAATTGTAGTGTTGCCACTGTCTGGAAAGCAGTCATTGAATCTGCAATGCTTATGGATGTTTTTTTTGTCATATATTGTGCCAAATTGTCAACATTTGTTTCCTCTGTTTTCATGTTGCACTTGTGAATCCATGTGTGCCTAACACAGGATTGCTCTTGGTCCTCCAGTTTGTCTCATGTTTTTAGGTAGTTCACTGCTGTACCTACTGTCTTCAATGCAAATGAACCATTAAAGAAACACAAAACTGTTCCTCACATTTCAATAATTCTCTGGCGCATGATGGCCTTTCAAACATTCCTCAAAATGCATAAACTGCTTACATTTGCATACCGTAATGAAAAGGGACGTTTTCTTGCATACTGTGTCAAAAAGCAAAGTATTGCATTTTAACAATTGGATTTAAAAGGTTACAAAAATATTAAGGCATCAAACATAATTTTGGCAAGTTGTTCACTTGATTCACATCCTGCGGAGAGGTAGAACAACTTATTTATTATTTTCTGTAATAACTTGTTCTGGCAGTGAAGAAGCCTCCCTTTCACGAGTAAAGCGTTTTGTCGCATTGTTCGGATTTGAATTTTGGCTCCGTGTACATGTCCAAACTCACTGATTCAGTGACTCGATCCCCATGCATCTACTGCCAATGTAAGTTATTGCAGGGCACAGTCAGAGTGTGATATAGATGGTACAAAGTGAACAGGTACTGATATTTTTATTCTGCGCTAAAAGATTACTTTGTATCAAATGTAAAGCAATTGATTAGTACAAGAATAAAGGTTAATTTCTGATATTCGTTGTGTGTCTTTTCATGCACCCAATAGATAACGAAGTGAAATGTTTGAAGCATAACACGGACTTGTAAAAGCTAATGATGAATTTTACCCAAGGAACAACAGGAACACCTTGATTTAGGTGTGTGTGTGTGTGTGTCCCATAACTTGTGGATGGTATGGATCAGAATGGATGAAATGGACCAGGATGGCAACATTAATTACCAGTGGACATAGCTTTAAGGTGAGAGGGGCCAAGTTTAAAGGAGATGTGTGAGGCAAGTTTTTTTCACCCAGAGGTTGGTGAGTGCTTGGAGCATGCTGACAGGGGTGGGGGTTGAGGCAGAGATAAGACTTTTGGGTAGGTATATGGATATGCATGGAATGGAGGAATGTGGGTTATGTGCGGGTAGATAAGAGTTGGTCTTGGCACCATGACACACATTGTGGGCCAAAGAGTCGGTTCTTATGCTACACGGTTCTATGTTCTAAAATGTTGCAGGTATGTAGAGTGTGATTTAAAAAGTCATCAATGCGTTGATTATCCATTCACTTGCACACACAGAGGTTTTTTTATAATGAAAATTATTTTCTTCCATTTTATTAATAGAAATTACCCATATTTACTAAACATCCATTTTGATTCCAATATCCCCACTGAAAATGTCCAGTCAAAACTATCTGAACATGAAGACGAAATATTTAACATTGGGTATACAACACCATTGATGCATTATTTAAATTTATCCGTTAGCAGTCGATAGTAAGCTGGATTGGTGATCACATGTATGCTCCAGCCTCCTTTGATATCCCAGTCATTTCTTTCCAACAGATGATCAGAGTAGAAAACAGAAAAAAGGAATGTGCAGGAGATGGGAGAAGAGGTAATGGACATGTATGAATACAGAATATAGAACAAATAAAAGGTGGGAGGCAATCTTCATAAAGTGCTAATGTTTAACCATTTTTTAAAAAACTTTTTAATGTAGACTTTTGAAGCAAGTAAATACAAATATTCCCAGCCGTATTCATTCAAACTTGTCAGTTCCTTCTCAGTTTGTTCAAGTCTTGATTAACTGAAGCTTGTTTCTTGCCGTTAAACTGCTCTTCTATTTTCTTATTTCTAAATTGCATAGATCACAGGCAAGATGGAACAAGTGCAACTTTGGATTAATTTGACCTTCAAGTAGCCGCATGTTCCCTCTGAGAATTGAAAACAAAACTTCCAATTATAACTTAGTGTTGATTTTCCTGAGGTGTTACAAATCTATGCTCTTCGGGATAGCAAGTACCCACTGTTCTTACAAAAATAGTGAGAAAGAAAAATTGAAGAAAATCAGGCAGATGGACATTGGTGAACGAAGACAAGAGAAAATTTCAAGTGCTATATATTTCATTTTCTTGTGCAAAATTAGGCTTGTGGACTTGTTTAAATACTAAACATAGCTTCACAAAGCTGCAAAATATGTCTCAGAGGGACTGATGAATAAAGAGTTAGCCAAGATGGTGTTCAAAAAAGAATTTGTGACATCTAAGTTTTCGTGTATCTGCAACTAATGCACAGTAATCAGCTTTAGCGAACTGGAAAAGTACGTACAGAAGAATGCACATTACCATCAGAAGACAACATATTTAGTGCTCGAAAGAGAAGAGGCTGATACATAATTTTCCAAAGGAATATTTGCATCACGGCTTAATCTGTGGAATTAAAGATATGAGCAATTTGATTTTTTTTTAAGGAATAATCTTCACCTCAAAGGTTGAAAATTGATGACAGTTTACAAACAAATCAGTTTTCAGACTCCACCTCACCCCGTCCAAGAATCAATCAAATCGGCACCATATGTTAGGTAGAGTTTCAGTTGCAAAGCAAAATTGATTGAAGAAAGTAAGATTAGACTTTCAGAATTCATTTGTGGAGAGAAATATGTACAGAAATGAATGTTTCAGGAAGAAGTTCAAATTGCAAACAGTCAAAATTACAATTTAAATTACAGTTTCCAAGTAAAGAATTGAATTCTGATTACCCATCTACTTCAGAAATAATGATCTGCCTTTGTAAGGAAATAAAGGACCTGCTTTGTGCTTTCAATATTTTCTCCTTCCATTGAGCAGGATATTACTAAATTTAATTCAGAAACTATTACAGTAATTATAAAATTGATTATGTTCCTTATTTTTATAACATTCTGGCTATTTTCAGTATCGAGCTAAATTGTAGATGTTTCTGTGGAAAATTGGTTAGTTTGTTTACATGCTCATGAGTTTTGTAGCAATGGAGATCAATTTAACTATCAACCATTTAACCTCTCCAGATGTCCAGTCAAAACTTAGATTAATACATGGTTCCTTTAATAATGGTCCCATGTAATTGATACCCGATAATATAATTATTAAGAGAACATATTCATAATAATATCCCACATTTGTTGCAGCACTAATGTGCAGCCAGATATAACATTGAATCGAGGACCGAGGACATAGGTTGAATCGAGGACCAGAGGACATAGGTTTGTGAAGGGGAAAAGATTTAATAGGAATCTGAGGGGTAACGTTTTCACACAAAGGGTGGTGGGTGTATGGAACGAGCTGCCAGAGGAGGTAGTTGAGGCAGGGACTATCCTAATGTTTAAGAAAAAGTTAGACGGGTATATGGATAGGACAGGTTTGGAGGGATATGGGCCAAGCGCAGGCAGGTGGGACCAGAGTAGCTGGGCCATGTTTGCCAGTGCAGGCAAGTTGGACCGAAGGCCCTGTTTCCACGCTGTATGACTATTGTTACAGATAACCCATGGGGGGAATAGTTTCCATTACTACCGATTGTCCACTATAGCCGACTTAAAGGATTCGCCCAAATTACCTAGCAGTGACACTCCATGAAACAAGTTGCATTCAAATACAAAGTTCTTTGTAAACATCAAAAAATGTATTTCTGTTACTGCAAACTAAAAATACTGAAAGCTGTTTGTTACATTGTTTAACAGAGCATCATTGCATAAAGGGCCTGTCCCACTTACGTGTCCTTGGCACGCAATTGTGGTCGCGTTGAGGCGCATGGGCATCGTATGGCCGCGCGGGGCCGGTCCCACTGAGAAGCGCGGAGGGGTATGTAGTTGTGCGCGACATTGCACGGGGCTCTGAAATTTTTGTAGTGAACAAAATCTTCGCGCGCCAACGGCCTGTCGCGTAACTAAGGGCCAAAGTGGGTCAGGCCCAAGACCCTGGCGCGACGCAACATCTCACCTCCAACAGCAGCAGAAGCAGGCAAACATTCGCCGATCTCGGCCTGGGGCTCACGTCCGTTGCGGTCCGGATCCGCCCCCACTTTTACTCCCAGAGCGGGGCCAAGAAAATTGAAGATAGACACAAAATGCTGGAGTAACTCAGCGGGACCGGCAGCATCTCTGGAGAGAAGCAATGGGTGACGTTTCGGGTCAAGACCCTTCTTTCAGACTGAAGAAGAGTCTCGACACGAATCATCACCCATTGCTTCTCTCCAGAGATACTGCCGGTCCCGCTGAGTTACTCCTGCATTTTGTGTCCATCTTCAAATGACATCATGCGCTCCAGACAGCTGTGCGGGCGCATGAAGTCGCGCGCGACCTTCGCGGGACCATCGCGCCTCAACGCGACCACGAGGTCGCGTAATTAGCATGCCAAGGCCACGTAAGTGGGACAGGGGGTTAAGTGTCGACTGAATCAACTGGCTGTCAATGTCTATGGCCTCTCGTGCTGTAACTGGCAGCCTGTGTTCTTAAAGGGACAGTGGTGATTGATTACTGTGGGAGCACTCCATCCACTTTAACCAAAATCCATTGTAAAGCGGTTCGTTATAACAAAGTAAGCCTGTATTTTTGTCTGTTGGCTTCTTGACTTCAATGACTGGGAATGTTCTGAACAGGATTAATTAGTGGGAGAGTCTAGCCTCAGTGGGGTGGTCATAGCCTCAGAATAAAAGGGCGTTCCTTTAGAATGGAGATGAGGAGGAATTTCTTTAGTCAGAGGGTGGTAAATCTGGAATTCATTGCCACAGAAGGCTGTGGAGGCCAGATCAATTGATATTTTTAAGCCATAGATAGATAGATGCTTGATTAGTACAGGTGTCTCAGATTATTGGGAGTAGGCGGGAGAATGGGGTTCGGAAGGAGAGATAGATCAGCCATGATTGAATGGCAGAGTAAACGATGAGCCAAATGACCTAATTCTGCTCCTATCACTTACGAACATAATTCCTATGGGTTGCCTCTGCCAGGATCAATAATGCATGCTTTTTATTTTTTACTCTGTAAAGGTATATAATATTAATATTTGCTTTTGTCCAAAAAGTGAAAAGAAGTGGAAATAAAAATAATCTAGCCAGGACTTCAGAACCACAAAATCTATGTGTACACCCTGTCTTTCATCAATACCGATGCATGATTTATACCCATGTATTAACTGCTTCCCCAAAAAAGTAGGCAGAAATGTGAATATGATTAAATGAAATACTTTTGCAGTAACAGCATCGGGAATTGAATATGTGAGCTGAATTATAATGTAAATATATTCAACATTTCATAACCCATTAATAACACATTATTTTTTATCATTTGAGATGGTGGAGCCACAGTATAAGAGAGATGGTGGAGCCACAGTATAAGATCCTATCATTTTAGGTGAATGCTACTTAATCATTCTACCAAGGTACCAGTGTTCAATCTTTGGTTCCAACTGGTAATAGTATCATTCTCCACCAGTGGTTTCCAAAGTGGGTGGCCCTGCCCCCTAGGGGCTGTGGGATAACCCAGAGGGGGTGCTAAGAGGCAAGAGGGTAGCATTGGGACAATGGAGGTGGGCAAGGCATTGGGCAAGAGAGGGGTCAGTATGCCATGTGTTCCACTGACCTTCTTTCTAAAAGTGCACACTGTTTTGCTAAATAGTATTTCTTGGAACATCTCAAGGTTGGAAAACTGGTAACACTTCATCAAGCTCATCCATCACATTGAGAAATTATTTAACTAGCTAAATGACAAACAGACTTTGAAAAGTTGCTATCACTGGATCAAGTTCATCGATTTCGTTAAACTTAAAAGTTGTAATTAGATTTTGAATAAATGTGCAATTAATTGTTGCTGCTTTGAATGTTGTTGTGTTGTCATCCTCTTTAGTGGGTTGTGCAAACTGCTATTCTGAACATGCGTTGGGTAGGGTTGGAGGTGGCACTGGGGATGGTTTATGGAGCCAAGGGGGCAGAGGGGTGAAAAGGTTTGGGAACCACAACGCTAACAAACAAAGGAGAATCTCAACAATGTCTTGGATATCAAAAGTTTTGTATTATTTAGTGCAATCAATAAATACAGTTTTCTTTAGTTTGTTTAATTCAGACAAACGTTTTAATTGGGAAACCCTTGGGGAAGACACATTTTTTGATTGTATTGTATTATATTTAAAGATTGAATCGATGTTGAGAACTGATCATTTGTGGACAGACAGAACCCACAATTATTATTTCATCAGATTCCACTGGCTGGTTTGACCATATCAACTTGTTAGTTTCAATTTACAGTGTGACCCTGTTCGCTTCTGACTCCTCCTGTGTTTACAATAAGTACAAACCTTCATAACCAATTCTCCAAATCAATTATAAATAATTGGACTGCTACTTCACAACTGCCCCAATGGATATATGGATAAGGTGGACAAAATTGCTGGAGAAACTCAGAGGGTGCGGCAGCATCTATGGAGCGAAGGAAATAGGCAACGTTTCGGGCCGAAACCAGACTGATCTACGGATATATGGATAAGAAGGGTGCAAAGAGCTAAATACAGGCAAATGGGATTTGCCTAGTGTGCCAACCTGACAGCAGGGATAAGATGGACCGAAGGGCCAATTTTCATGGTGTACAGGGTCATTACTGAACCCTAAACACCATGGACAAAGGGACCAGTAAAAGTGGTAGCAGGTTAACCTACTTAGTGCTATTTAATAGAACTGCTTTTAGTTAAAAGCTATAAATGCCAAAATATCTAAATAATACCATGGAGAAATTAAGCTAAAAGGAAAATAACTGCTAATTAGGTCATCCTGTTAATTGAAGCTGTTGATATGCCCAGCCCGACTAAAAAAAGTTTAGTGTGAAGAAAAATGTAAAAATGCTGAATTATATATTTAGTACAGTATAGAATTACAGCATGGAAACAGGCTCTTTGGCCAACCATTTATCACCTGATCACACTAATTCTATGTTATCCCATTTTTTGATCCACTCTCTACACATTAGAGGCAATTTCTATTTTACAGAGACCAATTGACATACAAACCCGCACGTCTTTGGGATATGGGAGGAAACAGGAGCACCCAGAGGAAACACACAGTCACAGGGAGAAGAAGCAAACACTACACAGACAGCACCCAGTCAGGATCGAACCCGGGTCTCTGGTGTGCCGTGTTGTGCCGCAATACATTATAGTTAACATAACTAAAACTATATCACCAAATAGTAGAAATATAAATATATAGGAATAATGTGCCCTGGACAGGTTCTCCATAGCTATAGGAAATAATATTGAAAGGGGTAGTTTAAACTGTGAATTACATAATCACTTTCCTTTTCCACTTCAACCAACAGAGCAAAGGATTCTGCATTTCAAGAACCCAGGTTTACCCAGATATATCCATGATCATCGTTTTTATGTTGAGAGACTGATGCTCGCAAACTGAGAATAATTTTAAGCAAGTAATTATAGGAAACGGAGGCTGTCATTAAAGTGACACGAATAATCGGTGTGTAGTTGGATTCTGTTGAAAAGTGTTAAGTGAAATTAAAACTGAACATTGCCTGAGGCCCACCAGTGCTGACTGGTAGTTCTGAAGGAACCCCTTGTTCAGCCATTCAAACAGAAGTTAAAATTTGGACTTGTTCATGAGTTGAGAGTCTGGGACTTCAAAGCCACACTTCTTTACACACCTTTGCAGAAATCCGCACAGTTCAGTTTCAGTTTAGTTAATTGTCATGTGTACGGAGGTACAGTGAAAAGCTTTTGTGCTTGCAAACCAGTCAGCGGAAAGACAATATGTACATGATTTATTGTTGGGTCTTGCTTCATTATTAGCTTTGTGGAAAAGGCGGCTTGTTTTCTGGTCCGCCACTGAAATAAATTGCATGGTGTGAGTTTATGCAATATATTCATTGGGGAATCCTGCGTCTCTAGATTAGAACACAAAGAGGAATGTAAAATAAATAAATGTTTAATTGTTTTTATTTAGTTTTGAGCTTTAAGTTAATAGGGGCATTTAGAAATTGTAACCTCTTAGAGAGAGCCTTCTCTCTGTCGCGTTCTGCAGGTAAAAGGCATTGTGCCATATTGCTTGGGGTCGAGTTTCCAATCATTTCCTGCTGTCCCATGCGAGTATACAGAGGGCTAGTGAGATGGGTCATCTGCTTCTGTCCAGTCAGTGTAGACGTGTTAGGACAGCGAGTCTGGTACAATCAGATACTGCAAGAGAAAAGATCTCCTTATGCGGGGGAACTATATTCTGAATCTGTGTCCCCTTAGAGATTAATTCTGATGTTGTAGCTAGTTCAGTTTAGTGTATTGTCGTGTGTGCCGAGGTACAGTGAAAAGCTGTCCCTGAATTTTTATTCCTGACTTATCAATTATAAATCGTACATGGCAGCCTCGCCAGCAGCCTGTCTCGTCCCTTTCTTCTTTTTGTTGCTTTTAGTCTGTTTTATTTGTATGTTTTAGTGTATCTTTAGTTTTTGTATTCTGTGGTGGGGGGGAGGGACGTGGACTTTTTTTTATTTCTTCCCTCGACGGAGATGCGACTTTTTCCGATCGTATCTCCGTCTGCACTGGGGCCTTAACATCATGGAGCTGGCGGTCCCTTTGTTAGGGATTGACTTTGGGAGCTCCAACCGCAGGTGCTTCGACCGCCCCAATCGCAGGAGCCTCGATCGCCCCATTGCGGGGGCTACGATCGCCGACTGCGGGAGCTTCGATCGCCCCGACTGCGGATGTTTCGCTTGCCCCGACCGCGGGAGAAAAGGAGGAAGAAGGTAAACGTTATTTGCCTTCCATCACAGTGGGGAATGTAAGGTCACCGAAAAACAAGCTGGACGTGCTACCTGCGCTGGTGGGGGACTCGGAGGGAGTGCAGTGATCTCGGTGTTTGCGGGGACATCGCGCCATGAGGACATCCCGGAGTCTTTCTGACTGTTCGGGCGGACAGGGACTGCAGAGAGAGTGACAGCAGTCGGTACAACTCTAGTCACATCACGGTGAAGGAGCGTGTGTGTGTGTGTGTGGCCCTGACATTGGACTGATGGCTGTGGGTCTCCGCTTATGCTGTGTGCCCTGGGGATTCTCACATGCCGCTGTGTGGCTGTTTATGTTTAATCTTTATATAGTTTTGTATCTTGTCGCTTTTTTGGTATGACTGTACGGTAAATCAAATTTCACTGTACCTCAGTACACGTGACAATAAAAGCGATGGATAGGAGAGGTTGGGCCAAAAGCAGGCAAATGGGACTTGCTTAGATGGGGCAATAAAAGACCATGGAACCATTGAACCAATATAATAAATCCTCTTTGATAGAGACTATAGTGTTTATATATATTGATTTTGTTGTGTATTATGGTGTCAATGGAATATTATATTTACATGGCTGTTGTGCTGCTGCAAGTAAGAATTTCTTTGTTGGGTTTCGGGACATTTCACAATTAAACACTTGACTTACATTATCCACTAAGCTATGTGTCTTGTAGCTTTAGTCATTCTGCTAACACTGTATAATTATTATTGATGCAGTTCTTTCAAGTTAGGTTAATATGCTTGGGAAAAATACAAAATATTCATGCATGGGAATATGCCCGAGTCCAAAAATGGAACATTAATTTTATGTGATGGAATATACGCTCCAAAGAGGTCACAAATTTCACACTTCCGGCACTGTTCTGGTCTTATTTGAAACTGGGACAATAAAATTACAATTAACGCCCGATCCAAAAAAGTTGTTCCCAGGTTTCCTCGAGTAGAATTTTATTTTAAACAAGGCTTAAAGTGAGAGAAGAAAAAATGTCATAGGAACCCGAGTGGCAACTTTTCCACACACAGGGTGGTGGGTTTATGGAACGAGCTGTCAGATGAAGTGGTTCAGGCAGATACATTAATATTAAAAAGACATTTCGACAAGTACATGGATAGGAGAGGTTGGGCCAAAAGCAGGCAAATGGGACTTGCTTAGATGGGGCATCTTCATCAACTTGGACATGTTGGGCCAAAGGGCCTGTTTCCCTGATTCTAAGAAAAAAAGTATTATAGTAAAGACTATGTCTGTGTGGAGTATGTGCGTTCTCCCCGTGACCACGTGGGTTTTCTCCGAGATCTTCGGTTTCTTCACACACTCCAAAGACGTACAGGTATGTAGGTTAATTGGCTTGGTGTGTGTGTAAATTGTCCCTAGTGTGTGTAGGATAGCGTTAATGTGCGGGGATCGCAGGTCAGTGCGGACTCGGTGGGCCGAAGGGCCTTTCTCCGCACGATATCTCTAAACAGAACTCGAGGAAAGGGTAAGAAATCAAGCTAATTAATTCCATGCAATGGAAAGTTAGCTAGCATTAATACTTGTGAAACTTTCTCCCTGAAGAAGAAGGGTAGACTTAGAACAATGTTTGAAGACCGAGGAGGCAGGTCAGCAATTTAATTATCATCAGAAGAACTGAGTCTTCACACATTTGACTTTCAGCGCCTGCGATGGGGTCAAGGAAAGAGCGTTCACGTCGCGGCCCTGTTTCGACCACCACACACAAGAAGCGACAAGACAGTTACCATTGTATGCGGATGCCGAGAAGTGTGTTCAGCTCTGGCTGGACAACTTCTAGTCTTGTGTGTGGACTCGATAAGAAGAAGAAGTGCCTTGTATGCGAGTTGGCAGCAATTAAAACTAAACATTTGCTGAGAATATTTCTTCTGGAGGTGTGAAGATGTAACTGCTTTGTTCATACTTACTGAGCAAATACAACTTCACACCATGCAATTTAGTTCAGTGGCCGGGCCAGAAAACAAGATGCCTTTTCCACAAACCCAACAATGAAACAATGCATGACCAACACCAGCATTCCAACTCTAGCCTCTGTACCATTTGCATGTAAATTATCATAAGCAACCTGGCCCCTCTGGTATTACACTGAGTATGAATCTTTATCAAATCAAATGGCATCACTAAAGTTGAATCTTTGATTTTGCTCTCATCCAACAAAATCTGAATGGAGATTCTGCCCCCTTTCTAGAGCTAATTTTCTTCCTGTTTTCTGTCTAACTGTGACATGCAAATCATTAATTATTTGGAATAATTGATGGGTACTTAAGACTTTGGAACTACTTAATTCTGACCATTGACCTCTGATTGGGACAAGGTTTGTTAACAGGTGCTCATGTTCCTCATTAGGTAGCCAGTGGGAAAGGGAGTAGTTGTTTGTGCAGCAATCTTGGAAAAGAAGCAAACTGCTGGAAATCCTGATTGACAAAGTCAAGAGGAGGGTGGCTTTTCCTGTATTGGACTGAAGTACTTTAAAAGCAACAAACAAGCTGCTGTATGAACTCTGTTTAAGAAGGAACTGCAGATGCTGGAAAATCGAAGGTAGACAAAAATGCTGGAGAAACTCAGCGGGTGAGGAAGCATCTATGGAGCGAAGGAAATGGGCAACTTTTCGGGCCGAGACCCTTCTTCAGACTGATTTGTGTGAACTCAATGGGTTGAGCAGCATCTGTGGGGGCGAAAGGAATTGTCGATGTTTGGGGTCGATTCCCGAGAGTGGAGATGGAAGATGGTCAGTACTTTGGAAGCATTTGGTTCCATCCTCTTGAGGAAGAATATGGTAGCTGTCAGCAAAGCTACGAGAGTTGAAGTACAAGTGGCAATGGTAAGTACCTGTTGCAAATAAGCAGGCCACCAACTTGCACCTTAATAACCTTGAAATCATACTGTTTGAAACTGACGGGAAAGTTAACGAGCTTGGTCATTGTAGAAAATAATCCAACTGGGTCTGAATGGGGGAAAAACATGATGATAATTTATATAGACAAAATATCAAGAGTCTCCAGGACTCAAGGGGCTAACTTATCGTGAGAGGCTAGGACTTTTTACCCTGGCACACAGGAGGCTGAAGGGTGGATATGTGGAGGTGTAGAAAATTGTGAGTTATAGAGAAGGTAAAAGGTTCAGAGTTTGATTTTTCGCAGGGAAGAGGAGTCCAGAACCAGGGCGAGTAGATTTAAGGTGTAAGGATTTAAAAGAGATGAGGGTGAATTTTTTCTCGCAGTCAGTTCGGTCATTATCCTCACTACTTGTTATTGAAGTCGTGGGAACACGTCAGATCACTGACGCTGCCTGTGAACCAGATGATGAAAAGCACTGAATCACTGCAATGAAACAAATTGTCACACCAGGTGTTTGACGGAGTAACACTGATGATCCTTTACTGATCAAGCCTTGTATCAGATTGAAACCTGCTTTGATATTCAGTGGATTTTCATTGGGGTCACTTAACGAGAATCAGATCATTGTTTGTAATAGGCAACGAATCAGTGATGGAAATACAGCAGTTGTACCAGCAGTTCCTCTGGAGACAGCAAGATTTAATTGTCAATTAGAATCTCCTCAAAGACAATTAGATTAATCTGCCCTTTGGGTTGATTAGCTAATAATTGCTGATATTTCTCAAGGTTGAAGCATTGGGTTAAAAGCAGCTGTCGAGGAAGGGTTTGTCAAAAAGTGCCTGGATATGTACAACTCCCTCATGCACTAAAATGCCAAGTGGATACCACTAGTGGGTCAAAGCAGTAACATTCTGAATGCATCAATTGAGGTGAATCTTACCATTCACTGAATGTCTGGTATTAACCTGATTTGTTTCCCATGTCCCTTGAGAGCAGCAACTAAGGAACACAGTTAACTGATTAAAAGTGAGTTAGAGAAAATTCTCTCTCAGTCGGGCATTGTTGGACTGATGGAGTTAGAAACTGACTGACTGACTGGATGTCAAGTCACTTTTATTTCTATAGCACATTTAAAAAACAACTCTCGTTGACCAAAGTGCTTTACATTGGTGGAGGTACTAACGTTATACAACAGTGGAAGCTGTCGTAACATTTAATTGGGATTTGGACGAGTTTTCAGGGAGCTGGGATCTGGAGGGTTGCAGACTGAGAGCTGAAAGTAGAAATATCTATCATCGGACAGCATTAAAGCGATGGACCAAATGGCCTCCTAACTCCCAAAGGTCACGGCTGATTATTTACTTCAGCACCCCTTTCATGCACTAACCCCATGTTCCTTCATTCCCTCAATATGCACCTGTATCAATGTGGCTTGAATACACGGAGAAGCATTCACGTTTCGCTACCACAGTCTGAAGATGGGTCTTGATCCAAAACGCCACCTGTTACTTCTCTCCAGAGATGCTGCCTGACCCGCTGAGTTACTCCAGCTTTTTGTGTCTGTCTATCTTTGGTGTAAACCAGCTTCAGCAGTTTCTTTCTTGACAATATATTCAGTTACACCCCCTCCCCCCCCCATGAAACATACGGCTCAAGAGGGTTTATTATCAAGTGTACCGATGCACAGTGAAAACTTTGTATACCATTCAGGCAAATCATAACATGCATGATTACAATCAAACTATTCGAAGTACAGTGCCGCTGTGAAAAAAGCACCAAGCAAACAGTGCAGAATAGTGTGCTATAGAGACAAACACAGATTAATCTGAGGAAGGACATTATAGCCATAGAGGGAGTGCAGAGAAGGTTCACCAGACTGATTCCTGGGATGTCAGGACTTTCATATGAAGAAAGACTGGATAGACTTGGCTTGTACTCGCTAGAATTTAGGAGATTGAGAGGGGATCTTATAGAAACGTACAAAATTCTTATGGGGTTGGACAGGCTAGATGCAGGAAGATTGTTCCCGATGTTGGGGAAGTCCAGGACAAGGGGTCACAGCTTAAGGATAAGGGGGAAATCCTTTAAGACCGAGATGAGGAAAAACTTTTTCACACAGAGAGTGGTGAATCTCTGGAACTCTCTGCCACAGAGGGTAGTTGAGGCCAGTTCATTGGCTATATTTAAGAGGGAGTTAGATGTGGCCCTTGTGGCTAAGGGGATCAGGGGGTATGGAGAGAAGGCAGGTACGGGATACTGAGTTGGATGATCAGCCATGATCATATTGAATGGCGGTGCAGGCTCGAAGGGCCGAATGGCCTACTCCTGCACCTATTTTCTATGTATCTATGTATTGTGTGAAGTTACTGGCCAATATAAAAAATATGCACGCATTTATATAAAATACCAAATTACAGCCTCAAGTTGTGCGGTAGAGAACTCCATAGGGTTTGCTGTCCTCTGAATAAAGGAATTGCTTTGGACTTCTGCGATCGTTCCCCAAGTTATCAGTCCTGATTCACTCTGTGAATCCAAGCCCTTGCCTATCGTTAAGGAAGCTGAATTAGTAAATGGTGGGTTTAAAAAAAAGATTTTGTTACTCTTTAATGCAGGCATTGTATTTGTATAGCAGATGAAGATCCAGTTAAAGTGAGGGAAGAGTTTGGTCCTGCTTTTGTTTTCAAAGTTCAGCAGTAAAGCATTATTTTTGATTGGAAACGTGATACTTGATTAGTAGTGGTTATGGGGAGAAGGTAGGAAAATGGGGTTTGGAGGGAGAAGATCAGCTATGATTGAATGGCGAAGTAGACTTGACGGGCCAAATGGCCTAATTCTACTCCTATTCCTTATGATCTTATAACAGGTCCCTTGACACACCTAGTCCAGGCCATCCATCCACCACCCGTTCATTGTGGTTCTATGCTGCACCACTTTGGCATCCACTCCCTACTCGGGTCCAATTAACAAGCCCGCACGTCTTTGGGATGCAGGAGGAAACCAGTGCAACCAGAGGAAACCCACACAGTCCTTGGGAACATGCAGACCCCACACAGGCAGCACCCGAGGTCGGGATCAAACCCGGGTCTCTGGTGTAGTGGAGCAGCAGTTCTACCAGCTGCGACACTTTGCTGCTTCGGTTTTTGTATTCTCCGATCGGGTTGGAATTAAATGCTCTGCTAGTCTTGGAGTGTTTGTTTCACATTGAACAGAGAAGCCACGAGGGACTAAGTTTATTTATGCATATATTGGCGGAGTGCCAGGAGATATAAAATGTATTTGGTAATTCTATATTAATGTGTGCACATTTCTGATGTTGGTTGTGACAGTGAAATAACTCATCAGTAATCTACCATGGTGATTGGATGGACTCCAATAATTGTATGAAATCCCATTTCACTACGTTCTCAGTGTTGGGGAAACAACCCTCTTGAGGTGTGTCTTTGACAGGGTTTGATTAGTTGTTCATCTCAAACGTCCCCACGAATTGAATGGCTTGTTCAGCCATTTCAGAGGCCCTTGATCAATTGCATTGGCAGACCCGGAGTTACTTGTCGGCAAGAGATGATGATCTGAGATACCCTTCTGTTAAACACACGTGATAATGGCTGTACATTATCCCCTGTTTCTGAAATTTGGGGCCATCAAAGTGGTTTGAGCTAGCTTTTAAATGAGGCGTACAATCGTAGGCCCCCCTCGGTCATGACTGGCCATGGGTGATGCATCCTAGTTGTTGGCTGCTTGCTCCAAACCTCGGCTCGAGCAGTGTCACTTGCGGCTGAAAAGACCCAACGCGGGATTGACTGTCTCTGTGGCAAAGGTCACATCACACCCTTGTAACGGACTGCTTGAACTACTTCCCTCCAGCAGACGTTACAAGGCCTTCTACGCCCGAACCTCCAGACTCAGAAACAGCTTTATTCCAAGAGCTATAGTGGCTCTGAACCGGCCCTGCTGAGTGCCCCCCACCCACCCCCCCTGGACAGTCTCCCTCGGATGTCACGGTCACTCAGCTTGCTTATTTATTTATTTTACTTTTCTTGTACATCGGTGGAGCTGCATATTAAATCTCGTTGCACTGACGTGCAATGACAATAAAAGATATTATTATTATTATTATTTGTGTGTGTGGTCTCTGGTTTGTTGAAGTTGCCGCGCTCCTTTCTGCGTTCCCGCTAGTCTGCCGCTGCGTTCAACAGTTTCTCTTCCCCCATTTTGAGATGTTGGTTCAGGTACCTCTCCACCTCGTGCGGTCAGCTGCAAGGCTCTCCCAGGACTCCACATCGATGTCGAGCGCCTTCGTATCTCTCTTGCAGGCATCCTTGTAACGTAGCTGGGGCGGCCGATGGTTCTCCCAGATGTCAGCTCTTCATAGAGGATGTCTTTTGGAATACGGCCGTCCTCCATGCGGTGGACATGGCCCAGCCACCGCAGTCTGCGCTGCCTGAGTAGAGTGTACATACTGGGAAGGCCAGCGCGAGACAGGATCTCGGCGTTGGACACTCTGTCTTGCCAGGATATGCCCAGAATACGGCAGATGCTTCTCAGGTGGAAGGTGTTGAGTCTTCTCTCCTGCCTGGCATATGTAGTCCATGTCTCACTGCCGTACAGCAGCGTGCTGTTGACACAGGGGTTGTAGACTGCTATCTTTGTCTTCACTGTCAGCTTTGGGTTGGTCCACACTCGAGTTGTGAGGCGAGCGAGAGTTGTAGCTGCCTTCCCGATCCTCTTATCAATCTCTGTGTCCAAGTAGAGGTTGTCGGTGATGGTGGAGCCGAGGTACGTGAACTGATGGACGGCATCAAGTTCGTAGTCATCGATGGTGATGACAGGCGGCGCCTCTGTATCCTGCCCAAGTCGTTCGTCTTCTTCAGGCTGATGGTCATCCCGAAGTCCTTGCATGCCTGATTGTTTCTGAAATTTGGGGCTGTCAAAGTGGTTTGAGCTAGCTTTTAAATGAGGCATACAATGTACACCATACAATAGGATGTTATGTCTACAATAACTTGGGTAGAAGGGAGAGGAGACCACTCTGCCCTTCATGCCTGTTCTGCCTCTAAACAGTGGAGAAGGCATCATTATGGTTTAGGTCAGATTAGAAGACGATACATCTGCACCAGCCACCCCTGTAACCTTCATTATGAAATAGCTGAAGTTCTGTTGATCTGCCTTGGATATCGTTGGTGACTGAAACTCCAGGGCCCTGGGTGGAGAACTCCAAAGATTCCCAGTAATCTGGTTGAAGAAATATCTCCTCATTGACCAACTGCAGGTTGAGACTGTTGGATCTTGATACCTCAGCCATTGGAACCACTATCCATGCATCTGCTCTGTCAAGCTCTGCATCCTTCAGTCAGATCATTGAGTCCGAGCCCCAGCTTGTGCACGGGTCCCTGTCTGCCAATGTTCTTGATATAGACATCTGAAATGGCTTAACTAACCGTTCTGTTCCAGCAACTAATGAAACCCTGACCATGACACCCACATCCTCTCGACAAGTACATTTTTAACTTAAACATTTATTACCAAATACATCCATCTTTCTTGGGTTTCTGTGCAGAATAAAGTGGTGATGATATAAACCGGATTAGCCACAACCCAGGTTTGTGATTTAAGTACTTTATTCATGTCATGGACCACTGAATGAGATTTGGAATTAAAACTGCTTTAAGCAATAACCTTACAGCCTGGATTGGCTCCAACAGTTTTAGATTTCTGAGGGCTGTGGTATTTACTTGTGATTTACAGTTGTCTGTGGTGTGTGGTGTCTTAGTCAAGCATCTCTCCATTTCTTTTCACTCACAACCTGTGAGCAGAGGCTTCTGAAAGAGGAGACACTTGTTATCTGAAATGCAAGGCGAAGCTCTCCACCCCATAGCTAATGGCACTGTCTTAACATAGAGGACAGTAGTCATGTAAATTAATATTGGTTTATTATTGTCACGTCTACCAAGATGTAGTAAAAAGCTTCGCTTGCTTAATGTCATCAAATCCATTAACTGTGAACACGATGAAGCTATGCACAAATTCAACAGGGATTACAAAGAAAAAAATACCAGAGTATAGAAGAAACAGGGTTTTAGTGTTACAATTATAGAGAAAGTGCAAATAAAAAAGGCCCAGGTGTGCAATGAGGTAGATTGGAAAATCTGGGCAACACCCTTTGCCTATGAGAAGACCATTTGTTGGTTTGATAACAGTGGGGAAGAAGCTGTTCCTGAATTGGATGATACACGCTTTTAATCTTTTGTGATGGGAGAGGGGATCAGAGGGAATAACCAGGGAATTGCTGTTGGTTTATTAATGTCACGTGCACCAAGGTAGAGTAAAAAGCTCTGCTTGCATGCTATCTGGTGAAATTAACCATCACTATACACGAGTACAATCAAGGTACAGCAAGGTAGCGCAAATAGAAAAATTCCAGAGTGCATTGTTGTACCTTTACGATTATCGAGAGAGTGCATATTTTATTGTGAAGTCCAAGTCTGCAATGAGGAAATGCACTAAGAGACTCTCCAATGAATGAGCTTTAAATTGCATTTATTGAGATAATTCTGATCTCTTTTATTGCGTGCTCAAAGTGACCTGTTTTTTTCTGCTTGCATTTGCTCAGGGGTGCTCTGAGGAGGTATGGAGATCGTATAATTGTATAATGGAAAATAGGACATGGGTCGTAACATTTCATTAATTTCTATTAAACTTTCCAAAAGAGATACCTGAAGTTAAAAATATTAAAAATGCTGCAAATGCTCAGCGGGTCGGGCAGACTCCGTGAAGAGAGCAACAGAATTCATGGTTTCATTGACAATGTATCTGATGTTCAGAGACCTTTCTGATGAAAGGTTATTGATCGGAACCATCAGTTCTGTTTTCCATCTCTACTGGTGTTGCTCAAGTGGCTCCAGAAGACATAGGGGCAGAATTGGACCATTCAGCCCATTGAGTCTGCTCCGCCATTTGATTATAGCTGATCTATTTTTCCTTCTCAACCCCATTCTTCTGCCTTGGCCCCCGTAACCTTTGATGTTCAACTTTTCTGCCCTTCAGAGCCTCAGAATCTGCAACATTGTGCGTATGCAAATAAAGAAAGGATGTGTTCTACGTGTAGGAAGAAACTGAAGATAGGCACCAAACGCTGGTGTAACTCAGCGGGACAGGCAGCATCTCTGGATAGAAGTAATAGGTGATGTTTCGGGTCGAGACCCTTCTTCAGAAGAAGGGTCTCGACCCGAAACGTCACCTATTCCTTGTCTCCATTCCTATTCCTGCTGCCTGACCCGCTGAGTTACTAAAGGACATGTTCTATGATGGCTGCAAAATCTGGTGGGGATGCACTGCGATGGTCTCCATTACACTCAGGAGGAGGGAGGAGCCATCTTGGGGAACGGCTGCTAATCAGCAGCCGTTCGTTTAATTCACTTTTTTTTTGTAGTTCTAGTGAGTCCTGTGTTCTGTTTGTGGGAGAAATAGACTTTTTAATGTAGGGGGAAGGGGGTAACTATATTTCTAGGTCCCTACCTGGTCGGTGAGGCAGCTTTTTCTCCGGGCTGCCCCGTCGACCCGTCCTCATGGCCTACCAGCGGGCATGGAGCGCCGTTTCCTGGCGGGGACCGCCCAGCACCTTGGCTTCGGTGGTGGCATAGCGCTGGAGCACTATCGCGGAGCGGGCGATGCCTTGCCTGGGTCGCCGCGCTGGATCGACGCGCTGGAGCTCCGGTGAGCTGTGACCGCCGAGGTCAACACCTCCGGGCTGCGGGTCTGCGGAGCGGAGCGGGCGGCGCCGACTTCAACATCGGGAGCCTGGGAGCTCCAAACCGGCGCGGCCTTGTCGGCTTCGGAAGCCGCAGACTCCGGTAAGGAAGCGGCTGTTCCAGGTGGCCCAGCCGCTGAGAGGACTCTCCCGACGCCGGGGCAACAGCACCCGGCGAGAACGGCCAGGAATATCGGGCCTCCGTAGAGGCAATAGCGGAGGCCTCAATAGGCCTGACTTTGGGAGAACTGGGGATGGGGACTGGACATTGTGCCTTCCCCCACAGTGGTAACCATCCAGTGGGGGGATGATTTTTGTGTGTTAGTGATTATTTTAGTCTGTGTCCAAGATGGCTGCCGGAAGGGAGAGTGGACGCTGGCGCGGTTTAGCTGCCGTTGCTCTCTCTTCACATTGTTTCTGATTTTTTTGTTTTTGGATCGAATTCTGTCTTTAATTTGTGTATTGGTGATGTCTTTACTATTTATTTTACTCCAATTATATGTTTTTTTACTTGTTAAATTCTGTAAGGTGTCCTTGAGACCCTTGAAAGGCCCCCATAAATAAGATTTATTATAATTATTATTATTACACTGCACCCAAATTACACCATAAATAGAATGAAAACATGACCTTTTTACTTCTGTCTTTTGTGTCTAAAGAACAGAATATTTTTAGCTTGAACTGCCAGCAGCCGTTTCCTTCCCGAATACTTTGAGACTTAAGCTGCTGAGGTTTACTGCTCTGAATTAACGAGTTAAGTCTAGCGTGAGAGGTGAACTGCTTTTCAACCTTTCGTTTCATTCCGTGCGATATAAAGCAACGTAAAACATTAGAGAAATCATAGGATCCACTTTCTGATCAATGATAACTCTTGACCTCCATGCTAACAATAGAATTGAATCATCTTCAATAGCTTTGGCAACAGCAGCATAATACGGTATATCATTGTAATTTAATCAAAATATAATCTTGTTTTCTAATCTTATGTAACCTTATTCCAGATGTGGGTAGCTGGCATTTATCAAAACACTTAATATTGTGCCAGCACAGAGCATGACTTTTATGCAAACATGTTAGATATTATGTCCCCATATCACTGTGTCCCTATAGAGGCAAGTCCACCATAGGTACCTGAGGGGCAACTTGTTCACTCAGATGGTGGTGGGCATATGGTGGGCTGCCAGAGGAGGTAATTGAGGCAAATACTAAAACAGGGTTTAAAAGACACTTGGACAAGTACATAGATGGGAATGGTTTAGAGGGATTTGGGCCAAACGCAAACGCAAACCAAACCTAGCTTAGATGGGGCATTTTTGTTAGCATGAGCAAGTTGGGCTGAAGGGCCTGTTCCCCTGCTGTATGACTCTATGAATCTAACGACCAAAGTCAAATTCATAGGTGATGACAATAAAACCAGGTGCTGGTAATCCTGACGGCTTCATACTGTTCCACTAATGCAGATGGGATGCACTTAAAGAAGCCCTGCCCTGAAGGAAGAATGCCTTGAGTGTAATGGACGCTGATGAAGACTCAAGGTCACTTCTTCTCTCACATGCACACACTTACACACACTTTTAATCTCTCCCTCATGTACCCACACACACATTGATAGGAGCTTAATTAAATCCAACAAAGGTAGCAGAGTAATTGATCCTCAGTTTAACAGGCAGTTCATAATTACTTCTCCCACTGTTGCACGCACTTTGTGTTCCCATTTTTGTTACTGAGGCTGTAAATTAGCAAGCTATTACCTGAAACAAAACGATTAGTAATCCATCGACCATTAGCCAGATTTATTCTTATTGTCACGTGTACCGAGGTGCAGTGAAAAGCTTTGTTTTCCGTGCAATCAAATCAGGTAATGTTCTACATAGATACAAATCAGGGGCGGAAATCGCTATCAAAACATGGAGGGGACAATTTCTTGCCGGCTGCGAGCATGCACACACGCGCGAGGCTTCGGCCATGGGCCCTGTGGACGGTAACATCGGGAGCTGACCTAGTTGGTGACCGACTCCGAACTCCAGCAACAGCAGCTTCGTCCGCCCCGAATCGTGAGGCTTGAATCGGCCCGTTTGCGGGGCCTTTCATTGCCCGACGCGGCTTAAAATCTGCCAGCGGGGGCTTCAACATCGGGAGCTTCGATCGCCTGGATGCAGCAGTTTGATTTTAAGCCACGCCGGGCGGCGATGAAAGGCTCCGCGAACGGGCCGATACAGCCCTTAGAAAGCGTCACCCCCACTGTCTCGTGGAAAGCGGAGATTTTTTTTGTTTTCACCGGATTACAAAACATGGGGGAGATTTCCCCCCACCTCTCAAAACATGGAGGGGCATGTCCCCCCCGTCCCCCCCCCCAGGATTTCCGTCCTCGCCAATCAAGTCAAACGCATGTATAATAGGTAGAGCAAAGGGAAAGATACTGAGTGCAGAATAGTTCTCAGCATTACAGCGCATCAGTTCCAGAGTGAAGATCCAATGGCTGTATTGGGATAGAGGTGAATCGGACAGTACCCTAGCTTATGGAAGGAAAACCACCTCCCTGGAATGCAGGAGGATGAGAGGTGATCTTATTGAGGTGTATAAAATCATGAGAGGAATTGGCTAGATGCACAGAGCCTCTTGCCCAGAGTAGGTCAATCAAGGACCAGAGGACATAGGTTTAAGGTGAAGGGGAAAAGGTTTAATAGGAATCTGAGGGGTAACTGTTTCACACAAAGGGTGAAGAGTGTATGGAATGAGCTGCCAAAGGAGGTAGTTGAGGCTGGGACGATCCCAACGTTTAAGAAACTGTTGAACAGAAGCATGGATAGGACAGGTTTGGAGGGATATGGACCAAACATGAGCAGGTGGGACTAGTGTAGCTGGGACATTTGGCCGGTGTGGCTAAGCTTGGCCGAAGGGCCTGTTTCCACACTGTATCACTCTATGACTCTTGCAGGAATGTGAGGAGAATGAAATGGACTTGGGGTAGAATTACTGTAAACTGGTTGTTTGATGGTCTGACTGAAAGATTCAAGAATGCTTGCCCTTATTCAATATTTAGTTTAACAATTTTGGCAGATAAAATCAATGTTTTCAGGCACTTTACAATTTTTATCTGTTTGAATTTTCAGAATATTAGGTGTCAGTACATTGTTAATTGCCTGAAAATATTTAAAAACATGCACAACTCAACAATGCATATTTTGCCTGTTGTAAATCTTGTCACCTACATGAGGGGGGACAATTGTAAATTGTAAATTGACAGTTTTATCAATTTTGAAAGGTTAATTATGAATTTATTTATTAAGTCTAATTATTAGTGAAGGGAATCATTTTTCATCATTCCCTGAGTGGGAGGACACTCATTGATCTGATAAAAGTTGCCTCTTGTCCAGCCTCGGTGAAGACGTATCATGAGGCAATTCAAGCAAATTTCAGATTGAGCTTTCTTTAGTTTATAGATACAGCTCGTAAACGGGCCCTTCGGCCCACTGAGTCCGCACTGATCATCGATCCCCGCACATTAACACTATCCTACACACACGAGGGACAGTTTACATTGATACCCCACCAACTAACCTCCAAAGCTGTATATCTTTGGAGTGTGGGAGGAAACCGAAGATCTCAGAGAAAACCCACGCGGTCACGGGGAGAACGTACAAACTCCGTACAGACAGCACCCGTAGTCAGAATCGAACCCAGGGCTCTGGCGCTGTAAGTGATGTAAGGCAGCAACTCTACCGCTGTGCCACCGTGCTGCCCTGTCAGAGAGAGGCATCAACCCTTTTGAGCAGATTACCCAGTGGACCAAATTATTATATGTAGTATATTGTGCATTTATTAATACACTAAAGCTATAATGTTGCAAAGTAGAGAGAAGCAACCTTTATTAAATCTCATGGATTGAAATGGTCGTCCGATAGTTAATCTATTTGTTTTACTGTTAATTAAGATGTTTAAACCGGCCATGTCAAAATTGAGCGAAAAAGCTGTAGATGTGGAAAATCTGCAATGTTGCAAATATTCAGCAGATGAGGCAGCGTCTGTGGAGAGAAAAATATATCTAATGATGCAGGTAAACGACTTCCCATTAGAGCTGGACAAGTAGGAAAGGGTGTCGGGGATTATGGGGCAAAGGCAGGAGAATGGGGTTGAGAGAGAAAGATAGATCAGCCATGATTGAATGACGGAGTAGACTTGATGAACTAAAAGTTTAACAAAGAAAGAGTGGTGCCCATGGTCCCCATCTCCCTACGAGCTGTGTTGAACAGTTAGCATACCCCAACTGTACCTTTACATTCTTTGGACGCAAGTTGTGTCCTGCAACTGTTAGATATTTGCCACCACAGAAGGCAGTGAAGGCTAATTCACTGGATGATTTCAAGAGAGTGTTAGATTTAGCTCTTTGGGCTAACGGAATCAAGGGATATGGGGAAAATGAAGGAACGGGGTACTGATTCTGGATGTTTGCCATGATCATTCGCGGAGCTGGATTCAGCCGCAGGACTGACTTACTTACCATCACCCGGCGGGGTCACAACATCGGAGGCCTGGATCGCCTCAGCGCAGAGGGAGAACAAGGAGGGAAGAGACAAAGACTTTAAGACTTTTGCCTTCCATCACAGTGAGGAGGTGCCTGGTAGACTCACTGTGGTGATGTTAAATTTGTGTTTATTGTGTGTTTTTGTTATTTTTATTATATGTATGACTGCAAGGCACGAAATTTTGTTCAGACCGAAGGGTCTGAATGACAATAAAGGATACTTATCTTTACATATTGAATAGTAGTGCTGGCTCGAAGGGACGAATGGCCTACTGCACCTGTTTTCTATTCCTTGTTAAAAAAGCAGCAGCATTAGACATTCTCTTTTTGTTGTAACTTAGTTCTATTTTCATAGTCGGTTCTAACCCGATCTGCATTATACATAATCATCCCCATCGTCTCAAGGAAACCTGACGACTTGCTGCACATGGATTATGATATCTTCTTGCAGTTCTGCATATAATTGTTTCATATTTAATGAAATGCAAACTATTTGTGTCATTTTGGTTCAACAATACACCGTTGTTCTCTTAATCCATTCTTTCAGGTCTTTCAAATGTTTTTGTGAACGATTCATAAATTTAATTGTAGCGAGCTGGTGGACTATTTGTAAGGAGAGAGGATATTGTCTTTGGTATATTTATATGTTGGAGCTCAGTACAGTCAAAAACTGACACAGTTGTCTGCATCTAAAGCGATGCCACGCAAATTGCTTCTCCAAGATAATGAAGTCTGGTATGAACTAGATTATTAGGTTACTATTTTCCACAGGGAGTCACTTTAATGATGCAAGAATTTGAATTGAAATGAAAACATGAACAAGACTATTGGAGGAGGGGCAAATTGGAGGACAGATTTACCTTGCTCCTTGGAGAATAGAGAACATGCATGAAATGTTAATGTGGTCATTGTCATATATCGAAGCTTTGGATACAGTTTGAACTGACCTGGCTTTTGCTTGTATTGCCTTGGCCATTCGAAGTCATTGAAAACAGTTAGTGCAGCTGATATGCTGTGTCACTGTTGAAGTGTTTTTAAAGCCTGCTGCTGAAAATGTGTCTATCTTCTTGTAATCACATTCATTTGGATCTTGCAATGATTCCTCTTTGAAGGAACATGTGGGTCAATTATCAGCAGATGTATTTTCGCTATCTTACAAAAGGATAAATATTTAATGGTGAGGATTGATTTCCTGGGCTAATCTGTTTGCAAGGAATTCACAAATTTCTTTATCTCCAGTATTTGGAGCGATTTCTCCTAAGAATTATGCGCAATTAATTTTAGAATGTAGAAACAAAGAACTGCAGATGCTGGTTAATACACAAAAGGAGACGAGTGCTGGAGTGACTCGGCAGGTCAGGCAGCACCTGTGGAGAACATGGACAGGTGACGTTTCTGGTTTGCACCCTTCCAGCAATCCTCGTACACTAGCACCATTCTACACGAGAGGAACAATTTACAATTCTAACCAAAGCCAATTAATCTACAAACCTGCACAGTCTTTGGAGTGTGGGAGGAAACTGGAGCACCCGGGGAAGGCCCATCAGTCACAGGGAGAATGTACAAGTCAAGTCAAGTCACATTTATTTATATAGCACATTTAAAAAACAACTCTCGTTGGCCAAAGTGCTTTACATTTGTTATAAGAATAATATAAACAAACAAACTATATACATATAGCCCTCGCTCAGAGGACGTCAAGAAAGGCTTGGGAGTATAGATACGTTTATAGTCTTGACTTAAAGGAGTCGATGGAGGAGGCAGTTCTGATGGGAAGGGGGATGCAGACAGGATTGAGCCCGGGCCTCAGGCTCTGTAAGGCAGCAACTATACCGCTGTGTCACTCTTCCACCAGAGATAGAAAGGATAAAGGTTCTATTTGGTACACAAGGCCCTTGCGATGTAATATCTTCCCTCATAATATTCACCAGTCTATTTGGCCTGGTTATCCTTTGTTCCATCTTTAAAACTAAGCCACGCTTTTCTCTACCTGACAAAACAATGAAACGTGTTATTGTCTTTTCCATCCAGGTGTAAAGATCACCTTGCCTTTTGTTTGAAGAAGGGTCCCGACCTAAAATGTCACCTATCCATGTTCTCCAGAGATGCTGCCGAACCTGCTGAGTCACTCCAGCACTTGGTATCTTCTTTGTACTTGACCAAGACAATGCTCCATCACTGGGCCCAGGCTGTAACCGGAACCAGTGTTCTATCTACCGCTGATGCTACTATCTACCTCTGATGTCCCTCGGACTATCCTTGACCGGACTTTGCTGCTGTTACCTTGCACTAAACATTATTCCCTTATCATGTAAAGGGATTGATTGTAATCATGTATTGTCTTTCTGCTGAATGGTTAGCACGCAACAGAAAGCTTATCACTGTACCTCGTTCACGAGACAATGAACTAAACTGAAACTGAATTTTTTATCTAATGTTTCAATGGATTATTTATTTGATCAAGGCATCAAGCTAAAGGGAAATTAATTCATTTATTATTTGAGAAACAAACTGGACCTTTACAAAATAATCTGGAACGTGATGTGGTTGTTATTTCTGAAGTCTGAGATAGTGTGATTGAACATTGAAATCCAGTAGTTTCCAACCACTGCCCATCGTACCCTCTGCCCTCTCTCTCCCTTAAATGGGTCCAATTTAGAGAAGTTCCCGGCGAGTGCCACAGAGGGCCGTGGGACGGAGTGAAGGCCGGGCTGAGGAAGGGCCTCTATGAGGGGAGGAGATGCGACTGGGCCGAGGAAAGTACGGGGATAGAGGGGCAGGAGATGGAAGAGGGACCAACGTGACTCTCATGCACACTTTGTAACTGTCGGTGCCCTATCCGTGGTGACCCTGTGTATTGTATGTAATACAAAGAATTTCACTCTACCCAAGTACTTGTGACAATAAAGTATTCTTGAATTGTCACCTTCTGCACTGATCAGATTTGTGTCTCCAACCTGTATCTCCACCTTCCCTCTTCCCTTCTCTCCACCTTTCCACTAGTTATAGGAGCAGAATTAGGTCATTCGACCCATCCCCCACCGAGCATCAGTGCGTCCCTCAGCACGTACTCCTGCGGTCTGCAGCGGGCCAGTCGGCAACATTCCCCGACGGACATCTCGCTCCGCTGGGAGGTCAACTAAGCTCGGGCAGACTGAAGAGCGTCTTTCACCGAGGTGACCACACATGCTGCTCAAACTCTTCAGTTCTTCCAGCATTGTTTTTTGCTCCAGATTCCAGCATGTCTAGTCCTTCATGTCTCCACGTTGCACTGGTGATTCATGGCTCCTGTGGGGAGTATGTTGCTTCCTGCTGCCTCGTCTCAAGATATCAGCAATCCGATGTTTAGGAATTATTTTTGCGATAAAATACCCTTAAAACTTTACATTGTGTTGCAAAATGTAACGATACGATACATTATGATCGAACGTTATTCAACCCAGGAGGGAAATTGATCTGCCCACAGTCATAAAAACACAAAAACACAAGAAACATGTAATTAAAGTGACAAGTGGAAAGGATTGAGGATGTGATGTGGTAGAGCTGCTGCCTCACAGTGCCAGAGACCTGGTTCGATCCTGATCTCTGGTGCGGTTTATGTGGAGTTTGCACGTTTTCCCTGTGACCTCTTGGGTTTCCGCCCAATTCCCAAAGACATGTGGATTTATCGGTAAATTGCCCCAAGCATGTAGGGGATAACTAGCGTGAACTTGGGCCCACCGAGTCCCCACCGACTCAGTGGGCCGAAGGGCCTGTTTCCATTGCTGCATCTCTAAACTAAAATAAAAAGTGTAACAAATGACACACTATAGACATTAATTTAAGATATTGCTACTGCTCTGTGACCTTAGAAAAACAGTGTTTCATATTAATAGTTCCCTTGGATAAATATTTCAAAATATAATGGATATTGAAATGTATTTCCCCTAGAATAAATTTAATATTTCAGCTTCGATCTTAATCTTGTATCTACGTTTTAAACATAGACATGACCAATGTTTTATTCTGTAGACAAAAAGTTGGCTGTGTCCATATCGATTAAAAAAAATTATGCTACATTTATCAACAATTTCTTTCTATCAATATACCCAAAGTTAGAGAGAAAAATAACAAAGTCGTGAGTCAAATGTTAATGAATCAGAAGTACCAAAGAACAAGAGGCCCTGTTAATCCATGAGGTGTCCTTCACCAAGCACCAATGTTCTTATCCAGTGTTAATTTACTCGCACCACACGTCGTAATAAATTGTTAAATTTCCCCATCAAATAATGCCAATAAGTTATAAGCTGTCAGCTTATTCTCCTTGCAAGTGGATTTTCCATTCTCTGGTGCCTCGTCCTTGAGCTGAAAGCTTCACGCTGTTGATATTGAGCTTGAGGTGTGAGTGCGTGATAGATGCATCATCAGAGTTGCCATCTTCACACTACGTCTCTGGAATTGCAATGGTCACAGGCAACCTTCAATGCAGGATAATGGCAGTCAATATCCAAATATGAGGTTTGGAAATGAGAAGTCTGGAAAAGGCATCAGAAATTCTGGTTTCATAGCTTTTCGAAACACAAAATAATAATATGAATAGTAATGTTTTGGTAGTTTATTTGTTTACTAGGTTCTGGCTGGTGAGGATGTAGTAATATCATTACGGATATTCTTCTCCCGAGCAGGGGGGGTGGTTGTATTTGCAGAATTGGTGTTACATTCTGATTCCTTATTAGAATTACAGGCTGTCCTACAGGCATATAGAAAGAAATAACGTTATTAGAAGGTTAAAACGCAGGCTTTCTCTATTGTTCAAGATATAAGCTGCTGTAGGAAAAGCAGCATTAAGCTGGAAAGAGTGTAAAGAAGATTTGCGAGAATGTTGCCAGGACTCCAGGACCTGAAAGGACGGGCAGACCTTGGAGCATTGAAGACAAAGATGTGATCCTATGGAGGTGACTCAAATCATGATGGACATGGTAAATGCACACAGTGAAGAGGAAATAAAACAAATAGAGGGTACATGGTTACAGTAAATGGGGGAATGTTTAAAAAGGAGCTAAGGAGTAACGACTTCATTCAGAGGGTGGTGGTGTGTATGGAATGAGCTGCCAGAGAAAGTGGTGGAGGCAGGTCCAATAACATTTCCAAAAATGTGTAGGAAGGAACTGCACATGCTGGTTTAAACCGTAGATAGACAAAAAATGCTGGAGTAACTCAGCGGGACCGGGAGCATTTCTGGAGAGAAGGAATGGGTGACGTTTCGGGTGGAGACCCTTCTTCAAACATTTTGGATCGGAAAAGGTTAGAGGGATTATGGTCAAATGTGGGCAATTGAGACGAGCTTAGTTGGGGTATTTCAGTCAAAGTGGACCAGTTGGACCGAAGGGTCTGTTTCTATCCTGTGTGACTATTACAGTGGATCCTTTGTGAGATAATCTCTTGTCTCTGATGATGACCATGGTTTAGAATGGTGAATTCTGGTAATTGGAGTCTCAATAGGAAGGAAATATCTCTGGGAAATGTTTCTCATTAAACTTTAATGTATCCTATACAGGACCATGGCCCTAAATACAAGAGACTTTTCATCTCCGATTTGCAAAATCATTTGCAGTTTCAAAAATTAAAACGAGTCCTCTGTGTCCTGGAACACCAACTCTGCAAGGATTTATTTTTAGATTGAATTCTAAATCTATTTTCCTCCTTTTATCGGTTGTTGTCGTGGATACTTATCTGGAATGATTTTAATTATAGATTGCATTTTTCCAATTCATCACCAATTCACTTTTGTGAATATTTAAAATTGTATCTTTCTAAAGCAATAAAACAGTTGCATTTATTTGAAATTATTTTCCTTAAGGGCCTGTCCCACTTTCACGACCTAATTCACGACCTTTTTTACTCGTGGACATTTTGCATCTTGTTGAAAAAACGTCCCAACCTACTTGATGCCACGAGTACCTACGACTAGCATCACGACCTACCTACGGTCCACCTACGACCTCGTGATGACCATGCTGCGAGTATGAGTCAAGGGCAAACTCGGCAGAGGTCGTGAATTAGGTCGTGAAAGTGGGACAGGCCCTTAAGTGGGATGCAAATAGAAAGTTTCTTTCTTTTATATTATTTTTGAGCTCGATCTTTACAACCCAGCGGCATGAATATTGATTTTTTTCTAACTTCAAGTAACCCTTCCAGTCCTCCTCTCTCCGTCCCTCCCCCAACTTCATCATCTTGCGAATTTCACCGTTTGTATTCCTTCGTTATCACCTTGTCCCCAGCCAACAATGGAGCATTTTGGGCCTAACCTTTCCTGAGTCGTCAATGGAGGCTCCGGTTTGTTCTGTACCTTCCCATACCTCTGGTTTCCCCCTGCCTGACTCTTGGTCTGATCAAGGGTGGCACGGTGGCGGAGCGGTGGAGTTGCTGCCTTTCAGCGCCGGAGACCCGGTTTCGACCCTGACTACGGGTGCTGACTGTACGGAGTTTGTACGTTCTCCCCGTGACCTGCACGGGTTTTTTCCGAGAACTTCGGTTTCCTCCCACACTCCAAAGACATGCAGGTTTGTAGGTTAATTGGCTTGGTATTAATATAAATTGTCCCTGGTGTGTGCAAGATAGTGCTGGATCGCTGGTCGGCACGGACTCGGTGTGAGAAAGGCTTGTTTCCGCGCTGTATCTCTAAACTAAATATACTAAACAAAAGGATCTCTAGCCAAAACATCACCCATTCCTTCTCTCCAGAGATGCTGCCTGACCCGCTGGGTTACTCCAGCATTTTGTGTCTATCTTCAAAGATTCACCCCAGGTATTTTTTTTGATATTATTATAGCCTCCTCTAAATAGTGGCTATTTAATAATGGACTATAAAGACAACAATCATCACAAATTTATTATCACTGTTCTTTTCATTCCAATTGCTCATTGCATATTTATTCTCTATCTTTTGTGAACTGTTTTCCAAAATTTAGCAGAGTATGCTCAGTATTATGAAGTATTCATATTTTTCACCCAACTTCATTACAAATTATTTTATCCATTTTCAGGTGTTCTGAATGCAGATTTTAAAGGAATAATAATGCCCCACAAACACATGTTATTTTCCTATATATTTATGTTTAAATGAGACTGAGTAACTAGGTACCCATTTTTGCGGCATGGTGGCGCAGCGGTGGAGTTGCTGCCTTGCAGCACCGGAGACCCGGGTTCGATCCCGACCACGGGCGCTGTCTGTCCGGAGTTTGCACGTTCTCCCCGTGACCGCGTGGGTTTTCTCTGGGATCTCCAGTTTCCTCCTGCACTCCAAAGACGTACAGGTTTGTAGGTTAATTGGCTAATTAATTACAAATTGTCTCTAGTGTGTGTAGGATAGTGTTGGTGCTGGTCTGTACGGACTCAGTGGGCCGAAAGGCCCGTTTCTCTCAACTAAATTAAACATTTTAGATATTTAGCGCTCGAGTTATTTCACTGAAATAATAATAATGTGTCAGATATAAAGGCCAGAATTATTAGCTTTGTCCTTGAATATGTGATAAGGCCTTGATTCATGGACTAAATGGCCTTCTGTTGAAGAGAATAAAGAAAGACATAAAATGATGCAGTAACTCAATGGGTTAGGCAGCATCTCTGGAGAAAATGGACAGGTGATGTTTTGGGTCAAGACCCTTTTTCAGACTGATTGTGGGGTGGGGGGGGGGAGAAATGGGGATTGCTCTTGGTAAAGCCACCTTAACTTTAGCAATTTACCAACTTGCAGTTGCATCTGATCAGATTATTAATAATCATCTCAATAGCGATGAACTAAATATTAGTTTAGTTTCGAGATAAAGTGCGGAAACTGGCCCTCCGGCCCACCGAGTCCACACCGATCAGTGGTCCCTGCACATTAACATGACCCTACACCCACTAGGGACAATTTTACATTTGCACCAAGCCAATTAACCTAGTTCTCCAGCATTTTTGTCCTCCATAGATTCTGCCTCACCCGCTGAGTTTCTCCAGCGTTTTTGTCTACCTTAGATTTTCCAGCATCTGCAGTTCCTTCTTGAACATAACCTACAAACCTGTATGGCTTGGAGTTACTCGATGACTTTAACTGCATTTGATACAGATTTATAAAGTTGCCTCAACTTCATGCCAATGACTGTTGCAGAAAAATATCTAACACTTGCAAGTAAGAGAAGATAGTTATTATCAAAGCTAGCCCTGTAATCAGCTGAATGGCTTCCTATTGTGCTGTGAATTCCTTTGAGATGAAATGGAAGTTTTGATGCTGTAATTCCATGGGAGCTATGGTGGCAGTATTTAAGTTATAGTATTCGGAGCCTGGACTGTTGATGGGGAGATGTGAGCTCCATATCGATAGTAATATCTCCTCATCAATATTGATGGGGAGGTCAATAGAATTCCTCCAGGGCAACTGGTGAATTTAGATCCAGAAACTAACAATAAATCTGGAATAAAAAAATCTTAATAAAGTTCATGAAAGTATTGGATCACTGCAAAAATCTCTCTAACTAATGGGAAGGAAATCCGACACAAGCAAAATACTGCAGATGCTTGTAATCAGAAATAAAAGTACTAACTGCTGAAAATACTTGCGCGGAGAGGGAAGCAGTTAATGTTTCAGTTTGATATTTGATTTGAACCCCATCTTTTCTGATGTCCAATGGTGAGCTCATCTGATGAATATTTCGAGGACATTCTCTGATCTAATCAATATGTGGCTCCAAACTCATCAATGTAGTTGACTTTTAACTGCTCTCTGTCATTGAATCAGAAGGTGGTGGATATACAGGATGAGCTGCCAGACGAGGTACGATAACGGCATTTAAAAGACACTTGGACAGATAAATGGATAGAAAAGTTTTAGAGGGATATTGACCAAATGCAGGGAAATTGGACTATGGCTGCATGGACAAGTTGGGCTGAAGGGTTTGTTTCCATGCTGTATGATTCTATGACTGCATGGATAGGACAGGCTTGGAAGGATATGGGCCAAACGCAGGCAGGTGGGACTAGTGTAGTTGGGTCATGTTGGCCAGTGTGAGCAAGTTGGGCCGAAGGGCCTGTTTCCACGTTGTAGGAATCTGACTCTATGATTCTATATGTATGGACAAGGTAGCAAAAAGGGATGAGCAATAAATGGTCAAGCTGGTGCCGGGTCAGAGTAGGAGGTCCCGGTCGGCGGATGGTCGGTGAGGCAGCAAGGTTCGGCGAGCCCGGTGGAGTCTGAGTCCGAAACGTTGCCTATTTCCTTCGCTCCATAGATGCTGCCTCACCCGCTGAGTTTCTCCAGCATGTTTTGTCCACCTATGAGCAATAAATGGTGTCCTTGCCAATGACATTAGTATCCTGCCGGTGAACTGAACCAATGCTTCTGAAACAATAACAGAAAATGCTGGGAACAACCGACAGGTCGGGCAGCATCTGTGGAGAGAGAAACAAGGTTGACGTTTCAGATCAAAGACCTGCTGATTTATACTGTAGCATTTTCTGTTTTTGGAATCATCGAATCTGGGTCTGGAATGCTTCTCCTTGCTATTTGCCGTCATGACATTTTAACATGAGTGACACCACCTGTTGATGTTTATCAATCTGCTTTTGTAAATAAGCCTTTGGCAATCATTCTGTCAAATTGCAGTCAGTGCATTTGGATGACAATACCAGCAGCGAGCACTTCTACAATAGTTGCTTTGCGAAACTGGTTTCTTCCAGCGGAATCTGCAGAAAGAGAACTGGCACCAGTACAGCAGCTGAACCATTGATGTGCCGCTCAATCTGAAGCCAAGCACAAAGCGCTGGGGGCACCTCAGCGGGTCGGGCAGCATCCGTGGAGGAAATGAAGAGGTGCCGTTTTGGGTTGAGACCTTTTGTCAGAGTCTGAGGTTTAGAGATGGTGATTGAGGGATCAACAATGATACAGGATATAAACAGGATATTTCAGGGTGAATGTGCCTGCTCGTCAATTCAGGGCCAAGGAACCGGACACACCCACAGGAGAGGCAGGTGTTTCAAAAGAAATACCTCTGATCTCATCTGAGAAAATTGACATTATGTTGAGTTTGAGTTTAGTTTATTGTCACCTGTACCAAGGTACAGTGACAAGCTTTCGTTGCATGCTAACCAGTCAGCGAGACAAATGTCTATCATGAAATCCGGTGATAACTCACTGGAGTAAAAAAGAAATCCAGATCTCCAATACACGTAATGAATAAATTCTTCCATTTCAAATGAGCCAATATACTGTTTCAATAGACAATAGGTGCAGGGGTAGGCCATTCGGCCCTTCGAGCCAGCACCGCCATTCAATGTGATCATGGCTGATCATCCCCAATCAATACCTTGCTCATAACATTGCATTCTCTGTTCTGCAACCAGAAGACATTGAAAGCTCCTTGTGTTGGGGACTTTTCTTTCATGAGAAGCACATAAATAATTTTCAGAAGCTCAGTCTGAAGAAGGATTTTGTCCCGAAATGTCACCCATTCCTTCCATCCAGAGATGCTGTCTGTCCCGCTGAGTTACTCCAGCATTTTGTGTCTACCTTCGGAGTAAACCAGCATCTGCAGTTCCTTCCCATACATCTAATCTTCAGAAGAACCTTGCGTGCAACCATAGAAAGACAATACATGATTACACTCGAGCTGTCCACAGTGTACAGATAAAACAGATATCTGGTGAACAATAGATTATTGGGAGTCTTGCACAAGTCCTATCTCCACTCGTAGGCAGATGAAGTGTTCTCAATAAATACTCTTTCCAAACCCACATGGTCTTTGCCACCTTGTTGCTGTTGGTAAATCCACGTCGCCGTGTACCTTGCTTTGCAGCAGTTGCTCCACTTAAATTGTGCCTCATTAATTGTAACGTAATCTGGGCCAGGTTTTGGTTTATTGTTACGTGTACGGAGGTACAGTGAAAGCCTTTATTTCGCATGCTATCCTATCAGATCAGATAATATTATACGTAACGACAATCAAGTCCAAATCAAGTCCAACAGGTCTATCCACCTGTAGATTTATGGGCAGACAATAGATTTAGGAGGGTGGAGCAAATGTTCAGATGTCCATAAAATCCAGGAGCAGAATTAGGCCATTCGGCCCATCAAGTCTACTCCACCATCCAATCATGGCTGAGCTATCCTTCCCTCTTAACCCCATTCTCCTGCCTTCTCCCCATAACCCCTGACACCTGTACTAATCAAGAATCTTTCTATCTCTGCCTTAAACATATCCACTGACTTGGCCTCCACAGCCTTCTGTGGCATTGTATGGGAAGATCGTAGATCCTCCTCTGGGAAGAACATGCAAAGAGCCACCACACTCTGGCAACGGAAAGGTCGTAATAGGTGCTGTATTCATGCAAACTTTTCCTTCTTTACACCTCGATTGTTTTGCAGATAATTATGCATGAATAGATAATTTCGGTGTCAAGGCACTGATTTAGCCTGTGTACAATTTAAATGATACTGAATATACACAGAACACGAAATGAATAAATGTTATATTCTTTGGTTGGACGCAAGGCTCTTCTGAAGATTATGGATGTGCTTTGTCATGCTAATGAGTCAGGCAGCATCTCTGGAGGGAATGGAGAGATGATGTTTCAGGTCAAAGCTTTTTATCAGAGTCTTCAGTTTAGAGATGTTGAGTTCGGGATCAACAATGATATTGGATATTAAGGATAGAACAGCACTAATTGGAAGAGGACTTCTGGTTGCAAAACACAGAATACAAGTTTGTGAGCAGAATACAGTATTATGGCTCATTTGAAATTAAAGAATTTCTTCATTAGATGTACTGGAGATCTGGATTTCTTTTTCATTCCAGAGAGGTATCACCTGATGAAATGATGGATATTTGTTTCAAAGAATGAATGGAATGTGTCATTCCTATTGGGAATTAGAGTACAACTAGGATTTGAATCAAAGGAATTTCTTTGTTGACTCAAATTCTGCTTTCTAGTTTAAGGTTATATCTTCTCTACGCCAGTACTGTAATCTGTGCCAGACCGTGTATTGAAGATGGTATTGCATCAATAACTCCAAGCTGCAGAGTGTGTGTGTTCCGATCCGTCCCGACGTCGGGGTTTGGATTATCCCGACTAGAGGGCTTGTACATCGGGCCGTCCGTAGCGACGACTACGGGAGGGTTCATGGCCCCGACCACGGGTGAACCAAGGAGGAAGACTGACTGAACGTTATTGCCTTCCATCACAGTGAAGAATGTTGATTCCACTGTGGTGGATGTTTATGTTAAATGTTGTTGTGTGTTGTGCTCTATTTGATTGTATGGCTGCATGGTAACTCATTTCACTGAACCTCAATTTGTGCATGTGGCAGATAAATGTGAACTTGAACTTGAACGTTCACAGCCTTGCATTTTCTGGAACTAAATGCCAATCATTTAGTTCAAGGGCTGGCATTTGTCTTGTGTTCCTGCTTCTGTCCAATTGTAGACACAAGAAACTGCAGATGCTGGAATTCAGTGAGTCAGATGGCATCTCTGGAAGGCATGGTTAGGTAATGTTTCAGGGCGGGACTCTGATTATTTCTTTTCACCTTCGACTTGGCTAACAATGAACCATTTTAGTTTAGAGATACATCACAGATACATCCCTTCAGCCCAACAGATCCGCACCAACCAGCGATCCTCGCACATTAACACTACCCTACACACACACACACACACACACACACACACACACACACACACACACACACACACAAGCAACAATTTTTTTACATTTACACCAAGCTAATTAACCTACAAACCTGTACGTCTTTGGAATGTGAAAGGAAACCAAAGATCCCGGAGAAAACCCACGCAGGTCACGGGGAGAACGCACAAACTCCGTACAGACAAGCGCCCGTAGTCAGGTTTGTACCCGGGTCTCTAGCGCTGCGAGGCAGTAGATCTGCTACGACACCGTGCCATCTACATTTCCTTATCTGTTTTGATCTGTTGTTTTCACACCTCATCCTTCCATATCTCTAGACTCCCTCTCCCCTGGCTCTCCGTCTAAAGAAGGGACCCGATCCGAAACGTCACCTATTCCTTTTCTCCAGAGATGCTGTCTGACCCGCTGAGTTACTCCAGCTTTTTGTGCATATCTCTGACTATTTGGGGTTCAGTTTCAGCACCTTAACACCACACCCGAACAATAAACAGAAAATGGAGAAAATACTCAGCAGGCCAGGCCGCGTCTGTGGGAAGATAAATATTTTTTACGCCAGGACCTGTGAACAACTAAAACTTTTTGGAAAAAACTTTCATCAGAGTGCCGCCTCTGGAACTGAAGTTATAGTATAATATGTTTCTCTCTTGGTGCTTTTAAATCCCCATTTCTCTGTTGTCAAGTTAAATGAACAGAGGCATGGCATATGGATGAAGTCCAGAACACAGAATGCCAAGGTGATTCCTGTTTCCATTCTGAACAATTTTAGTTCCATTCTCCCACTGTGGACTGTGACAAACACCTGTTTAGAGCAAGACATGAATAAAGATTCAACTGCAGATTCCTCAATGGTGTTATATACCTCATTTGCCTCGGCTGAAATCTCCCTGCTATATTGCGGTCAGATATCTTATGGCCGAAGTCAAGTCTTGAATTTTATTTTGAAAGCAACCTCCTCGATTCTCGTGTGTCACCTGCCTTTCCCTTCAATTGTATACACGTGTGGACAAAGACTGCAGTGATAATATTGTCTATCCGCCTTGCACTACGAGGTGTTTCTGGCTGAGTCAACAAGGCTCTTCAACTTTCCTCACTGTCTGACAATCCTATTGTTAGGAAACGTTTTATTACGATGTAAGGAGGAGTAAGATACATGTATCCTGTTCTGCCATTCCTGTTTGCCTGCCATGCCCTGCAATCCATCAAGGCCATGGCTCATCTCCTACCTTATCGACAGATTCCTCTCTTGAATAGTTTGACACTTGCGTTGATATTCTCAGCTTGGCCTGGATTTGAAAATTAACCTGATTATTTTATCAGCTGATTATAACTGCGAATGAAGAGAACACTTGGTCTTATCGAACTCTGGCTGTTCACGGAGTGCTTTGCAGCCAACAAGTATGTTTTGATGTTTAGTTTGGTTTGGAGATGCAGCATGGAAACAGGCCCTTCAGCCCACCGGGTCTGCACAGGCCAATGATCATCCATACACTAGTTAAATCCTGTAGACAAGTTAATTAACCGACAAGCCTGTACATCTTGTTTGGCCTCCTGTACGCGTAGACTGAGCGATCGTTTCGCTGAACGACTTCGCCCAGTCCGCTAGGCCTACGCAATCTCTAAACCCTTGAATTCCCCCTCCCATTCCCACACTGACATTTCAGTCCTGGGCCTCCTCCACTGTCAGAGTGAAGCCCGGCACAAATTGGAGGAACAGCACCTCATATTTCGCTTGGGCAGCTTACACCCCAACGGTATGAATATTGAATTCTCTAACTTCGAGTAACCCTTGCTTTCCCTCTCTCCCCATCCCTCCCCCATCCTAGGTCTACTAGTTTCACTGTCCTGATTAATTTTACTGTTTGTGTGCCTCATTGCCACCTTTCCCTCATCCAACAATGAACGATTTCCTTTATCGTCTGCTTTGATCTGTTCTTTTCACACCTTGCATGTTCTTTGTACACTTCCATATCTCCTTTCCCACTCCCCTGACTCTCAGTCTAAAGAATAGTCTCGACCTGAAACGTCACCCATCCCTTCTATCCAGAGATGCAGCCTGCCCCGCTGAGTGACTCCATCATTTTGTGTCCATCTTCGGTGTAAACCAGCATCTGCAGTTTCTTCCTGCACAGTCTCTCCAGAATGTTCTATCTGAGTGCTGCCGTGATAGTCTTCCTGATTAGTAGCACAACTCTTCCACCTCTTTTGCCTCCCTCTCTATCACGGCTGAACCATCGAAACCCCAGAACATTGAGTTGCCAGCCGTGTCCCTCTCTCAACCATGTTTCTGCAATGGCCACAACAGCATAGTCCCAAACACTGATCCAGGCACTAAGTTCATCAGGTTTCTCCACAATACTCCTTGCATTGATAGGACAGCTCTCTCATCCCAGGGATTATCCTAGTTAATCTCCTTTGGACTGGCTCCAATACTACTGTATTCTGAGTTAGGTCAGTGGAACAAAGGTGTGCATAGTTCTCCAGGTGTGGCCTCACCAACACCCTACAACATAACAAACCTCCCTATTCTAAAGCTCCAAAAAATGCCAATGTGCACTTTGCCATCTTAATTATTTGTTTGATCTGCCTACTATTTTTTTGTAGATACAAGGAACTGGTCATAAGGTCATAGGTGCAGAATTAGGCCATTCAGCCCATCAAGTCTACTCCGCCATTCAATCATGGCTGATCTATCTCTTTTAACCCCATTCTCCCGCCTTCTCCCCATAACGTTTGGCACCTGTACTGCAGATGCTGGTTCACAAAAAAAAGACACAAAGTGCTGGAGTAACTCATTAGGTCAGGCAGCAACTCTGGAGAAAATGGATAGGTGATGATTTGACTAGAAACGTCACTTATCTCTGTTCTCCAGAGATGCTGCCTGACTTGCTGAGTTACTCCAGCACTTTATGTCTGGACTTTTTGTGATTCATAGAAAAGAACATCTCAATCCTTCTGAACTTCATTGATTAGTCTCTCTCCATTTAGATAATAATGTCCCTTTTGATTCCCTTTACAGAAGTGCCCAACCTCACGCTACAACCTCACATTAAACTCCATTTGCCAGGTTTTGTCCATTCTCTCAAATGATCCATATCCGGTAAATTTGCTGCCTTACAGCGCCTGAGACTCCAGTTCGATCCTGACTACAGGTGCTGTTCATGCAGAGTTTGCACGTTCTCCCTGTGACCACGTGGGTTTTCTCCGTGTGCTCCGGTTTCCTCTCGTATTCCAAAGACCTGCAGGTTCATAGGCTAATTGGCTTCTGTAAATTTCACTTAGTGTGTAGGATGCGAAAGTGGAATAACATCGATCTAGTGTACGAGTGATCAATGGTCAGCATGGACTCAGTGGGCCAAAGGGCCTGTTTCCATGCGATATCTCTAAAACTAAAAGTAAAACTGAAACCTGTTGCAGAACCAACATGTTCTCATCATAACGTGCCCTTCCACCTATTTTTCTATCATCGACAAACTTGGATACCCTGTATTTTATTTCTTACTCCAGGTTATTAATGTAATTAGTAAACAATTTAGTTCCAAGACATGATCTGGGGGGTTACTCCACGAGTGACAGCCCTCTAGCCTGAAAAGGCCTAATATATTCTAAAGGGCCTGTTCCACTTTCCCGAGTTATTCACGAATTCTCCTGAGTTATTCACGAATTCTCCCGAGTTTTCAAACTCGCCGAATGTTTGTAACAAGTCCGTAGGAGGCTGTAGGAATCTGTGGATATATCGTAGCGGCTCGTTATGCCAGCCGTAGGTACTCGGGGCTATTTTTTTACTCGTGGACATTTTTCAACATGCTGAAAAAACGTCCCAGCTCACCTGATGCCTACGGCTGGCATAACGAGCCGCTACGATATATCCACGGACTCCTACGGACTTGTTACGAACATTCTGCGAGTTTGAAAACTCGGGAGAATTCGTGAATAACTCGGGAAAGTGGGGCAGGCCCTTAACACTTTCTATGTGACAGCCTAGTCTTCAATCCGTGCTAACACAATTCTTTCACTGTATAGGGTTCTTAATTATACCAATTATCACTTCCAGTGTTACTTTTGACTGAAGAAATGTGTGTTGGCACATCAGTTTGAATGCACAAGTACTCTGGTACATTGGTGCGCCATTATATTGTTTACAGTGTACTATGTTTACATATTCTGTTGTGCTGCAGCAAGTAAGAATATAATTGTTCCATCTGCGACATATGACAAAACACTCTTGACTCCATGATGGATGAGTTTGCTCTTGCATTCCCTCTCAAAGTATTTCTGCATAGTTTAGTTTGGTTGAGAGATACAGCACAGAAACAGGCCCTTCGGCCCTCCGAATCCGCATCGACCAGCGATCCCCATCACGGGAAGAACGTGCAAACTCCGTACAGACAGCACCTGTAGTCGGGATCGAACCCGGGTCTCTGGCGCTGTAAGTGTTGTAAGTCAGATTGTTTTCCATGTCAACAAAGCTCTAATCTGTCCCTATTATAGATGGGAGGCTTGCTGTAAGTACAAAGTTCCATCGCTCTGAGCTCTCCAGGAGAGAGAGAGAATCAAAGCCAGTGCCTTAAATGGCTTTGAAAGAATGAGCTGGAGCATTTATACATTTCAGATTTAAGAATGAGAAATTACTGCCTATAAAGATGAAGGAAGCAGAATCAAATGTAACTTTCAAAAGAAAATTGTCTAAAGACGAAGGAAAATGTACATTTGTTGAGAAAATGCAAGAAAAAAGAACAGGAGATATTCCTTTCCAAGGGGCATTAGGGATGTGTGGGAAAGAACTACAGATGCTGGTTTAAATCGAAGGAAGACACAAAATGCTGGAGTAACTCAGTGGGACAAGCAGCATCTCTGGAGAGAAGGAATGGGTGATATTTTGGGTCGAGACGCTTCTTCAGACTGACGTTTCAGTGCCTGAAGAAGTGTCTCATCATGAAACATCACTCATTCCTTCTCTCCTGAGATGCTGCCTGTCCCGCTGAGTTACTCCAGCATTTTGTGTCCATCTTCAGTAACTTAATAAAGATGTCCTGTATGCTTCCTGGTGCAGATGCGCAATGTTTTTCTGGATGTAACAGGATTTTGTAAACTTTGAGAATTGTCATGGGGTATGGAGAGAAGGCAGGTACAGGATACTGAGTTGGGTGATCAGCCATGATCATATTGAATGGCGGTGAAGGGCCGAATGGCCTACTCCTGCACCTATTTTCTATGTTTCTATGTCAGTCTAAAAGGCAAAGCTTCGTGGAAATACATTTTCAGCTGTAAGCATCATTGGGTAAATCTTGACGTGTCCTTCTCTTAGTCATTATTGCTTAGCTTCTAAACACTAAGCATATCCAATGTCATAATTATCATAAATTTGTCCACTTCTAGTAACCAGCTCATGGACTTCATGCTATTGCAAGATAACTATACAAGGGGACAAACAGTGAATAGGAGAACATGTCTTTACTGTAATTCACAGCCATCGTGATCCTGAGGAACTCTGTGATGGAGCCACAGATTAATGTTCTCATTTCTTTAAGATAGCAATCTCCGAGCGTGCATTTAAAGAGCTGCTTTACAATTCAATGGCATGCCCTCTGAGGGGAACAAACTCTTTTAAACACGGGTGTGCTGACCACGTTTAATATGCCAAAGTTACAAAGCCACTGCCCTTGCCTTTCATGTGGGACAAATTCAGAAACTGAGCCGTCAAGAGCAATAGAGAATTGGAACTAAAATTACATTTGATTAATGGTTAAGGTCACAGCATTGCTTGTAACATCTCTTGCATTGAAAGTGCAGTAAACAATTGCATTTATACAAATATGATTCCATTATCCAAGCATCTTGAGTGCAATAAATAACTCTCGTCCACTGCCTGCTGTTTTGTGGAGAAGCTTCTTATGAAATTGCAGCCATGACCATTATCTTAACTTATAAAGTTAATGTTCCCTTGTTGGAACATGGGAGTCTATCTATTAAATGTGTTCTGCACCACAATGTTCCGTGCATCATTGCTGGGCAACTGTTGAACATGTCCTCTTGAATAATGACAGCTGGAAATAGTGCTCGAGTCAATACCTTTTAAAATGTAGGTTAATTTTATGCCTAAACATAACAGTGCACTAGTCTCCCTCAGGCCCTGCACTAAACTTATACTCTGTGTGAATCGAGAAGTAAATGTATCTGCTGTAGGAGAGTCTCTTTACCCAGACGTATTGTGTGCCCCTACATGTGTCCTGTATGTACCAATTGATTATTAGGGTGTGCCCAGCAACAAAGCCCATTTCGTACTGTTTACAGATCCATCGGTTTGCCACATTGATGTAGTTGTACCTGTTTTGCATCCATTGCATTTAGAGCCACGAAGTCAGACAGCACGGAAACAGGCCCTTCAGCCCACCTTTGTTTGTGCTGACCTTGAGCTGTGTGGCCGAGATAGCAAATCTCCAGATGGGCTGCGTGGTCCTGTGTAGAGAAGATTCCAGCTTTGAACTGCAACCCTTTGGCCAAGGGAGAGGAGCCAAATGCTGATGGACGCACGATGAAATTCGAGGATGGTCAAGTGTTCTAAATAGTTTGCGCGTAGGGCAGGAGGGAATTAGAGGTAGGGACAAGGGAGCCCACAGAGAGATTTGAGGAAAAAAGGATGAAAATACCTGTTGGCACACTGAGAAGAGGGCTCTGCATTCCACATCACATTTTGTTACCCTCTTCTTCTTGCCTATGGCGTGCAAGTTGTAGGCCCCAAAACACTACATCTATTTGTTTGTGCACGTCAGGTTCACTGCATTAGTCGAAATAAGGTGGACCATGTGAAGGTTGCAATCTCCCACCCCATTTTGTTACCATAAACTGCACAAAAACCGACCTCCATTCCATTGACTCCGTTTATGCTTCACGCTGCCTCACAAGGCCAGCAACATAATCAAGGACCAGTCGCACCCCGGTCACTCCCTCTTCTCCCCCCTCCCATCGGGCAAGCGGTACAGAAGTGTGACAACGCACACCTCCAGATTCACGGACAGTTTCTTCCCAGCTGCTTCTGGGCAACTGAACCTATCAACAGCCCGAGAGCAGTCCTGAGCTACTGTCTACCTCACTGGAGACCCTCGGACTATCTTTAATCGGACTTTACTGGATTTTATCTTGCACTAACCATTATTCCCTTTATCATGTATCTGTACACTTTGAATGACTCGATTGTAATCATGTATAATCTTTCTGCTGACATTAGCACGCAACAAAGGATTTTCACTGTCCCACGGTACACGTGACAATAAACTGAACCACAACTCCACACGAAGAGGGATGTTGATTTAAAATACTATTGCTTGTCATATGTGTTTATTGTACCAAGAGATGCAAAGAGTGAGATACTGCTCCAGCCAAGTGCAATTTATTTTTACAAGCACAAAGTACTGGAGGAACTCAACGGGTCAGGCCACATCTGCTGAGGGAAATGGACAGATGATGTTTCGGGTTGGGATTCGGGTACGCTTGGGACCAGTAACGGGCTGGAAAGTCTGAAGGAGGGTCCCTGCTGCCTGACCCGCTGAGTTCCTTGAGCACTTGGTGTTTTGATCACGACTCCAGCATCTGCAGTGTTTTGTGCCTGCAATTATTTTTTTTTACTGGTTGTACCAACAGAAGCTGGGTGCTGGAGTGACTCTGCCTCATTAGCTCCAGCAAGTCGGGTAGGATTCTGACCTCCGGCCCTGTCTGTGTGGAGTTTGCATGTTCTCCCTTGACCACTTGGGTTTGTTCAAAGTGCTCCGGTGTCCTCCCTCATCCCAAAGATGTGCAGATTGGTAGGTTAATTGTGTAGTGTAAATTGCCGTTGGAGTCGAGGTGTCTTGGTGGAATCGGTTAAGTTCAGTTTAGTTTATAGTCATGTGTATCGAGGTACAGTGACATGCTTCTTGTTGCCTGCTAAAGGGCCTGTCCCACTTTCACGACCTAATTCACGACCTCTGCCGAGTTTGCCCTCGACTCATACTCGCAGCATGGTCGACAAGGTCGTAGGAGGGCGTGGGTTGGCCGTAGCAGGCCGTGATGCTAGTCGTACGTACTCGTGGCATCAAGTAGGTCGGGGCGTTTTTTCTAGCTTGATTAAAATTGTCCACGAGTAAAAAAGGTTGTGAATTAGGTCGTGAAAGTGGGACAGCCCTTAACTAGTCAACAGAAAGACATGATTACAATCAATTAATTTACAGTGTACATATACATGTTAAGGGAAAAATGTTCAGTGCAAGGTAAAGCCAGTAAAATCTGGTCAAGGATAGTCCAAGGGACATCAAAGAGGTATCTATAGTAGTTCAGCACTGCTCTCTGGTTGTGGTAGGATGATTCAGTTCCCTGATAACAGCTGGGAAGAAACTGTTCCCGAATCTGGAGGTGTGCCCGAATCTGGTGGTTTTCACACCTGTACCTTTTGCCAGAGGGGAGAGGTGGGAAAAATAAAAGATAACTAGTGTAAGGGTTAGTGTAAAAAGGTGCTTGATGTTTGGATGCACCATGGCACCAAGGCCCAGTACAAATTATATTGTTAGGTGTGTACTTTGTGACACGATGATGTATGGCTCCTGATGTTTTCCCTGGGAGGCAAAAGACTTCTCCACCATCAAGTTAAAATGAGTAGTCGTTTCATGCTTCGTCGCTCAAACTGCTGGGGTAAGAAGGCTGGCACGTTCTTGTGAGAACCTTTGGAAATTGGCCTGAAGGAACGGTGTGTGCATCAGAGAGATGCAGTTGCTGGGAAACTGAAAAAAACACACAAAGTGCTTGTAAACTCAGCAGATCTGACAGCGTTTCAGGTTGATGAGCTTTCATCAATGCCCTGAAATACGTACTCCATTTTTTTTCACTCCCCACGGATGCTGGCAGGCCTGCTGAATTTACCAGTGAAGATAGACACACAATGCTGGAGTAACTCAGCGGGTCAGGCAGCATCTCTGGATAAAAGGAATAGGTGATGTTTTGGGTTGGAACCCCTCTGCACAGCGTTCTGCAGGCAGTTTTTTTCCAGCATTACGTGTTTTTATCCCATCAGGTGATTCTGTTACAACTGGGAGAAGGGGACCAAATGCGTTAATTAAGATCGAAATTGGGGCAGGCACAAGCTCGAGGGGCTGAGAGGGTCGGCTCAGAGCATCCAACCCTGCAAGGCCAGGTACTGGGTGATGGCTTCAGTCGTGCCCACATAGTGATTGATGTGGGTCTGTGGTTCCCTGCATTGTTTGAATAGGCAAGTGTGCATCATTGGGAATGTTGTCACAGCTGCCGGCTTCAATAGCTCCTGACAATTCCAGCTTGCTCTCACCCTGCTACATGCTTTAATACAGTGGGAAAACTCAATGTCCTCCAGCCACAAAGGCAAAACCTCCAAAACTCATTAAAAAAAACACACACACACACACACTATGTGTATATATATATATATTATATGTGTATATATTTATTTATTTAAATGTGGACTTCTATATATCGGCGAAACCAAGCGCAGACTCGGCGATCGTTTCGCTGGACACCTCCACTCAGTCTGCCTAGGCCTATCCAATCTCCCGGTTGCCAAACACTTTATCTCCCCTTCCCACACTGAACTTTCTGTCCTGAGCCTCCTCCATTGTCAGAGTGTGACCCAATGCAAATTGGAGGAACAGCACCTCATATTTTGCTTGGGCAGCTTACACCCCAGCAGTATGAGTGTTGATTTCTCTAACATTGTAACCCTTGCTTTTCCCCTCTCTCTGTCCCTCCCCATCCTAGTTCTCCACTTAGTTTCACTGTCCTCCCGATTAATTTTACTGATTGTATGCCTCCATGTCACCTCTCTCCCCCCCCCACCCAGCTAACAATGAACCATTCTACATTTCCTTGAACATCGTCTGCTTTTATCTGTCGTTTTCACACCTTATCCTTCCATATCTCTAGTTTCCTCTCCCATGACTCAGTCTGAAGCTGGGTCTTGACCCGAGATGTCACCCATTCCTTCTCTCCAGAGATGCTGCCTGTCTCGCTGAGTTACTCCAGCTTTCTCAGCTCCACCCGTTCCCCTCCGCACAGGGTGTCCAAAGACGAGGATGGTGGGTGTGAAGTGCAGCCAGAAGGCAAGGAGCAGCCCCTTTAGTTATTGGAACAGGGGCTGCAACCTCACACACTCCATGTAGACGTGGAACACACTTTGTAAACCCCATCGCCGCCACCAGAGGGTGGTAATGACACTGTACCAGTTGGTGATGTCTTGTACACAAGACGCGCTCCCAGTCTCCACCTTCCAATTCATTACTGACATGGAACTGAATATTCCAAGCATGAGTTACAAAATCATATTGCTTCCAGAAACTACCAATGCATGGGCCATTTTTCTTTGCTGAAGGACATTGGAGTCACCGTTTATAATCGTGCATCAACAGTCTGTCATTTTCATTTTACAGCTGAACTTTTAGTTCAGAGCCTTGTTTCTGTCAATGTTGTCGTGGAACTACAATACTTTAAAAAGAGTAAAACCCATCGTTTTAAAAATATATATATATTTCTAGATGCGTAACGTGATGGGTGAATATTTTTTGTTAAAAACTTAAACCCGTGTTAACTCACAAAGCGGATTGGAAAGATGAAGTCGGTCGCCGTTACAACCTTTCAATACCATGTGAGATTTAAATCTCCTTCCCTTTAAAGCCCGGCTCCGTCGCCAGTTCCTGACGGGAGAATTGGGACCTTGTTACTAATGGGAACCAAGCATGTTAGTCTTCTGAGGAGAGGCCATTGATTGCAACATGGAATCCTAGTTGTACAGCAACTTGTATCCAAGCCGCCTAATAACCCCTTGGGATATTGAATACAAAGTGCTGGAGGAACTCAGGAGGTCGGGCAGCATCTGAGGAGGGAATGGATCCCTTCTTCAGACTAATGAAGTAGAGGGGAGAAAGCTGATACATAGAACAACACGGAGCAGGAACAGGCGCTTCGGTACTTGGTGTTTGAGCTGAACATTATGCCATTGCCTCCTCTGCCTGCATGCGATGCATATCCCCAATTCCCTGCATATCCACATACTTAGTTAAAAAGTCTCTTGAACACCACCACTATCTTATCTGCTTCCAGCACCACCTCTGGCAGCGAGCTCCAGGCGCCCAGTGGGTGAAACAAAACTTGCCACGCTCATCATTAAACCTTGCCCCTCTCAGCTTAAAGACATGCCCACTAGTCTTTGACATTTCCATCTTGGTGAAAAGGGTTCCGACTGTTTACCCTGTCTTCACCTCTCATAATGTTACATTTTCCATCGGGTCTCCCCGAGGGACGGGGGGCAAGAACCAGCTGGCACTCCCCGAGAATAGGCTCTCCTCCCCTCACCTCCTCTCCCCCTCCTCTCCTCCTCCCCTCACCAACCATCTCCCCTCTGCCCCATCACGATGAGAATCTCCTCCGGTCCATTTCCCTCCACAGATGCTGCCTGACTTTGTGGGTGTATCTTCGCTCCAGATTCCAGCATCGACTGTGTCTCCATCCGTTTGGTAAACATCGCATCTCACGGCACAGTCAACCCATTGGTTCAGCGTGAGCAATGGCTGGTGTCCGCACTTCACGATTGTTAGTCTATTAAACGTAAATTAAATGCTGATCCCCCTCCCTCCCTGGGTATTGAGAGGAGATACATGCCCTGCAACTCATCCGATTAGAGTATTTAGGGGGGGGGGGTTACACTGTATTACACTGTATTACACTGTATTACACTGTAATACACTGTATTACACTGTATTACACCACCCACCCCGCTCCTCTCTCTGTGTCTCCCTCTCCGCCCGGCTACATGTAACATGGTACTACATGGTATTAACACAGCCACCTCTAATTCAAACCCACACCATCTGTGCTCGGCGTTGGAGTCGGCGCTGTTGAGGAGGGGAGGGGAGAGGAGGGGAGGGGAGAGGGGGGGGGGGTGGGGGAGCAGTAGCAGAATCAAACGCAACAGATCGCCTGAATAGGAGGAGATTGTGTCATTTTTTAAACCTGAGGATGAAATGTAGAAAAAAATGAGGGCTCGGTTTATAGAGGGGAGCAGGGTCTTGTGTCTATGTGTGTGTGTGTGTGTGTGTGTGTGTGTGTGTGTGTGTGTGTGTGTGTCTGTGTCTGTGTGTGTCTGTGTCTGTGTGTGTGTGTGTGTGTTTATCCGCCAGAGGATGGAATTGGGACGAGAGGCTTAAAATGATGCCACCTATCTTGCGCTGCGTCACGAATACGAGCTGAAGCAGTCGCTGGTTGGCAGAGAAAGAGAAAGAGGGGGAGAGGGAGTGTGAGAGAGGGGGAGGAAGAAGAGCAGGTCGCTGACTATCTGTGCACCCGTCCAGCCCCGCCTCTGTCCCGGCCAAATAACACGGCTTCACCTGGGATCGCCGCCCGTGCGTGTGTGTGTGACTGAGACACGGCTGGGCAAGACTCACCGCCACCCATCGCTCAGCGGAGGAGACGGGCAGAGCGCCGCCTCCACAAATACTCCTTCCCCGAGCAGCCAGAAGGAAGGAAGCAGTTTGGTTGACTCTCTTTCCCTGGATTATAAACCTGATTTGAAGGGGAATTTGCGCTGGAGATTATTAATCGATTCTTGCGTCAGTGACAGGCAGAGGCAGAGGCTGAGGCTGAGGCGAGATTCCTTTCTGTTGGAGGGAAGGATTTTACACGGCGAGGAGGGGAGGCTGTTTGTTTGCAACCCCTCTTCCCTTCCCCTCCCCCCTCTTCCTTTCCTCCTCCCCGCTCTCCCTCCTCCTCCCCCGGCTCTTCGGCCCCTCTAGGTACGGCTAGCATGGCCGTGAGCCGGGCGGAGAGGCGCGACTGCCTCTCGCCCTGTCTGTCCCCATGCTAACCATGGCCCGGGCCAACGCGTCCTCCAGAAGAGACAACACCGTGTTCAACATGGAACCCGTCATCATCCCCATCGACGCCGAGATGATCTGTGACAGCAGCGACCAGCGCATGTGGTGGGCTTTCCTCGCCTCCTCGATGGTCACCTTCTTCGGAGGACTCTTCATCATCTTGGTGTGGAGAACCGTTCAGTACTTGTGGGCCGTCTGTTGCCACTGCGGCTTCAAGAGCAAGGTAACCCCCCTCCCCCCCCCTGGAATCCCCTTCCCCCCCCCCTCCCCACTCTCCCCCAACCCTTCCCCCTCGCCCCCTCCCCGTCCACCCCTCTCTCCCACCTTCTACATTGGGGTGAGATGATTCCTGGATTGAAAAGTTCCAGAGGCTCTGGGCACAGATACGGAGTGGGAGGGTGTGTCGAGGGCAATGGGGCCAAATTGAACTAGACTAGTGGACGGGAATGGGCCGAGTGGCCTGCTTCCATGCTCTGCATCTCTATGGCTGTGGGAACCGGGAACATAAGAGGCCTGGTGTAAACAAGCCATGTTCATGTCGATGGATGGGGTAGGATCGAGGGACCGAGTGGCCCGCTCCTGCTCCTTTGCGATGTGTCTATAAGGATGGGCTCTAGGTATAGGCTCCACTCGGCCCCACAAGGCTGTACACTATGAACATTCTCCGGCTGACCCCATCAACTTGAGGTGTTGCTGTGTCTCCTCGTCGCCTGTACAATATGCAGCAGGTTGCTTGTTATAAAAATAGTTTTTCTTTGTGCTGGTGTCAATAAACGGAATTGTGATAGCTGCTTGCCGAGAGGGGTGAATGTGGTGGGAGAGGGGTTTGTGAGGGAGGGGATGGGCTGGGTGACCGGCGGCCACAGAGCCTGCACACTCTGGTGGGGGCGAACCTGTGGATCAGGTCAGGTCGGGACCCATTGAATGTGTGCGCCGGTGTGGGACAGCTCCCGGGGTGTATTTCCCTGTCTTGTTCTATGTGTCGGGCAGATCTGAGGGGTGGGGGGGGGGGGGGGGGGAATGTGCCCTGTGGTAGAAATAAACATTGCGAAGGTGGTATCTCCAACGCTTCCACACCCCCCAGCGCTGCTCTAGGCTCTTTGGGTTGGAGACCTTGACCCAGATCGTCACCCGCTGAGAAACCAAACGCTCATTGCAGGTGAGCCCAGCCTGTATGTGGAGAGATCTCTGATGCGCTCCCTCCATGGCGAGCGCGCAGTGTGTGTGTGTGTTTCCTCCTCCAGCCTCTTCAAACAGGCGAGCGGCACAACACAGTTCAGTTGGAGATAGACACAAATTGCTGGAGCAACTCAGCGGGACAGGCAGCGTCTCTGGAGACAAGGAACGGGCGACGTTTCGGGTCGAGACCCTTCTTCAGACTTCAATCCCAATCCCTTCCAAACAGAGATGCTCCCTGTCCCGCTGAGTTACTCCAGCATTTTGTGTCCATCTTCGGTTTAAACCAGCCTCTGCAGTTCCTTCCTACACAGTTCAATTGGAGCGCTGGAAGAAGAAACGCTTGCATTTCTGTAGCGCCTGTCACGTCCCATTCGCAGGTCGCCTCAAAGCGGTCTAGATTTTGTGACTAATTCAATTAACAAGGCAGCCCGTTTTGGCACAGCAAGATGACACAAGTTGCAATGAGATAATAATGTCCAGGTAGACTGCTTAGACTTCTGTACTGAGGGATAACTGCTGGTCAGAACTCCTGAGTTCATGAGTCAGAGGAGCAGAAGTAGGCCATTCGGTCCATCCAACCAACCTACCCCACCACTCAATCATGGCTGATCTACCTTTTCCTCTACATCCCATTCCTGCCCCCCCCCCCCATAACCCCTGACACCCTTACCAATCAAGAACTCTGAGGATACCTGCGTTCATTTTCTGTTCAGTTTAGTTTAGTGTCATATGCACCGAGGAACAGTCAAAATCTTAATTGCGTGCTATCCAGCCAGCCGAAAGACAAGGCGTGATCACAAATGAGCCATTTGCAGTGTACAGATACATGATAAGGGAATAACGTTTAGAGCAAGGTTAGGCCAGTAAGGTCCGATCAAAGATAGTCCAAGGGTCACCAGTGAGGTAGATACTAGTTCAGGACTGCTCTCTGGTGGCGGTAGGATGGTTCAGTTGCCTGATAACAGCTGGGAAGATACTTCACAGTGCTGTGCTAGAGGGGTCTTTCACATTCACTGCCGCACCTTGTGGGGCTTCTGTTCCACATCTGGTGTGTAGGACACAGATCTCCCTCACGATTTCACTGGACGGTCTGCCTAGACATTGTCACAGAGAGAACCAATCCACCGGGTCTATGCCAACCAGTCCTACATAAGCCCCATTTTTATTCTTCATGTCAGAGGAACAGAATTCGGCCATTCGGCCCATCAAGTCAACTCCGCCATTCAATCAAGGCAGATCTATCTTTCCCTCTCAACCCCATTCTCCTGCCTTCTCCCCACATTCTCTCCATATTCTCAACAAATTCTGTCACAACCACCCCTCTCAGATTCTATCACTTACCCACATACTCGGGCAATTCACTGTGGTCAGTTACCAATTTACACGTCTTTGGGATGTGGGTGGAAACCGGGGTATCCGAAGTAAACCCATGTAGTCACACCGGGAATGTGCAAACTCCACACGAGCGGCACCCGAGGTCAGAATTGAACCGGCATCACTGTCATAATGAGGTAGAGGCACTGTACTGCCCCATATCATTGTATTCAAGTCTCTGGAGCACAGCTTGAACCTTCTGTCTCTGGAGAACATCATTCGCTGAGTATTATAAAGCACAGGCGACATTCTTTTATAATCCTCATTGGGTCAGAGTGACAAAGGGGGGAAAGAGGGTCAGGTCCCAGTTTTTTCACTGCTTTGCTCTGGTTTTCGACTCTTAGAGAAAAGGAAAGTTGCAGTCGTTTCCATATGTGTTGCATTTCAAAATTGCCCGTAAACTAGGGGGATGCCAAAGATTGCAGATGCTGGAATATTGTGTAGAACGCAAAGTGCTGGAGTAATTCAGTGGGTCAGTCAGGCATCTTTGGAGGACATGGATAGGTGATGTTTTGTGTGGGGACCCTTTGTAATATTCAAGGGGAATCTGTTGAGTCCCAACCTGAAACGCCACCTATCCATGTCCTCCAAAGATGCCTGACTGATCGGATGAGTTACTCCAGTATTTTGTGTTCAAAGAAAACAAACTGTTTGAGAAACTCAGTGGGTTAAGCAGCATCTGTGCAGACAAAGGGGTAGTTGACATTTCTGGTCTGGTGCTGTGGACAAGGACTATGCTGGTATCATTAAGGCTGTGTGTTGGCAATGCTTTAGCCAAGAAAAGTTGAGATAATGGGGTGATTTCCCCCGTCAATTAAATTAGATGTCCATAATGATATAATGTCATGATTAATATCTAAATATCCTCCACTAACTGCATTTTGTTCTAGTGTAATTATCATGCTATTATTGGGAGAAATCTTGTAGCTTTCTCCTCTCCTTAAACAGAGTTTGTTTACTGGGTAACTTCACTTTGTTTGAAGGACATGAAACTTTGTCATAAATTATACAACCCACCCACCTCCGATGTATTGGATCACATAATGTCAATGGTTTTATGAAAATTAAATACATGCATTTAAATACAATGCAAATTATGCAACATGCGTTCGACAGGTCCAATTTTGATTCATATTTAATTAAGTACATTTTGTAAAAGTATTGCTTTTTATCGTGACAGGTAAAGGGGGAGGCACAGTCGTCAGGCTCACCCCCAGCTCTGTCATGTCAGAAGTGATAGGAGCAGAATTAGGCCATTTGGCCCATCGAGTCTACTCCGACATTCAATCATGGCTGATCTATCTCTCCCTCCTAACTCCATTCTCCTGTCTTCTTCCCATAACCCCTGACACCCTTACTAATCAAGAATCTATCTATCTCTGCCTTAAAAATCTCCATTGAATTGTCTACCCTTGTGCCAGTAAACAAGGCACTGAGCTGGACAGAGAGAGGCACCTTCCCTGTCAGCCACACCACAACTCATTACAAGTAGATTAGTGAAAAATACATTTAGACAGAATGGCAGGTTTTTTTTTTCTGTGAACAGTAAACAGTCCAAGAGGTGAAATGAGAGCAACATCAATATTGCTTGTATTCTAAGCACATTTAGCCGAGAGAGCTTGAACACTGGAATATGGATCTTGGTGCTGTTTTAAGTTTGGAACATTTCTTCTCGTCTCTCTAATTACATTTGGGGGGGAAAAAGGCACAGAGAATGGATTGCGGAGTTAACACACAAGATTAGTGAGCAGAGTTAATTGGTGTCAGCTCAGCTGTGAGGTCGTACTCTTGCTTGGAAACTCTAGGCTTTCATTTCTCCCAGAATGTGAGACTGTACATTCAGTATTCCGGCAGTGTTGCACATTAATGATACCGATCTGGTGTCACGTAGCATGGAGAGAAGCTCTCGTACCCACCATGTCTACGCTTACCATCAATTGCCCATCTACACTAATCCTGTTTCCCAGTGCAGATTGCAGCCTATATTATTGTGCACCTTACACCTGTTCACTGTAACGGTACAATGCTCTCACACTATATCTTGAACTCGGGTATTGTTCTCTTTGCAATACCTGTTGTACTTTGTGGCTTGATGTATAAAATGATTTAACTGTATTGCATGCAAACAAATCTTTTCATTATACCTCTGTACACATGACAATAATAAACCAATAAATGATAAACTCCAGTACTGAGGTATTACAGCTGCCCGGTCCAATAGGGTTTGGGTAATATGAAATGTTGCAAGATAAAAAGTGTTCTTTAGTTTAGAGATACAGCGTGGAAACAGGCCCTTCAGCCCACCGAATCTGCGCCAACCAGCGATCCCCGCACACTAACGCTATCCTACACACACTCGGGACAATTGACAGTTATACCAAGCAACTTAACCTACAAACCTGCACGTCTTTGGAGCGTGGGAGGAAACCGGAGACCCTGGAGAAAACCCACACAGGTCACGGGGAGGATGTACAGACAGCACCCGTAGTCAGGATTGAACCCGGGTCTCTGGCGCTGTAAGGCAGCAACTCTACCGCTGCGCCACCGTGCCGCCTGTTCTGGCATCATCTTTCTGGTGCTACCATCTAGATCAGATTAACTCCTCTCAGCAATTTGTGGGACATTGTGTGCTCAATTGGCTGCTGCTTCTGTGTTCGCGCAAGGATTGCATTCAGCAATGTAAAGCACAGAGGTGTTTCTGAGATTCTGCTGGACAATTGCACATGTGCAGGTCTGTCTTTCATGGCTTCCATTCAACAATAAGGATGTGGAAAGGATGTTTTCAGTAATGGGAGAGTCTAGAACCAGAGGGCACATCCTCCGAATGAAAGGATGTATTTTCAAAATGGAGAAGATGAGGAATTTGTTTAGTCTGAGGGTGGGGAGACTGTTGCATTCATTGCCATAGATGGATGTGGAGGCCAAGACATTGGGTATTTTTAAAGCAGAGATTGATAGGTTCTTGATGAGGAAGAGCGTCATTGTGGCCAAGGCAGGAGTAGGGGGTCAAGAGGGAAAAAAAGATTTTACACTGTAACTTTAATGCTCCAATGCAATAACACTATATTCTGCACTCTGGTATCATCAGTTCACTTTAGTTTATTGTCACGTGTACCGAGGTACAGTGAAAAGCTTTTGTTGGGTGCTATCCAGTCAGTGGAAAGAGAATACATGATGACAATCAAGCCATTTACATTGTATCGATACATGATAACGGAATAACGTTTAGTGCAAGGTAAAGCCAGCAAAGTCAGAACCAGGATAGTCCATAATTGAATGGCTGAATGGCCTAATTTTGCTCCTATGTCTTATGGTCCTCTTGATCTTATAAAAGGAAAGTAACAATAAATGTATCCTCTCAACTAAATCTGTAAAAAATTAAAATGCAGCAAATACCTGCCAGGTCAGGCTACATTAAGCAGTGAGAAAAGGATTAACATTTTAGATCATACATTCAAATGAAAGTCATTGACCTGAATCATTGACTTTGTTCCTTCTCCAGAGATGCTGCCTGACCTGCTGAGTAGCTCCAGCTTTTTCTGTTCTTTAAATTTCCTAAACCTAACACTTGTGGTTAATTTTGGTGCAGAATAGGCAAGTCTGTTAAGGTGGACCCATGGCTGACATAGCCCTTGATCAGTGGGTTAATGAAGCACAGCTTGAAAAAGTTGCACGTTGCCAAAGAGAAAGGAATATTTCCAGTTTAGCCACATTTACTACCAGCGAGAACTGTCAGGGTGAATTAAGCTTGGGTCTGGGGGAGGAGAAAGCTCTCACTAGCCCATATGGTTAGTCTGCAGCCTCTGACATGGTGTGCTATTTCTGGTTGCTGCTCCAGCCCGCTGTGTGTCTTGCCTGTGTAAATCCCTGCTGCCAGCTTGGGATCAGTTACGCTCCCTCCCCAACAAAATGTGTAGGAAAGAACTGCAGATGCTGGTTTACACCGAAGATGGACACAAAATGCTGGAGTAACTCAGCGGGACAGGCAGCATCCCTGGCGAGAAGGAATGGATGACATTTCAGGTCGAGACCCTTCTTGAAAAACAACACCTCATATTTCACTAGTGCAGCTTACAACCCAGCGGTATGAATATTGATTTCTCTAACTTCAAGAAATCCTTGCTATCCCTCTCTCTCCATCCCTCCCCCACTAGTTCTACGACTAGTTTCACTGTCCTTCTGATTATTTTACTGATTGTATGCCTCATAGTCACCTTCCCCTCAGCTAATAATGAACCATTCTACATTTCCTTGATCACCGACTGCTTTGATCTGTCGTTTTCACACCTTACCCCTCCATATCTCTAGCCTCCATTTCCCCTGACTCGCAGTCTGAGGAAAGGTCTCGACCCGAAACCAAAGATCCTATAGCGAGCAAGATAGTCCACTCGACGAAAAAGATGTAGTACGGTCATGGGCAGATTCATGGGTAATTTAAGGCCCCATTTCCGTAACCGGCTTCCGTCTCCACACCAAAGATCCCATAGGATACTAGTGCGGAGACGGAAGCCGGTTACGGAAACATCCTCGAAAAAATAAAAGTTATTTGGTAAAAATCTTCTCCTCATTTTCAGAATTTTAATTTATTAACACAAACTGTTCCCCCGCAACGTTGATTACACTGCGGGTCGGTTCCGGTTATGGAAATGGATGAAAAAAAGGCCCACGTTCCGCTCTGTTGCGTACTACACGTCAGCCCATTGCATTTAGAAGGAGTGGTCTATCTTGCTCCGCTATAGGATCTTTGCCCGAAACGACACACATTCATTCTCTGCAGAGATGCTGCCTGTCCTACTGAGTTACTGCAGCATTTTGTGTCTATCTTTGAAGATTGTTTGTCGACTCTAGTTCACCAAGGTTGCTGGCTGGAAGCTGCCTGTCTGAAGATGCCCAGGTCTTCCTTCCACAAATACAGCCTGAACCAGAGTTCCTCCTGTCTTTGTTTTTCACACATTATTCCCCCAATATCTGCCATTAATGGTGCTTATCTAAATAACAAACACTATTTGAAACAATTTTGGTGACTTTAACTCTTTCAAAATGATAAATTATAATGTCTATTAACTAAAAGCATATATAAGAAATTGTGAAACTCTGTATCTTTGGGTGGCTACTCGGGGAGCACTGAGTGTATTGGTAAACTCTCTGTACTGGTCCCCGCCACCTCCGTCATGACCAATTGAGTAAAGCTTGGCTTGGTTTTCTATTAGCCCTTTGTGTTGTTGTCTGTTTTAAGTAGCGAACTTTATCAATTTAACCAGAGAGAAAGATCTAGTTGAAGTTGATACCCGAGTGAGTAAGGGAAAGGCTTTCGACCTGATTTTATTTTCAAAATCGAGAAATAAAATGTAGAAACAAAGAACTGCAGAAGCTGGTTAGATCTGGCAGATGGTGGGTCTGAAGAAGGGTCCTGACCCAAAACATCACCCATCCATGTTCTCCAGAGATGCTGCCAGATCCGCTGAGTTACTCCAGCACTTTGTGTCCTTTTAAGAAATAAATGACTCGGTTACTTGGAAACCAGACATAAAGTGCTGGAGTAATTCTATGGGCGAGGCAACATCACTGGAGAACATGGATAGGTGACGTTTCTGCTCAAGACCCTTCTTCAGACTGGGGAAGTCTGAAGAAGGGTACTGACCCAAAACGTTGCCTAAATATATACTCAAGAGATGCTGCCTTACCTGCTGTGTTACTCCAGCAATTTGTGTCTTTTTTTGTAACCAGCACCTGCAGTTCCTTGTTCCTAACCTCTTTAGTTGTATGGGTTTAGTTTAGGGGGTCAAACACTCTCAAGGTTTCTTGCTTCATGTTGATTTAAAGTCAGGAGACGTGAGTGAGATGCAAATTTATGTTTATTATTTATGCATGAGTTATTTGGGCTCTGGATGTGTATAATATATTTGGTAATTCTATATTAATGCATCCACATCTCTGACGTTAGATCTGACAGTGCAGTAACTCTAAACAATAATGAGGCATCGGGCTGTTAATGAAATCCATCCCACGACGAGCTTAATGTTTAGTGACAACTCTCTTGGGCGGTGTGTTTGATGGGGTAGAAATCTGTTCTTGTTTGCTTACACTGAATGTGTCTGACATGATATTGGTTCTGCTGTGTTCTCTTCCATTGAAGTCACGCATTTGGTTCCTTTGAAGTTGAGGGGTTTGGAATTTGGAAGTGGTGTACACTTATAACCATGGGTGTCCATGTAGGTTCAGCATAAGAGGCGCAAGGAAATAATTTGATCTCTCCTCTCCTCCTGGTTGTTGTTGATGATCTCTTCTGCTGTAAATGTCCTTGAGGCTTTTCACGTGTCGGAGATGAGAAGTTGTGATGAATGGTCCAAAGTTCAATCGCAAGAGGACAAGGAAAGACCAAGTCTTTATCTCACGAGGCTGCTAGTCCATGGGAGAGAATTATACTTCCACTCTGGTCTTGTTGGATATAGTTCTGGGCACGCGGCAGAAGGAACTATGTTGGACCAGAAATTATTGTCCAAGGGTCAATGGTTCTGAAGGGAACATAAACCATAGAACAGTACAGCACAGGAATGGGCCGAACATGATGCCGTTAAACAGATCTCATCTGTCTGTACATGCTCCATATCCCTGTATTCCATATGCTTCCATGTGCCGATCTAAAAACCTCAAATGGCACCATTGTATCTGCCTCCACCACCGCCCCTGGCAATGCGTTCCAGGCCCCCACTATCCTGTGTGTTAAATAAAATGTTGCCGCACTTCTCCATTATATTGCCCCCCCCCCCCCACCTTCACCGTACAGCTATGTCCTCTAGTGTTGGATACCCCCGCCCTGAGAAAAAGGTTTTGGCTGTCTACCCTATCCACACCTCTCCTAATTTTATATACTAATATCAAGTCTTCCTTGGATCTCCGACGTTCCAGTGTCCACGCTGATCCTGAGAAGAAGAATCTGGATTATTTCCTGCAGAAAATTCTGAAATCATCATCAGGTTATACCGTTGAGAAACTGAGTTAGTTTACCAAGCCGTTGACCCAGTGACCATTATTTAGGGCTGATGTATCTGAAGATTGGCTAAACATGACTAATGCGGCATTGTGTATAATTGATGGGGAGATGCATACTTAAACTCAGCATCTCTATTTCCCTCTAAAAATCCATCTTGAATTGTTAGAGAGTGACATTTGAACGAATGCCATGTTTATTGCAATGGTAAAGTCTGATTCATGATGAATCATTTCTGGGAGATGAGGGGTGGGCATTCAATGCGCAAAAAATAATAACTATAACTGCGGGACTAATCAAAGGTGCTCTGGTACTTGGAAATGTCAGAAGAAAAATATCTAATATTCCATCAAAGTGGTGAGCCTGATTCAGTAACCGATTAGCAAGTGTTTAATTTATTCAAAATCTGGTTTCTTATCAGAGTTGCTCAGTGACTCAGATATTGACATATTACCAAAAAAGAAATTGCTTAGTAACACCTTCTGGACTGCAATCTGCTTTGAATATTGTATGGTATAAATTTAAGATGGGAAAAGACAAGCGGATAATGCACAATTATAACTAAGCAAGATTATTTTAGTGTAGTTTAGTTCAGAAATACGGAGCGGAAACAGGCCCTTCGGCCCATCGAGTCCATGCAGACCAGCGATCGCCACACTTGAACACTATCCTACACACGCACCGGGGACTAGTTAGATTTGTACCAAGCCAATCAATCTGCAAACCTGTACGTCTTTGGAGTGTGGGATGAAACCGAAGATCTCGGAGAAAACCCACGCAGGTCACGGAGAACGTACAAACTCCGTACAGACAGCACCCGTAGTCTGGATCGAACCCAGATCTCTGGCGCTGTGAGGCTGTAGCTCTACCACTACACCACGCTGCCACCCATAATGTATTTATAGTCAACGTGTATTTTCTGAGAACTCAGTTCCTTTATGAACACAAGAAGTAGTGGTTGGCCAGAGGCTCCATTAACATAATCTAGGATGATCTTCCATTTCATCTCCACTTTCCCACCCCTTCCTGTTATTTCCTGATTCAACTGGATTCTAATCATCCTTTGATTCAGATGATGTTTTGAAATCATCCTTGAATTTACTTAATGAGGAAGAAGGCTCCAATACCAACTATAAATATGTGGATTTCAAATATGTTTGAAACACTACACCTTGAAGAGATAAGACTCCTCCTAGCAGGTAAACCAGATCACTTCCACCTGACGTGGTCTGCATTTATAGAATTATTACAAACATAGGGTGCAAAAGTACTTAAAAAAATAAAAAATTGAGGTCGGGTAAGGGGGATGATAGTTGAAGAGTTGGTATGTCCTATTTACGTGATGCTCAAAAAAAAACATTTGTTTTTCTTTTTTTCTCTTTCTCTTTCTTTTCTTAGGGCCTATTTCTTAACTCTTTTTCTTTTTGTTTTTAATTTCGCTCTTATAGGGTCTTCGTCCTTTTTTGTTGTTACATTTTCTACACTTTTCTACACTTGCACTTTTTCCTTCACTTTCTTCTCTCTTTCAATCTTTTCTTTCTTTAGTGTAAAAAAATAAATAAAGGGAGTACATTAATTGTAAGAAGATATAAATGACGAGTATTAATGTATGTGGTGGCTGTGATGTAATGTACTTCTAATAAATAAAAATTAAAAAAAAAAAAGAATTTACTTAATGAGGGCTCATCCACTCTCTGGGATGGAGTTTTATAGTCCCTTTGAAATGTGTGTTGTATGGAGTGCAAAGACAACAAAGGTTTGTTTCTGCACTCTATCTCTCCACGACACTTTGGCCGAATTGGAACATTCCTCATGACTTCCAATCTATGGGACTTTGTCACCTATTTCTAGTTTCTTAAGCCATGGGAAATGGCCTCGTAGTAACTATCTTGTCAAGACCCTGGAAAAGTCCTGACCCGAAATGTCACACATCATTTGTCTTCAGAGATGCTGCCTGACCTGCTGAGTTACTCCACCACTGTGTCTATCTTCAGTATAAACCAGCATCTGCAGTTCCCATTCTGCGCAGTTTCAGTGAAATCACTTCTCACTTCTGTTACATTTGTCACATTTTAACTTTATTTTTATTTATAGGATTGACTATTCATCTCAGAAATTAAACCAGGTTACCTTTTTTTGCACTGTCTTCAGAGAAGATATATACTTCCTTAAGTAAGGACTCAAAACACAAGGTGCTGGACGTACTCAGTGGGTCAGGCAGCATCCGTGGATGGAATGGTCAGCGATGTGTCGGGTCAGGACCCTTCTTCAGTTTCATTCCTTCCAAAGATGCTGCCTGGTCCACTGGTCTAGAGTCCAATACCTGGAGTTTCTTTTGTCTCCACAAAAACTGAATACAGTGGCACTGGAGTGGTTCATCTTACACAACCCCAGCCCTGCCACAGCAACAGAACACAGTGGACCACCTTTTGATCCATCGCCATCTTATTTTCCACCTACGTTTTACACTATTGTCTTAATGTTAGTCTTTGTGTTCTCACTTGCTTGTGGAGTATATGTTTCCATCTGAGTCTATGATGCTGCTGCAAGTGACATTCTCATTGCACCTGTCCCTCACCCTGCTTGTGCATATGACAATAAACTTGACATGACTCGACTTCACTTTAGGGGTTCCACCAACCGAACTGTACCAAGTTTAGTTTAGTTTAAAGATACAGCGCAGAAACAGGCCCGCTGAGTCCGTGCCAACTAGCGATATCCGCAATTAACACTATCCTACACACACTAAAGGCAATTTTTACATTTACCAAGCCAATTAACCTACAAATCTGTACGTCTTTGGAATGTGGGAGGAAACCGAAGATCGCTGAGAAAATCCACACGGTCACGGGGAGAACGTACAAACTCCATACAGACAGAACCCGGGTCTCTGGTGCTGTAAGGCACCAACTTTACCGCTGCGCCACCATCGCTGACCATTCCATTTACAATATATATTAATGATCTGGATGAGGGAATTGAAGGCAATATCTCCAAGTTTGCGGATGACACTAAGCTGGGGGGCAGTGTTAGCTGTGAGGAGGATACTAGGAGACTGCAAGGTGACTTGGATAGGCTGGGTGAGTGGGCAAATGTTTGGCAGATGCAGTATAATGTGGATAAATGTGAGGTTATCCATTTTGGTGGCAAAAACAGGAAAGCAGACTATTATCTAAATGGTGGCCGACTAGGAAAAGGGGAGATGCAGCGAGACCTGGGTGTCATGGTACACCAGTCATTGAAAGTAGGCATGCAGGTGCAGCAGGCAGTGAAGAAAGCAAATGGTATGTTAGCTTTCATAGCAAAAGGATTTGAGTATAAGAGCAGGGAGGTTTTACTGCAGTTGTACAGGGTCTTGGTGAGACCACACCTGGAGTATTGCGTACAGTTTTGGTCTCCAAATCTGAGGAAGGACATTATTGCCATAGAGGGAGTGCAGAGAAGGTTCACCAGACTGATTCCTGGGATGTCAGGACTGTCTTATGAAGAAAGACTGGATAGACTTGGTTTATACTCTCTAGAATTTAGGAGATTGAGAGGGGATCTTATAGAAACTTACAAAATTCTTAAGGGGTTGGACAGGCTAGATGCAGGAAGATTGCTCCCGATGTTGGGGACAAGGGGTCACAGCTTAAGGATAAGGGGTCACAGCTTAAGGATAAGGGGGAAATCCTTTAAAACCGAGATGAGAAGAACTTTTTTCACACAGGGAGTGGTGAATCTCTGGAACTCTCTGCCACAGAGGGTAGTTGAGGCCAGTTCATTGGCTATATTTAAGAGGGAGTTAGATGTGGCCCTTGTGGCTAAGGGGATCAGAGGGTATGGAGAGAAGGTAGGTACGGGATACTGAGTTGGATGATCAGCCATGATCATATTGAATGGCGGTGCAGGCTCGAAGGGCCGAATGGCCTACTCCAGCACCTAATTTCTATGTTTCTATGTTTCTATGTTTCTATGCCACCCATCTTGCAATGATGCAAGATTTACTCTTGCTTGCGTGTCAGATTCTTTCCATAAAATACCAAGGAGCGACTTGACTTCCCTGTCGCTTGCTGTACCGTCAACCATCTCTCCATGATTGGTGTTCAAGCACATCCAAATTATTGTGAATGCCAACATTTCACAGTTTCTCTGTATCAGTTGATGTCAGCTATGGTTGAGGTGATAGCACCATCACCTTTGAAACATAAGGTTGCAGGTTCAAATCTCAACGCAGGCACATGAGCAAACATCTCGACTGGCACACCAATATGTTTCTGAGAGACTGCTGAACTGTAGTTTAGGCTGAAGCTTAGTCTGCTCTAGAAAGATACCTCAGTGCTGAGGTCAGGCAGCATCTCTGGAGAACATGGATCGGTGACGTATCGGGCTGAGACCTTTCTTCAAACTCTCCAGCACTGGGAAAAATATCCTACCACTATTTCAGTTACGAGCAATGCAGTTATCACATGTATCCTAACCAATATTTACCTCTAACTCAACACAACAAAAGCAGATTATTTGGTTATCATCATAAACCTCTGTATTTCCGGCATTACAGCAGCATTTCATTTCACCAAGTACTGTATTTGTTCAGCATCCTACAAGGGAAGTGTGAGGTGCTATACAAACGCAAGTCTATCTTTCTACGTTGTATTCACTCTTTGCAAATGGAGCAAATAGAAATCTATTTAGTTGATTGAATCTTTAATTGTTTCTTTTAGAGATGTGTCGAGGAAGATTAAACCAATCCTGCTGATAATTCCAGAGCTGTAAAACCTGGTGTTTATGTCAAGATTCTGTGTATTTTTAGCAGCAACTGACAGGGAGCTCTGGGATGCATGCAAATGTGTTCGTCTTTTAAAATAAATCTTGTTCGAATCCAACATGTATGTTCAAAGCACTACTTTTGATTTCACTTTTTATTTTCATCTTTGTTTATATCTTTATATTATTAACAAAATAATAGGGCTGAAAACATAGATTTTCTTCCATCCCCTAAAGCTTATCAGTAAAAAAAAAACAAATGTTTTAACACAAAGGATGTTTTTATAAATTTGAAGTCTCCCATATACAATGCAATTAATATGGTGGATTTTGATGGTATTTGTATTTAAGTCTTATTGAGATTTTCATTGTACCTTGGTATACGTGACAATAAACTAAACTCAAATATGACAGATTTGTTGGGTTTACAAAGACATTTTACCATTGTGCCCATCTTAAGGGGAGCAGCAAGTTGGATGAATAAACTGCCTTTAGATATGCATGAAGAAAAACAGCCTCTGGAACATTCCTTTTCTAATCAGCAGCTTGAACAGGTTGAATTAATTCATCTCTGTAGTCAGTGGGATCTTGCTTTGTACAAAGTGACTCACCGAACTGAACCTCCATATTGGTAATTCACTGCAGATCTTTCCCTGTGGTGGAACAAACTGCTTCAAACATTTCTTATTTGCAACACTTAAAGACTGGCAAATAACAAAATACGTATGTGTGGGAAATGAACTGCAGATGCTGGTTTACATCGAAGATAGATCCTAAAGGCTTATGTAACTCAGAGGGACTGGCAGCATCTCTGGAAAGAAGGAATCGGTGACGTTTCGGGTCAAGACAATAAACTGCCTATCTCGTTAAATAACAAAATAACTTTGCTAAAGTGGATTGTTCATAAGTTCCAGGATCAGAATTAGGCTATTCGGCCTATCAGGTCTACTCCGCCATTCAATCACGGCTGATCTATCTCTCCATCTCAACCCCATTCTCCTGCCTTCTCCCCATAACCCCTGACACCCTTAAGGGCCTGTCCCACTTGGGCGACATAATCCGCGAGTTCTGGCGAGTTGGACCTTCGACCTCTACGACTACTCGCAGCATGGACACTGAATAGTGGAGGTGAGATCTTCGAACTCTCCATCGTGCCGAGAGTGGTCTCTACGTACTCGAGGCCCTCACCTTGCGGCGTTTTTTTCAATATGTTAAAAAATGCCCGTGAGTAAAAAAGGTCGCAATGGAAAAAAATCAATACTTTTTTTACTCGTAGGTTTAGTAGTAGGTCGTAGTAGGTCGGCATGTTAGTCGTAGGTAATCGAGGGTGGTCGAAGGTAGTCGTAGATAGTCTTCATCATAGTCGAAGGGAGGTCGAAGGAGGTCGTCTTCACTCTCCACTATTCAGTGTCCAATTTTCCCGAAGTTAGTCGTAGCTAGTCGAAGCTGATCTTCAACATAGTCGAAGGAGGTCGAAGGAGGTCTTCAACATGTCATTTTTACAAATTCTTCTAAACTCGCCAATTAGGTCACCCAAGTGGAACAGTCCCTTAACTAATCAAGAATCTATCAATCTCCACCTTAAAAATCCATTGACTTGGCTCCTCAGCCGTCTGTGGCAATGAGTTCCACAGATTCACCACCCTCTGACTAAAGAAATTCCTTCTTGTCTCCTTTCAAAGGGTCCTTTTATTCTGAGGATTGGTGGTTTATCCTCATAGATAAGGGACTCAGGACTAAATGAAATGTTACTGGGGGTGGGGGGTGGGGGGGGGAAGGGAGGAAATTGACTTAATTTTGCTATTTGAAATATTTTGTGTTACAGCCTCTGAAATTAATTAATTGAAGCCATGTCCTGTTTTTTTGAAAACATCTATTTTGTGGTCAGTTAAGTTGCGCTTGGGGGATTGAAGATTAAATGGTTTTGCTTTCAATGAGTGGTCTCTCCTCTGTAACACGGGGCTTAAGAACTTTGTGGAATAGAAGTCAATGGTCAACCGATCAAGTTCATCACAATTTTCTGCTTTGCAAATCATGTAGAGATCTACAGAGTGTTTCTTGTGGAAAGAGACTGTCAGCATATGTCCAAAGTGGCGAATGGGTATGAATGAAAGAATACTTTATTGTCACATGTGACTAGTCACAGTGAAATTCTTTGCTTGCGTACCCAAGGTATACAATAGTCACCACACCAAGGGCACGGAGAAAATTGCAAAGTATCCCACGCCAGGCCCACCTTTGTTGTCCCCACACCCCTCCACCCCCTCCATCCCAGTGGTTCCCCTCACTGGGTCTGCGTCACATATAATGGCAGTGTTTATGAATGGACTGTTTGACACGTATATTTTGGTGAACATATGGACGGCACAGTGTCGCAGCGGTAGAATTACTGCCTTAGGGCCAGGGACCCGGGTTCAATATTGACCATGGGTGCTCTCTGTACAGAGTTTGTAGGTTCTCCCCGTGACCTCCCCATACAGATTGTAGGCTAATTGGCTTGGTAAAATTGTAAATTGTCCCGAGTTTGTGTGCGGGGATCGCTGGTCGGCACGCACTCCGTGGGCCTAAGGGCCTGTTTCCGCGCTAAAACGAAACAAATAATTGGGTTATTTGGCACATTCCCATTGTGGTGAATATGAATGGGTTGTTCGGCAAATGTCCACAGTGATGTTTATGAATGGGCTGTTCAGCATGTGTTCATGGTGGCGAATATGAATGGGAAGTGGGCACATGTCCATCGTAGTGTTTATGACGTGTGGAAAATCCCAAAAAACATAATTGATATTGTGATAGCTTCTGATCTCTTCACCTGTCTCCAAGCTTCCAAAGAGGAAGATCAAATCGCAGATAATCCAAAACCACTTTGCCTGGAATGTCCTCAACTGTGTCCATGAATCTTTCCTTGTAATGTAATGTTCTTTGCCATCTAGTTTTCTCTTCTGGGGTCAATGAATCTCCGGTTCCAGAGCTCCAGATGAATCATCAGTTTGAGACATCATTTCATCAACCAGATCATCTATTGTATGCTGCAAGGCTTGTATTGTTCAAGGCGAGTGATGGGTTTGAGGCTCCCCCATCATTTTTGTTTTTCATATTGATTTTTTTTGATTCAATAATATTGTTGACTTTATGAGTCAAGTATTGGTAGCTTACCTGGGTGTTAACATCTGCCATTGATTTAAAAAAAAAAATCTATAACCGTTTGTCAGTTCTGTTTATTCAGTAGAACCATGCACCCATATTGTGCAAACCATTGAAGTGATTTGCATGTTGGCAGGAATGGAATCCCCTTTGCCTCACTGAGTCTTACTGATAACCACTAAAGCGATGAACATTCATTCGTTTGCACAATCTCATGAGAGCTGCATTTGAATCAGTCGGGTTAATTCCCTTCAGGTTAATCTGAATTGCAAATTTTGTATGTCATCTCTTGTTGTTTGTCACAAACACCGATTATTCTTTCTATGAGCAATCATTTGCAAGGAATTCATTATGTTTTTTTGCAGTAGAGTCATACAGCGTGGAAACAGGCCCAACTTGCCCACACTGGCCAAAATGTCCCAGCTACACTCGCCCCACCTGCCTGCGTTTCGCCCATATCCCTCCAAACTCGTCCTATGCATGCAACTGTTTCTTTAAATATTTTTGGGGAACTACTTTAAACTTTACTGTAGACTTTGGAGATACAGTGCCGCAGTATTGATTGTAGTCATGTGTAGTCTTTCCACTGACTGGATAGCATGCACCAAACAGCCTTTTCACTCTACCTCGCCACATGTGCCAATAAACTGAAATAAGATAAAATACAATAAAATAACGAACTAACTTTTTAGTTTAGTTTGGAGATACTGTCATTTCATGCTTTTGGTTAGTGTCAGAGGTGATGTAATAAAAGGGAAGTGCATTATAACAGCATCTTTCACACCTCAGCACATCCCAAACCACTCTGCCCGTTTGTGTCAGCAACAATAGTTTGTGAAGCGTTTGTGAAGAGAGAAACATTTCATGTCGACCTTTCATCAGAACTAGGAGAAGAAATCAAAACCTTTTTAAGGTTGGACAGAAGGGTGAAGGATGTGGACAAAAGGAATGTGTGTGATAGGATGACGAGGAGAAGCCAAATGATACAATTAAGTTCAGATTTGTGTTTATTATTGTCCCGTGCACCGAGCTACAGTGAAACGCTTTGTTTTGCATGCTCTCATAAGGTCATAAGGAATAGGAGTAGAATTGGAATTAGGCCATTCGGCCCATCAAGTCTACTCCATCATTCAATCATGGCTGATCTATCTCTCCCTCCTAACCCCATTCTTCTGCCTTCTCCCCATAACCGCTGACACCAGTACCTCTCCAGTCAAATCGTACAATACAATACACAAATACAATCAAGCCAAACTCCAGTACAACAGGTAGGGTGAAGGGGGAGATACAGAATGCAGAATATAGTTCTCAGCATTGTAGTGCATCAGGTCCAACGACAAAGTCCAATGTTCACAACTGGAGATTGGCTTGTGGAAGGAGCGTTCAGAAGCCTGATAATTGATGGGAAGAAGCTGGTGGTATGGAAGCTGAGGACAAAGCAGGAGAGAGCAGAACAGAATCAATTCTCAATGGTGTCCGTACCTTGCTGGGATCTCACTGACACTTTTCACCCTTTGGAGCATGCTGATGCACACATTTGACCAGGATAGAAGGATACTTCCAGGATTTGGAAGTGCCTTGGAGAAAATGGATTAATTGATTCCTGGAATGAAGGTCATAGAGCCATACAGCATGGAAACAGGCCCTTTGGCCCAACTCCTCCATGCTGACCAAAGTGCCGCATCAAAGCTAGTCCCATTTCCCCCGCATTTGGTCTATGTCCCTCTAAACCTTTCCTATCGATGTAAGATATTGTCTTTTGAGGAAAGATTGAGCAAAATTGAGCTTGTAATGTTTTGAAGAATATGTGATCAATGAAATATTTAACGTTCTGAAGAGGCTTAATAGGATACCGAGAAGATGTTTTTTTCCTTATGGAGGAATCTAGACTATTGGCCTTGAATTCAGAACAATGATTTGCTCATGTAAGTTGTGGAGTCTTCTCTGAGGCTTGTGAATCTTTTGGGCTTCTATTTTCAGAAGGCGTGGAGGCCGGGTCACCAAACATAACAGATTGTTGGTCAACGGGGAGTCCAGAGTTATGGTGATTGTACAGAGAAGTTGAGGCCAGCCTTGATGTTTATTGAATGGTGGAGTAGGCTCAATGGACCACGTGATGGACTTTTGCTTGTGTCTTCCATATCTATTGTAAGTGGAGGACTGAGATCAAAACTGGTATTTCTCGTGCGTGTGGATTATAAACTTTGCACGAAAGGCTTAATCTAATTATGCAACGTTCTGTTAATGACATTGTAACCATTCCGATCTCCATATAATGTGTAATACATGTGTGCTGTGCATCCTTTATTGAGTCTATTATTATATTAACCATACTTGCGATCTTCCCCACAAAGAGGAAGAATTCCATTAAATATAAATGGTTGATAATAAGCTCAGTGGGGTGAGGTGTGTGCAGAGCACAGTTTTACAGGCAATGCTGGTGCCTGGCTTCCTCACTATTCTGTCGTTCCCAATGCATTTGGCTTTGAGTCACCATGAATATGACTCATTGTTTGGATCCCTCTCCGTTGCAATGTGTGAGAGAATGGAGCAAATATTCTCTCAAGCCCCCACAAAGACAGTAAATCAGATGTTCCACTTTTGCAATGCATTTCTAATTTCTGCACATGAAATTACCTGCTGAGCTCATAAAAAAAGTTAAATAAAACTTGTTTTTGTCATTTTACACAAATCTCAGTGATAAATGTGTGATATCTGATGAATCCATTGTGCTTCAAGGAGACATTTCAATTCTCAGAGATGTTTCTTTTTTATTGTTCATATTCCTCGAGGATTAAATATATTAGAAGTGAATTCTTATATTTTCAATATCTGAGTGAAGCAGAGGTTTGGTGAGTCATAGCCTTTATTAGTTGCACCCTTTGATCGTCTCTGTCAGTGCTGGCACATTGGTAGATACCAAATGCGGGACAGGCAGCATCTCTGGAGAGAAGGAATGGGTGACTTTTCAGGTCGAGACCCTTCTTCAGACTGACGTCAGGGGGAGAGGGAGATGGATAGAAAAGGAAGTGTAAGGTGTGAAACCGGGGCAAAGGGAATGGAGATCAAGAAACATGTAGCAATTTTATCTCTTAAAAAAATGTGTAGTTTTTATCTCTACATTTTATCTCTCTTTGCTTTGTTGTTATCTTCTCCTAGCTAACAAGGATATATTCTACATTTTCGTTGATCCTTATCTATCTATCTCCCTCCCCCCTGACGTTAGTCTGAAGAAGGTTTTTGACCCGGAAATTCCCCCATTCCTTCGCTCCAGAAATGCTGCCTGTCCCACTGAGTTACTCCAGCATCTTGTGTCTATCTTTGGTTTAAACCAGCATTTGCAGTTCCTTCATATACCAGCACATGAATATGCCAGCTGTCTGCAAACAAAATGTCTCTCTCTTTTACGTTGCCTTTTCTCAGTCTATCTCTTTCTTTCCATTTCTCTCGTTCATCGTTCCTTCTCTTACTAAACACAGAGTACTGGAGTAACTCAGCTGGTCATGCAGCAACTGTGGAGGTGAATGGACAGACAATACTTCAGGTCAGGACCCTTCTTTAGATTGGTCCTGAACTGAAATGTTGCCCGTCGATTCCCTCGAACGATGCTGCCTGACCTGCTGAGTTCCCCCAGCATTTTGTATTCTGATCAAGATTCCAGCATCACCAGTTTCTTCTGTCACTCATCCTATTTCTCTCCCCTGTTCTCTCTTGCCCTCATTCCATCTTTAGATCATGGACCATTGAAAAGTGCAGATAGACACCAAAAGCTGGAGTAACTCAGTGGGACAGGCAGCATCTCTGGAAAAGGGTCTCGACCCGAAACGTCACCCGTTACTTCTCTCCAGAGATGCTGCCTGTCCCGCTGAGTTACTCCAGCTTTTTGTGTCTATCTTCAGTTTAAAACAGCATCTGCAGTTCCTCCTACATAGAAAAGTGCAGCACAGGAAGAGGCCTGTCGGCCCACAACGACTGTGCTGAACATAATGGCAATATAATATTCCAGAAATGTTACTGAGTTTTTCTTCTCTCGAGCACCAGAGCCTGAGGGGAGATCTGACTGAAGTCCAAGTGGTCTCTTCCAGCTCCTGATTAATGTGTACTTAACCGGACCTGCCTGGTATTGCTGGCCCCATATCTGGATATTTCTTTATTTTTTTTTATTTTTTTATTTTTTTAATTCTTTATTTCGAACAGAATAAAAGAATAAAAAGCAAGTGTGAAACAGCATACAAAAAACAAAACAATATTTATAAAGTGTTATAAACAATATTTATAAATAAATGAAATCGTATGTGTCCGAAAAGGAGCAGGAAGAAGCCAAAGCTTATTAATTCCCACCCCTTATTCAACTGCTTATAATTAACTTATACAAATTTAGCAGCTATATGTACACCATATGTACACCAAATTATTTACATTTATACAAAAAAAGAGAGAAAAAAAGAAAAAAGAAAAAACCCTCATATACTATACAGTATCTCTTGATACTTTGTCCTGAAAGGCGCTATATAAATAAAATCTATTATTATTATTATATAAACAACCCATCTCCCTATAATCACCCTTCCCAATACAATAGGTTTTCTTGACCTGAGCCAATACATAGTTGGGTCCCTCATCTGCCACGGGCTGGGTACCCAGGGTATAATGGATTTGCCACAGTGGAACATGTATGATTGGAGCCAGGACGATGCACTACTGTTTATGGAGGAGAATGAAATCAGTCAGAAGTTTAGAAAGCCGCAAGTAAACCGTAGAGGGGATATAATGAGGTGTCATTCCAGTTGGATCAGTTTAACTAATGACTTTGATTCTCAACATACCTTAATTATTTAACCATATAAGTGAAAAATCTCAAACATTTGAAGAGTAACCAGTCAAGATTTTCCACCTACCACAGCTGCACAGTAAAGTTTTATAAATAGAAACTAATTACGTTGAGTGCTATGATTAATTTCAGTCCCATTCTCGTAATGGGTGGCTTTTTGGGTTGAACCAAATGGATGAGTCAGAAACCCAGCTCCATACTTTGCACGGTCTGAGACAGGTTACCGTATGGTGAAGAAGATGACGTCCCACTTGGGATCACCACACAGGGGCGGGTGGTGCAGCGGTAGAGTTGTGCCAGATATCTGGGTTTGATCCTGACCACGGGTGCTGTCTGTACGGAATTTGTACCTTCTCCCTGTGCCCGCGTGGGTTTTCCACAGGGGCTCAGGTTTCCTCCCACACTCCAAAGACATGCTGGTTTGACGGTTGATGGTTTCGGTAACAATTGTAAACTGTCCCTTGTGTGTAGGGTAGTGCTAGTGTACGGGGTGATCGTTGGTCGGCGCGACCTCGTGTGCCGAAGGGTGTCGGCAGAGACCGTTCCCTCCACAACTCCTTGGTTAATTCATCCCTACCCACCCAAACCACCCTCTACCCACGTTCCTTCCCCTCCAACCGCAGAAGGTGCAACACCTGTCGCTATACCTCCTCCCTCGACTCTGTCCAGGGGCCCCGACAGTCTTTTCAGGTTAGGGAGAGGTTTACTTGCACCTCCTCCAACCTCATCTACTGTATCGTTGTTCAAGATGTGAACTCTTATACATCGGCGAGACCAAACGCAGACTGGGCGATCGTATCGCGGAAAAACCTTCGCTCAGCCCACCTGAACCAACCTGATCTCCCGGTTGCTGGACATTTTCATTCTCCTTCCCATTCCCACACTGACCTTTCTGTCTTGGGTCTCCTCCATTATCAGAGTGAGGCTAAATGCAAATTGGAGGAACAGCATCTCATATTTCACTTGGGCAGCTTACAGACCGGTGGTATGATTATTGATTTCTCTCGCTTCAGCTAGCCCCGGCATTCCCTCTCTCTCTGTCCCTCCTCCACCAACCAAGTCGCATCAGCTTCTAATTTTCACCGGACAAACAGCTAACAATGGCCTGTTTCCTTTATCATCGTTACTTTTTTGCATATCTTTCATTCATTGTTCTTTATCTCTCCACATCACCGTCTATATCTCTCCTTTCCCTTATCCCTAACTAGTCCGAAAAAGGTCTCAACCCGAAATGTCACCCATTCCTTCTCTCCACAGATGCTGCCTGTCCCGCTGAGTTAATCCAGCTTTTTGTGTCCATCTTCGTGGGCTGAAGGGCCTGATACCGTGCTGTATCTCTAAACTAGACGAAACAATCAAAGGCTAGAAATTAAACAAATTAGAACAGCAGCACTGTGTATGTTTCAATACATTGTTGTGTGATCTGTGTGACAAAAGTGGCTCTGGGCCTTCCTGTCTCTCTGTGTTTTAGTGTTAGAATGCTTTGGAATGACTGAGCTGCCTTTCACTGTCTTCCGTGGTGGTGGCGAAGGATTATGTAGCCCTTAAGAATGATAAATCCAGAAATGTAACTCTCCCTAAAGTGGAATGCCATGTATCTGTTGAAGGATTGCCTATCGGAGAGTCAGCTTAATAGCACAGGAACAGGCTCATTGGCTCACAATGTCAATGCCAAATATGATGCTAAGTTAAACAACTCCTATGCCGGCATGTGGTCCATATCCTCCTATTCCCTGCATATCCATGTGCCTATATGAAAGCCTGTTGAATCCATTTAATCATGATTGCCTGAGGTGAGTTGGGTTGAAGGGCTTGTATCCATTCTGTTTGGCTCCATTACTCAAAACGATTATATGTTTACAGTTATTAAATAAAACTCGTTGGATAGGGGTGGGTCCATTGAGTATCTGTAACTAGTTTTGTTTATATTGGATTAGGCTGAGGTCATTAAGTATCTGGCAGTTCTGTGCCAGTCTCTCTCACAGCAACCTCAAAAGTGTTTAATTGTCAGTGGGAGAAGGAACTGTGGATGCTGGCTTATACCGAAGATAGACCAAAAATGTTGGAGTAACTCAGCGGGTCAGGCAGCATCTCTGGAGAAAAGGAATAGGCGGTGTTCCGGCCTGAAGAAGAGTTATGACCTGAAATGTCACCTATTCTTTTTCTCTTTGGATGCTGCCTGACCTGATGAGATACTCTAGCATTTGTGTCTATCTTCGTGTTTCATTGTCATATGTGTTGACAACGGAACAATTGACATTTGTACCTGACATAACTTGCAAGAAATCCCTGGAAATTCCTGCAAATCCAGGAGTGGGTAGTTTTTAACGGGGAGCGGCAGAATGGACGGTTGTATTTCCTCTTGGAATGACGCTGGGCTCCACCCAAATTATCAACAGGGAGGTTACAGGCTGAATTCCGTGAATAACTCCAACCTTTACCTAGAGGTGGAGCTGCCAAGGAAAGTAACAATCAAAGGAAGAGAAAGATCTGTTGCTGAAGATTCAGATATATAGTTCGAATAACATTAAAAAACATTAAAAAAAGAGTCACATTGAATGGCGGTGCTGGCTCGAAGGGCCGACTGGCCTACTCCTACACCTATTGTCTATTGTCTATTGTCTATTGTCTAATGTCTATTGAGTCAACAGCACAAGTCAGGACTCTGTGATATGTTATATGTGGAAAACATTGTGAATGAAAATTGGGATGAAACATGTCTCATGATGCCCCAAGGTGCTTTACAGGTGCACCTGTCACATTGCGTCATTGCAACGTTAGAAGTTGTATTATCTTTCCAGAAGATAATTTTTTCTCTGTGGGGAGGAGGTGTGAATTGAAATGCTTTGTGAAAAAGCTCTTGGGAATGGGAGATGGAGCTGAGATCCAGGACTTATGGTTCCAAATGAAGTGTCACACTGACTCCATGATTTCATTAGTACCTTTCACTACATGAAGAGCTCTGATCAAATTCACTTTTACCACGTTGTGTATGTATTCATTCAGCTGAATAAATTCACTCAAGCTAATACCCTCTCCACCTTTGCTGATTGGAATCTAAAGTGGCCGTGACATTTTTGCAGATTGTTCCAGCTAAGGGTATACACCTGAAATTGGGAGGCCTGTCTAGTTTATTGTCACGTGCACCGAGGTACAATGAAAATCTTTTGTTGCATGCTATCCAGTCAGCAGAAAGACAATACATGATTACAATTGAGCCTGTTACAGTGTATAGATACATGATAAGGGAATAGGGTTTAATGCAATGTAAAGCCAGCAAAGTCCGATCAAGGATAGTCCAATGAGGTAGATAGATAGATAAATCGTTACCTAAACCTGCAAAACTAGCCTGCTAGGCTTCCTCCTAAATTGAATTAATATGATTATCTATGAACTCTTAATTTTACATTTAATGGTGTGAGTACACACTTTCCTCAGAGGCAGGAATTGCTACTAAGAATGTCCGATCAATCAATAAATGAAAATCAAACATAGTGTTAATGAATCAAAAATAAAACTGCAGATGCTGGAAATCTAAAATAAAACCAGAAAATGTTTGAAATACTCAGCAGGTCAGGCTGCATTTGTAGGAAAATAAATTCTGTCTCTTGGCTCTTATTCAGACTGTTTTAAAAGCCCATGAGATGGAGTTTTGTTTGGAGATCCACGTGGAGAATGTACAGACAGCACCCATAGTCAGTATCAAACCAGGACCTCTGGCGCTGTGCAGAGATATCAAGATATACAAGCACACAAAATATCACACATTGAAGTAATTTCTCTAGCACAGGTAACAGACCCATTCCTTCTCTCCAGAGATACAGCCTGTCCCGCTGAGTTACTCTAGCATTTTGTGTCTACCTCCAGAAGTTGTAGAGCGGGAAGGAAGAGAGTGAGTAATCATGTGGTCATTAGTGATGGGAGCAGAATTAGGCCATTTGGCCCATCCTATTATGCCATTCAATCATGGCTGATCTATCTCTCCCTCCTAACCCCATTTTCTTGCCTTTTCCACATAACCCCTGACACTGTACAAATCAAGAATCTATCTCTCTCTGTTTTAAAAATATCCATTGAATTGGCCTCCACACTCTTCTGTGGCAAAGAATTCCACAGATTCATCGCCCCCTAACTAAAGAAATTCCTTCCCATCTCCTTCCTAAAGGAACGTCCTTTAATTCTGGGGCTATGACCTCTAATCCTAGACTCTCCCACTAGTGGAACCATCTTCCCCACATCCACACCATCCAAGCCTTTCACTATTCTGCACGTTTCAATGAGGTACCCCCTCATTCTTCTAAACTCCCGCGAGTAGAGGCCCAGTGGCATCAAGCGCTCATCATGTATCACGCAATGAAGTATTTTCTCTAGCACAGGTACCAGACCCATTGTTTCTCTCCAGAGATACAGTCTGTCCTGCCGAGTTACTCCAGCATTTTGGGTCTATCTACAGAGGTTGAAGAGCAAGAGAGGGATTTTGAGATTTCACTTTACCCGAGGCCTGATCTTTCATTCCCTGGCATAATCGGCACAATATCATTGACAGGAATTTCTCCTCAACGTTGCAATGATTTGGTTCCTTTCCAAATTTGCAGCTGTTCCTCAGTAAAACATGCCACTCAGAGTGACTAATGAATTTGCGCTTGATACAGAATGGAGACACGGACAGAACATCTGTGCAAACAGCTTGTTTAAATGGGTTTTTGTGAGTTTAACGAGCCAGCCGCTGATTTAAAAAAAAAAAAAGTTCATCACATGTTGACTGGGCGAAAACATCATTTGGTTCCTGAACAGGTTGCACCTCATTTTGAGAATGAAAAAATCCTGCTGAAAATATTTCAAATCACAGTGATGTATATGCCTATGTGACTGATCATCCACTCCACTGTTAGATTCACCATTGGCCCATTGGCAGTGAAGCGCTGGAGAAAGGTCAAGGTGCCATTCACATCTGGCCTCAGATTTATACCATGGAAGCCCGGTGTAGGAACTACATGCCTATTCATTTGATTGGGATCTCCGATGGGATGGCAGTGTGGCGCTGTGGTGGAGCTGCTGTCCTACAGTGCCAGAGACCCGGGTTCGACCTTGACCGCGGGTGATGTCTGTATGGAGTTCGTACGTTCTCCCCGTGACCTGCATAGTTTTTTCTCCCATACTCGAAAGACATCCAAGTTTGTAGGTTAATTGGCTTTGGTGAAATTGTCAACTGTCCCTAGTGCGTGTAGGATAGTGCTGGTTTGTGGGGATCAGCGCAGACTTGGTGGGTCAAAGGGCCTGTTTCCACGCTGTATCTCTAAACTAAACTCTGGATGTCTTTGTGGTATCTTATTTGTAAAATACCTCCATGACTCAGCATTGTCTTGTTTTCCTAGTATTTTTAAATACTTGAATTTTTCAAAAGAAATTAGATCTAAGTTTGGGACGGCAAAGTGGTGCAGTTGCTGCCTCATACCGCCAGAGACACAGGTTCGATCCTGACCACGGGTGCTGTCTGCCTGTACGTTCTCCCTGTGACCACGTGGGTTTCCTCAGGTTTCCCCCCACACATTCCAAAGACACGTAGGTTTGTAGGTTGATTGGCTTCTGTACATTGTCACAAATGTGGACAGGGGGACCGATGGTTGACGGTGACTCTGTGGGCTCAGTCTGAAGAAAGGTCCTGACCCGAAACGTCACCTATTCTTTTTCTCCAGAGATGCTGTCTGACCAGAGTGAGAGACCCCCCTGGTCCGCTGGGTTACTCCAGCACTTTGCGACTCCTATCCTCGTTCTCCAGAGATGCCGCCTTGACTTGCAGAGTTACTCCAGCGCTTTGTCACAACTCTAGGCATGTGTATCTTCATTGCATTGTGACATGGCAGGTTGGTGTGACTTCAGGGACAGGGTACCCAGATCATGGTGGGATGTGAAATGGATGGTGTTCCCATCGATGTTATTGGGTTCTGAGTGATTGGGATGTTTCTGACTGCACTGGTTGACTGAGAGAAACAGGTGTCGATCGAATTCTAACTGGATCCTAACAGATGGCCATTAGTCAGGGACCTGAAACTGTAACTAGAGACTAGAGAATGTCTCGGAGACGGGGACAAGCTTTGCAAAAACGCTCACTGAGTTAAATTAATTTCAAGTTCCATAATCTGAAGAAGTCAGATAATACAAATTTTCCATTTATTTAAAATGAATTAGATCACTTAATTATGTTGAAAAGATACTTCAATTTCGCCCACTTTCAAGGTGCACAATTAATGTTTCTGATGCAGATTAAGTATTCCTTGACCCCAACTAATCCCATCTCATGGTGATTTTTCTGAAGGTGTTTAAAAAAAAATGCAGCCATTGCAAGAGAGAGCTAGATAGGGCTCATAAAGATAGCGGAGTCAGGGGATATGGGGAGAAGGCAGGAACGGGGTACTGATTGGGGATGATCAGCCATGATCACATTGAATGGCAGTGCTGGCTCGAAGGGCCGAAAGGCCTACTCCTGCACCTATTGTCTATCTTTTTTCACTGTTCTTGTTGCATTCATGCTGTATTTGATGTTGAGGCTGGGTGTGTTTTTAATATTTGATTTTTCAATTACTTCTCCATGCATGAATGGTTCCAGTTATCTAGGACTAGGGTCTAGTCCTGGTGATTTGTAAACACCCCCCCCCCCCCCCCCCCACCCATCTCTTCCGCCCCCTCTCACTCCATCACGAAATCAACTTCAAAGCTCAGTGCTTTCATGATCTTCAAGTGTGCTGGAAGCCTTTCATGTGTTTAAACATGTATCTTTATTTATTTTTCCATTTGCTGTCTATAATGAGGCTGTCACAGCTTTGCGATCTTCAGCACTGCAGGGAGGGTTGAGCAAGGTTACCTGAGGCAGTGACGGACTGCATTCACAAATGGTGCCCAGCTGTGTGGATGTGCAGAGGGATATTTTCACGCCACTGGTTTAAATGCCATTGATGCAACATTTAATCAGTCGGGATGATAACAATTTCAAGCCACATCCGTGGAATCATCCCTTACATGTTACTGAGGTTAACAAACCTTCGTGTGATGGAACAGGGAATGAAGAACAGGGACAATTTTTCCCTGCAGAGGAAACCGTTTAGTTGGGGCTGAACGTCTGGCTATCCACCCAGTCAGGCTTAGCTGTGTGAGGTTGGAAGATGATAGTTTACAGCAGCCCAAGCCAATGAAATTGAGCATCATAACTAATATCATCAAATAGGTGAGTAAACATCGCAAGAAAATCTTCTAAAGAGTAGCTTCCCTTCTGATTGTCCATATTTCACAGCTGTTGAATCTCCTCAACTCCTTGACCTCCTCCAAAGGTAAATGGTGTTGCTTCCAACATGATGCCAAAATAATGCCGACTGATGATGAGATGAGGTTTGTTCATAAGGTCAGAAATGATAGGAGCAGAATTAGGCCATTCGGCCCATCAAGTCTACTCCGCCATTCAATCATGGCTGATCTATCTCTCCCTCCTAACCTTATTCTCCTTCCTTCTTCCCATAAGGGACTGCAGATGCTGGTTTAAACCGAAGATGGACACACAATGCTGGAGTTGCTCAGCGGGACAGGCAGCATCTCTGGAGAGAAGGAATGGGCGACGTCTCGACCTGAAATGACACCCATTCCTTCTCTCCAGAGATGCTGCCTGTCCTTAAAAATATCCATTGACGGCCTCCACAGCCATCTGTGGCAATGAATTCCACAGATTCACCACCCTTGTATAAGGGTTGTAGACTATGCCATATTGACTAAAGGCGTGGCCTTTCAGATGAATCATTCAGATAAACCTCAGCGAGTCATTCGTCATCCACTGTTAATTTTATTGGAAGGCTAAAAATAGGAAAGTCTATGTGTGCTGTAGCTTAAATTTAAAAATATATATATTTCTACCTACTGTCACACTGCTGGAATTTATGAACATGGGCCTTTTAGAACATGGAGAACGTATTCCAAGCTGTAGATCGGAATAGTTGCTTTTTATATTTCAATATTTGCAGCATGCTAATGCTGTTAGATAATTAGCTGGTTTCATAAAAGAACTGGCTTATCGGTAGGGAACAGGAGATGATAAATGAAGCTTTATCAGGAGGTCAGTGATAAACGGAGTTCAGTGGTTGTACCTTATGTGCCTCCTGGTGTTTACATATTGCTGAACAATGTGGAGGAGAATGCTGCCTTAATGGGACATTGGATGAGACCAAGCTGCATGCCCCAGGGGGTAGTAAACCGGAGATTTATAGAGTAACAAGTGTTCTGGATGCTTAAAACAGATGCACACAAAAATGGCAAGTGGGATTTTCCTGGAGATGGATAATGCTCTTTCGGAACAGCTGATGTAAAGATATGTGACCTAGCAAATGGATCCACAATAGGAAAAATGTTAGGTGTACTGCGGCATGGTGGTGCAGTGGTAGAGTTGCGGCCTACAGTGCCAGAGACCCTGGTTCGATCCTGACTACGGGTGCTGTCTGTACGGAGTTTGTACGTTCTCCCTGTGACCGCATGGTGTTTTTAACTGGTGCTCCAGTTTCCTCCCACACTCTGTAAGATTGTAAATTGTCCCTAGTGTGTAGGATAGTGCTACTGTATGGGGTGATCGCTGGTCGGCGTGGACTTGGTGGGCCAAAGGGCCAATTTCTGCACTGTATCTCTAAAGGTTAATTGGCTACAGGTCGGTACAATTCTTAGTTCATTTTAGATCTTAGCTGGACCTTAATTAGAATTAGTTAATTAGTATCAATCTGTAGTATAGATTCAAAACATGCCAGACCATGGAAGTAGCCGAACTGGACAGTTTCACCCTGTCATCATGAAATTCACAGTCTCTCATTGCCCTCGTTTAGACAGGTGCTCAAGGGAGCAAAAGAGGAACTGGATTAGTCTTGCAACGGGCTGGCATAGACTCAATGGGCCAAATAGGCTCCTTTCACGCTGTAACAATTCTACAATTCTTTTTCATGAAAATATGAGCTCTTCTGTTTCTGTGAAGATCGAATTTCTTGCTATCGGGAGGAGGCCGTGGGCAAGGATTTATTTAACCATGATCAATATGTGCTTAGGGAAAGCAATTAACCTGAGAGTCCTCAGAGTCTCCAGGGTGTTAGATCCAAGAGAATCTACAAGTCCTTGGAATTCTCATTAGCATAATCTCGCAAGGACATCAGATACAATAAATGCATTGAAGCACGACCTATGTGCATAAAGGTTTCATTTGTGGAAATTGCGCTCCAGTTGTTTAAGTAGACTGCTCAGATTTGTTACATCTATTTGGGGATGTCAACGGCAATACTACAATTTGTTGCCCATTCCTAGTTGCCCCGACAGTCAAGAGTAAACTGCATTGGTGGTTTTGCAGTCGTGTATATTAGTTTAGTTTAGAGATACAATGTGGTAGCAGGCTTTGTCTCATCCTTCTTCTTCCCGCCCCCACCCCCCCCCCCTACATCAGTCTGAAGAAGGGTCTTGACCTATTCCTTCGCTCCATAAATCTTACCTCAAGCTCCACTGCAATATCCTGCGGTTACTGAGTGTTCTCTCAGTTTTATTATGTTGAAGGTACAAATAGAAACAGACACCAAATACTGTAGTAACTCAGCAGGTCAGCCGACATACCTGGAGAATATGGATAGGTGACATTTCTGGTTGGGACCTTTCTCCAGTCATAGACCCTATCCATGTTCTCCAGGAATGCTGCCCGTCCTGTTGAGTTACTCCAGCACTTTGTGTCCTTTTTTGTGTAAACCAGCACCTGCAGTTCCTTTGTTCTGCTTATATGAACATGTCCTTTATGTTTGTAATCCACTCATCGTGATGAGGTCTCCAGGCTATTGCCATTCAACAGAATGCGTATGTAACCATGTAATGTAGGCAGAATGAAATGTTGAAAGTGTCCCCGATACTTGTGTAAATTGCATTTAAAGTTATTTCTGACCATAGCATTGTGAGGGTTTGCTTCACTTATGCTCAAAATGTTGGGGCCATATCTCTCTGAAGATTTTGTTCTGTCAAAGGATATAATGTCCAAGAGAGGATAAAACTCTAAATTGGACCATGCATCGCATTGAAACTTGACATAAAACTTGCACATATATGTCCAGGGATATCTGTCTGTAGGTTCTGTCTTCTTGTAAAATCTAGTTGTTCCACCTTCAGACTTTAGACTCCAGCGATACAGCGTGGAAACAGGCCCTTCGGCCCACTGACTCCATGCCGACCAACGATCACACCATAGACTAACCTAATCCTACACATTAGGGACAATTTTCAATTTTGCCACAGCCAATTAACCTACAAACCTGTACGTCTTTGGAGTGTGGGAGAAAACCAGGGCACCCGGAGAAAACCCACGCGGTCACAGGGAGAATGTACAAACTCCGTACAGACAGCACCCGTAGTCAGGATCGAACCCGGGTCTCTGGAGCTGTGATGCAGCTATGGTGCTTTGATGGCATATTTTCCTATATTCATGTTACTCGCTGAAGAAGTCGAAGTGTTTGAAGTATTTAGGAAACTTGAACCCATCGTACGTCACGCTTCATTTTATGTGAATTGCAATGAGGAAATGTATGCATGATTACCTTTAATCATTATCTACATGCCCATAAGGTTTACAAAGCACTTTTAAGGTACAGAAGCCTGAACACCCACACCAGCAGGTTCAGGAACAGCAATTTACCCACAACAAACAGGTTCTTGAACCACCCTAATACCAAAGATCCTATAGCGGAGCAAGATAGACCACTCCTGCTAAATGCAATGGGCTGACATGTAGTACGCAACGGAGCGGAACGTGGGCCTTTTTTTCATCCATTTCAGTAGCCCGACCCGACCCGACTCGCAGTGGAATCAACGTTGCGGGGGAACAGTTTGTGTTAATAAATTATAATTCTGAAAATGAGGAGAACATTTTTACCAAAGAACTTTTATTTTTACGAGGATGTTTCCGTAACCGGCTTCCGTCTCCGCACTAGTATCTTTGCTCCGCTATGGGATCTTTGGTGCGGAGACGGAAGCCGGTTACGGAAGTGGGGCCGAAAATGACCCGTGAATCTGTCCGTGACCGTACTACGTCTTTTTCATCGAGTGATCTATCTTGCTCGCTATAGGATCTTTGCCTAATACTGTCTCGACCACAGACCACCGTCCTCCACCTCTTGCACTACTATGGACTTGTTTTTTCTAATTATGTTTATGCAGCAATGAATTGTCTTTTGCACAGTCCTCTTTCTTCAAGAATTGTATGCGTTTTTTATGTATAATTATCTGACTCCATGTGTTTGAGAAGCTGCTGCAAGCAGATTTTCATTGCACCTGTACCTCAATGTACTTGTGGATGTGACAATACATTTGATCTTGAAACTTTAATAATGAGGAGGGCTTTATTAAAGGGACAAGCTCTTGACCCGAAAGCGAATGGTATGTTAGCTTTCATAGCAAAAGGATTTGAGTATAGGAGCAGGGAGGTTCTACTGCAGTTGTACAGGGTCTTGGTGAGACCACACCTGGAGTATTGCATACAGTTTTGGTCTCCAAATCTGAGGAAGGACATTATAGCCATAGAGGGAGTGCAGAGAAGGTTCACCAGACTGATTCCTGGGATGTCAGGACTGTCTTATGAAGAAAGACTGGATAGACTTGGTTTATACTCTCTAGAATTTAGGAGATTGAGAGGGGATCTTATAGAAACGTACAAAATTCTTAAGGGGTTGGACAGGCTAGATGCAGGAAGATTGCTCCCGATGTTGGGGAAGTCCAGGACAAGGGGTCACAGCTTAAGGATAAGGGGGAAATCCTTTAAAACCGAGATGAGAAGAACTTTTTTCACACAGGGAGTGGTGAATCTCTGGAACTCTCTGCCACAGAGGGTAGTCGAGGCCAGTTCATTGGCTATATTTAAGAGGGAGTTAGATGTGGCCCTTGTGGCTAAAGGGATCAGAGGGTATGGAGAGGAGGCAGGTACGGGATACTGAGTTGGATGATCAGCCATGATCATATTGAATGGCGGTGCAGGCTCGAAGGGCCGAATGGCCTACTCCTGCACCTAATTTCTATGTTTCTATGTTTCTATCACCCATTCCTTCTCTCCAGAGATTCTGCCTGTCCCGCAGAGTTACACCAGCATTTTGTGTCTATCTTCAGTTTAAACCAGCATCTGCAGTTCTTTCCTATTCATTTTGATATGCTGCTTCCAAATTTCAATATAATGGGCATATCCCTCAAAGCCTGTCCTATCCTTGTACCAGTCCAAGTCTGTTTGAATTCTGTGATGGGAATGAACAGGCGACATTTCAGATCAGGAAAGCACAAAATATAGAAGGCAATTTGTATACAGTGAGCTCCAGCAGATGACTATGTGACAATATCCAATGTTGTTGGGGGAGTCCAGAACCAGGGGCCACAGTTTAAGAATAAGGAATAAGCCATTTAAAACGGAGACGAGGAAACACTTTTTCTCACAGAGAGTGGTGAGTCTGTGGAATTCTCTGCCTCAGAGGGCGGTGGAGGCCGGTTCTCTGGATGCTTTCAAGAGAGAGCTAGATAGGGCTCTTAAAAATAGCGGAGTCAGGGGATATGGGGAGAAGGCAGGAACGGGGTACTGATTGGGGATGATCAGCCATGATCACATTGAATGGCGGTGCTGGCTCGAAGGGCCAAATGGCCTACTCCTGCACCTATTGTCTATTGTCTATTGTCTATTGATTGAAGCATGTAAATCCCAGAAAGCTGATGGAGACTAATAAGATATCACTCTATATAAAAGAGGTCAAAGATAGACACAAAATGCTGGAGTACTCAGCGGGACAGGCAGCATCTCTGGACAGAAGGAATGGGTGAGGTTTCGGCTCGAGACCCTTCTTCAGACTGATGTCAGGGGAGTGGAAGGTATGTAGATAAGGAAATGTATAGACAAGGATGAGTAAGGTGTGAAAACACGACAAAGGGAATGGAAATCAAGAAAAATGTAGACTAGATCATTTTTGGGAGAAGGTAACAACAAAGCAAACAGAGATATAATGTAGTCTGAGACAGTAAGACAGGTTGAAGAACTGGGAGGGGGGAGGGGGGTGGATAGAGAGGGAAAGCAAGGGTTACTTGAAATTAGAGAAGTCAAAGTTCATACCGCTGAGGTGTAAGCTGCCCAAGCCCAATGCTGTTCCTCCAATTTGCGCTGGGCCTCACTCTGACAATGGAGGAGGCCCAGGACAGAAAGGTCAGTGTGAGAATTGGAAGGGGAGTTAAAGTGTTTAGCAACTGGGAGATCAGGTAGGTTTAGGCTGACTGAGCGGAGGTGTTCAGCGAAATGATCTGTGCTTGGTCTCGCAGGACTCCACCCTTGAAGAGATCAGATGGCATGGAAGCTTTCATTGGCATGGAAGCCAAAGCCTCACTTAAAATATGAAATCTCTGAGATGAAGTGCGAACGGTGAACAATTAATACTTAAGTCATCAGGGCGCTCACTAGAACTGATGATTTCTTGATCTCTGGGAAGCAGGAGAGAAACAAGAAGTTGACTGTGCAATTCAGGCTAAATGACCACATCACTTTTACAGTTAAAAGCAAAGTTATATAGAAGCAGTCCCCACATTAGGTTCCTTGACGTTATTTGGATTTAAGGGGTGCAATCTGCTGTTTTCCTCTTCAATATTAAAAAATCTTTTGTTTGTTTCTGCATGATTTTAAATGATGTTTGACACTGTTTGCCTTTTGGAGTACATTGGGTCCAGATAGCAGATTCTAACCAGTTGCCAAAGGCTGTGCAGTTAGTGTTGTAAAACTGAGGATACAACTGTCGATCAAATCAGGTTCAGAGACTTGTTAAGCGGCCGTTTGACTCTTCCCAAAATAAAACAAACATTCTCGTGACGCTCCGGCAATCTGGAATATTGGCTACCTGCACTGCGGGTACCTTGCGGATGGACCATCTATCACAAACAATTTGTTCACACCTGTTAAGCTCCATTGTCTGATATTTGTCTGTCAGAATTCTTAAGTGAAGCACTTTCTCTTTCCATAAAACAATGTCCAACAGAGTTAGAGGAGCAGGACATAGGATGGCATGTCTGACACACATGTTGCTAGGGGGACTTCACATGGACCCAAGCTATGCTTGCATCTCTGTGGAATATATGGAGCAGACTTACATGTTTGCAATCAAGCCATCCACAGTGTACATATACATGATAAAGGGAATAAGTCTAGTATAGTCCGATCAAAGAGAGTCCGATGGTCTCCAATGAGGTAGATGGTAGCTCAGGATCACTCTCTGGTTGTTAATAGGATGGTTCAGTTGCCTGATAACAGCTGGGGAGAAACAGTCCCTGAATCTGGAGGTGTGCGCTTTCACACTTCACAAATATAAATGTGGGATTGATGGTCAGTGTAGGCTCTATGGGCCGAAGGGCCTGTTTCTGTGCAATATCTCTTGATGACACTGATGAATTGGAAGAATTAATATTTTGTAATATCAGCTGCAATAGTAATATTTAGTGTTGCTTTGGAAAGAATTCAATGCCCTGTGAAGGAACCCGGAGCAATGAAAACTATTGTTATCTTTCTCAATGCAACATTGACCAGCTTGTGCGAACATTTCTTTAAACGAAGCAAATGTTCAACACCAATTTATTTCCAATGCAGCCGGCAGCGTTTTCATAATGGAGCCATTGGACAATGTTTTGGTTGCCGTGGAGACGTTCTTGTTGAAAGCTGCACTATATGGTGAACTTTAAGCAGTGTAGTTAAACCACACGTCATTGAAGCTGGCCTTATGTGCTTATACACACATTGTGGAAGGTAGGGAAGTATTGTAATAGGTAGGAAGGAACTACAGGTGCGGGGTTGCACAGAAGATGGACGCAAAGAGCTGGAGTAACTCAACGGGTTAGGCAACATCTCTGGAGAAAAGGAATAGATGACGTTTCGGGTCGAGACCCGTCTTCAGACTGAAGAAACGTCACCCTTTCCTTCTCCCCGGAGATGCTGCCTGACCCGCTGAATTAATCCAGCCTTTTTGTGTCTATCTTTGAAGTAATGTACTATCTTGAGACTGAGGAAGGGTCCTGATCCAAAACGTTATCTGTCCATTTCCCCCACAGATGCTGCCTGACCCGTTGTGTTCCCCAGCACTTTGCGTTCTGCTCCAGATTCCAGCTGTTCCTTGTGGCTCTAATATAGCATCTGTGTAGCAAAGTTGTACCGTGATGCTTGCAAGCATTAAAAGACAACGAAGGAGAAATTTGGGCTCATTGTACAGTAAATATGGAATCTGGAAAGACGATACCAATGTTTTCCAGAATATTGCCAATAAGGGAATTATCCCAGAGTGTGGTCCTGATCTCCCATCTACCTCATTGGAGACCTTTGATCGTAATTCAATGTTATATCTTGCATTACATGTTGTACACTTTAACTATGCACTGTGGATGGCTGGGTTGTACTCGTGTACAGTCTTCTCTTTGACTGGATAGCACGCAGACAAAATGGCGGCACGGTGGCGCAGCTGCAGAGTTGCTGCCTTAAAGGCCTGTCCCACTTTCACGACCTAATTCACGACCTTTTTTACTCGTGGACATTTTTCATCAGGCTAGAATAAACGCCCCGACCTACTTGATGCCACAAGTGCCTACGACTAGCATCACGACCTACCTACGACCTCCTACGACCTCATGACGACCATGCTGCGAGTATGAGTCAAGGGCAAACTCAGCAGAGGTTGTGAAAGTGGGACAGGCCCTTTACAGCGCCAGAGACCTGGGTTAGATCCTGACTGCGGTTGCCATCTGTACGGAGTTTGTATGTTCTCCCTGTGACCTGTGTCGGTTTTCTCCAGGTGCTCCCAAACTTCTGAGGTGTACATGTTTGTAGGTTAATTGGTTTTGGTAAAATTGTAAAAATTGTCCTTGAACAGTAGGATATTGTTCGTGTATGGGGGTCACTGGTTGGCGCGGACTCGGTGGGCCAAAGGGCCTGTTCCTGCGCTACATTTCGAAAACTAAAAACTCTTCACTGTACGTCGCTATACGTGACATTAATAAACGATACTAAACTAAACATGCACACTTTGTGTGCCCAAGACTGTCACCAGTAGTCCGATGCTGGTTTACCAATGGTCAGACAGCATCAGCCCTGTGTTAAATCCCACACAACCTTTATGTGCATGCCAGTGAAAGGAAACACTCACAACTCAAAGATATCAAGGCTTCAATTGGAGCTGGGTCTCTTGTTCATGAGCAACATTTCTTGAGTGGCAATAGTGACAGACTGATCATTTCATCAACCAAATCCTGCATTGTCTGAAGAAGGGTCTTCGTCACCCATTCCTTCCCTACATAGATGCTGCCCGTCCCGTTGAGTGACTCCAGCACTTTGTGTCTTTCTCCTGAATCTAATCATCATACCACAACTAGAGAGCAACCCTGGACTGCTATCTACCTCATTGGCGACCCTCGGACTATCATTGGTCGAACTTCACTGGCTTTACCTTGCACTAAACGTTATTCCCTCATCATGTATCTGTACACTGTAAATGGCTCGATTGTAATCATGTATTGTCTTTCCACTGACTGGTTAGCACGCAATAAAAGCTTTTCACTGTACCTCGGTACACGTGACAATAAACTGAACTAAAAAACTGAACTAATCCCCCAGTATAAATCCTTAATTTTGGAGCATCGGGTATATATATAATCTATTATTATTATTATTATCATCTTCGGCACATAAGATTCTATTATGTTCCAATTATATCAATTCCCATTCTTCTAAAACCAAAGAGTTTTCATCCTACTGTGCAATCCTATCTCAAGCCAATTCCTTCACCCTAGAAATCAATCCAGGGATACTCCTTTACACTATCTTCATGGCAGGCAGGTCCTTACATAGTCCATGTAGGAAGGAACTACAGATGCTGGTTTAAACCAAGGATAGACACAAAGGCTGGAGTAACCCAGCGGGTCAGGCAGCATCACTGGAGAGAAGGAATGTCAAGACCCCAAATTTCGTTCAGACTGAAAGGTCTGAATGACAAATAAAGGAATCTCTAATCTCTAATCTCTACTTAGTCCTCCAGGAATGGTTCCATCAGATATTTGAACAATTATAACGATACTTCCCACATCCTTTGTACTCGGTCTCTCTTGTAGTAAAATAGTATGCAGGAAAGAACTGCAGATGCTGGTTTAGACACAAAATGCTGGAGTAACTCAGCGGGACAGGCAGCATCACTGGAGAGAAGGAATGGGTGATGTTTGGGTCAAGACCCTTCTTCAGACCAGTGAAAATATTTATTCTGAATATGTCATGATGTGCTATTAATCTATAATTATAGACTTATTGACTTCTATGGGTGGTGGGTATAAGGAACGAGCTGCCACAGATAATGTTGGAAGTGAATACAATTATAATGTTTGAAACACATTTGGACATGTACGTAGATAGGAAAGGCTCAGAGGAACATGGGCCAAACGCCGATGAATGGGAGCAGCTCAGAAAGACACTTGGCCAAAGAGCCTGTTCCTATGCTGTATAAATCTATGACTACTCTGTAAAGAACACATTGCCACTACATTGGGGTGGACAACCTTCTGCGCGTACAAAGTCTCTGAGGAAATACATTTGACAGTATTTGTATGTCCTTGGCAGATTTGTTTTTCAAATCTGAACACATTTAGTTGTTTGAAAATCATTCTTCTGTTCTATAACCTGCGCATAGGACTGTCAACCAATTTAACAGTATCCTTTCTTTCATATCACTGAAAGGGTTTCTTATGAAGGAAAATTCAAACTATTCAGCATGGCCGGTGGGACTGGGAATATTTAAATCTTCGGTAAGATTTGATATGGGCAGAAAAAGCACACTCGTAAGATACACCTTCCCCTTCAATCTCCGGTCTACATCTTGAGGGCACGTTTACTTTGTAAATTAAAGCCGCTCATATGTCTCTAATTTAATATTTCTATGATGTTTATTGTGAACAAATTCCCGGCTGAACCATATCTCCTCAAATTGCTTATGATTTGTCAAGAGAGAAATGGCATTGAAAAAGCATTTAAAGTCTATCAACACTTCAGCCGGAAAAATTTGATGGATCAACTGAAAGTGCCTTTGCGTAGGGCATCAGTTGTGAACCTTTGAAAGCTTTTCTCAAATTAACCTGTATTTTGACAGTATTGTGAAGCCTGCGTAACCACAGGGCATGAATGATATACCTTTTGAAAGCTTGCCTCAAAATGACAACCCATCTACCAATGCCATCGTTGTAAAACTGGCATCCCAAGACCACAAATGGAAACATAAATTTTGATGGTACATTTGGGAATCATTTTCAGAAAGTCATCAGCAATTTTTAGCCCCGTGGGAGAGGTGTAAAAGGAAGAAACGAGACTTGGTGCCCCTTAAGTTTAAGATGGACGGCAAGGCAGCACGGTGGCGCAGTGGTAGAGTCGCTGTTTTGCAACGCCAGAGACCCGGGTTCGATCCTGACTACAGGTGCTGGCCTGTACGGAGTTTGTACGTTCTCCCCGTGACCTGCGTGGGTTTTCTCCGAGATCTTCGGTTTCCTCCCACACTCCAAAGACGTCCAAGTTTGTAGGTTAATTGACTTGGTGTAAATGTGAATTGTTCCTAGTGTGTGTAGGATGGTGTTAATGTGCGGAGATTGCTGGTCGGTGCAGACTCAGTGGGCCAAAGGGCTTATTTCCACGCTGTATCTTTAAACTAAACTAATGGAGTTGAGATTGTGGGTAATTAAACTCCCTTTTATGTCTTATAGTCACATACCAGCCAATATCTTAATCAGTGGTCACCTCCCTGAAGTGGGATTGACTGTTGGATAATGCCAAGTGTTTGGGATGCTGTGCCTTTCCTCTACCCTGTTGACACATCCAGGAGCGCAGTGCCCTCTGATCTGTCAGCAATAGCGAGCAGGTCAAGGGAACGAGGCTGGGATTCTAGGATGTCTGTACACTACCTGAAAGAGTTGTGCAAAGTAAATGTACAATGGACTTTTAAAATCGGAGAGACTTTTTTGAGGCAGCAATGCAGGGAATGCTGGATGGACGTCCGACTGTGTTTAGGCGTATCTCATATGTTTAGGGGAGGCAGAGTGGTGTAGCAGCCGTACAGCGCCAGAGACCTGGTTTCGATCCTGACCACAGGTGCTATCTGTACGGAGTTTGTACATTCTCCCTGTGGCCGCGTGGGTTTTCTCCAGGTGCCCTGGCTTCCTGACGGTTATGGAGTATAGTTTAGTTTAGAGATACAGCGTGCAAACAGGCCATTCGGCCCATCGAGCCCATGCTAGTTTTATTTTATCCCACTTTGTATTCTGTGCACTCGGGGGATTTTACAGAAGCCAATTAAACTCCAAACCTACATGTCTTTGGAGTGTGGGAGTAAACTGGTGCAACTGGAGAAAACCCACGCGGTCATACGTACAAACTCTGCACAGACAGCACCCAAGGTCAGGGCCGAACCGAACCTGGGTTTTTTTGGGCTAGGAAGCGGCAGGTCTACCACCGTGCCGTCCCTAAATGCTGGCATTTCTCTATCGGACTGCTGACGTTTGTCAGGAAACTTTGCCAGAGAGCAGGAAAGAAGTTGCAGAGATCGGGTGAGATCAACTCCAGAGTGGATCGGTGAATGATTTTATAATCGAGGTTGGGTTTGGAGTTGGTAGGAAGGAGGATAGGCCAGTGGAGTTTGGGCAAGGACACATGAGTGGGATATGTGGCTATGAGTGATTGATACTTTATTATGGGACATTTCACATTGAAATTCTTTGTTTTGCTTACCATACATAGAGTATGCAATGAATCACCACGTACAGGATGGTGACAAAGTTACAAAGTGCTCAATGTAGTCCCCAATGGTCCCGTTTGTTCTCTCGGCGTGCCCCACCCCACAGCCAGGTCCCTCTTTGATCTCTTGACCCCCCCATGACGGGTCCCCCTTTGCCCTCTCAGAGGCGTGAGGTCAACTGTCCTCCGGCACCCACCATGGGCGGGGACAGGATGCAGAGTTTGGGATGTATCTCACTTTGACGAGGCTTCATGTGATGGAACCATGAGCTTCTGAAGCCATCAACGGGGAACATTGGTGGAGGGTGAGGTAAGGGGACTTCCATTATCATACACAAAAAAAACTCGGTAAATCAGATGTCGAACCCACATCACGAGGACTTTATGCTTCACCACGTTACGTGGTTTCTTCCTTCCAAACCACATTCTACCCAGAATATAAAAAGCAGAACGATGATATAATGCGACTCAGTACAAGCATGGGAATGTGGTCTGCGTCAGTGTGTCTATCTATCTTTCTTCATGTTTAGTTTATGTGCAAAAACTGCAGCTGACGATGTTTTGTTGATTTCATCGCGATTGCAAAGGTGTGGGACCAAGTTTGAAATCATTTGTTCCTTTGCCAGAATTTGTCGCTGCAGTTGGTGCTGTCTCTACACTAATTCTGTGCCTGAGACACCTACTGATTGGCATTTGTTTGATTTGGGGATTAGTTGGATTCTAACGCAGCAATCTTCCAGGCAGTGATCACTCCTTCTCTGGAGACCAACAGCAATGAAATATTAAAGCCAGTGCGGTTCTCCGCACAGTCACATCTCATCGTATAGCTGGTGTAAGCTTCAATTTCTGCAAAGTCTCCAATAGAGGAATGGTTAATTAATGGTTGGACAGAAAGAAAAATGTGATTTCTTCAGTACAAACCAGCGGCATGAATATTGATTTCTCTAACTTCATGTAACCCTTGCATTCTCGCTCTCTGTGTCCCTCCCCCACCCGAGCCATCTTGCTAATTTCACCATTTGTATTCCTTTGTTATCACCCCGTCCTCAGCCAACAATGGACCATTGTGGGCTCCACCTTTTTTGAGTCAACGATGCAGGCTCTGCTTTGCTCTGTACATTTCTACGCCTCTAGTATCCCCCCCCCTCCCCGCCTGACTCTCAGTCTGATGAAGGGTCTCGACCCGAAACGTCACCTATTCTTTTTTCCAGAGACTCTGTCTGATCCAGCTTTTTGTGCCTGTCCTCCTCGACACTGCACTGTTCATGGGTGGAGAGTGCCAGCAACCCGACTTCAATCCTGGCCTGCTGTGTCTGTGTGGAGTTTGCATGTGCTCCCATTGGCCGCACGGGCTTCTTCCAGATTTCCTCCCACTTCTGAACGACGTACGGGTTGATAGATTAACTAGCTGCTGTAAATTTGCCCCAAGTGCGTAGCTGAGTGGTAGAATAGAGGGGAGGTTGATGAGAATTGGGGGAATTTTGAAACAAGAATGGTTTAGGTCGGATATGTGGGTGGTTGTTGGCTGGTGTGGACTTGGTGAGCCAAAGGTGTGTCGCTCTTTGCCTCAGATTCAATGGAACTAAATTTTAGAGTGACACAGTGATGCGGCTTGGCTCACAGCACCAGAGACCCGGGTTCAATACTAACTTCAGGTGCTGTCCGTGTGGAGTTTGCACATTCTTCCTGCGACCAACACATAGGTTCCTTTGGTGTCCTCTCACATCACAAAGACATGCAAGTTTGTAGGGTTATTTTCCTCTGTAAATTGCCCCTAACATGCTAGGAGTGGATGAGAAAGTGGGATAGCCTAGAACTGGTGAGAATGGGTGATAAATGGTTGGCATATTTCCATGCTGTGACTCTGAACTAAAACTAGTTTCTGTATTCAGGGCGTTTGATATTGCTTGGGGTTGGATGTCTTGGATATAAACACCACTGCAGTTGAAGGTAAATTTGTGTTAATTAATCCATTCAATTTGGTTGATTGATTCGGATTCCAACTGGACAGAAGATTGATTTGTTTTCAGCTAAGCATTGCATTCACTCCTGCAGAGTGCTGTCAGTTACAAGAAAGAATTAAGTAATATTTATTGGACCACAAATTACCAGGCAACCACACAGTGGCTTTAAAACTAGATACCTCCAGTAGCAATTTTATTTGTTTTCATAACCTAACATATTATTTCATTACCTAACATTATTTCATATTTAATAATCAATTACCCTTGTTGGAAAGTATAAAAGTTAATGATTGGCTTTCTGATGTGATTTGGATCACTCAATCCAGATCTCTGCACTCTTGGGATTCGATCTAAACGGCCTGTCCCACTTGGTGATTTTTAGCAGCGACTGCCGGCTTCATTGACTGACGTACCAGGTCACCGAAAAATTCGCAGCGTAATGCGGCAGTGACGTGGCGTGATGACGTGTTTCCGCAAGTGTCGCAACTTTTTTTGTCGCCGCTGGATTTTGAAATGTTCAAAATCTTTTGGCGACCCTGGTATGACGCCAACAGTCGCCGAAAAAAATCGGCAAGTGGGACAGGCCCTTAAGGGATCCAGAGAGAAAACTTTGCAAGACAAGGGCAGCACGGTGGCGCAGAGATAGAATTGCTGCCTTACAGCGCTAGGGACCTGGATTCAATCCCGGCTGCCGATGCTGTCTGTACGGAGTTTGTACCTTCTCTCTGTGACTGCGTGGGTTTTCTCCGGTGTTCTGGTTTCCTCCCACACTCAAAAGATGTGCAGATTTGTAGGTTAATTGGCTTCTGTATATTGTCCCTAGTGTGTAGGATTGAACTAATGTACGGGTGATCGCTGGTCGGCGCGGACTCAGTGGGCTGAAGGGCCTGTTTCCATGCTGTATCTCTGAACTAAACAAAACACATATCTGATACCAGAATCCATCAAACTTTGAATCATGTGAACTGGAGCATCAAACATACTGTGAACTATTCTTTATAAGACTAGTTTAAATCTTAGAAATTCTCTGGGACAGTAACTTAAAATCAAGGCTATGACTAATAATTTTTTGGAAAGCACAGGAATGAGGAATAAGGGGATCACAAAATAAGATACTAATAGCCCTGTCCCACGGTACAAGTTCATTCCAAGAGCTCTCCTGAGTTTAAAAAAAATCAAACTCGTGGTAAGCACGTAGAATGAACGTAGCGGGTATGATGGAGCTCGGGGACGTCTCTTAGCGGCTCGTAACGCTAACGGCAGGTACTCGGGAAGACTCGCTAACGGCAGGTAAGCACGGGAAGACTCGTGAAGATTTTTCAATATGTTGAAAAATGTCCACGAGAGCCCTGAGTACCGACGAGTGGCCATTACCGTAAATCTCCGAGATCGAATCAGGGCAAACTCGGGATAGCTCTTGGAATGAACTCGTACCATGGGACATGGGCTTTAAGGATTTCAATGATAGACCTAATTTATGGGTGATTGCTGGTCGGCACGGATGGGGCTGGTGGGCCCCACGAATGGGGCTGTGTTTCCGCGCTATATCTCTAAACGAGTGTTGACATTGAGGACATTTAACGGGTGAAACATTACCAAGACGGAATCCAGAGGAAGGTGCGAGTTGTCCTTTGATTTTCATCCTTGCTGTTGTGGAATTCTGAGGTTGAACAATGTTGCTAGCCAAGGGAGCAGGTGTGGCTACACAGCCAGATGTCCTGCTCTGCATCATCCAACCTTCTCTGGTGCCGAGAAAAACTGTGTGAAGATGACTAGAAATGATTACAAGCCCTTGTGTGATGAGCGGTCGCGCGTCACTACCTTTGTCATCACGCACCATGTGTGTGTCACGACGCGTGCGTCGTGACGCGTAAATGATGTCGCGTAAATTACGCGCAAATGACGGCCAAGTGGGACAGGCCCATTACTGTTATCTGTGTTAGAATGAAAGTTCATTGAGCTATCTTAAGGAATGGCAATGTTGAAAGATCTCATTTATCATTATGGTGTGGCAAGCAGACATCAGGACCTAGCCAACATTCAGGCAGAAGCAGGCAGTACCTTTGTGGTGCAGAAGTGTCAGGCAATGACTATCCCCATTGAGAGAGTCTAACTACTTTCTGTTCATCTTCCATGGGGTTCTCTTTGCTGAGTCGCCCAGCATTAACATCCTTAGCGTCATCATTGCCCAGCATCGTGTGCTCATGTCAATGACATGGATACAAGGACAGGTCAGAGACTGTATAACTTCTGGAGAATTAATTACTCCTAATTCTCCAGAGCCTTCCCCTCATCTAGAAAGCACAAGGCAAGAGCACGAGGCACAAAATGCTGGTGAAACTCGGCGGGACAGGCAGCATCTCTGGAGAGAAGGAATGGGTGACGTTTCGGGTCGAGATCCTTCTTCAGTCTCGACCCGAAATGTCACCCATTCCTTCTCCCCAGAGATGCTGCCTGTCCTGCTGAGTAACTCCAGCATTTTGTTTCTATCTTCGGTGTAAACCAGCATCTGCACTTCTTTCCCACGCGAGCATGAGGCAATTCTTTCCACAGGTCTTGATGAGTGTGTGTCCAGTGTTCAAAAAACTCAACTCCATCCAGGACAAAACAGCTCACTTGACTGGTACCCGATACACCATCCATGATGTTTATTACCACCACCTCTGGTACACTGTGGCTGCAGGACATACCAGCTTCAAAATACACTGCAGTTACTCACCTAAGTTTGCTAACATCCCCTCCCCAATCAATATCTCCATCACCACGAAGGGGAAGAACAGCAGATGCATGTGAACACCATTGCCTGCCGCTGTAACCATTCTGACCCAAAATAAATTGTTGTTCCTTCATTGTCATTAGGTCTAAATCTTGGACCTCCGTATCCAACTGCACAATGGAAGCACTGTCACCTGAAGGACCTAAAGGGTTCCAGGAAGCAGCTCACTCCAACCTCCACAAGGGCAATTTAGAGATAGGCAGTAAATGCTGGCCTTGCCAATAATACCCAAGGTCTGAAAAATGTCCGACCTTTCTGTCCTGGGCCTCCTCCATGGCCAGAGTGAGTCCCGCTGCAAATTGGAGGAGCAGCATCTCATATTTCGCTTGGGTAGTTTACACCCCAGCGGTATGAACATTGACTTCTCCAATTTCAGGTAGTCCTTGCTTTCTCCCTCCTTCCCCTCCCCTTCCCAGCTCTCCCACAGCCCACTGTCTCCGCCTTTTCCTTTCTTCTTCCCGCCCCCCCCCCCCCTACCCCCACATCAGTCTGAAGAAGGGTCTTGAACCGAAACGTCACCTATTCCTTCACTCCATAAATGCTGCCTCACCCGCTGGGTTTCTCCAGCATTTTTTGTCTACCTTAAAAGTAATGAAACGTTCTTCATGGTTAAGTATTGCTATTGGTGTCAATCTTTTAAACTTTAATTGGAAGATCAGCTTAAGGAAGATTTCAATTTGCCTCTTGAGTCCTGCGACATTTCATACATTTTCTCAGGATACAATAATATGGACAATTTGAATTAAATAATCGGTGGCACAGATTAAAGTTGTGCAAAGTTGAGAACTCTTTTCCAGTTCTTCCATTGAGAAAACCCGTCCTGTTACTGAACACAGCACGGGGATAGTTAAACAGTTAAACTTATCAAACCTATAACACCTGAGATAGACATTAAATAATTCATGTGATTCATCTGTTACCTATCCTGGTACCAAAGATCTGCATAATTTATGTGGCGGTTTATCCGGTCTTTGCTGTATTTTTGACCATGTTGTGTTCCTAACGTTCTGCGGTAATCTTATAATGAAGTGGGACAACACAAACCCATTCTGTTTACCCTGACTTTTCATGTGTTGGTGTAAGCATTCAGTAATCTGAGTTGTAAAATGGGAAACTGGCAGCCCGCATTGATCCGTGCACTGAAACCTCACCCTCGGGATCTGTGCGGAAGGCTCGTTTGCTGTCTGATCCGAGAACGAAATCTGACCCCATGGAGGTTATTAGGCACCGGCTCACAGTGCTGACGGCTGAGAAAATGTGGCGGGTATCAGTGGCGGCACGGTAGCCCGATGGATAGATGGATTGATTCTTTCTTCTCGCATGTGACATGTCACAGTCAAATACTATGTTTTTGCATCCCATACACAAGGTATGCAAAGAGTCGCTATGGATAGGGCATTGACAAAGTTACAGAGGTATTCAATATAGTCCCCAACATATCAGGGGTTATGGGGAGAAGGCAGGAGAGTGGGGTTAGGAAAGAGAGATAGATCAGCCATGATTGAATGGCAGAATAGACTTGATGGGCCAAATAGCCTGATTCTGCTCCTCTTACTTATGACCTTATGAACAAATGCAATTGTTGGTGCAGGCTCAAAGGGCCGAATGGCCTACTCCTGCACCTATTGTCTATTGTACTGCATCTACCACTTCCTCAGCAGCTTAATCCATAGTGAACATCTTATGTGTGTAAAAATAAACACATTCCCCTCAGATGTTTAAATCTCTCCCTTCTCATCTTAAACCATGACACATAGTTTTAGACTCCCGTACCTTTATGTGAACATATGTTATTTTTAACAAAAATTAGTAAATTATTATTTTACTATTTGTTAATTTGTATCTTCTCGTATTATTAATGGAGTTAGGAAGGGGAGATAGAACAGCCAAGATTGAATGGCGGAGTAGACTTGATGTCTAATTCTGCTCCTATCACTTATGACCTAATGATCTCTTTGTTCTCTCAGCAGCCCCCCCACGCGAGTTTCTCTTTGTGTTTCTGTGTTCACGCCGGGTTTCTGTGTTGTATGTTCTATTATGTTAATTATTTAGCAGATTGGGATGAGTGTTGTGGGTGTCCTAGTCCAAAATGTTTGCAGCAATTGTTGAAGATATTGCATCAAAGCCTGAATATCACAGCTGCCTTCTGTGCTTTGCCTCAGAAATCTGCACCCAGTTCCACAGAAGCTGCAAGAATACTGGGTGATTTGCATGCGAGACAGGGGAGTCATATCTACCCCTCTGCGCTTTAAATAACTTCTTGAGCTATTCTGTGCATCAGTGTTTCTGTTGAACTAAATTGACTGATTCTATAGATAGACACAAAATGCTGGAGTAACTCAGCGGGTCAGACAGCATCTCTGGCGAAAAGGAATAGGTGACGTTTTTGGATCAAGACCCTTCTTCAGACAGTCCATTCGTAAGAAGGGTCTCGACCCGAAACGTCACCCATTCCTTCTCTCCAGAGATGCCCGCCTGTTCCGTTGAGTTACTCCAGCTTTTTGTGTCTATCTTTGGTTTAAACCAGCATCAGCAGTTCCTTCTTACACATCTTGACTGATTCTTTACCTCACTGGGCTTGTTCTGCTGGAGAAGGTACAAACGGAAACAGAAGGAGGTAAACAGGTGCCAGAGAGATGTGCTGAGAGACCCGGATGATGGAGATTGGATGAGAATGTAAACACCAGTTCCGATTAGTTGTGTCAACAGCT
>CM075990.1:15770651-15872314 GCA_038087875.1 Malacoraja senta | reverse complement strand
AGCGAAGGAATAGGTGACGTTTCAGGTCGAGACCCTTCTTCAGACTGAGAGTCAGGGGGAAAGGGAAACGAGAGATATGGACTGAAGAAGGATCTCGACCTGAAACGTAACCTATTCCTTCGCTCCATAGATGCTGCCTCACCCGCTGAGTTTATCCAGTATTTTTGTCTACCTTCGAGAGATATAGACGGTGATATAGAGAGAGATATCTGTCCATATCACCGTTTCTATCTCTCGTTTCCATACCCCTGACTCTCAAACTGTAAGTAAGTAAGTTAGTAAATTTTATCCACCTGGGGCGCCGTCGAGTATGGCTGCCCTGCCAGCAGCTGTTAGTTTTTTCACCCTTTTTTAAATTTTTAGTTAGTTAAAAGTGTTTGTTTTTGGAGGTCTTTAGTGTTTTTATGTGGGGGGTTGGGGGGGAAAGGGGGGAAACTATTTTCACAGTCCCTACCTGGTCGGAGATGCGGCTTTTCTCCGAGCCGTATCTTCGCCCCTTCCTCGCGGCCTACGGGCAGACTGGAGCGGCGTTTTCCTGCCGGGACCGGCCAGGACTTCAGCTTCGGCGGCGGCACAGCGCTGAAGTACCATCGCGGAGCGGGCGATGCCTAACCCGGGTCGCTGTGCAGTAAGCTCCGGAGTGCTGTGACCGCCGGCACCAACATCGCGGAGCTGCGGTCTGTGGTCTGCGGTCAGCGGTCTGCGGTCAGTGGAGCTTCCAGCCGCGGGCGGCGCTGAGCTCTAAACACCGCGGAGCCTGGGATCTCACGACGGGGTCGCCAGAGTCGGAGCATCGACCAGCGCGGCTCGTGGACTTCGGGAGCCGCGGTCTACTGGGAGGAGGCGGCCGCTCCAGACACTCCGGGCCGCTGAGAGTGTTCACCCGACGCCAGAGCTCCATCATCCGGCGAGAGGGCCTGAAGCATCGGGCTGCCGTAGCGGCGACTGCAGAGGCCTCAATAGGCCCCGACTATGGGTGAACTGGGGATGGGACTGGACTTTGCTGCCTTCCCCCACAGTGGGAACCATTGTGGGGGGATGTTTTTATGTTGTTAAATTCTTGGATGTAATCTTTATTTGTGTGCTGCATTGGCAAGTCAAATTTCACTGCACCAATTGGTGTATGTGACAATAAATGTTTATCTATCTATCTATTTGGACTCGCGTTGAAACCAAATGCTTTACATAGAAGAAATAATTAAGTTTCCGTACATCGTAGGAAAAATAAAAAATAAATAAAAATGACAACACATTATAGAATTCAACATAAACGTCCCCCCACAGCAGGATAAAAATGTTCCAAAGGCACCAGAAAGTTTAGTCGTCTTCCTCTGTGGTCACTCTGTGATGTTGTCCAAACATCATTCTGAGTTTGAATCCCTGGTCGGACAAATGCGGTACGGTGATTGGCGAGCGACGCCAGTTAATTGCGTTTCCTCTGTTTGCGATTGTGCGTCTAGATGCCACGATTAACGCTGCGGCACCCAGCCGTGACCATGCCCAGACTGGGGGAGGAAGACACAAACCAGTGGCTGTAATTGGGCAAGGGTTGACAATTAGCTGAGGCTGTGACCCCGGTGAAAGGAGATGTGTATTACACTCGCGGATAACAAAGCTGTTCTGCTCTTCCTGTGTCGCCACCACTCTGTTAACGGGGCCATTGTTCCTCTTCGCGCTTGGGGTGCAGTTAAACCCTGAGCGTCGGAAACGAGTGAACATTCTGCCCGCTGTTTTGCGCGGCCAGGGTGTGGCCGGATTTGTACTGTGTGTGTGTGTGCGCACACTCTCAGTCGGTGGGATTCATGGCTAGGAGACTGACATTGGAAACTTGCCCTTTGTAATTACATTCTGCTGTTTGGGCTGCCGGAATGCTGCATCCATTCAAGAAAAACAACTGGAGCTTGCTGTTGAAATTAATCCCTTTGGGATGCACGTTTTTTCTTTTAGAAAATTGCTCTGTTGGGTCATCGGGAAGGGAAGAGCAAATGGAAAAATGAAAAAAAAATAGATTTTAGAGGTTGTTTGAGATGCTGGAAAATCTACGTTACACAAAAATGCTGGAGAAACTCAGCGGGTGAGGCAGCATCTATGGAGCGAAGGAAATAGGCAATTGCCTATTTCCTTCGCTCCATAGATGCTGCCTCACCCGCTGAGTTTACCTTAGATTTTCGAGGTGATTACTTGTGCTTAATTAACTGCACCATATCAGACTGACAATTGTGCCTTTTACATTTAAAAGGGTAAATAGACATCGTTCAAGTTACATCTACAGTGAGATTTGAGTTGCCATACAGCCATACGATGAAAAAGAACACAATACACGATCGAATTTAACATGAACATCCCCACACAGCGGAATCGACGTTTCCCCACTGTGAGGGAAGGCAATAATGTTCAGTCGTCTTCCTCTTTGTTCACCCGTGGTTGTTGGAATGATCATTTAAAGCCTTTCATTTCTACCGATGTTGACATCTGCTCAGCCTCTCTGGAAATCTATCCTGCATTGTTAATTGTTTGTTCATTAACGTTGAGTCATTGTCACGTTCGGTCAGCTGCTGGAGAGAGGGAATGGACAGTAAGCTAAGGTCCTACTCGCTGTGTCCACATCCAAGGAAGGAAGCATTTTAGGATTCTCCATTGAGTTACAATGTCCCTAATGTTGTGTGTAGATCAGGTCGCGGGGAGTTCCCACCCTGCCCGCCGCGGGTACCATGAAATCCCGTGCTACCTGCTCCATGGTCGGATAGTCGGCGACTAAACCGTCTCTCCCACCTGGTTTGCCAGGTGAGGAGGGGGCTGTGGACCCCCAGCAGGACCAAAAACAAGACCTGTCAAAGGGCGGATGAGCTTCTAGCGAGCCAACGGCCATCCACACTTCAGTAGAAGTTGCGATCACTGTCGTACACAGCATTGTAAGGAACGATGATAAAGCACACACACACACACACACACACCAAAATCCTATACTTCCAGCGGCGGAAGTCCGCAGGAACTGGAGGACAGAGATGTGTGGTTCGGCTGTCACCGTTCCCGTCGGAAACCAGCGCCACTGCGTTGCTAATGTTTTCAACGATGATGGATGAATGGCGAATGAATGAATCGTGTGTAGACCATTCCTCTTGACTGCAAGAGTTGCCAGATCTGCTGGACTAATCCCAGGAGGTACCATTAGACAATTTGTGTAGCCATTGGCAACACAACTCATCTGTCCTCTTTGCATTCTCTCTGCCTTTGCTCCGCTACCAGATCAAATGATTTCAGACGGTCAAATATGTTTAACTTTTAAACTGGTATAACAAACAGTTAAAGAAATAGTGAACTTAATTTGTTAAATTTCCTCTCTGAATTATCGTCATGGATTCTTGGAGTTTTGCCATTGGTTCTGGAACACTGACGATCCTATCTCGTGCCTCGCACCTAATCTACTCTTTAATCCAATTTCACACCTATTCACTTGTTCAACTGCTGTAAATGTTTTAAAGGTGCAGGTTTCAACTCTTTCCAGCTGCAATATCTTAATAGCTTAATTCCACAGTTAGATAATAGCTCAACAGGTGTTGTTTTGACAGAGGTAGATGCTTCTCATAAACTCTGCAGGCACACACTAGCATTGCAAATAAACAGAGGAAAACCCTCACACCAGTTTCTAAGATGTAACGCAAGTTTCTGGAGAGCAATGGGTTTTTAAGAAATTGCTCTTTTTAAGATGGTTGACAGTTCTTCTTGAACCTTGACTGGGAAAAGCATAAGTTTAGATTAGCATGGAAACAGGCCCTTCAGCCCACCGATTCTTCGACAACCAGCGATCCCCACACACTAACACTATCCTACACATACTAGGGACAATGTTCATTTATATCAAGCCAATTAACCTACAAACCTGTATGTCTTTGGAGTGTGGGAGGAAACCGAAGATCTCTGAGAAAACCCACGCGGGTCACAGGGAGAACGTGCAAACTCCGTACAGACAGCACCCGTAGTTAGGATCGCAACCGGGTCCCTGGTGCTGTAAGGCTGTAGCTCTACTGCTAAGCCATCAGGCTTCCCCAAGTCTTGACTATTCTGGGCAATTTTCAAAGGCTCTGATAAGCAATGTGTAACCTGAGCACACCTGCGACTTGTACATTATTGAATCTGTCTCATGAAATTGTATTTTTCAATCCATTACTTAGTAACATGCAGATTTAGTCAGGAAGTGTGGAAACAGGCCCTTTGGCCCACGTTGCCCATGCCGACCAACTTGCCCCATCTACACCCGTCCCACCTGCCTATGTTTGGAGTAAGTAGGTCATCTCTGGAGAAGAAGGATGGGCCTGACCCGCTGAGTTATTCCAGCACTTTGTGTCTATCTTTTGTTTCAACCAGCACCTGCAGTTCTTTGATTCAATATTTTGACTGGGAGACAGAGCTGGCTTTATCTATATTGGATGGTGTGGATTTGGCTACAGTTCAGGCCCGAGGCTTTATATGGTAGTTAAGATTAGCAGGTGATTGGCAGGATGCAACAGAGCAATAACTCAGCTGAACCGATCGGCTTGAGATATCTCTTCAAACATTGCTGCTGTCTTCACTCCTGCCAGGGTAGATTGAATGTGATTAGAAGACTCAGGGCCCACATTCTTTGAACTGAAGCAGCCTTTTACCTCCAGGCAGTGTAAGTGGCTGAGTAACATCACTTTCCTGAACCTCTGATAGAGTTGATGACTTGGCCTCTCGATGACTATAGGGACCTCGTTTGCCCATGGTATTTACTTATACCTGCTGTGATTTAATTGCTGTTTGTCTTGCGATCCAGAGAAGTCGCTTCCGAGTCACGAGCTGTGTGAGGTTGCTGTCGTCTCCAACTAGAACTTAGAGCTGAGTCCTGGTCTTGTTGGCTGGTTGTATTTCCTGGAGTTGGACACAAAATGCTGGAGTAACTCAGCAGGACAGGCAGCATCTCTGGATAGAAGGAATGGGCACCGTTTTGGGTCGAGACCCTTCTTCAGGCTGGGAGTCAGGGGAGAGGGAGGCACAGAGATAAGGAAGGGTAAGGTGTGAAAACGAGACATCGAAGGGGATGAGGCCCAAGGAAAATGTAGAATAGATCATTGCTAGCTCGGGGATGTCGACAATGAAGCACACAGAGATAAAATATAATCAGGGGGACGGCCAGATTGGTTGGAGAACTAGGATGGGGGAGGGATGGAGAGAGAGGATAAGCAATGGTTACTTGAAGTTAGAGAAGTCAATATTCATCCCGCTTGAGTGTAAGCTGCCCAAGCGAAAGATGAGGCGTTGTTCATCCTGGAGTTACTATCTGCACGGACTGAAGGTTGGTGACAAAGTTTGCAGTGCTTTTGCGTATCTTCTTGGGCAAATGTTCACAGGAAATGTTTTATCCGCCAGACTGTGAACGAGATGAGCAGCTTGTGAATGAGGTATCCTGGAATGTAATATATATTGAGTTGCCGAAACAAAGAACTGCAGATGCTGGTTAACACGCAAACGCCACCTATCCATGTGTAGGAAGGAACTGCAGATGCTGGTTTAAACCAAAGATCGACTCAAATAGCTGGAGTAACTCAACAGGCCAGACAGCATCTCTGGAGAAAAGGTGCTGAGCATGGAACTCACTCTGAAGGAAGGGCTTAACCTGAAACGTTACCTATCCATGTTCTCCAGAGATTCTACCTGACCTGTTGAGTTACTCCAGCACTTTGTCCTTTTGTTTTTATAATATGTTGAGTTATAAATTTGTCTGCCCTGGATTCCCATATTGATGTTTTACGAGCCAGAACCACGTAGAAACAAGGAACTGCAGATGCTGACTAACAATACGTGGTCAGGTACAAGGGGCAAGCAAGACTGTACACATACTCGTGAGACTTCAGTAGAAACTGTTCCATGTGCATCAGAGTGTCCATCCTTACCAGTGACCATTGATGATATCCTAATTGGGAAAGGAAAGAGATCTTCAAATTGGACATATCTGACCACATATCGTTAGTCAGCAGAGAGTTAAATCAGTTGGCAGAATAATCTCCTGAACCTTTTCCAGGCTGAGTAGTCTTCCAGTCCAGGTGTTTGTAACCTTCTCCCAGTGACCACGTGGGTTTCCTCCAGGTTCCTCAGTTTCCTCCCACATCCCCAACGGTGTGCAGGTTGTGGGTTAATTGGCTTGTGTAAACTGTCCCCCATGTGTAGGGAGGGGATGAGAAAGTGGGATAACAAAGATCTAGTGTGGAATAAAAACCCAACACAAAGTGCTGGAGTAACTCAGGGCAGGCAGCATCTCTGGAGGAGAACTTAGAGAAACAACCCAAAACGTCACCTATCCATGTTCTCCAGAGATGTTGCCTGACCCAGTGAGTTACACCAGCATTCTGTGATTTACCTCATGGATTGAGAATGTTTTGGGTTGGAACCCTTCTTCACTCTGGACCCAAAATGTAGCCTATCCATGTCCTCCAGACCTGCTGAGTTACTCCAGCACGTTGTGTCTTTTTTTTGTAAAACGGCATCTGCATTTCCTTGTGTCTACATAGAACTAGTGTGAAAGAGTGATTGTTCAAGAAGGAACTGCAGATGCTGGAAAATCGAAGGTAGACAAAGTGCTGGAGAAACTCAGCGGGTGCGGCAGCATCTATGGAGCGAAGGAAATAGGCAACGTTTCGGGCCGAAACCCTTCATGGACATATTTAACCAAAGGGCCTGTACCTTTCAATCAGTAAAAACATACTGTTTTGTTCTGTAGCTGAGGAGCAGTGATAACTTGGTATAATCTGTATTAAGGAGAGTTTAATTTAAGGGAGTGAAGGGAAGCATTTTTGAATTGTGCGATTGGGTTTGTTAGGCCACTGGAGTTGCCATCGTGGGGATTTACCAGCAGGGGGGAGTCAGGAGGGGAAAGCTCAGTGTGAAGGTGCTTAGGTAAACAAGCACACAGTGGAAACAAGGACACAAGGACACAAGGAACTGCAGGTGCTGGTTTACCAAAACAGACACAAAGTGCTAGAGGACATGAACAGGCTACGTTTCGAGATCAGGACTGAAAGAGGGTCCCGACCCGAAACATCGTCTATCCATGTCCTCCAGATGCTAGCATATAAAAACCATACATTAATTTTACAGAACCCCTAATCTCTAATTCCCTCCTCCCACTCAACTTCCTCCATCAGAGTCTGTGCGGTGGTTGCTAGGCAATATCTGGGCAAGGGCTCACTTAAGGTCTCCAAATTAAACTAAACTAAATCCCATCATTTGCGATGTTTCAGCATGTGGCCAGGGCTGAAGATGGTTGACCAGGGAGGGAGTCCAGTGGTGATCATCCACAAGCCACATCCAGGGATAATGTTGTAAATTGTGATCATCCAAGCCGGGCAGTTTGCCTAGACCTCCCATGAGTTATCACAAGGAGTCCAGCTGCTGGCATTTGCAATCCATTTGCATTTGTTATTTTTTGTTTCTTGAATTAAAAATAGAATGAGGCGATTTCTATATTTCTATTCCCCTTTCACCACCTGACACAAGGAGGCTGGTGACCCTATTGCATTGGAATGCCTCCCCCGCTGTTGTTCTACCCACCCCCACTGTTCGCTGCATCCACTGTTTCTCCCCCCTCCTCCGCTGTTCCCCCCCCGCTGTTCTCCCCCCCTCACTGTTCTCCCCCCCCTCACTGTTCTCCCCCTATATTAAAAGGTTCTTTTGCCAAAGCCTTTTTCCTATTGTCGAAGCTGTCGACCTTCTGAAATGGTAATTTTGCTGACATATTCTCTGTGAGTTTTGCCACATAATTACCTGTCAAACTCTGTGATGTCTCAGCCTCGTTATTGGTATCTGATCAAGCTGACATTTGAAGGATGCCCCATCTCCTCTAGGCCCATTTACTTCAAGGTAATCCTCGCCCCCTCCCCTCCCAATCCTCCCACCCCCCCCCCCCCAATCCTCCCCCGCCCCCCTCTAATCTTCCCCTCCACCGCCATCCTCGCTAAATAAAACAAATGGAAATATAGAAACACAACACACAGAGACCCACCTGTTCGTTCTTTACCAACGGCAGCTGAAAAACAAAGATTCAGCTGAAGTAGAAGTTGGGCCCATGCGCTGCTGTTTGTGAGTTCAAAAGAACAACAGATGAGAACAAGAGGGCCCATGAGACATTGCCTCCTGACAGTGTGAGGTGATGGCATCTCTATGTAAGTCTCAGGCCCACACCAAGGAGTGCTCACTGATATAGTTGTATTGTAAAGTTTATCCAATTTGTTAGTGTTCTCTGTTTTGGGTTTGGAGCACTAAAACCAGCTGTGGATAGACCAATTTCATTACCCATCTCTGGGCGGCACTGGTAGAGCCACTGCCTCACAGCACCAGAGACCTGGTTCGATCCCGACCTCGGGTGCAGTTTGTGTGGAGTTTGCACATTCTTCCAGTGAACGCATGAGGTTTCTCCAGGTGCTCCGGTTTCCTCCTACACCCCGAAGACAAGCAGGTTTTATAGGTTAATCGGTAATGGAGGGTTAATGATCCATACCTTCTGAACCTTCTGAATTTTGTAATCGGCAGGGCAGTACTCTGCATATCGCCAACTTGGACAATTTTACATTTTTATCAAGCCAATTGTCTTTGGAGTGTGGGAGGAAACCGAAGATCTCGGAGAAAACCCACGCAGGTCACGGGGAGAACGTACAAACTCCATACAGACAGCCACCCGTAGTCGGGATCGAACCTGGGTCTCTGGCGCTGCATTTTGCTGTAAGGCAGCAACTCTACCGCTGCGCCACCGTGACTGCCCATATTGTGTAGGGACTGGAGGCAATAATGAGATAGCTTAAAAACTAGTGAGAATGGGTGATCGGTGGATGGCTTAGATGCCATGCGCTGATGGGCATATTTCCTGCTGTATCTCTAAACCTAAACTATCTATTTATTAGCCTGCAGGGCTACAATAGAAGCCGCATTTAACTACGCCACTGTTTCAGTTTCTTCTCCGACCTATCTGCCAAAGCCTTGGATCCTTCCATATTGGTTCAGCTGGTGACTGGCTGTGGCAGTGCTGGATATATGCGAGGCCATCGGGTTCATCTTGTGCTTGCTGCTGTTAAATGTTTGTTTATCTCACTGCATGAGCATAATATGATGTCTCCGAGCTGCACAAGGATATTCAATCAAATTTAGACAGTTAGTGCTTCATCAAAACGGAGGCCCTTGTTCCCTGACCGAATGCACGCTGACCATCATTTACCCGTCCACACTAGATTTTTGTTGTCCCACTTGCTCATCCAGTCGTACCAAGTTAGAACGGTGGACAACCGTGAGAGTCAATGGCCCCCACCTGCCTCTTAGGTCACAGAAGGCCGTGGAGGCCAAGTCAATGGATATTTTTAAGGCCGAGAGAGATAGATTTTGATTAGTATGGGTGTCGGGGGTTATGGGGAGAATGGGTTTGAGAGGGAGAGGTAGATAGATCATTGATGAATGACGGAATAGGCTTGATGGGCTGAATGGCCTAATTCTGCTCCTGTCGCGTGGGAATTTATGAGCATTTCAGCCCTGTGTCTCTGTTGTTCAAAGACTTCCGTCCTGTAGATTCCTGGCAGTGCCAACCTGGTATGGTTGCAGAAGATACTCCTGTGAAGAGGTTGCTTTGAGCGCATCTTCAAATGATTCCCTCGTTACTCTGCCTTTCACTGTTGCTAAGGAGCTCATTGTGTGCCTCGAGGGTGCTTTTACTTATCGGTTCCGCTCTGTGGATCCTTTCAACTGATGAGCTGCTTTATTAATTATCTTGCAAGGTATTGTTAACCCCTCGTTTGCAGTGGGCCTGACGCATCACTTATAGTTTGTGTGTGCCTTTGTTTTAACCTGGCTATCTTACTCCAGATTCAGGGACAGTTTCTTCCCAGCTGTTATCAGGCAACTGAACCATCCTACCGCACCTAGAGAGCACTCAAACCGCGATCTACCTCATCGGGGACCCTTGGACTATCCTAGATCGGACTTTACTCTGCATTAAACGTCATTCCCCAATCATAAAAAATATAGAAAATAGGTGCAGGACGAGGCCATTTGGCCCTTCAAGCCTGCACGCCATTAATTGTAATGGCTGATCATCCACAATCAGTAACCCGTGCCTGCCTTCTCCCCACATCCCTGATTCTGCTAGCCCCTGGAGCTCCAATAGAAAATATAGAAAATAGGGAAAATCATGTATCAGTTTGGAACATCAAAACTCGCAGGACACTTGAGATGAAAATCGAAAGATTTTGCAGATGCTGGAAGTCTGAAACAAAGACAAGAAAATGCTGGAAGCACTCAGTGGGCCAGGTAGCACCTTGCATTGAGAAAGTGACTTAACGTTTCAGGTCAAAGTGCTTTTATCAGTTATTTAAGATTTTGCTGTGTGCAAATCTGCAACGGTTCGGCGCAGGGAAGTGCCAAGTCTCCAATCACCAGTTCTTTTCTGCATGGCCTGCTGCTCTTTGTCGATGCGACGAAGCTTGTACACCAATAGCTGATAATCATTGCATGCTCTGGTTGGCAAGGGGTGACACTCGAGCGCGTAAACTGCGTAATCGCTGTTCCATCCACGGTGCCTTTCAGCCGGATGATTATCCTGGGATCATGTGACCCTGCTTGAGGCCATTGTGTTCTCGGGCACGTGCCCATTTATGTTGATGAAAGTGTTCCTCGATTGCGCTAATCCCCAATTGAAAACATTGACTGCGTTCTCCCTGTTCCGTTATGCAGCTTCTCGAAGACTTCGGGACAAGGCTTCCAACACTTAACAATTCCAACATGTTACCCAAATATTGACCAAATGCAGAAAACCCTTGCAGTAACACACCACGGGGGGGGGGGGGGGGTGTCTGTTAGTGCCAATTGTTCGCTATAACCGAGTGAGGGGGTGGGGGGTAAGATTTATGCGAAGGGCGCGGTGATGGGAGGGGGTTGAACAAATGGGGATTCATAGGCTGGGGAGCTGCAGAGCTCCCGGTCCCACCAGGCACACCACCTTCATGCTGCTCCCTTATCTCTGGGGGGGGGGGGTGTGGGGGAGGAGGAGAGAAGGAAGAGGGACCATCAGAACTGTATTGAATACTTTTGTAACTTTCTCAGCAGCCTATTCATAGTGACTCTTTGCATACTTGTGTACTTGTGTACCGTATGCAAAATAAAGAATTCCCACTGTACCAAGTACATGTGACAATAAAGTGTCAATCATCATTGTAGAGTTGCTGCCTTACATGCGGTCACGGGGAAAACGTACAAACTCCGTACAGACAGCACCTGTGGTCGTACTCGGGTCTCCGACGCTGCAAGCGCTGTAAGGGAGCAACTCTACCACTGCTATTGAATTAAAGGGCCTGTCCCACTATACGAGTTTACCCAAGAGCTCTCCTGAGTTAAAAAAAATAATCAAACTCGTGGTAAGTACGTATAATGTACGTAGCGGGTACGTCGGAGCTCAGGACGTCTCTTAGCGGCTCGTAACGCTAACGGCAGGTACTCGGGGAACGCGGTAAGCTCGTGAAGTTTTTTCAACATGTTGAAAAATGTCCACGAGAGCCCCGAGTACCTACGAGCGGCTGTTACCGTAATTCTCCGAATTCGAATTGGGAAACTCGGGAGAACTCTTGAATTACCTCGTACAGTGGGACAGGCCCTTTAGTTGTGCACGTTTCTCACAAGGAACACTTCTGTGGAGGAACAGCCTTGTCCCTCCTCCCCAGAGGCTGAAAGCTTGGCAAAATGAAAAGAAGGTTGTATGTGGGAAGCAAAGAATGAAAGCTGAGATGAAAAGACTGTTCATTTTTTTTGATGCTCTAATTAAAATTCTTCTTTACTTTGTTGTAAAAGAGAATGTTGCCAGTGACTACCTGTGCATGACATTACAGAACTGGAGTTTAATTGTAAAAAGAGCGGATATGTAACAGATCCACTAAATTGTTGATGGCAACATGACAGTCAAGACTATCGGGGCGGCATGGTGGCGCAGAGTTGCTGCCTCACAGTGCCAGCGACCCGGGTTCGTTCCTGACTACGGGTGCTGTCTGTACAGAGTTTGTACATTTTCCCCGTGACCTATGTGGGTTTTTCTCCGGAAAGCTCCAGTTTCTCCCCACACTCCAAAGACGTACAGGTTTGTAGGTTAATTGGCTTGGTATAACTGTAGAAAATTGTCGATAGTGTCTGCAGTATAGCATTTGCGTGCGGGGATTGCTGGTCGGCGCGGACTCCGTGGGCCGTAGGGCCTGTTTCCACGCTTTATCTCAAAACTGAACTAAACTATAGCATTTGTGTCCACTTAAAACAGTTTGCTATTCACATTAATTGAACACACTTGATGGCTGAATGACCTCCATTTAAACTAGCCCTGTACCAGTGGGGTAGAAATGTCCTAATTCTTTGATTGGGCTGGCACATACATGATGGGCTGAACGGCTCAGAAGAAAGCTTCTCTAATTCAGTATTCCTCTCTCTGGGTGAATGGGTGATAAACTGCTCTCGGAGCAAGATGCTGTGGTTTTATTATCAGCAGGGCAATAACAGCGCTGCCCTTTGGTAATTTACTGCCTGCACGCACTGGTTCAGTGGCCAGGGGTTTGCTGGATGCAGAACTCTGGGCAGTGAAAATGTGTAGGAAAGCACTGCAGATGCTGGTTTAAATCGAAGATAGGCACAAAATGCTGGAGTAACTCAGCGGGACAGGCAGCATCTCTGGAGAGAAGTAATGGGTGACGTTCGGGTCGAGACCCTTCTTCAGTCTGAAGAAGGGTCATAGCCCAAGCTCCTAAAATCCCTCAAAGCACAAAGTACTGAGGAACTCAACAGATTAGGCACCTGAAAACCTTTCATCGTTTCATCCCTCCTCCCTCTGCAATCTCTTCCGACTCTTGGAGATTTCCAATTCTGGCATCTTTGTACATCTTACAAAACTAAAGGTTCTGCCACTTCATATTAAGAGCAATTTTACCGAGGCCAATTCACCTACAAAGCCACACTTGGTGGGAGGAAACCGGGCAGTCACGGGAGAAACGTGCTAACTCCACACAAACAGCACCCAAGATCAGGATTGAACCTGCGGCTCTGGCGCTGTGAGGCGGTGGCTCTACCAGCTACGCCACCGTGTGCGGACAGGACGCCGAATGCACTTTTGCTGATGGTGAGAAGCCGAAGCCAAGATGCTGAAAGGACTTGACGCCGAAAAGGTTTGACGCCGAACGGACATGACGCCGAACGTCATAGCTTCTCGACGTCATCTTCATTCAACATCTTGGCTTTTCGGCATCATGTCCTTTCGATATCTTGGCTTCGGCTTCTCATCCTTCGGCAAAAGTGCGTTGGCGTCCTGCCCGGGTACCCAGGCCACTATGCCAACTGTAATCTTGCTTCTACAGAATGAATCCATGCAATTCACCTTGATGCAGTTGGATACAGAGTATTGGGTTTGGACGATGAGGAGACGATGGATGATGTCTCCAAGCCAGGCTGATGTATGGTTTATAAGTTTGGTTGGTATTTAGACAAGTTGGTGCACTGCAATCGGTAGACGTACACACTACATGTGTACAATATTCTGAGAGTGAGGGTGAGGTATAAAAACTGAAACTCTGATAATTAATTTGACGAAGTTAACTTTATCCCAGAGGTCTTCAGCAAATGTAGACTTTGGACAAATTGAGATTGTTGTTGTCAGGAGTTTAAAACGGGAAGGTCACGCACATGCACACGCTTGAAATGAGGGGAGGGACAAGAGTGGAGAGAATTCCTTGATTATTTCTATGAAATGATGAACAGTTTATTTTTATGAAGCATTGCTCATGCTTTTCTGGATTTATTACGGTGCTAATTTATTTGACATTATGTTGATGCTGCTTTAATCCCAATGCTATCCGATCTAATGCCATTGTCAAATATGGCAAAAGTTAATAGTTAATGGAGTAAGCAATCACAATTCATTTGAGCAGCTTTGAAAAGATCATAAAACACAATAGAAGCAGTTAAACTGAACAGTGCGCATAGCTCAGTTAAAGACAGCAACTTAATCTCATGGTGTGGGCTGAGAAATGGTTTTATTTTTGAGGTTGGGTAGGTTTATGCCATTGTGTGATTGTGTGAATATATCACTGATTGCCTGATGGAGATGATGACTTGTACAGTAGGTGTGTTTCTTAATCTGATTGGTACTGGAGGGTCGTAGGCATTTGGTGGATAACTGCAATCCGATCTCGCGCGGGGGCTTGTTCCTTACAGAGGTCCGAAAGCCGTTGGAGAGGTCGCTGAGGGAGGAGCTACAACCGAGCGGTAGGACTTAAAAAGGAGCGCGGGGGCTTGTTCCTTACAGAGGTCCGAAAGCCGTTGGAGAGGTCGCTGAGGGAGGAGCTACAACCGAGCGGTAGGACTTAAAAAGGAGCGCGGGGGCTTGTTCCTTACAGAGGTCCGAAAGCCGTTGGAGAGGTCGCTGAGGGAGGAGCTACAACCGAGCGGTAGGACTTAAAAAGGAGCGCGGGGGCTTGTTCCTTACAGAGGTCCGAAAGCCGTTGGAGAGGTCGCTGAGGGAGGAGCTACAACCGAGCGGTAGGACTTAAAAAGGAGCGCGGGGGCTTGTTCCTTACAGAGGTCCGAAAGCCGTTGGAGAGGTCGCTGAGGGAGGAGCTACAACCGAGCGGTAGGACTTAAAAAGGAACCCAAATCGGCAACGTTCCACTTCAAAAACAAGTGGGTTTGAGGAAGCCGCTGATTGGTGGACGCAGATAAGAGAGAGCAGCTGATTGGGAGTCAGATCCCTGCTGATTGTACTGTATTGTAGCAGTTTGTTTTGTATTGTAGCAGTTTGTTTTGTATTGTAGCAGTTTGTTTTGTATTGTAGCAGTTTGTTTTGTATTGTAGCAGTTTGTTTTGTATTGTAGCAGTTTGTTTTGTATTGTAGCAGTTTGTTTTGTATTGTAGCAGTTTGTTTTGTATTGTAGCAGTTTGTTTTGTATTGTAGCAGTTTGTTTTATATTCTATCCAGGGTAAGGGGAGTATGACGGCCAGGGCAGTTTACTGTTCTGGATGTCAGATGTGGGAAGTCATGGAGTCTGTTAGCCCTCCAGACGTCCACATCTGCGCCAGGTGTATCGAGATGGGGCTCCTAATGGACCGTATTAGGAACCTGGAGCAGCAGCTCGATGACCTCCGTCTGGTCAGGGAGAGCGAGGAAGTCATTGAGAGGAGTTACAGGGATGTGGTCACTCCAACACCACAGGAGGCAGGCAAGTGGATCACGGTTGGGAGAGGCAAGGGGCACAGGCAGGGACTAGAGAGTACCCCGGTGGCTGTACACCTTGACAATAAGTACTCCTGTTTGAGCACTGTTGGGGTGGACAGCCTACCTGGGGGTAGCGACAGCGGCCGGGCCTCCGGTATAGAGACCGGTCCTGTTGCTCAGAAGGGTAAGGAAAAGAAGAGGAGGGCAATATTAATAGGGGACTCTATAGTTAGGGGGTCAGACAGGCGATTCTGTGGACGCAGTCGGGAGACCCGGATGGTAGTTTGCCTCCCTGGTGCCAGGGTCTGTGATGTGTCCCAACGTGTCCAAGACATCCTGAAAGGGCAGGGAGAGGAGCCCGAGGTCGTGATACATATAGGTACCAATGACATAGGTAAAAAAAGAGAAGAGGTCCTGAAAGGAGAATTTAGGGAGTTAGGAGGGGAGTTAAAGAGAAGGACAGCAAAGGTAACAATCTCGGGATTACTGCCTGTACCACGCGACAGTGAGAGTAGGAATGGAGCGAGGTGGAGGATAAATGCGTGGCTGAAGGACTGGTGCAGAAGGCAGGGATTCAAATTTCTGGATCATTGGGACTTCTTTTGTGGAAGGTTCGACCTGTACAAAAAGGATGGGTTGCACTTGAACCTGAGGGGGACCGATATCCTGGCGGGGAGATCTGCAAAGGCTACTGGGGAGACTTTAAACTAGAATGGTTGGGGGGAGGGACTCAAATAGAGAATGCTATTAGACAGTGTGTGAGGCAGGAGGCAGAGAAGGAAAGCACTCAGACCCAACATGTAGGGGGGAAAGAAGAAAACAATAATAAACAGAGAATAAGAGGTGGTGGGGTTCTTAAATGGGTGAGCAGAGAAACAGAGGGGTGTAAAATGCGGGCGGAAGCAATAGGTAGCAAGGTGAAAGGTAAAAGTGGCAGGCAGACAAATCCAGGACAAAAATCAAAAAGAGCCACTTTTCAACATAATTGTATAAGGGGTAAGAGCGTTGTAAAAACAAGTCTGAAGGCTTTGTGTCTCAATGCAAGGAGCATTCGTAATAAGGTGGATGAGTTGAACGTGCAGATAGCAATTAATGATTATGATATAGTTGGGATCACGGAGACATGGCTCCAAGGTGACCAAGGCTGGGAGCTGAACATCCAGGGATATTCAATATTCAGGAGGGATAGAGAGAAAGGAAAAGGAGGTGGGGTGGCGTTGCTGGTTAGAGAGGAGATTAACGCAGTGGAAAGGAAGGACATTAGCTTGGAGGATGTGGAATCGGTATGGGTAGAGCTGCGAAACACTAAGGGGCAGAAAACGCTGGTGGGCGTTGTGTACAGGCCACCTAGCAGTAGTAGTGAAGTTGGGGATGGCATCAAACAGGAAATTAGAAATGCGTGCAACAAAGGCAAAACAGTTATAATGGGTGACTTCAATCTACATATAGATTGGGTGAATCAAATTGGCAGGGGTGCTGAGGAAGAGGATTTCTTGGAATGTATGAGGGATAGTTATCTAAACCAACATGTAGAGGAACCAACGAGAGAGCAGGCTATTCTAGACTGGGTATTGAGTAATGAGGAAGGGTTAGTTAGCAGACTCGTTGTGCGTGCCCCCTTGGGCAAGAGTGATCATAATATGGTTGAGTTCTTCATTAGGATGGAGAGTGACATTGTTAATTCAGAAACAACGGTTCTGAACTTAAAGAAAGGTAACTTTGAGGGTATGAGACATGAATTGGCCAAGATTGACTGGCAATTAGTTCTAAAAGGGTTGACGGTGGATATGCAATGGAAGGCATTTAAAGACTGCATGGATGAACTACAAAAATTGTTCATCCCAGTTTGGCAAAAGAATAAATCAAGGAAGGTAGTGCATCCGTGGATAACAAGGGAAATCAGGGATAGTATCAAAGCAAAAGATGATGCGTACAAATTAGCCAGAAAAGGCAGCATACCAGAGGACTGGGAGAAATTCAGAGACCAGCAGAGGAGGACAAAGGGCTTAATTAGGAAAGGGAAAATAGATTATGAAAGGAAACTGGCAGGGAACATAAAAACTGACTGCAAAAGTTTTTATAGATATGTGAAGAGAAAGAGATTAGTTAAATCAAATGTAGGTCCCTTGCAGTCAGAAACAGGTGAATTGATCATGGGGAACAAGGATATGGCAGACCAATTGAATAACTACTTTGGTTCCGTCTTCACTAAGGAAGACATAAATAATCTGCCGGAAATAGCAGGGGGCCGCGGGTCAAAGGAGATGGAGGAACTGAGTGAAATCCAGGTTAGTCGGGAAGTGGTGTTGGGTAAATTGAATGGATTAAAGGCCGATAAATCACCAGGGCCAGATAGGCTGCATCCCAGAGTACTTAAGGAAGTAGCTCCAGAAATAGTGGATGCATTAGTGATAATTTTTCAAAACTCTTTAGATTCTGGAGTAGTTCCTGAGGATTGGAGGGTAGCAAACGTAACCCCACTTTTTAAGAAGGGAGGGAGAGAGAAAACGGGGAATTACAGACCAGTTAGTCTAACATCGGTAGTGGGGAAACTGCTAGAGTCAGTTATTAAAGATGGGATAGCAGCACATTTGGAAAGTGGTGAAATCATTGGACAAAGTCAGCATGGATTTACGAAAGGTAAATCGTGTCTGACGAATCTTATAGAATTTTTCGAGGATGTAACTAGTAGAGTGGATAGGGGAGAACCAGTGGATGTGTTGTATCTGGACTTTCAGAAGGCTTTCGACAAGGTACCACATAAGAGATTAGGATACAAACTTAAATCACACGGTATTGGGGGTTCAGTATTGATGTGGATAGAAAACTGGCTGGCAAACAGGAAGCAAAGAGTAGGAGTAAACGGGTCCTTTTCACAATGGCAGGCAGTGACTAGTGGGGTACCACAAGGCTCAGTGCTGGGACCCCAGCTATTTACAATTTATATTAATGATCTGGACGAGGGAATTGAAAGCAACATCTCCAAGTTTGCGGATGACACTAAGCTGGGGGGCAGTGTTAGCTGTGAGGAGGATGCTAGGAGACTGCAAGGTGACTTGGATAGGCTGGGTGAGTGGGCAAATGTTTGGCAGATGCAGTATAATGTGGATAAATGTGAGGTTATCCACTTTGGTAGCAAAAACGGGAAGGCAGACTATTATCTAAATGGTGGCCGATTAGGAAATGGGGAGATGCAGCGAGACCTGGGTGTCATGGTACACCAGTCATTGAAAGTAGGCATGCAGGTGCAGCAGGCAGTGAAGAAAGCGAATGGTATGTTGGCCTTCATAGCAAGAGGATTTGAGTATAGGAGCAGTGAGGTTCTACTGCAGTTGTACAGGGTCTTGGTGAGACCACACCTGGAGTATTGCGTACAGTTTTGGTCTCCAAATCTGAGGAAGGACATTATAGCCATAGAGGGAGTGCAGAGAAGGTTCACCAGACTGATTCCTGGGATGTCAGGACTTTCATATGAAGAAAGACTGGATAGACTTGGCTTATACTCGCTAGAATTTAGGAGATTGAGAGGGGATCTTATAGAAACGTACAAGATTCTTATGGGGTTGGACAGGCTAGATGCAGGAAGATTGTTCCCGATGTTGGGGAAGTCCAGGACAAGGGGTCACAGCTTAAGGATAAGGGGAAAATCCTTTAAGACCGAGATGAGGAAAAACTTTTTCACACAGAGAGTGGTGAATCTCTGGAACTCTCTGCCACAGAGGGTAGTTGAGGCCAGTTCATTGGCTATATTTAAGAGGGAATTAGATGTGGCCCTTGTGACTAAAGGGATCAGGGGGTATGGAGAGAAGGCAGGTACGGGATACTGAGTTGGATGATCAGCCATGATCGTATTGAATGGCGGTGCAGGCTCGAAGGGCCGAATGGCCTACTCCTGCACCTAATTTCTATGTATCTATGTATCTATGTACGACATATTGTTTGTCTTACTGAGTATTTCAGATCCATTTCAAAGCTTCTTCATTTTGTATTTTGGTTTGAAGACCTCTGGGACAAAACAGCTTGGGCAGCAGCGGTCTTCATTGGACCTTTGTGGGCAGTTGGTTGTAAGTTCATAAGGTCATAAGTGGTAGAAGAAGAATCAGGCCATTCGTGCCCTCAAGTCTACTCCGCCATTCAATCATAGCTGATCTATCTCTCCCTCCTAACCCCATTCTCCTGCCTTCTCCCCATAACCTCTGACACCCGTACTGATCACAAATCTATCTAACTCTGCCTTAAAAATATCCACTGACTTGGCCTCCACAGCCGTCTGTGGCAAATAATTCCACAGATTCACCACCCTCTGACTAAAGAAATGTCTCCTCATCTCCTTCCTAAAAGAACGTCCTTTAATTCTGAGGCTGTGACCCCTAGTCCTAGACTCACCCACTGGTGGAAACATCCTCTCCACATCCACATAGGGTTGGTAGGAAGCCTTTATCAACCATGAAGACACAAATTGTGCAAAACCGTCAATCCATTCATGGTTCACAACCTGTGTCCAAATTTGCGATGATTGTTTCAGCTGCAGAGGCAACACTACCTCCTAATCGGTCTGGTGGAATATTCTGCCTTCCATGTTTTGATCATTTTGAAGTTTAAAGTAAAGCATAATGAAAATGATTGATTTTGGCACCAGAGAAGTGTATTTGTTTGACTGGGGGCTCCTATGATGAGACACAGGTTGTCAGAGGTTATGGGGAGAAGGCAGGAGAATGGGGTTAGGAGGGAAAGATAGATCAGCCATGACTGAATGGCGGAGTAGACTTGATGGGCCGAAAGGCCTAATCCTACTCCTATTCCTCCTGACCTTTTGAAGGAGACATTTGGGAATTTGTCATTCTATCAGGATGGAACGTGGAGAGGAGGTCTGATAGGGGATGTTTTAAAAATTAGGGTGAGATGTGTTTCAAATGCGGAGCAACAGATGCAAAGGGGTTGAGAGGTAAAACGTTTTGAGTAGTGGATCTCTTCCAGAGATGCTGCCTGATGTGTAAAAGCATTTGGAGCGCAGGAGGATGAGGGGTGATCTTACAGAGGTGCATAAAATCATGAGAGGAATAGATCGGGGAGACCCACAAAGTCTCGTGTGAATCGAGGACCAGAGGACATAGGTTTAAGGTGAAGGGGAAAAGATTTTAAAGGAATCTGACTGGTAAACTTTTCACGCAAAGGATGGTGGGTGTATGGAACAAGCTGCCAGAGGAGGTAGTTGAGGCAGGGACTATGTCAACATTTAAGAAACAGTTAGACAGGTACAGGTTTGGAGGGATATGGACCAAATGCAGGCAGGTGGGACTAGTGTACTGTAGCTAGAACATGTTGGCCGGTGTGGGCAAGTTGGGCCGAAGGGCCTATTTCTATACTGTATCACTCTATGACTCATTGTGGAACTTGCTATTTGTTGGGGTGGTGGAAACAGAACCATTTGTGCTTTTGAAGGGATGATGGATAGGCGTTTGAAGGAACAAGTAACAGGACTAACGGGCCAAAAGTGAAAGGAATGGATGAGGGGGATAGTCCTACAGGCTTGAAGAATTGCCTCTGTGTAAAATAATCCTTTAATAGTATGCTCTGTGATTTTTTTTTTTAAAAGGTAATGTGTTTTTAAAAGACATTTGGTCACGTGCATGGACAGAAAAGGTTTAGAGGGATATGGGCCAAACGCAAGTAAATGGGACTAGGTTTCAAGGTTTCAATGTCAATTTATTGTCATGTATACCAATTATGGGTACAGTGAAATCCGAATTACCAAAATAAAGCAACAAGACACACAACTACATAAAGGTTAACATAAACATCCACCACAGTGGATTCCCCACGTTCCTCACTGCGATGGAAGACAAAGTCCAATCTACTTCCTCTTTTATCTTAGATGGGGCACCTTGGTTAGTATGGACAAGTTGGGCTGAAGGGTCTGTTTCCAAGTGATATAATTCTATGACTCTAGTAACCATCAAAGCAGTCTTGTTATTTAAACAATCGTGATTTCCTTCTGTTGAATTAATAGATTTTATTGTGTACTTCTCTCAAAAATGCTGCTGTCATTAGATTAAAATGGATATCTAGGGGGACAATATTAAATGTCACTGCTGTGCCTTTGTTGACTTTGGTTAATTTACAGACTGTTTTGTGCAGGGAACCAGACCAATGAAAATTCCGCCCAGCAAAGGAGAATATTTCATGGCATCAATTTGATGTGGAGGTGAAAGGAGCGAGTGATAAGCTGACCGCACCTCATCACCTTCACTCAATTAGCCACGACCTTGTACATTTGTGTCATGTCAGTGCTGGAGAAAAGCTTTTCTGCACCTGCGCAGGATTTGAGGAGGTGGACGTCGAACGTGGGTTCATTCTGCATTGTGGCCCTTGCTACGCTACAGCAGCGTGCTACTAATACAGCTCGTGGAAGGGGGCAAAGTCAGTGGTCAAGCTGTCAGCTCACCGAGTCATAGAATCCTGCAGCCCAACTCGTTCCTGCTGAAGAAGGGCCTTGACCCGAAACGACACCCATTCCTTCCCTCCATAGGTGCTGCCCGTCCTGCTGAGTTACTCCAGCATTTTGTGTGTACCTTCGTCCATATCAACCAAGTTGCCCCATCTAAGCTAGTCCCATTTGGCCCATATCCATCTAATCCTTTCCTAATGATGTGCCTGTCCATGTATCCTTTAAATGTTGTAATTGTGCCTCCCTCAACTACCTCCTCTGGCAGCTTGTTCCATATACCCACCACCCGCTAGGTGAAAAAATTGTCCCTCGGGTTCCTATTATCTCTGATAGGGGCATTAGTCTCTCTGAGCACGCACGCAGATCCGCAATTCTTCAAGAACACAGATGCCTAATCTTGCACACACACTCTTTAGCTCACATCTATTCCTATTCCACCAACTCCCCCACCCTGATGTCCACCCTCAGTCTCCCTACCTCTGACCCATCTCCCCCGACTGCCTCCCTCAATCTTCCCACTTGTTTGAAACCTCTCTGCTCCCTTACACATCCACTCAGAGCGGGACCTTGCTGTGCTGTGTTCGCACATGTTTCAAGCCCACCTCTGGTAAAATAAATAACGAACTAGCATTTTCCACCCATGCAGTATGCAAGTCCTTGGTCCTGAGGCACCTGCTGAACGAGAAGAGGATTCCATTTACATGGGGGGAAAAAAATCACCATATTGATTTAATTTATCTATTTGTCACATTTAGAATTGAAGAGAAAACATGGTGTAGTGTTAAAAAAAAACCTTATATTTCCTGTTCAGATCCGGCTTAAATCAACTGCTTTACATAAGGACTTTTACAGCAGCATGATAATGGGGATTGACTCAATGCAACCCCCAGTTAATTGCAGGTCGCACAGTAAACCACACTCTGCTGGATACTAGTGTTGTTGGTTATTCATAGTCGCCCACAAACGTTATGAGGATAGATTGAGCAGTAAATAGTGAACTCCCATTTGGTAGAGAGGGGCCGCTACTCTTGGTTTGGGAGATTTGGCCACTCATTAAATGTGATGATGTTAGTGCCATTCTGTTTCATGAATCGGTGGGAACTGCTGTGTTGTTTCATTAGCTCACTAACGTTGGCAAAAATGCAACAAAAAAACCACGTTCCCTAAAATGTGACTTGTTTGAACTCATCCAGCCTTCATTATTTTCAAGTGTTGTGCCTCTTATATCTTTCTGTTCACCTGCTTCTGACTGGAATTCAACATACAAATAAATTGAACCCAATTTTTAGACACTGCATGAAAATCAAAGATAAATGGAGATGTTGGAGAAATGGAATAAAATCCGACAATGCTGGAAAGACTCAGCGCTTCAGGCAATAACTGTTGAGTGGGCGGTGGGGCTTCGGTGTAGAGCTGTGCCCTCACAGCGCCAGAGACCCGGGTTCGATCCTGACCTCGGGTGCTGTCTGTGCAGGGTTTGTACTTTTTTCCTGTGACCATGTGGATTTCCTCCAAGTGCTCCGGTTTCCTTCCACATCCCAAAGTACTTACGGAGGTTGAGGTTGAGGCTAATTGGTCTCTGTAAATTGCCTCTAGTGTGTCGGGAATGGGTGTGAAATTTACATAACCTAGGACTAGTGTGAACAGGTGATGGATGGTCAGCGAGGACTCAGTGGGCTGAAGAGCCTATTTCCAGGGTGTAGCTCTAAAAAAAACCTGTAAAGACTGCAACTGAACTAACAGTTTAGGTCAAAGACCCTTCATCAGACTCCACTTCGGATGAAGGAACAGAGCTAATGTTTCATACCAAAGAATCTTCGAAGGCCATGGCCTTGCAAATGTCCCAGTGGAGTCAATCATTCACTGTTTCTGTTCTCCGACTTCCACATCCTGCTGGCAGGACTAAAGTCAGGGGATCAGAGAATGACTGAACGATGAAGGGGGTGATTCATGTGTCGGAAGATTCAACAAATGCTGGTTTACACCGCAGATAGACACAAAATGCTGAAATAACTCAGTGGGTCAGGCAGCATCTCTGGAGAGGAGGAATAGGTGACATTTCACCTTTTCCACAGCCAAAAAATGGACTGTGGACTCTACCTTTCCTTCATCATCGTTGCTGGCTTTGATTTGTTCTTTTCATACCTTTCATTCCATTGTTCATTGCACCTTTTCACGCCTCTAGTTTCCCTCCCGACTGACTCTCAGTCAGAAGAAGGGTCTTGACCCGAAACGTCACCTATTCCTTTTCTCCAGAGATGCTGCTCAGAACAGCTGAGTTATTCCAGCATTTTGTGTCTCTCATTGAAGGGGCGATTCAGCACTATAAAACTTCAATGGAGCTATTGGACTGGTTTCACTTCTCCTGCGTATTTGTAACACTTATGCTTTTGGTTTAACCCGTACAAATTGGGGTGTTGTTACACTTTGGAGAAGACAGGAGAACGTGGTGGGAATCCCATGCTATTAATCATGGAATGCCTCATCATTTGTATAGCTTGTCAGGTTAGAGGGAATTTGTTTTGCTTTCCACTTTATTGTAAAAGGGAGGTTGAATGGCATTTGGTTTGTACCAGAAATAATTAAACTCTGAAGTCAGCAGCTGTAATTATAAATTGACTTACTCCATTAGGCAACAAACCATGAAGCGTTTAGAGAATGCAGGTGAAATCAAGTGTGATTAACAGATTTATGAGCATGGTGCCAGGGTGTGTTAAGTTATAGTAGAGGGCTGCAGTGATTGAAGTTGAAATATTGCTTCTCACACAATTCCAAGGATTTTGTCACAGAAAGTCTGCAGTTGGTGGGGGATGGGTGCAATATTGATGGGATCAGTAAAAATCTGTGGCAGGTAGAATTCTGTGTTGAGAAATATCCCTGCGATCATAAAGGGCCTGTCTCACTTGGCGATTTTTTTTGGCGACTGCCGGCGTCATTCACTGACGTATCAGGGTCGGCGAAAGATTTTGAACATTTCAAAATCCAGCGGCGACAAAAAAAAATGTCGCGACTCTTGAGGAAACACCGCGCGTCAAAACGTCACCACACCGTGACTTTTTCGGTGACCTGATACGTCAGTCAATGATGCCGGCAGTCGCCGAAAAAATCGCCAAGTGGGACAGGCCCTGAAGGGAGAAACATCAGGTTAACTTCTAAATGGTGGACAGCTGGGACTTGAGGAGAGTGGTTGAAGGAAACAAGGGCGGCATGGAGGAACAGCTCCGTCACTTTGTGTTCTCCATGACATGATATCACTGCTTGCACTTCCAGAGTATATGAAACACAAATCACAACATCCATCTCTGGATGAGGAACTGAGATGCTTCTTGTCCACCTGTGCCATAACTTAGCTGCCATTATCTACTGCACCCAACATATATGAATGAGGGAGAAAGATCTCAACAATGCTGTGCATGTAAGCCTGAAGAGTTGACTATTACTAGAATCTTACAGGTACAAGGTATCTGTTAAGATTATCCTTAATAGTGGAGCCAGCACAACAGCAGTGTCACACATGGTGTCGGGAAGGTACAATGGAATAGATGGCAATGTTGCAAATGACGACAGATAGAGTGATGTGCTTCTTGGTGGGCCAGCAATCTGACGCTGTTCCTGGTGTATAAGTGCGTAAAGGACTACATCAGCTTTACCAGTTTAGTTTCTGTTGCCATCCTGTTTTTGCAATGTAAACACTTGCCATTTTTAAAACAATTTGGCTGTAAATTCAATGGGCTGATGCAGCCTTGATCAGGAGAGATCCAATCACAAGGCGAGTCTTTCAGAAGGAGCAAAACCAATCGTTAATCATTGCAGCCAGACCAGATGGCACAGTAGATTTATACTTGGTAATACACATAATTAGATATATTTTCCACCCGCTACACTTTTGCAGCAGCACAAGGCAGCTATGAAACATGATTGTTTTGTGCACAGTAGCATCTTAAATGGCTGGCGGGCAGGCTACGTATTTCAGAAGACACACATTACTAAACCTGTTAAATGCTTTCGATCTGGTCAAAGCTATAGGAGTTGAGAAATGGATCTGCAGCCTCATCATTTTGCATGTGTTGCTTGCGACGTAACTCGTTGAAGGTCAGTCAGAGGGAGGTTGGTGGAAATTCCAACAGCAATCTTCTTAAATGGTTCCTTCATAGGGCAGAAAATGACACAAGGTACTGGAGTATTAACTCAGCAGGTCAGGCAGCATCTCTCAAGGACATGGATATATGATGTTTCAGTTTGGGACCCTTCTTTAGACTGATTGTGGTCATAATAAGACAAGTGGGTGCAGAATGTTGCTTTATTTAATTCCCTTGCTGGGTAATTAACGTAACAGTTAAATGTTCAATAGCAATCTGTAATCCAAGTTTCTTTTTGGTCCAGCATGGTCTCTTGTTTATTCATTAGTTTCTTAAATGAAGTTTATTCATTTGTTCCAATGAGAAAGATCTCCAGTGGTGAATTTGTCTGGCTAACTTTGACATGGTCAGATCGGGCAATTTCATTTTAATGCATCAGCCATGAACTTCATTCATTCAGCACATGGATGAGCATTTTAATGGCAGCACTTTATAATCTCAAGGGACAGTCAGCATAGTATTGTACAGCACAGGACAACTATCCAAATCCAAATGTTCCTTAAATAATGAGGAATGGAAGGGGAGGTCAATGTTTTATTTTAATGGTCCGGGTAATACAACTTGTTCACTCTGATGTTGAAATGAAAACATTACAGGTTTTCTACTGATTAAATAGTTTGAGTTGTTGAAACTGAGACACTTCTCAGGAATTCTTTGCTATTGCATTATATTCGAGATTCGAGATTCGAGATTCGAGATTCCTTTATTTGTCATTCCAGGGAGTCACCAAGATATTGCAGGTGTGAGGTTCTGCACCTTGTTTAGTTTAGTTTTGTTGATTGCCACTCGTTTCCGGAAGTGGCAGCGCTGTTAATCGGCTGCGGCTCGCCTGCAGTCCGTCTGTTTTTACTTTTTTCTGTTGTTTTTTTTTGTCTTGTTTTGTTAAGTTTTAGTTTGTTGGGTTGTGTTAGGGGGGGAGAAACATGTCCTCTGTCTCCTCCTTCGGGGGAATGCGACTTTTTCGTGTCGTATCCCCCTCCCCTGCCTCCGTCTGCGGTGAGGCCTAATGGCGGAGCTGGCCGCCTCCATCCTGCGACCGACTCCAAGGCTACGGAGGCAGAGCCAGCCAGGACTTACCAACGAGATGCTGGCCGTCTTCGGGGCTGAGGCAGCGGTGGCCCGACTTGCTGGTGCGGCGTTCTGGCTTTCGGCGGCAGCCTGGAGCTGATACAGCGGGGTCCGGAGCGGAGACTGCGGGACCTGGAGCTGATACAGCGGGGTCCGGAGTGGAGACTGCAGGACCCGGAGCTGATACAGCGGCCCGGAGCGGAGATTGCGGGACCCGGAGCTGATGCTGTGGCGGGCCGTCTCGCAGCGGAGACGGCGTTCCGGCTTTCGGCGGCGGCGACATCACCACGGAGGTCCGCTGGACTGGAGGGCGGCATCTTCGGCCTGGATCAATCGCCTCAGCGCAGAGGGAGAACAAGGAGGGAAGAGACAGAGACTAAGACTTTGCCTCCATCACAGTGAGGGTGTACTTGGTGAACTCACTGTGGTGGATGTTTAATTTGTGTTTATTGTATGTTTTGTTATTATTGGTTCTGTGTATGACTGCAGGCATCACAATTTCGTTCAGACCGAAAGGTCTGAATGACAATAAAGGAAACTTGACTTGATACAATGAAATGCCTTTTTTGTTGCTAGTTATCCAGTCAGCATCAAAGGCTACACATGGTTACAATCAAGCCGTCCACAGTGTAATGGCAAGTCCCTTAACATCATGTATGTACAGAGGGGATCTTGGGGTCCAAGACCCATAATTCCCTGAAACTAGCAATACAAGGAGATATTTATTTATTTCTTTAATTCTTTATTTCGAACAGAATAAAATAATAAAAAGCAAGTGTGAAACAGCATACAAAAAACCCAAAACAAGAATATTTATAAAGTGTCATAAACAATATCTATAAATAAATGAAATCGTATGTGTCCGAAAAGGAGCAGGAAGAAGCCAACGCTTATTAATTCCCACCCCTTATTCAACTGCTTATAATTATCTTATACAAATTTAGCAGCTATATGTACACCATATGTACACCAGCAGCTATATGTACACCAAATTATTTACATTTATACACTAATCAAATATTTACAAAGCCATACAAAAAAAGAGAGAAAAAAAGAAAAAAGAAAAGAAAAACCCTCATATACTATACAGTATCTCTTAGTCATATAAACAACCCATCACCTCATAATCACCCTTCCCAACACAATCAGTATAACAAATATCCCACACAATCACCTATCCCAATATCCTTTAAAAAAAGTGTTTTTGTACACCTTCTTAAACTGAATTATGTTTGTGCTAAGTTGTATCTCCTGTTCCAGACCATTCCACAAATTCACCCCACAGATTGCTATGCACATACTTTTAAGAGTTGTTCTGACATTGAGTTTTTTAAAATTATGTTCCCCTCTCAAATTATACCCACCCTGTCTTTCCATAAACAGTTTTTGTATATTTCTTGGAAGTAAATAATTTCTTGCTTTGTACATGATTTGCGCAGTCTTAAATGTAACCAGATCGGTGAACTTCAGTGTATGTGACTTTAAGAATAATAAATTGGTATGTTCAAGATATCCAACGTTATTGATAATTCTTATTGCTCTTTCTTGTAATGTGCATAACGGCTGTAGGTTGGTTTTGTAGGTGTTACCCCATATTTCCACACAGTAACTCAGATATGGCAATATGAGTGTATTATACAGAGTATGTAATGATTTGTGGTCCAGAATGTGTCTTGATTTTCCCAATATTGCTATAGACTTTGCCAGTTTTGCTTTGAGCGACAGAGGGGAAGAAGGTGGTCAGTATACATGGGTAGGACACGTTTGGAGGGATATGGACCAGGTGCAGGCAGGTGGGACTAGTGTAGCTGGGACATTTGGCCGGTGTGGGCAAGTTGGGTTGAAGGGCCTGTTTCCACACTGTATCACTCTATGACACTATGATTGGGCCGAAGGGCCTGTTTCCACACTGTATCACTCTATGACTCTGTTGAAGCATTCAGAAAGTCTTTATGCAGCTTTATAAAAATTTGGTTTGGCCGCATATGGGATGTTGTGTGAGGTTCTGGTCGCCCCATTACAAGAACAACGTGGAAGCTTTGAAGATGATGCAGACGAGATTTACCAGAAGGCTGCCTAGATCAGAGGTTGTTTGATATAACAAACAGTTGGCCCGCCAGCCCACTGTGCTGACCAGTGATCACCCTGTAACACTAGCACTATCCTATACACACACAAATTGCAATTTACAGAAGCCAATTAACCTCAACCTGTACATCATGTAGTGTGGGAGGAAACCAGAGGACTCGGAGAAAACTCACACAGTCATAGGGAGAACGTACAAACTCCGTACAGACAACACCTGTAGTCAGGATCAAACCCGGGTCTCTGGCGTTGTAAGGCAGCAACTCTACCGCTGCGCCACCGTGCCACCCCAAGCTACTGTGTTGACCTGATGTATTATCTTCAAAGAAAATAACTTGGAGATAGCTGTGCAATGCCATAAATAAATAATGCAGAACATGGATCCCAACAAATTGGTGAAGGTTGAATTTAGGTCCAATTTAGGACATTTTTCTTGCTGTAGAAATGATGACAGTTGGAATTTGGTTTCCAGGTGGAATTCTCAAAGGAAACTCCTTGGAAGAATGTGAGAGTTCGTGGGGCTGTGATAGGACATGGTCACTTTCATCTTTGCCTCTGTGTGACTTGTGTAGAAGTCAATCTTGTGAATGCACTGGTGCTCCAAATCGATACACCTTGGACTATTAAAATTCAGGTCTGCCACCATGCTTCTGTCTAAAGCAACACTGCGACAATGTGACTCATCCTTGTCCAGAATATGGAATTTTACAGTACAGGCAGGAACAGGCTCTTTGTCCCGCAATGTCAATGCTGAACTAATCTCACCTGCCTGCATCTGATCTAGATCCACATGCATATTTTTCCCTCCACACATGCTGCTTGACTTGCTCAACCTCTCCCTATAGCTCAGACCCTTGAGTCCTGGCAACATCCCCGTAAATCTTATCTGGACCCTTTCCAACTTGACAACATCTTTCCTGTAACATGGTGCCCAGAACTGAACACAACACTCTATATGCAACCTCACCATCGTCTTATAATACTGCAACATGACCTGCCACCTTTTATACATGAATGTAACATTCACCTTGTTAATTCCGCATATTTGTTCAATTGGACATTAACCAGTCTGGTAATGTCCAATTGACAAAAGAAGTGAAGAAAGCATTACCCATCTCAGCAAATAGTTACATTGATATTGCATTGCAGTTTGTCCAGCTGTGGCATTGAATGTTCTTCTTCTTATCGAGTCCAAACACAAGATTAGAAGTTGTTCAGCCAGAGCTGACCACACTTCTCGGCATCTGCATACAATGGTGACTGTCTTATCACTTCTTGTGCATGGTGGTGGAAAGAGGGCTGCGACATGAACACTCTTTCCTTGACCCCATTAAATGTTTTACTTATCAGACTGTATCTATCGGACACTTCATTGATCAAAGAGTCATGAAATACAATAAAAATTGAAGAGATTGGTGAGAAATGGACTTGAAAGGAATTTTCTTTTGTAAATATTTTGGAAGATAATGATGCAGTGGGTTTGAAAGGCAGTCAGCTTGTGGCAAGATAATTAGTAGTCATAAAAATCAATAGTTTCTCTAATGTTTCCTCAGGAGAGGATTTTATTAATTTGCATTAATCATGATTAATATTTTCTGAGGGAAATTGTTGTAGTCATAGCTTCATAGCGTCATACAGCATAGAAAGGCGGCCTTTGGCTCAGCTTGTCCATGCTGACCAAGCTGCTCCATCTAGGTTCGTCCCACCAGCATGTGTTTTGTCCATATCATTCTAAACCTTTCCTATCCATGTACCTGTCCTAATGTTGTTCTTGTACCTGCCGCTGCTACCTTCTCTGGCCGCTCGTTTCAAATGACCGCCACCTTCCTTAGTTTAGTTTAGGGATACAGTGTGGAAAAAGGCCCTTCGGCCCACCGAGTCCATGCATACACGACTCCAGTGATCGTACACTAGTTCTAATCTACACACAAGGGGGTATTTTTTTTTTTGATTAATATTTTTATTAGAAGCAAACATATTATAAAGTATAGTAACATATTATAATAGAAAAAAAACCATATACATCAATCATACATTATTTAAATTGTCAATTGTCGATTAATACTGCTTCTAGTGTTTTTTTTAAATATAGATAGAAAAAGAGAGGTAGAAAGAAAAAAGCATTTCAAATATCGAAAAAAAAGCGGTGGAATGAGTTACTTATAATACGTCATTGGAGATAAGTTCGTAGGTTATGAAATATAATTTTACATCTAATCCTGAGTTCAAGCTTCAGTTGGGTTTTCGTGCTGGGCCCATCTATCCCTTCAAATAGTTAATGAATGGAGCCCATATTTTAACAAAAAGTTCTTGTTTGTCCATTAAGACAAGTCTAATTCTTTCTAGATGTAGGGTCTCTGACATTTCCACAATCCACATTTTAATTGTGGGGGTTATAGGACCTTTCACAAGGGGGAATTTACAGAAGCCAATTAACCTGTCTGGTTTAAGGGTCTCGACCCGAAACATCACCTATTGCTTTCCCCTAGAGATGCTGCCTGACCCGCAGAGGTACTCCAGCGATTGTGTCTAGTTTCAGTTTAGTTTATTGCCACGTGTACCGAGGTACAGTGAACAGCTTTTGTTACATGTTACTCGGTCAGCAGAAAGATAATGCATGTCTGTCCCCAATGAACCTGCAAACGTGCACGTCTTTGGAATGTGGGAGGAAATACCGGAGTACCCGGAGAAAAACCACGCGGTCACAGGGGGAACATCCAAACTCCGTACAGACAAAAAGATGCTATTGAATTTTTCCACTCTCACTTTAAACCCTTCATTCCTCTGCATAAAAGTTGTTGAAAAACTGGGTTCACAACTGAGACCTTGGAGGTGGGATTTGAACTTTGCTCCCTGGAACCTATCCTTACTGTTGTGATCGTACCACATACCTCCGTGACTGTGTAACGGCAATTAAACGTCGTTTATTTTCTGGCTTTATCCTGTGCTCACCGTACGACATGGGGCTTTGAACTTCACGATGTTTAAATATTTAACTAAAGAAAAAAGTCACTGTACATCTTTTTTCTAAAAAGAGTTTGCTGTCACAGCGGGATGGCGCTCTGCATGCTGCCAATTAGATGAAGCAGAAGGCAGGGTCGAAGGCAGGGTCGCTTGCTTCTGAATGACCAGTTTCATGTGAGCTCCTATTTTGATGATCACTTGCAGAACTAATGAAAGATGCATGATCCCCCCTCTCCAGCCTGGCACTCATCATCACCGGTTAATCACATTCATTAATTATCCCCAAGGGTTAATGGACGGGAAAATGAAACCACTTCAAGAAATACTCTTGGCATTAAGGTAGCACAATGGCACTAGCAGGTGGACTATTGTAGATGGGGCATCTTAGGGGGTCAGCATGCACAAATTGGGCCAAAGGGCCTGTTACCATGCCGTATGACTCTATATAGATAGTGGTGGACAAGGTTTGAGATTGACCCCAATCCAATACGTCAATCCAATATATTTATTGTACTGTTGAGTATTGCTTTATTATTATCATGAATTTCAAGATAGAGTGAAAATCTTAATTTGCATGCTAACCAGTCAAATTAGACTAAATACAAGTATAATCATGCCCTACAAGTACAATAGTTATTGCAAAGAACAATATCAACGTGCAGAATATAGTATTACAGAGTTATACCATTATGGTTATGTGGTCAATGAATCAATGATGCACAGTTTTAAGGATACTGATCCATTGAGCACGGCCAGCACATCGGCAATGTTGATTGTGGATCTGATGTTGGTGAGCATCAATAAATAGCAGCTTACAAGGGTCAAGTGAAGCTTTGGATGATGTAGTAAAGGACCGTTAGTGCTCAATTTTGCATGTTTAAAACCAATAGAGGTCGTCATTAGAAAATATTTTAGGTGAACATCCAGAAGTGTCACGGATTATTTTTGTTGCATGTTGTTGACGCATGGAAATGGAGTTTCTTACTTGATCTGTTCACAACATCTTATGGAGGTCCAAGGAGGCACATACTGTAACATTGTGCTTGGAGGATGCTAAGGATAACATCAACTGTGAAGCATGGTAAATGATAAAAAACAGTGAAGTCCTATGCGAAATACCAGAAGCCAACGAAGCTCATATAAGAATGACTAAAATCTAGCTGCTTCATGTTAGGAAATGTGCAATAAATCTCCATTAAAGAAGTTAAGAATTGGCCTCGGATATATTCAGATAGATAGATAGATTTTATTGTCATTTGAACCTCAAAGAGGCTCAAACGAAATTCCATTTCCACAGCCATACAAACAAAACAATTCCTACACGACACACAAACAATTCAATCTACAGAAAAACATCCATCACAGTGAATCTCCTCTCACTGTGATGGAAGGCAAAGTCTTTTCTCTCCCCTGCACCATTTTTCTCCCGATGTTGAAGCCCCAGGCGGGCAATGTTAAGTCCCACGGCCGTTGAGGCTGCGCGGGCGGTGTACGGCCTCGCTCCGGGCCCAAAAGTCACAAGTTGGAGCCCCCGGCAGGCGCTGGAATGTCCCGCCGCCATTAAAGCCGCGCCGGGCGATTTACGGCCCCGCTCCGGGTCGTTCCAACCCCGCGACACGGGCGGGAGAAGTTGCGTTGCGGGAGCTCCGGAAAGCGGTCTCTCACCCGGACCCGCGAGCTCCCGATATCACAGTCCACGGGTCTGCAGCTGCAGCTGGAGCTCCGGAGTCGGGCCGCAGCAGCGAGCCACCACCGCTCCTCACGCTCCGAGGCCGGCCAGCCCCACGATGGTAAGTCCGCAGCTCCACAGGCTCCGCGACTGGAGCCCGCAGGTCGTCCCGGTCGGAGGCCGCTCCACGGAGCTAGGCCCCAACGACAACGGAGACCCGACAAGGAAAAGGTCGGGTCTCCCGTGCAGGGAAGAGATGTTTAAAGTTTCCTTCTCCCCCCGCGCCCCCCGCCCCCACATATACACAATTAAAAACTGTATAAAAAACACAAACAACTACATTTAACTAGACAAAAATTAAAAAAAAGACAGACAAACTGAGTTTGTCAGTGAGTTACCAATGAACCAAGCCTTGATTCCTTTCCATCTTAATAAAGCTAATCTTTTTTGGATAATTTTCTTCACTGATGATGCTCCCTGTGTGCAGGAATATATTATATCCAAAGATTGCTTGGTGCTGGACCAGTGGGTTTTAACGTGTAGTATATGTCGTTTTGTAGATTGCAAGATTCAACAAATTTCACATTTCTAATTAAACGAAAGAGCAGTGACCTTGAATGGGAGATAGTTAATATCTGCTTAATGTCTGCTTAACACCTAGATCTTTTTTTAAAGAAGTACCTGCTTTTGACGTCAGAATATTACCATTTTTTTTAATGATCAAGTTTAAATCAAGTTTCCTACTCTGATTTTGCTGATACAATTGTCCCATACAATGGAGGAAATAGTGTTCCACCACAAGTTAATAGTAGGAGTGCTCTGATGGAGTGGTTTGTGGAGGGGTCTTGCAGTTCAGAAGAGTGGAAGAATTTTTTGTCTCACAATGTGTTGCAGTTGTGGAAGCTGCTATCTCCCAGCTCCTGGTTCAATCCTGACCGCTGGAACTATCTGCACGGAGTTACAACTCTCCCAGTGATCACGGATTCCCCAGTTTGCTTCCACATCCCAAGCGATAAGTGCATTGGTGAGTGTCATAGAGTCATACAGCGTGACTCTACAACACTAAGGTTCATGAGGTTAATTCCCGGGATGGCGGGACTGTCGTATGTTGATAGAATGGAGCAACTGGGCTTGTATACTCTGGAGTTTAGAAGGATGAGAAAGGATCTTATTGAAACATACAAGATTATTAAGGGTTTGGACACGCTAGAGGCAGGAGACATGTTCCCGATGTTTGGAGAGTCCAGAACCAGGGGCCACAGTTTAAGAATAAGGGGTAAGCCATTTAGAACGGAGATGAGGAAACACTTTTTCACACAGAGTGGTGAATCTGTGGAATTCTCTCCCTCAGAAGGCAGTGGAGGCCAATTCTCTGGATGCTTTCAAGAGAGAGCGAGATAGAGCTCTTAAAGATAGCGGAGTCAGGGGATATGGTGAGAAGGCAGGAACAGGGTACTTCTTCTTCTGTCGTGTGTCTTTTAGACCTGCAGCTCCGTTGAGGCGAGCCAGGCCAACGTGTCATCGTCCAGGTCAATCACACCTCGTTCACCATCCGGTGGCCGGTGTTTGGGCAACTGGTGACTATGTGCTCCACTGTCTGTGTTGGGTCCCCACACTCGCAGGAGGCGCTGTCCACGAGGCCCCACCTCTTCATCGCTACTCCATAGCGTCCGATGCCTGTCCTCAAGCGGTTGAGGGTTGTCCACTGCTTTCGGGGCAGGTCCTGGCCAGGGACGTCCATGGGGTCATCGATGTAACGGTGCAGCCTAGATGGTTCCCGCTGACTTCCACTGGTCTCTCCATCTCGTCTTGACCCAGGCTGCCTTAGAAGCGTCAGCCGGTGTTGTGCAGAGCAGCTCTTGGGCTTGCGTGGCAAACGGGCTACTGATTGGGGATGATCAGCCACGATCGCAGTGAATGGCGGCACTGGTTCGAAGGGCAGGATGGCCTACTCCTGCACCTATTGTCTGTCGTCTATTGTGAAAACAGGTCCTTCGGCTCAACTTGCCCACACCAGCCAACATGTCCCAGCTATACTAGACCCATAACCCTCCAAACCTGTCCGATCCATGCACCCGTCTAACTGTTTCTTAAACAGTGGTAGAAACTGGGGAAGAGCAGATTAGAGGGAATATTGGTGTGGGAATAAGATTGCTCGGTGAGCTGGCATCGACTCCAATGGGCCAGAATGGCTTCCTTCTATGTCGTATGGAAAAACAATGTAATCTCTGAGATCTACTTGAATCCTCAACGTGTTCCCAGTATTTGGAGCTCGTGTATATTATTTTGCTGCCTCTGTGCAATTGCTTTGCAGACCAACGACTGCACTTGAGTGAACGTGCTGGAGTGATTGCATGATCTTTGGCATGAGGCAGAGGGCATGGGCAGCATCCTGTGTGATTCTGACAGATTCTTCCATAAAAGGTCTGGTTGTTAACAGGATTCTCGAGGACAGAAAAGTGAATTTGTCCCAGGTTATTTTTAGCTGAAGTAATAAATATTTTGAATTTGTGAAAAATCTAGCACAGGGAGATTTATTATTTTTCCTTTTGAATCTCATAAAAATAATTTTTTTTTTGTTTGGAATTATCTGAAGTCAAAACTAGATTGACTCTTAAAACTAAAGCAAAATTGCCAATCTGAAATTCCTCAAGCATCACCGTCTAAGATTTATCTCAGGATTATCTCTCCTAAACTATTTGCTGAACGAAGAAATTCCTAATGGACGGAAAGCAAAGGATAATCTAAATTCAGAGTTGCAAACAATACAATCGGAAGCGTAGGAAAATGAACTTCTCAAATGCAAATCTCAATCTTAACCAAGCTCAATCTTGATCAAAATACTACACAGATAAACATGGTGATTACTCTCATGAATCTCTCATAGAGGAACATCAAATGACTCCGTACGAAATTCACATCAGGGGAGCCTCAGAATACAAATATCCTTTGGTAGTCAGATTTATCAAAGAGCTCTAAGCCAAGGTCCCCTCAGAAACCTGATCTTTAAACCCAATTAAACATATCTTCCTTTTCTTTATTCAGTATCTTCTTGTCATTCCTTTGTGGTCTGTTGAAGGCTTGGTCCCAGTTCGAGGCGTCATAGCTTTAGGGAATGGTCTCATTAATGTGATGGAGCATGAAGTTAGAGACGCATTGCAACTTTGTCCTTGGATTAGTTAACTTTAGTTTCAAGATGCAGCGCGGAATCGGGCCTTCGGCCCACCGAGTCCGTGCCGACCAGCGATCACCCTGTACACTAACACTATCCTACACACACACACACACACTAGGGACAATGTACAATTCTACCAAAGCTAATTAACCTACAAACCTGCACGTCTTTCGAGTGTGGGAGGGAAGTGGGGCACCCGGAGAAAACCCACGTGCTCACAGGGAGAATGTACCAATTCCATACAGATAAGCACCCACAGTCAGGATCAAACCCGATTCTCAGGCGCTGTAAGTCAGCAACTCCACTACTGGGCCTCCCTGCTGCAAACAAGTTTTCTGGTTGATTTAGCTAATGCAATCTTGATGAAAACCTCAGATGGATGGAAGCAAAAGCTATCCATTTAGGGAGACTATATTCCTGTGAAAGTTTTAACTGGGCATTATGTAAAGTTATGATAAAAAGGGAATTTTACACTCAGAAGCTAAGAACAGTGATACAACTCCTCAGAAGACCAGTCAAAGACCATCACACAAAGACTGCAGCAGATCAATACATTTTCTTTGATCAGTTTGTAGTCAATGCTGACCTTTCCTTCATTCAGCATCTCCCTGCAGCTTGTTCTTTGTGTTCTGCTGTGGTTATTTCCATTATTTCCATTGAGTAGATTGTCGTCTGTACAAAGTGAATTGAAAGGAATGGTAAGATGTGTTGATATGGGAAGGTGGAGTGGAATGTTGTCTTGTGTAAATACATAAGCACTGGCATGACCTAATTCCAATGATGTGAATTCAATGTGGTTCAATCCCATCCTGATTTACCATGGATAAATGTTCAAGTTCAAAGAATGGATTTCTTTGACAGTTCCAACTACAGTTTTGTGTGTGAATGGTACTGCTAAATGAATAAGTGCCAAAGGTGCTTTAAAGACGTCACTATTGTTAAGATATCTGCTGTAGATTTAAATCTAGCTGAAATAGAAAATCTGACCTGCCCCAGAAATTGTTGACTGCTGGTAAATAACTGCTGGGAAGACACTGTCCCGGAATCTGGAGGGATTTGCTTTCTGTACTTCTGTATCCCTTGCCTGATGGGAGAGAAGACGAGAGGGAATGACCTGAGTGAGACTGGTCCTTGGTTATACTGGTGGCCTTCCGAGGCAGCGTAAAGTTGACTAGAGTCAATGGAAGATTGATTGGTCAATGGAAGGGAGATTGGCTTGCGTGATGGCCTGGCAACTTTCTGCAATTATTTGGGGTCTTGAATGGAGCGGGTCCCAAACCAGACTGTGATGCCCTCCTATAGAATATTTTTTATGGAGCATCTGTCGTAATTGGTGAAGTTTGTTAGGGACATTCTAAACGTCATCAACATTCAAAGGAAGTCGTGATGTCAATGTGCTTTCTTGGCTTGTCCTGGACATTCATAGGAATGTGAGGCTTTCGACCCTCTCTACTTTGGTGCCATCAATCTCTACCAGGGTTTGTGAGGTCAATCACATTCTCCTTTGTCTTGCTGACATTGAGGGAGAGGTTGTTGGCTTGGCAGCAAGTTCCCAAGGTTCTCAATCTCCTTCCTGTACTCCATCTCAGCGTTGTCTGATATCCGTCCTGCTACAGTGGTGTCGTATGCAAAGTTTTAAATTGAGTTGGATTGATATTTGGCTGCAACAGTTGTGAGTGTGCAAGGAGTTGAGGAGGGGGCTGAGGACGCATCCTTGCAGGGCACGAGTGTTGAGAAGTCAATGGTGGTTCAATGGGACTTTATTGCCACACGTACCTAGGGAGGGTGAATTTCCTTTTTTGCGTACAGGTCAGTGAAAAACTCACTATACATAAGCACAATCATACTTACGTACAAGAGTGTAAGATGACACGGAGGTACTGTGCAAGAGCCGCCACCTTTTTGGTGCCATCTTGTACTCTTCATGTTCAGAGTTGCTAAAAATGTTGAGTCTTAACTTGGCTATTTGCAGGGGTTAATAATTATAGCATTTAGGATCGTTCCTATTTGATTGACATGAGACATAGAGCATAGGCATAGAGTCTTAGGCATAGAGTTAATAAGAAGGTACACAAAAATGCTGGAGAAACTCAGCGGGTGCAGCAGCATCTATGGAGCGAAGGAAATAGGCAACGTTTCGGGCCGAAACCCTTCTTCAGTTAATAAGAATGTTGTCTGGACTGAGCCTTGGCTAGCTACAATTTGACCCAATCTTTTTGTAGCTATGGTTTAGTTTAGAGATACAGCGCGGATACAGGCCCTTCAGCCCATCGAGTCCGCGCCAACCAGCGATCCCCACACACTAACACTATCCTACTCACACTAGGGACAATTTGCAATTGTACCAAGCCAATTAACCTGTAAAGCTTTACGTATTTTGGAGTGAGCGAGAAAACCGGCGATCCTGAAGAAGACCCACGCAGGTCACGGGGATAGCGTCTAAAGTCCGCACAGGCGGCACCCAAAGTCAGGATCAAACCCGGGCCTCTGGCGCTGTAAGGCAGCAACTCTACCGCTGAGTCACCGTGCTAAACTTGAATTTTGCACATTATGCTGAGTCAAAGATAGGCGAACAAATCATAGAGTGCCTTGCACTCAAGTGATAAGAAGATGTTACATCCAACATCTATGGCTGGGGGAGGTGTGGTGTTGCAGGGTAGGGTGTGAGGGTAGTGTGTCAGGGGCAGGCGAGGCGTCCTGCATTATGTTAATACTGGTGGACAGAGCTGGCAGACCAATTCTTGTATAACATATTTTCTATCTCATGTAAATCAGGGTTAAGCAAACTCTTGTTTATAGAACAATCATCCATGAAGACAGTGTGGTGTCACAATTGAAGACTAATGCAAGGGATAAAAAAAATCTGATTTGTTATGACAAATACTGTTAATGCAAATATTATTGTTAATTGTACCGTTTACTACATGAGTTGATTTAACAATGCCGCTCTTGGAAGCTCGTGACATCAAGAGAGGCACCATATGAGAGTAATTTGCACTTAATACTGTTGTTTTATATTTAAACTGACACAATGGGCCACTATAATGGCAGAGCTGTTGTATATTTTACCGACAAGCAATTGAGTTCAGGGCTGTCACAACAGTGGAAAACCACTTGGGTCAGCCAAGCTCGGGAGTAAGCAGAATTTGCAAAGACACTTGAACGATCGCATAGATTGCCGCGTGTCACAGTTTGTGTTGACATGGAAACATAGAAAATAGGTGCAGGAGTAGGCCCTTCAGCCCTTCGAGCCAGCACCGTCTTTCAATATAATCATGGCTGATCATCCAAAATCAGTACCCCCAGGGCTGCCAACATTGGGTGAGAGTTGGGAGTGAGAAATTGCAAGAGACCAAGCCCGAGGGAGCATAGCGACCGGGGGGGGGGGGGGGTGTGGGAGGAGGGTGTCCCCTCTCACATTGGTATGGAACTTTTGCATTTTTCAGCTTGCAATTGTGCAATATGGTGCATACTGTACCATAGCGAGCCTTTTAACTTACACTTGAATGCAGTATATATGCTTTAAGTTGGATTGGAGTATTTTTGAAAGGGGGGAGGCTGAGCAATCACTGATCACTGGCCTTGGGGGTACCCGGTGAGGGAGTGGAGCAACCGAGTGGGGAGAGGGTGTGGAAGAAGGGTGTCCCCCCCTCCCAGGGTAGGAATTTTTGAAATTTGATGTACTAAAATCATGTTTTAGTGCATTGTAGAAGTATGATTTCAATGTTTTTTGTATGAAGTATTTTTAAGAGGTAACTTTTTAAGGGGTAACTTTATCCACACAAAAGGTGATGGGTGTATGGAACAAGCTGCCAGAGGAGGTAGTTGAGGCAGGGACCATCCCAACATTTAAGAACAAGTTAGACTGATACATGGATAGGACAGGTTTGGAGGTATGGACCAAAAGCAGGTAGCGTAGCTGGGACATGTTGGCGGGTGTGGGCAAGTTGCACAGAAGGCCTGTTTTCACATTGTATCACTCTATGACTATATTATACCTCCACCATGCATGAATGTTTCAAAATCAAGTGATCGAGTTTTATTACCATATACTCAAGCATAGAAACATAGAAAATAGGTGCAGGAATAGGCCTTCGGCCCTTCAAGCCAACACTGCCATTCAATATGATCATGGCTATTCATCTAAAATCAGTACCTCTTTCCTGTTTTTCCCCCATATCCCTTGATGTCGTTAGCCCCAAGAACTAAATGTAACTCTCTCTTGAAAACATCCAGTGAATTGGCCTGCGCTGCCTTCTGTGGCAGAGAATTCCACAGATTCACAACTCGCTGTGTGAAGAAAGTATGTCCTCATCTCAGTCCTAACTGCCCCCCCCCCCCTTTATTCTTAAACTGTAACCCCTGGTTCTGAACTCCCCCAACATCGGGAACATTTTTCCTGCAGTTACAGTAAGTGAAAATTTAGCAGGCAAGCAGGATCCTTTCTCCAACCACCCCCATTTGAAGTCCACTATCTTCCACCGTTTCTACCCAGTGCTTGGTACTTACTTCCAGCAGCCACTGGTTGTCCTCCAGGATGCACCGAGCCGCAGCCTGATCCATGCCGGTCACCTGAGCGAATTTGGCACAGAGACTCTCACGGCAGCGGCGCAACGCTTCCGACGCCTTGCACTGAGGCTGCTCCATGGCCGGAGCTGCAGTGAGCGACTCGCCAGCCCGGCAAACACTCGCCAGCCCCGCTCCCCATCCGCATCTGTCCCCGCCGCTGCTTCTGCTTCCAACACCCATGGCCCATGCAGTGGATATGAGTTTTGACATTTTCGTTGATCACAGAATTTCTCACAACAGAGCGAGAGAAATTTGTGATCAGCGTGAGAATTTGGTGAAATGCGTGATTCTCAGTCGCTCAATGCATGGGAGTTGGCAGCCCTGCCTCTCTATCCCCCTCTCTCCCCCCTCTCCTCCTCTCTCTCTCCCCCTCTCTCTCTCTCCTCCTCTCTTTCTCTCCCCTCTCTCTTTCCCTCCCACCTCACTCTCATCCCCCTCTCTCTCTCTCTCCCCTCTCTCTTCCGCTCTCTCCTCTCAACCCCCCTCTCTCTCTCTCCCCCTCTATCTCTCCCCTCCTCCTCTCTTTTCCCTCTCTCTCTCCCCTCTCTCTCTGTCTCTCCTCTCACCCCCTCTCTCTCCCCTGTCTCCCCCCCTTCCCTCTCTCTTCTCTCCCCCTTCTCTCTCTCTCTCCTCTGTTCCCCTCTCTCCCCCCTCTCTCTCTTTCTCCCTCCCTCTCTATCTCCCCCTTTCTCTCCCTCTCCCTCTCCACACACTCTCCCCTCTCCTCTCTCTCTCTCACCTCTCTCTCTTCCCCCCTCTCGCTCTCGTCTCTCTCTCCTCCTCCTCTCTCCTCATCTCTCCCTCTCTCTACCCCATTTCTCCCTCCCACCTCACTCTCCCCCTTGCTCTCTCTCCCCTCTTTCTTTCTCCTCTCTCTATCTCCTCTTTCTCTTTGCCCCCCGTTTCTCTCTTTCCCCCTCTCTCCCTCTTCCCCCTCCCTCTTTTACCACCCCTCTCTCTTCCCCCTCCCTCTCCCATTCTCTCCTACCCTCTCCTCCCTCTCCACCCCCTCTTACTCTTCCCTCTTTCTTCCCTCTCACCCCTCTCTCTCTTCCCCCTCTCCCCTCACTCTCCCCCCCTCTCTCTCCCCCCCTCTCCCTCTTCTCTCTCTCCATTCACTCCCCCTCTGTCTCTTCCCTCTCTCTCCTCTCACCACCTCTCTCTCCCCTCTGTCTCCGTCTCCTTCCCCCTCTCTCTCTCTCCACCTCCCTTTGAGAGTCTGTCCTTTCGGCACAGAGACTCTCACGGCAGCTGCGCAACGCTTCCGACGCCTCCGACGGCCCGGGACTCTTGGACTGGGGCTGCTCCATGGCCGGAACTGCAGCGAGCGACTCGCCAGCCCAGCAAACACTCACCAGCCCCGGCTCCCCGCATCTGGATCCGCCCACTGCTTCCATCCCTCCCTCAGCCCCGGCTATCCAACACCTGCGGACCATGCAGTTTATCTGAGTTTTGAAATGTTCGTTGATCACAGAATTTCTCACCACAGAGCGTGAGAAATTTCTGATCAGCGTGAGGGCGTGAGAGTTGGATCAAATGCGTGATTCTCATGCTCAAAGCGTGAGAGTTGGCAGCCCTGGTACCCCGTTCCTGCTTTCTCCCTATGTCATTTGATTCTGTTGACCCTAAGACCTATATCTAACTCTCTCTTGAAAACATCCAGTGAATCGGCCTCCACTACCTTCTGTGGCAGAGAATTCCACAGATTCACAACTCTCTGGATGAAAAACGTTTTCCTCATCTCAGTCCAAAATGGCCGACCCCTTATTCTTAAACTATGACCCCTAGTTCCAGACTCCCCCGACATGGAGAACAATTTTCCTGCATTTAGCCTGTCCAATCCCTTTAGAATTTTAGGTAGATAAAAATGATGGAGAAACTCAGCGGGCGAGGCAGCATCTATGGAGCGAAGGAAATAAGCAACGTTTCAGTTCGAAACCCTTCTTCAGACCTTAAGAATTTTATATGTTTCCGTAAGACACCCTCTCATCCTTCTAAGTTCCAGTATCAGCCCAGTTGATCTATTCTTTAATATATTGATATATTAGGCTGAGACAAAGATAGGTGACCAAATCACTCTGCCTTGCACTCAAGTGATGAAAAGAGATTACATCAAATATCTATGGCTGGGGGGGGGGGGGGGGGTTGCAGTGTTTCAGTAGAGAGTGTCAGGGGCAGGCAAGGGGTCAAGTGGTCCTGCTATAATATATTTTCATATTGATAATATGTTAATATATTGATATAGTCGTGATGTGCAGTGAAGGATGGGTCAGGCTATGTTATTGCAGTGACCAAGTTCAAGTTCACATTTATTGCCACTTGCACCGATTAAGGTACCGTGGAATTTGATTTCACTAAGTGACCTTTTAACACTTGTTCACGCAGCCCCAATGAGAAAGCCATAAATGTATAAATGTGATGCCTGCCTGTTTGTAGTAGAGCAGATGAGGTTAAGGCACTGGAATAACAGACCAGGTGTGAAACAGAAATGGAAAAACTTCCAACATTTCAGTCTGACCCTCCTTGAGTTGCTGTATCATTTAATACAATCAATGCTGATCCTCTAACCCAGTGGCAAATTTGCATTGTTTCCCCTATTCCCCTATGTCTTGCTGCATTTATTTTGTCTAGAAATCAGTTTATCTCCTTCATAAACGTAATCGATGACATTACATCCAAGGCCCTTTGTGACTGTTCCCCTAAGGACCTTTATGAACCCTACAGGTGCACGAGCCTCTGGGATTCTTCCTCACCCCAGTCCTAACTGCCTTACCCTGCACCCTGAGACTCTGCTCCTGGCTCTAAGTCTCTAACCAGACCCAGCCCATCTCTCCCCGTCCGAATTTTGCACTTTTCAATCATGCCCCCTATAATTGCTCTGCACTTGAGCCATCATAGCCACAGTGAATCAATGTAGTCCGAAGAAGGGTCCCGACCTGAATCGTCACCTATCCATGTTCTGCGGAGATGCTGCCTGACCCGCTGAGTTACCCCAGCACTTTTTGTTCCAAGCAAGATTCCAGCATCTGTAGTCCCTCGTGTCTCAAGACAAGGCGGGCAGACCGGTTCTCAGTTGTACACCATTCCAGCCATCCCAGGAATTGGTTTGGTGAATCCTTGCTGTCCTCTCCCTCTATGGCAACCGCACCCCACCTCTATTGCAACTTCCGCCCCCCCCCCACCCCGCTCCATGACAACTGAGTGAGGACTGACTGCCACATGGCATGAGCTGGGATAAGCAACAGGAAATACACCATTTTCTGTGGGACATTTTTTTTTAGCATTTTTTTTTCTGCGCAGCTTTAAATGATGAAACTCGCACATCCCTGAATATGCCCCCCCCCCCCCCCCCCAAAGGTGCCATGGTCCAATTCTTTACTTTAGTTAAATTGATATCAACATCGTCTGTCTGGAAGGTTTACAATTATCATGTGGTCTGAGAAGGATCTGGGTGTTTTTATTGCTGCTGTTGATTGATACACGTTCAGTGGTGATTGGGAGAGATGGGAACTGCCCACTCAATCACAATGAACGATTGCATTTAAAAACACTTAAAACTATTGTCACGTGGCACTTCATATTATGAGCACCTTGTAGCATTCTAATGTGGATGTGTTGTCCTGTGATTGCTAATTTATTTGGAACGTATACTTTCAAACAAAACACACACTGTCCCTTGTGTTAAAGAAGGAACTGCAGATGCTGGAAAATCGAAGGTACACAAAAATGCTGGAGAAACTCAGCGGGTGCAGCAGCATCTATGGAGCGAAGGAAATAGGCAACGTTTCGGGCCGAAACCCTTCTTCAGACTGATAGGGGGTGGGGAGAAGAAAGGAAAAAAGGAAAAAGGCAGAGGAGGAGCCCGAGGGCTGGGGGAGGGGAGGAGACAACCAGATGGCTGATGAAGGGGAGGGGACAGCAAGGGCTAGCAGAGTTGGGAGAATTCAATGTTCAAGCCTCCAGGATGTAGACTGCCCAAGCGGAATATGAGGTGCATTTCCTCCAATTTACGGTGTTGCTCGCTGTGGCCATGGAGGAGACCCAGGACAGAGAGGTCAGATACGGAATGGGAGGGGGAGTTGAAGTGGTAGAGCCACCGGGAGGTCAAGTTGGTTATTGCGGACCGACCGGAGGTGTTCGGCGAAACGATCGCCAAGCCTCCGCTTGGTCTCACCGATGTGGATCACTGGCATCTAGAGCAGCGGATGCAATAGATGAGGTTGGAGGAGATGCACATCCTTCCCTTGACTGGCTGTGGTCCTGGTCCACACATCCTCCCACCCCTTTGCCCTGACCTCCTTCTGGTGAGCTGCCAGTACTGAGACTGATTGCTGAAATCGCTGCCGTCATAATAGCTTGTTGTTTCCTACTCAGAGTAACACGCTCTGCAATCACTTTCATAAATGATCCAAGTGTGACTCTACCACTTGATATCTTTGATCGGACTTTACTGGCTTTACCTTGCACTAAATGTTATTCTCTTATCTATACACTGTAACTAATTGACCGTCTCCGGTACGGGGTTGGTATTGATGGCACTGCCCTGAGCTGGTTCATCTCCTACCTCAAAGGTAGGAGTTTCTCGACTAACATAGGCAACTCTTTCTCCTCCCCAGCTAATCTCTGCTGGGGTGTTCCACAAGGTTCCATCCTTGGCCCCATTCTCTTCTCCCTGTATATGCTCCCCTTAGGCCAAGACATTGAAAGGCACGGCATTTCCTTCCATTGCTACGCAGACGATACACAACTCTATCTCCCCCTGAAGCCCAAAAAACAATCAAATCTGTTTAACCTTACCCGCTGCCTCGAGGATATAAAGTGTTGGATGGCCCAGAACTTCCTCCAACTAAACGAGAGTAAGTCTGAGGTCATCCTTCTCGGCCCCTCGGACTCAATCAAAATGATAGCAGGCAGCCTTGGAAGCCTTACCCCACTACTCAAACCTGACGTCAAAAACATTGGCGTGATATTTGACTCAGCACTGAAATTTGACAAACAAGTCAATGCCGTGGTAAAAGCTAGCTTCTTTCAGCTTCGGACGATAGCTAAAATAAAACAATTCCTCCAGTTTGATGACCTCGTAAAGATCATCCACACATTCATCTCCTCCCGCCTAGATTACTGCAACTCCCTTTACACTGGCATCAGCCAATCTTCCCTGTCCCGCCTGCAACTGGTCCAAAACGCCGCAGCGAGACTCCTGACGGGCACCCGAAAAAGGGACCACATCACCCCGATCCTGGCCTCTCTCCACTGGCTCCCCGTGCGGTTCCGTATAAACTTCAAGATCCTCCTCCATATCTACAAAGCCCTCAATGGGCTTGCCCCCACCTACATAAAAAGTCTTCTCACCCACCACTCCACCTCCAGGCCCCTCAGATCAGCCGACTTGGGGTTGCTGAATATCCCACGGTCTAGGCATAAGCTCAGGGGCGACCGTGCCTTTGCGGTTGCAGCCCCTAGACTGTGGAACAGCATCCCCTTTCCCATCAGAACTGCCCCCTCCATCGACTCTTTTAAGTCAAGATTAAAGACTTATCTATACTCCCAAGCCTTTCCTGACGTCCTCTGAGTGAGGGCTACATGTATATATGTATGTAGTTTGTTTTGTTGTGCTATTCTTATAACAAATGTAAAGCACTTTGGCCAACGAGAGTTGTTTTTTAAATGTGCTATATAAATAAATGTGACTTGACTTGACTGAAACTGGCTCGATTGTAATCATGTATTGTCCTTCCGCTGACCGGTTAGCATGCAACAAAAGCGTTTCATTGTACCTCTGTACAGGAATAATACTGTACAATATCTTCAAACGTACAGCATGAAAACAGGCACATCAGTCCACTGAGTCTGCGCCGACCAGCGATCAACTCCTACGCAAGCACTATCCAACACACTAGGGACAATTCACAATTTTTTTAATACAGAAGCTATACAGAGACCCAGTGAAAACCCACGCGGTCATGGGGAAAGTGTACAAACTCTATACAGTCAGCACCCGTAGTCAGGATCGAACCCGGGTCTGTGGAGCTGTGAGGCAGCAACTACCGCGGAGCCACAGTGGCACCTAGTTAAAGCTAATATCACCTTATACCTATGATGCCAAACCAACAGTCTCTGTATCGCAGATTTAAACACCTTGTGAGTGCCACTACGTGAATTTCTGCAGTCTTATTTTAGAAAATATCTGGAAAGTATTGCAGAGAGTAAACATCTGTGCTAAATCAATGGGTAAAATGACTTTTCCAATAAAATACCTGAATAAACACCAGATATCTTTCCAAATGAGGTGCATCCACTTCCATCATAGTACTAAGTTTCAAAATGTGCAATACTGCTTCTATAATGTGTAAATCCACTTTCAAAGTTAAAAATTCCACCACAATGATACCACGTTCTATTGGCAAGATTAATCACCATGGGCTCAATGCCTTTATTTGCGTTTTCATTATCACTCATTGCTTTCTTTAATGCTTATTGCTCTACTCCTCATAGCTCTTTGAATTTAAACTCGTGTTTCCCTGCAGCATCAGCCTGTTTGATACCGTCCTTATTCATTTTGTTTGATTGAGCAAATTAGACAAGCTCAATTTGCGCTCAAATTGTTTTATATGAGTCTGGAAACAGATAAATGTGGACTTCCACAGGAAGATCGATCGGTGCAGTCTGAAGTCTATTAACAGGGAGTTCAACAATTCTTACTAATTTCCTCAAAAGATTTGTATTAGCTTGGAAATGGACTTCAAGCCAAATGGTGTAAATTACGATGGGATTCCAGCTGGGGTAACATTACAAAAGGTTCACTTCCCTTTCAAGGTCATGTTGGTGATTTATTTTATTCCCTCATTTTCGGCAAGGTTGACATTGACTGAAAGCAAGCTTTTGTTTGCATGTTGATTCTGTGTGTGTTGGGCTTTCAGTATTTGCATTGACAGAACATGACCTTTAAGCCTCCTTGCATTGTACCAATTACAGCTGCATTCTGTCTGCCAGTAAGAACATCTGTCAAAATGTGCAGCTCGTGGCATTGCGGAAGGCTGCAGGTAGCGTGCCAAGAAATATTTGATTGAGGCAAGTTGATTGGTTCCCTCAGCAAAACACAAAGCGCTGGAGGAAACTAGCGGGTCAGGCAGCATCTGTGGAGGAGATGGACAGATCCAAAGAAGAGTCCTGACCCAAAGTGTCGCCTGTCCATTCCCTCCACAGATCCTGCCTGACCCACTGCATCCCTCCAGCACTTTGTGTTTTATTCAATATTCTAGCCTCTGCAGTTCCTGTGTCTCTGATTTTGTACTGAATGTTATTTTGTTCATTCGATACATGATAACATTGTGATTGGCAGACGTTATATTGTGGGAAATAATCCCTAATATTATTGACTCTCTCTATAATAGTGACATGACATGTTTTACTCAGAAGGAGAAAGTTTAATCCGTCACTCGAGAGATAGGACTATTGATTGAGCATTCAGTCAGAACCTGAATATCAAATAATTAATCAACTAATGTATTGGCCAGGCAGCACTTATGGAGAGGGAAACTGGATGAGTGTCACAATGGTGCAGCTAGTGTTCACTCCTGACTTCCGGTGCTGCCTTTATGGAGTTCGCACGTTCTCCCCGTGACTGCGTGGGTTTCCTCCGGGTTCTCCGGTTGCTCCCACATCCCAAAGATGTGCTGGTTTGTAGGTTCATTGGCCCCAGTGTAGATGAGTGGTAGAGTCTGAAGGGGATTGATAACAATATGGAGTGAATAAACTTTGATTAGATTAGTGTAGGATTTTAAAAGGGGCTTCACGGTGACACAGCCAGTGGGGCCACTTGCTCACAGCGCCAACGATCTGGGTTCAACCCTGACCTCGGGTGCTGAGTGTGTGGAGTTTGCACATTCCCCCTGTGACCGCGTGGGTTGTCTCTGGCTGCTCTGGTTTCCTCCCACATCCCAAAGACATGTGGGTTTGTAGATTAATTGGTGACTGAAAATTGTCCCTAATGTATAGGGAGTGGATGCAAAAGTTGGATAACATAGAGCTGGTATGAACGGGTGATCAATGGTCAGTTTTGGCCAAAGGACCTGTTTCCATGATGCATCTCTAAATCCAAGACCAAAAACCTGAAGAGAGGTCATTGAATAACACATGTCCTTCTTGTGAACTTTTGATTTAGGATTGAGTGCTTCAAATATCTGATCCTATTTTCTTTGAATATTTCTGAATCTTAGGTTAATTTCTTAAGAAACATCATCTTATCCTCTTGATTGATCTAACTTAATAAATAGGACTTTCAGACCCCTTTTCCTGAACCAAATTTTCATGGTTTACCATTTCACAACAAAGTGTCATCTTCTCCACTGCCCACTCTAACACGGTAAGTAGCAGAAGGTTGAGTTGGCATTAATTTCCGTTAGCAAGCAGGCTGAATGATGTGAATGTGAATCCCTGAAAAAGGGTTCTGAGCGAAACATCACCGATTCCTTTTCTCCAGAGATGCTGCTTGACCCACTGAGTTACTCCAGCATTTTGTGTCTGTCTTTGATGTGAACGGGATGGGTCGGTACAATCAGGGCAGTTTCAACGATACTTCATTTATCTCTCGTTTCCCTTTCCTGTGACTTTCAGTCAGAAGAAGGGTCTTGACCCAAAACGTCACCCATTCCTTCTCTCCAGAGATGCTGCTCGTCCCGCTGAGTTACTCCAGCATTTTGTGTCTATCGAAATGAAAGGCATACAAGTTTGCGTTTCCTGGACATGGTTGCAGTAATGCAAAAGACATTTTGTGACCTTGAAGTCCCTATTTCACTTCACAGCCACATATTGCGGGGTGACGCCTGTATGGTCATGAGTAGTCGCCCAAAGAGTCATACCTTTTTCTGGTTGCCGCTGGATTTTCAACATGTTGAAAATCCAGGAGCACAGAAGGTTAAGAGGGGACTTGATAGAGGTCTTTAAAATTATGAGCGGGTTAGACAGAGTGGACGTGGATAAGCTTTTCCCATTGAGAGTAGGGAAGATTCAAACAAGGGGACACGACTTGAGAATTAAGGGACAGAAGTTTAGGGGGAACATTAGGGGGAACTTCTTTACTCAGAGAGTGGTAGCTGTGTGGAATGAGCTTCCAGTGGAAGTGGTGGAGGCAGGTTCGATGTTATCCTTTAAAAATAGATTGGATGGGTATATGGACGGGAAAGGAATGGAGGGTTATGGTCTGAGTGCAGGTAGATGGGACTAGGGGGAAGTATTTATTTTTAATTTAATTTTTTTTTTTTTTTAAATGTTCGGCACGGACTTGAAGGGCCGAGATGGCCTGTTTCCGTGCTGTTATGGTTATATGGTTATATGGTTATATGTTGAAAAATTTCGGCAACCTGCTGCGACTATGAAAAAATCGCGTAAGTGGGACAGGCCCTTAACATGTGTGTCATAGAGTGCCTTAACTGTCTATGTGTGTCATAGAGTCACAGAGTTGTACAGCATGGAAACAGGCTCTTCAGCCCACCTTGTCCATGGTAATCAAGTTGGAATTCAGTACTGGTTCCATTTGCTTCCATTTAGCCCATATCCCTCTGAACCAGTCCTATCCATATATCTTCCAAATGCCCAATGAGACATTACTGTATCTGCAAGTGTGTGAGTGCTGGGACACACTTGATCCAACTCAATCATATGGCCAAGTAAAGTAGTTCCAAAGCATCTGAGTGGGGTGTGATTCAAAATGAAGAGAAAGTTTTAGTTTAGTTTCGAGATTCAGCAAGGAAACAGGCACTTCGGCCCACCAAATCCACGCCGATCAACGATCACACGTCAACCCTAGTTCTATGTTTTCCCAACTACACGTCCTACACTCTAAGGGGCAATTTAAGGAAGGCAATTAACATACAAACTTGTACGTCTTTGCAGTGTGGGAGGAAACCAGAGCACCAGGAGAAAACCCACATGGTCACAGGACCAATGTACAAACTCCACACAGACAGCACTGTTGTCAGGATCGAACCTGGGTCTCTGATGCTGTAAGGCAGCAACTCTATCGCTGTGCCACTGTCCCAGAGACACAGGTGGAAATTACCTTCTACATGCGCTCCTGCAGCTTTCAGAACTGCAGCGGCCATGGATACACTCATTTTGGTGCCTCTATTTCCTCAGTAACTTCCTGGAGGCTGTTTCGACTCTGTGAAGGGCCCGTTTCTGTGCTGTACAGACTCGTGACTCCATGACTCTTGGTCTCTGAAAGAAACAAAGTGGAGCTATTCCCAGAAGAGTTCAGCCATTTAAATGAGAATTCCTTTATCATTTGCTTACAGATCCTTGGAATTGTTTACTGCTGCTCTGAATTCACAGTGGTTGAGCATATTTACAGCTAAGATTCATAGATGTTTGAGTTGCAGGGAACCATCAGCTAAGGGGGTTAAATGGGACAGTAAGTAATGCACAGAATCAGCGATGATTTCATCTAAGGCCTTCTCCAGCTTCTATTTCTTATGTTCTTAAACCCCCAGTGGCTAGTTAAACATTGTTAAACTGCACAATCTCTTACACTAATTGTCATTTATTTGCCACTTGCTTTTCATCTTTGGAAGCAAACACATCTGTGCAGAAAATACTTCAAAGCACATAACTTGCCCGTAACAGAGTACGACAAAATGTTCTATTTTCAAGATGAAAACTCCTCGAGCCTTAAAACATAATTGTCTTTGCAATTGACTTCTTTTTTCACCCAGCCTCCCAACAATATAAACAAAATGACAGAGGCCAAACTTGTAGGAAAATCAGAACCTACCAGATGCCATCAGTCAGTGCAATAAAACTAACGTGCATATGTGGAGGAAACGAATAGCTGAGGCTTTGGGTCAAGATTTGTGGCTGCGGAGGCCACAAATAGGCCCTGACCTCGGGTGATTACAGAGGAAGAGGACTTAACTTTCTGATGCCTTTTCCCCACAGTGGAAAATGTAGATTCTGTTGTGGGGGGACGTTCTTGTTGAATTCTATGTGTTGTGCCATTTTTAGTTTTTTTAATTTTTCTATCGATGTACAGAAACCTAATTATTTCTTCTATGTAAAGCACTTTGGTTTCAACGCGGGTTGATTGAAACGTGCTATATAAATAAAATGTACTTACTTACTTACTAAGACCTTTCTTCTCCAGAGATGATGTCTGACCCGCTGAGTTACTCCAGCCTTTTGTGTCTATCGTTTAAACCAGCATCTGCAGTTCCTTCCTACACATGTGCAAATATTTAGGGTAGGAGCAGGGGTGAGTTTGTTCTTCCTGGTTTTGTGGAGGTGTAAAATCCCATGCATTTGCCAGAGGCATGAAGTATTCAACATGCGTAGTTTAGAGAGAGAGATACATAGATACATAGAAAATAGGTGCAGGAGTAGGCCATTCGGCCCTTCGAGCCTGCACCGCCATTCAATATGATCATGGCTGATCATCCAACTCAGTATCCCGTACCTGCCTTCTCTCCATACCCCCTGATCCCCTTAGCCACAAGGGCCACATCTAACTCCCTCTTAAATATAGCCAATGAACTGGCCTCAACTACCCTCTATGGCAGAGAGTTCCAGAGATTCACCACTCTCTGTGTGAAAAAGTTTTTCCTCATCTCGGTCCTAAAGGATTTCCCCCTTATCCTTAAGCTGTGACCCCTTGTCGTGGACTTCCCCAACATCGGGAACAATCTTCCTGCATCTAGCCTGTCCAACCCCATAAGAATTTTGTAAGTTTCTATAAGATCCCCTCTCAATCTCCTAAATTCTAGCGAGTATAAGCCAAGTCTATCCAGTCTTTCTTCATATGAAAGTCCTGACATCCCAGGAATCAGTCTGGTGAACCTTCTCTGCATCCCTCTATGGCTATAATGTCCTTCCTCAGATTTGGAGACCAAAACTGTACGCAATACTCCAGGTGTGGTCTCACCAAGACCCTGTACAACTGCAGTAGAACCTCCCTGCTCCTATACTCAAATCCTCTTGCTATGAAGGCCAACATACCATTCGCTTTCTTCACTGCCTGCTGCACCTGCATGCCTACTTTCAATGACTGGTGTACCATGACACCCAGGTCTCGCTGCATCTCCCCATTTCCTAATCGGCCACCATTTAGATAATAGTCTGCCTTCCCGTTTTTGCCACCAAAGTGGATAACCTCACATTTATCCACATTATACTGCAGAGAGAGAGAGAGAGAGAGATACAGCAAGGAAACAGGCCGTTCAGCCCAGTGAGTCTACACCGACCATCGATCACCCATTCACATTAGTTCTTTATCATCCACTCCCTACACACTAGTTTAGTTTAGAGATACAGCAAGGAAACAGGCCCTTTGGCCCACTGAATCCACATCGGCCATCGATCACCCATTCACACTAGTTCTATGCTATCCCACTTTCTCATCCACTCCCTACACACTAGGGACAATTTACAGCAGCCAATAAAGCTACAAACCATCTTTGGGATGTGGGAGGAGACCAGGGTACCTGGAGAAAACCTGCGCAGTCACAGGGAGAACGTGCAAACTCCACACAGACGGCATTTTTAGTCCGGATGGAACCTGGGACTCTGGCGCTGTGAGGCAGCAGCTCCACCAGCTGTGCCACTCTGCGTCCTGCTCTCGGTCCCCATGCAGCAGGGCTGTTGGAGTTCTCTGGAATAGTGATGACTTGGCTCTCTGTGTAATGACTTCAACTTTCATCACCGAGGCAGCTGATCAATTAAGACAAAGTCTTATCTTTTATTGCCTGCCACCTTCGCAGCTGACAGTGCAGTATTTTCTCTCCCTGAACTGTGTCAGATTACCAGCACCAATGATCCATCCGACTTGAATTTTCCTGCGGTGATTGGCAGGCCAGTGAGCGGTGAGATTAAAATGCTGGCCAAGCCAAACGTATGCAGAGTTGAGCAAAGCAGCAATTTGCTCTTGATAACGTCTCATTTGGAGGCTGATTGAGAATGCTTCAAGTTGTCCCGTCTCCAAGATACTGCAAGCCTCAAAGTTAACCCTTGCTTTGTGGGAGAATGTGCAAACTCCACACAGGTAGCCCCCCCATAGTCAGGATCGAACCCGGGTCTCTGGTGCTGTTGAGGCAGCAGGTCTACGGCTGCTCCTCACTGTGAAAAGAGAATTGGTGATTGCTTCATACTCTTCACCCTGGGTCTGTTGCAGTCCCTCGGGGAAGTAAAGATGTTCATCTGAGTGCCGTCCGCAGCATGTTTGTGAACTGATCTCTCGAGCCGGGTCATGAAACAATAAAGAAGGGTCTCGACCCGAAACGTTGCCCATTCCTTCTCTCCAGAGATGCTGCCTCACACGCTGAGCCTTATTATTCGCTGGAAAGAAAGCTTCTCAATGTCACGTCCACTTTGGGTTTGAGTGAATCTGATGGAGGCTTCACCCAACTAATGTTGTCTTTCAGGAACTTGGGATAGGACAGGTTCCGCATCCTATACAGAAACTCAAGTCATTATTAGGTTCATGGCTACTCAAATTATTGTTTGGGTGACTGCTTGATGTAACGGCCGTATTTAATAAGTTGGCTTGAAGCCAAACGGAGCACAGATGGATGAAGGCAGGTGCTGCGTTATTTAATGTGAGCATTTACGGGGCCATGCCTGGTGGAATTTGACTCCCATCGCAGCCTTGAATGATACAACTCCCCAGGTGGAATCTCAGCTGATGTGCTGAGAGCTTCGCTCATCCCACTGCAACCTCGAGAAGAGTTCACCTCTGTGGAAACTGGGTGGGGGGGTTCTGCTGCGATGTTCCCCATGCCTCATCTCTCATCAGCCCCCCACATACGATACGATACAATAGTATTGATCCCTGGACGGAGATTGGTCTGAGGATGCCGATGATACTCATCGTCAGGATTCAACAGATGAAAAATAGTCAATGGAATAAAGACTTGAGAGGCACCAAACAGCAAGGAGAACAATAGTAAATGGAATGAAGACTCAAGAGTCATCTAACGGCAATGAGAGCGGTTTTGGAAGAGGGAAATATATGAGGGAATTGCCATTTAAGTTTACTTTTTGACAGGAGTCAAGAATTTTTAATTGTCATATGTACTGACAGCGGAACAATTAAATTCTTACTTGCATCGGTGTAATAGGCCTGTAACACAATACTCATATTAAACATATAAAAAACAAAAAAAAATTATAAATTAATAACCCCATGCGCAAAAATACCAGTTTCACTGGAACGTCTATAGATGTGATTTAGAATGCATTCTGATGGGATACAATACAATACAATACAATTTATTTGTCATTTGGACCCCATTGAGGTCCAAACGAAATGTCGTTTCTGCAGCCATACATTACAAAACGAAGAAGACCCGAGACACAACACAATTTACACATACATCCATCACAGCGCTGTGATGGAAGGCAAAAAAACATATCTCTCCACTGCACTTCCCTCCCCGATGTCAGAGTCAAAGTCAAAGCCCCCGGCGGGCGATGGTGATTGTCCCGCGATGCAAGGTCGCGCACCGGGTCTTGGTGTTAGAGCCCCGGCGAGCGCTCACAAAGTCCCGCGGCCACTCCAAGCCGCGCGGGGCGGCGATGCAAAGCCCCGCTCCAGGTGCTCTTCAACCCCGCAACTCGGGCGGGAGAAGTCGCCGCTGCGGAAGCCCCGAAAAGCGGTCTCCCACCAGGGACCCGCGGGCTTCTGGTGTTGCCGTCCACCAGACCCGCGGCTGCAGCCTCCGAATCTCTGGGGGTCGGGTCGCAGCAGCGCTCCACCACAGCTCCCTCCCGCTCCCGACTCGGCCAGCCTCGTGACGGTGAGTAGTCCGCAGCTCCGCAACTGGAGCCCCAGGTCGTTCCTGCTGGAGGCCGCTCCACGTTGCCCAGCCCCAACGACAACGGAGACCCGACAAAGAAAAGGTCGGGTCTCCCGTGCAAGGGAAAGATTTTAAAGTCCCCCCCACCCTCCCACCCCCACATACCCCGACAAAAAAATAATAATAAAAACTACATTGAAACGAGACAAAAATAATAAAAAGACAGACGGACTGCAGAGGCCGCTGCTGACGAGCGTCGCGCCGCCCACCGAAAACTAAACTAAACTGAAGGGATGCATCTCACCCTTCAGTTTAGTTTATTGTCATGTGTGACAAGGTACCGTGGGATGCTTTTGTTGCGTGCTAACCAGTCAGCAGAAAGACAATACCTGATTGGTATGGGAACTGCTCTTGACCACTTGAACCTGCACAGAGTGGTGAACACAGCCCAGTCCATCACAGGCTCGTCACTCACTGCCATTCAGTCTGTTGTGATGATGGTTGTCAATACCTCCAAACTGAGGAGGCTCAAGAAAGCTCACCTGTCCCCCCAGATCCTGACCAACTATTACCGCTGTACCATCGAAAGCATCCTGACCACCTGCATCACGGTATGGTACAGCAGTTGCACGGTAGCTGACAGGAAGGCACTACAACGGGTGGTGAAAACCGCTCAGTACATCATCGGTGCCCCCGCTCCCTGCAATGGATGCCCTCCACCGAAAACGGTGTCTGAGACGGGCCGGGAAGGTCATCAAGGACCCCTCCCACCCTAACCATGGATTGTTTGCCCTCCTCCCATCAGGGAGGCGGTACAGAAGCCTCAGGTCTCGTACAAGTAGGATGAGGAACAGCTTCTTCAACAACACTATCACATTGCTGAACTCGGAGTCCCAGTCTCTCCGTCCACATTGTTTGCTTATTCTGTATTTTTATTCTGTATATTATTCTTATTCTGTATTTTTATTTCTATATTGCAATATTACTACGAACAGACGCTAAACTGCATTTCCTTGTACCCATACTTGTATCTGTGCAATGAAAATAAAGTTGAATTGTATTGAATTGAATGATGCGTTGCTTCGGGAGGGCTGGCAGTATCGTCAAGTGTGCCCGCCACCCTGGTTGTCCCCTTGTTTCTCTTCTACCTTCTGGGAGGGAAACAAAACGGAGCTTGAAAGCTCAGACCTCCAGACTGAAAACAACTTCTTCCGCACGGCTATCAGGCTCTTGTCCCAATCACCTCTTTTACAATCCCTTCCCAAAGATGCTGCCTACTATATACTGTGTAGGAAGGAACTGCAGATGCTGGTTTAAACCGATGATAGACACAAAAAGCTGGAGTAACTCAGGCAGCATCTCTGGGAAGGAGAGAAGGAATGGGTGAGGTTTCGGGTCGAGACCCTTCTTCTTCAGAAGGATGTAGAAGGGTCTCGACCTGAAACGTCACCCATTCCTTCTCTCCAGAGATGCTGCCTGTCCCGCTGAGTTACTCCAACTTTTTGTGTCCATCTGCTGCTGTACACTCTTGCACTTAACTCATTTGGTTATTCCATCATTATATTTTAATATTCTTTTGCACTACACAGATTGCACTGCAATCCTGCATCATTGTCCTATTTTGCACTTGTATTTACTGGTTGTATTCATCATGGCTTCATGAATGCTCTTTATTCTGTGAGCTTCATGTGAACAAGGAATTTCATTGCACATTGGTGGCTATGACAGTAAACTAATTGGCTGCCCAGTGTAGCTGTCTAACTGTAGCTGGGGGCTCAGTGTTGGGATATTAATCTGGGAGAGGACACTGAGGGCTCACTTACCCTTCCAATGACTTGGAAACCATTTTCTGATCCGTGGTAGTGACGTATGAATAATGACGTATGACGTATGAATAACTTTACAGATAAAGAGGAAATTAGTTTCACCTGGTTCTCCACATGCAAGTGAATAAGCCCACCCTTCCCCTATGGTAACATGTATCTTGCTGCTTTTTAACAGCAATTGTACGTGGAAAGATTCAGAGTCCGTTAAATTTCCGAAGTTACATTTCGGTGTCAAAGCTAAGTGAAAGAAAGGAATTTGTGAAGACAGGTCCCTACCCAAAACATTGTCTGTCCATTCTTTCTACAGATGCTGCCTGGCACGTTGATTTCCTCCAGCACTTTGTGTTTTGTTAAAAGAAGAAATACATTTTTTTCTGATCGTGAGAATTGCAGTGTATCACCAGTCTGCAGACATCCCTCACTTTCACAAACCAGACTCTCATTAATCTCAGGGTTTCCATTTTACATCAGCTAGATTGTGTGATTTGGTTAAACAGAACTACACCTCTGCTGAAACGGAAGGCATTCGGCTCGGCAAGTTCCTGCTATTTAAATCCATTGACTGTTCCAGTGGGAAGCTTTTTATTGACTTTATTTCAGTCTCAAGAACTCTTGTTTCGTTACAAAGATGCAAATACATAGATACATAGAAAATAGGTGCAGGAGTAGGCCATTCGGCCCTTCGAGCCTGCACCGCCATTCAATATGATCATGGCTGATCATCCAACTCGGTATCCCATACCTACCTTCTCTCCATACCCCCTGATCCCTTTAGCCACAAGGGCCACATCTAACTCCCTCTTAAATATAGCCAATGAACTGGCCTCAACTACCCTCTGTGGCAGAGAGTTCCAGAGATTCACCACTCTCTGTGTGAAAAAGTTTTTCCTCATCTCGGTCTTAAAGGATTTCCCCCTTATCCTGAAGCTGTGACCCCTTGTCCTGGACTTCCCCAACATCGGGAACAATCTTCCTGCATCTAGCCTGTCCAACCCCATAAGAATTTTGTACGTTTCTATAAGATCCCCTCTCAATCTCCTAAATTCTAGCGAGTATAAGCCAAGTATGTTGAACTTGCTTTTCTCAGTGGGGCGTGGGTATCCTGTACCATAATGTCTTGTCAGGAGAGCAGTGGAAGGAATATGGATCAGGTGTGGAACGATGATATGAGACTGAGTCTCCCCATGCCTATGGTACAATACCATAGTGATTATGTGACTTGACTGGTAGCTGGCGGCTATGACTATGTATTTAGCAATTCCCACTGTGGCAATTGTTAAATTTAAGTTCAAGTAATTTATTAAATTTGGAAGAAAAACATTTTGTGTCAGTTAGGTGGACCTTGTAAAAAATCTATCTAGTTCTTTGGGAGTGAACGTGTGGTGTCCTTACCCAGTGTGGTTTATATTGACGCCAGATCTACTACCAATGCTGTCTCCACGTTACCCTCTACACTGACCCAATAAGCCACCCAGTCCAAAAGGCCTTGGCAGTGACATGTACACCCTGTGAATAAACGAATTACAACATAACAACACCATTTACAAGCCATTTGGACAGGTACATGGACAGGTTTAGTTTTGAGATATAGCATGAAAACAGGTCCTTTGGCCCACCGAGTCCACGCTGACCAACAATCGCCCGGACACTAGTTCAATCCTCCACACATGGGACAATTAACCTACAAACCTGCAGGTCCTTGGAATGTGGGAGGAAACCGGAGCACCCAGAGAAAACCCACGTGGTCACATGGAGAACGTAGACACCCCATACGGACAGCACCGGAAGTCAGGATCGAACCCGGGTCTCTGGCGTTGCAACTCTACCACTGCGCCACTGTGCCGCCCGATAAGAAAGGTTTAGAGGGATGTGGACCAAACACGGGCCGGAAGGACTAGTGTAGATGGGTTGGCGTGGACTAGTTCAAGTTCAGGTTCACATTTATTGCCACATGCACCAATTAAGGTCCTGTGGAATTTGATTTACCATGCAGCCACACCAACAAAAGAACACAATACACAATAGAATATAACGTGAACATCCACCACAGTGGAATCAACATTCTTCACTGTGGTGGAAGGCAATAACTCTGTCAGTCCTCGTCCTTTGTTCATCCGTGGTCAGGGCCATGAACCATCCGCAGTCGCCGCTATGGATGTAGAGGCCCTCGCGTCGGCATGCTCGAATGACCGACGTCGGGACGGACGGACATTCCACGGCTTGGATGTCTCGAATCGGACGCTTCCTACCGGAGACCGTGTCTTCACGATGTTATAGGCCACAGGCCGACGGTCGGAGCTCTTAAAGTGCCCGTGGCTAGAAGCTCTGCAGACTGCAGCTTCAGGATGTCATAGTCCGCGGGCCAGCATTCGGAACACAAACAAAAAGTGGAAAGGCCGAACAGCTGCAGGCGAGGCTGCCGGCTCGCGGCACCACCCGTCGACCAAAGTTGGGCCAAAGGGCCTGTTTCCGTATCTATGGCTCTCTACATAGAACATATTTTGAGATGAGGATAACAAAAATGAAAGCACAGAACAAAAATTAGGGATTAAGCTCACCATAAAGCAGAAACAAAATGGTGCTATTTGTAAGGTTAAACAGTTTAATGTACAACAAGGACAGGTATGATAGACACAAAATGCTGGAGTAACTCGGCGGGTCAGGCAGCATCACTGGAGAACATGGATAGCTGATGGTTTAGGTGGGACTCTTCTTCGTAACAGCTATTGTGATTGGAGTCCATAATAAGACAGTGGTATTTAAGAGGCTTTTAGATCAGCACGCGGATATGTAGAGAATGGAGAGATATGAATCACGTGCAGGCAGAAGATGTTAGTTTAAATTGGAATTACGCTGGAATTACACAGATATGGAGGGCTGAAGGACCTGTTCCTTTGCTGTACTGTTCTAAGTTCCAATATACCCCAGCACTGAGATAATTTAAGTATGTATTTTGTCACTGCAACGATGCATTTTGATTTATCATGATTTGACAGTGAAGAAGTTTTAAATCTGAGGTAAAGGAGTGGAGAAATTCTCCTCCAGGCAGATTTACTACAGGAAGAAATTAGTTCCAATTGTGTCAGCAACTTTTTCAGTGGGATAATGAACTGCTTTTCATAATTGAATTGGACCTTGGCTGCATTCAAACACTCTAGAAAGTTCTGACTTTGCTTTCAGAGACAAGGTGAAACTCAAACTTTCAATAAAATTACTGACTGGGTTTTTGCAACCTTCAGCCACTCACCACCCAACATGATTGTTCAGCCCATGTGGGGGAAATATTCGGCCCTTCGAGCCAGCACCGCCATTCAATGTGATCATGACTGATCATCCCCAATCAGTACCCCATTCCTGCCTTCTCCAAATCTCCCCTGACTCCGCTATCTTTAAGAGCCCTATCTAGCTCTCTCTTGAAAGTATCCAGAGAACCGGCCTTCACCGCCCTCTGAGGCAGAGAATTCCACAGACTCACCACTCTCTGTGAGAAAAAGTGTTTCCTCGTCTCCGTTCTAAATGGCTTACCCCTTATTCTTAAACAGTGGCCCTGGTTCTGGACTCCCCCAACATCGGGAACATGTTTCCTGCCTCTAGCGTGTCCAAGTCCTTAACAATCTTATATGTTTCAATAAGATTCCCTCTCATCCTTCTAAACTCCAGAGTGTACATGCCCAGCCGCTCCATTCTCTCAGCATATGACAGTCCCGCCATCCCGGGAATTAACCTTGTAAACCTACGCTGCACTCCCTCAATAGCAAGAGTGTCCTTCCTCAAATTAGGGGAGCAAAACTGCACACAATACTCCAGGTGTGGTCTCACTAGGGTTCTGGACAACTGCAGATATTTTAGGGTGTGGGTGTCACTTGCTTGGTAACCCACCCCTGACTGCTGGTGAGAAAGTGCTTTAGCTTTTAGTTTTTGTTTTAGAGAAAGAGTAAGGAAACAGGCCCTTCGGCCCACCAAGTCTGTGCCGACCAGCAATCCCCGCACACTAGAACTATCCTACACACACTATGGACAATTTACAGTTACACCAAGCCAATTAGCCTACAGACCTGTACGTCTGGGTTGCCTGGGTTTCAGCAACTAAGTTACAGAGAAAGGTTGAACAAGTTAGGTCTTTATTCTTTGGAGCGCAGAAGGTTAAGAGGGGACTTGATAGAGGTCTTTAAAATTATGAGCGGGTTAGACAGAGTTGACGTGGATAAGCTTTTCCCATTGAGAGTAGGGAAGATTCAAACAAGGGGACATGACTTGAGAATTAAGGGACAGAAGTTTAGGGGGAACATTAGGGGGAACTTCTTTACTCAGAGAGTGGTAGCTGTGTGGAATGAGCTTCCAGTGGAAGTGGTGGAGGCAGGTTCGATGTTATCCTTTAAAAATAGATTGGATGGGTATATGGACGGGAAAGGAATGGAGGGTTATGGTCTGAGTGCAGGTAGATGGGACTAGGGGGAAGTATTTTATTTTTAATTTAAAAAAAAAAAAAAAAATGTTCGGCACGGACTTAAAGGGCCGAGATGGCCTGTTTCCGTGCTGTTATGGTTATATGGTTATATGGTTATATGGTCTTTGGAGTGTGGGAAGAAACCGGAGCACCTATTTCTGTTAACAGGGCGTGTTTCTGCAGTGTATCTCTAAACTAAACTAAACTAAACTGATTAAGAAGGAACTGCAGATGCTGGAAAATCGAAGGTAGACAACAATGCTGGAGAAACTCAGTGGGTGAGGCAGCATCTATGGAGCGAAGGAAATAGGCAAAGGTCTCGACCCCAAACGTTGCCTATTTCCTTCGCTCCATAGATGCTGCCTCACCCGCTGAGTTTCTCCAGCATTTTTGTCTACCTTAAACTAAACTGAACTACCTTTAAGAATTGGCTCTTTTAAGAAATACAAATGATACTTATTGATCTGAATCATTCCAATACCATTGATTGTTCCCACAGGATGTTCAGTTTAGATAGGCACATGGATATGTATGGAATGAATAATATGGACCACATGCAGACAGAAGAGAATATTTTAGTTCAACATCCTATTTGGCACAGATAGTCATAAATTCATATGTTATAGGAGCAGAATCTGGCCATTTGGCCCAAAAAGTCTACTCTGCTATTCAATCATGGCTGATCTATCTTTCCCCCTCAACCACATTCTCCTCTTCCCCAGAACCCCTGACACCCCTGAGCCTGGATATTGTTGGCTGGAAGGCCTGTTTCTCTGCTGCACTGTTTTATGTTCAATATTCTACTCTATTATCTTCATGCATTTCATTGCACTTTGGTGTATAAAACACTAAACTGATCTGAATCTGAATAATGTTTCCTCATCTCGGTGGCACCCCTGGAATGATGGAATTATTTAGATTAATAACTAGTATTTCTTAAAAGAGTCAATTCTCAAAGATACAAGAGGCATGGGTTCTTGCATTGATTAGTATGTATTGTGGTTGTCATGTACTTTAAGGTTGACAGACACAAAAGGCTGGAGTAACTCAGCGGGCCAGGCAGCATCTCTGGAGAGAAGGAATAGGTGATGAAGGAATAGGAATTCTGAAGTCCCAAAATGTCACCTATTCCTTTTTCCAGAGATGCTGCCTGACCCGCTGAGTTACTCCAGCTTTTTGTGTCTGTCTTCGGGTTAAACCAGCATCTGGAGTTCCTTCCTGCACATGTACATTGAGGATCTGACTTGATTCCAAGCTGTGGTGCGGTTTAGATGTGACAGCTGCATCCTCTGTACAAAACAAAAAAGCGTGCAAAGTATGACAATTTATTTTAAAGTTAAACGTGACCAATTTGCCTGGTTCCATATTTTGCATTTGGGCTAACACAGCACCAATTTAACGTACCCAAAAATCAGTCGATTGCACTTTGTAGGTTGGAATGTAAATAGATTATCTTATAGAAACGTACAAAATTCTTATGGGGTTGGACAGGCTAGATGCAGGAAGATTGTTCCCGATGTTGGGGAAGTCCAGGACAAGGGGTCACAGCTTAAGGATAAGGGGGAAATCCTTTAAGACCGAGATGAGGAAAAACTTTTTCACACAGAGAGTGGTGAATCTCTGGAACTCTCTGCCACAGAGGGTAGTTGAGGCCAGTTCATTGGCTATATTTAAGAGGGAGTTAGATGTGGCCCTTGTGGCTAAAGGGATCAGGGGGTATGGAGAGAAGGCAGGTATGGAATACTGAGTTGGATGATCAGCCATGATCATATTGAATGGCGGTGCAGGCTCGAAGGGCCGAATGGCCTACTCCTGCACCTATTTTCTATGTATCTATCTATGTATCTAGATAACACAGGAATGTTTCCCAACAATCCATTCTTATAAGCGAAGGGCCTGGACAGACCCAGTGAAAACATTCACCATCAGAACATGGAAATGGTGCTAAGTACATCAATGGAGTAAGTCTCTTATGATGCTGAGAGTACCGAGACCAGGGGAGCATCTATTGAGAACAATGTTTTGCCAACTTAAGATGAGGTTGAGGAGCCATTTCTTCTTGGAGGATGAGAGTCTTTGAAATACTCAACTCAAGGCTATGGAGGTGGAATTATTAATTATATCCGCAGCTGAGAGAGAGAGGAGTCGAGAGTTGTGGATAAGAAGTAAGAATGTATAACTCGGCTAAGAGTTTTACTCAGAAGGTGGTGAATCTGTGGAATTCATTACCACAGGAGGCTGTGGAGGCCGTCAGTGGATACCTTTAAGGCAGAGACAGATAGATTCTTGATTAGTGCAGGGTCTGGATTATGGGGAGAAGGCAGGGGAATGGGGTAAGTAGGGAGAGATAGATCAGCCATGATTGAATGGGGGAGTAGACTTGATGGGTCGAATGGCCTAATTCTGCTATCACTTATGAATTTATAAGATCGGGCCAGGCGTGGTCTTACAGAATGGTGTAGCAGACTGGAGCTTTCCACATCTGACTCCTGTTTCACGTGTTCTGATGACATGGTTATATATAGAAGCGTTAATGAACACGAGATCTGTCCCGGCTAAATATCAGATGAGAGAGAAAATGTCCCACCACTGCTGAGTATTGGGAATGGTATTTATTATTGTCACGTGTACTGAAATACAGTGTGGAACTTTGACTGCTATCCAGGTAATTCTACTATCACTTATGAACACATACGACCTTATACGTGGTTATTAGGTTATTAAATTATGTTGATTGGTCAAGGGGGGGTATATCGATGGAAAAATATTGCTGAAACATGTAGGTTGATCTTTAATTGAAATGTGTCCCAATTATGTCTTTTAATGAAAGCAGTCCATCTACCATGATATGTTGTTGACAAATGTTGGTAGATTGCTCAGCTGTTGCTGGACTGGATTCGTACTGCTTTTTGCAAACAGGACATACTTGGGCAAATTATCAACACTGATCAATTAAATAGAGTGAAACAGCAGACAAACAAAGCACAGTCATTGCCCTTCACAACAGTTCATCCAATTACATTGGAAAAAATGTCCAAACTGAAGTCATTTTGGAGTATTATAAGTGACCCTACACTGACCCTAATGCTGGCATATACTTGGGCTGAGGGGTGCCGGCCAAGGAAGGGGAGGGCAAGGGGAATCGGGAACGTTATACTTCCACTTTCTCCTTTCCTCCTCCACCACACTAATAGGTGGAATTAAATGCCTTGCATGGGGCGATGCATGCACTTTCCACACTATATTAAGGACATGCATGCATGCCCTCTGAAAGTCAACAAAGTTAAGTTCCTGCACATACATCTTTGTGAACCCAGAGGCTTGGTGGGCTTTTATCATTAAAATCCAGACAGGATTTCTCATCTGATTAATGTGTATGGATTTCTCTTCTGAAGGAACATTTCCTGGTAATATCTGTGAACTATTACCAAGACAATTTACATACGCCAGTTAATCTAAATTTCATTTGAAGACTTCGTTTTTATGGTTTGAAACCAGGGAAGGTTTAGTTTAAAGATACTGCGCGGAAACAGGCCCTTTGGCCCACCGAGTCCACACCGACCAGCGATCCCCGCACACTACACACTCGAGGGACAATTTACATTTAAACCAAGCCAATTAACGTGCAAACCTGTACGTCTATGGAGTGTGGGAGGAAACCGAAGATCTCGGAGAAAACCCACGCACTCACGGGGAGAACGTACAAACTCCCCACAGACAGCACCTGTAGTCAGGATCGAACCCCGGTCTCTGGTGCTGTAAGGCAGTAGTTCTACCGCTGCACCACCATGCCTCCCCACACCCAAGGTCTCTGCTTCTAATGCATTTCGACCTCTCGTGTTTGCTTCCTTCCATCTCCTCCTATCTCTTCCTTCCATTGTTTGTTTTTCTTTTCTCACATTCCTCCTATTCCTCCTTGCTGTCCTCGCACTTGCCATTGAATTATTTAACTTCTTCCAGTACTTAACCTGCCTTCAGCCCCCTGGAGTGTCCCTTCAATATTGCTCAGAAACTTTCAATCACTGCTCAACTTGCAAACCTTTTCTTCAAAGGGTTTGTGGCTTTGTTTTTTTGAAAAGACTCACTTTAATCTTATCTGTCGGTCATTTCCGTCACAACTAATGTGCGCAGTTGAATGTGACCTCTCACTGAGGTACTGGAAGGGCGGCAAATCTTAGAAGCACTTCTTTGTGGATGAGAAATTAAATGTGTTGCTGAATCCCTCTCCATATAAATGTAAGAGAAATCTGTAACGGGATGATGGAACGACAAATAATCTGTTAGAGGAAATTAGCGGGTCGAGCAGTATCTGTGAGGAGAGGAATGGTCAACATTTCAAGTCAAGCCTCATCAATAAGACTGAGAATGGAGAGGGATAATGGTGAGTATAGTAGCCGTCTGGCTATTTTCCCCTCCACTTTACACTGGCATTCTTCTCTCTCGAAACTCAGTCTTGATAGAGGGTCTTGACCCAAAATATTGACGATTCTTTTCCCCCCACTCCTCCCCTCAAAGATGCTGCTTGATACACTACCTCCAGTAGATTGTCTGTTGCTTTACGTTCCAGCATCTACAGTCTCTTTCGTTTAGTTAGAGATACAGTGTGGAAACAGGCCCTTTGGCCCACCATGTCTGTGCTAACCTCGATCACCCATACACTAGTTCTCGCTGAGGCCCTGTACAAGAAGGGACGGAGCCAGCTCTACTTTTTGAGAAGTCTCCGCTCCTTCAACATCTACAGTAAAATGCTGCAGATGTTCTACCAACCGGTGGTAGCCAGTGCCATCTTCTTCCCTGCCGAGTGCTGGGGCAGCGGGGCGAAGGCTGTGGACGCCAATAGGATCAACAAACTCATCAGGTAGGCTGGCTCCATCCTGGGGGCGGAGTTGGAGGTTGGTCTTGGAGGGAAGGATGTTCCTCAAACTGCGGAGCATCCTGGGCAATACAGCTCACTCCCTCCATGACACACTGGTCAACCTGAGGAGCTCCTTCAGCAGCAGACTGGTTCCACCAAGATGCAGCACAGAACGCCACAGGAGATCCTTCTTCCCTGTGGCTATCGAACTGTACAACTCCTCCCCCTTCTGTCGTGGGGTAGACTGAGACTGACTCCCACCCACCCCAATCTTTACACATCCCCAATCCTTTCCACTCGTGGCTTTAATTTCATGTTTCCTGTATTTTGTGTTTTTATAACTGTTGGCAGATCAATTTACCTCACGGGATAAATAAATAAAGTTCTATCAAATCGTATCGTTACACACTAGGGACAAGAAACAGAGGCCAATTAACCTACTAACCTGCATGTCTTTGGAATGTGGGAGGAAACTGGAGCACCCGGAGAAAACCCACGTGGTCACAGGGAGAACATGCAAACTCCGTAAAGACAGCAACCTAGTCAGGATCAAACCCAGGTCTCTGGCGCTATAAGGCAGCAACCACCGCTGCACCAAGGTGCCGCTGTGATGGGAAGTGGATGGATTGGGATATCGGAGATTATGTTAGAACCATGCAGCACAGAAATGGGGACTTTGGCCCAACTTATCCACGCTGAATACATTGCTCCATCCAAGCTAGTCCCATTTGCTCATGTTTGGTCCATTTCCCTCTAAACATTTTCCTTTCCAAAATGATTTTAAATGCTGTTGAGTCCCTGTCTCAACTATCTCCTGTGGCACCACGCTCCATTTAACCACCACCCTGTAGGTGAAAAATTTGCCCCTCAGATTCCTATTAAATCATCCCCCTCTCACCTTAAATCTATGTTCGTACGGAGGTAAAGATAGCATGTTTTATTTTGTAGGTAGATAAAAGTGCTGGAGAAACTCAGTGGGTGAGGCAGTATCTATGGAGCTATTTCCTTCTCTCCATAGATGCTGCCTCACCCGCTGAGTTTCTCCAGCACTTTTGTCTACCTTTGATTTTTTCAGCATCTGCAGTTCTTTCTTAAATATTATATTTTGTGGTCTCTGCCTTATCTGATTTTTGTTTTCAGCAATTGCTGAATAATAACCGCGATCAACGGTTAGAAATAATTCGTACCTTGGTGTTTTGATAGCCAAGTAAATGACAGGCGGAGGACAGGAATGTTTTAAAGCTCCCTTAAGGATATATATGAAACAAGACGAGGCGCTGAAATTGGCATTGACTGATAATGGTCGATGGTATGATTGCAAGCATGCTAAAGACGCAAATTACATTCATTGTCTTCTTTAAGGGCCATTTGCCTCAGGTTATGTTCCAGAGAAATGAGCTTACTCTCCCCGCTGGGAAAAGGAGCCTTGCACTCGTGCATTAATGAAACCTTGACAAACAGGTATTCTGATATCCAGCTACAACTGAATCGATCTTTGGTTCTAGGAGGTAGGAAATGTTTTGCATTTTAGAAAAACACAGCAAGTTAAAAATGTAGAAGAGGAAATGTACGAACATGAAAGGCATTTGTTTCAGAGTCAGGTTGAAGAAAAGCTTTAGTTGCGTGCTAACCAGTCAGCAGAAAGACGATACATGATTACAATCAAGCCATTCATAGTGTACAGATACATGATCAAGGGAATAACGTTTAGTGGAAGGTACAGTCCAATTAAAGTTAGTTTAAAGGTCTCCAATGAGGTCACCTGCTCAGGGCAGATCTTATGTTTGAATATGGTAACCTTTCATTTTTTTAAAACTTAAATCATATGAAGTGCCTTCATCTTAGAAAGAGAGATCCCTTTTAAATTAGCATCTTTCCCATTGTCTAAATCATGTGCAAACCAGCATAGTCATGGCTTTTAGAGTGTGGGGAATTCTAGTCAATTAATCCCAAGAGATTGGCCAGCTGCTCAACATCGTGGCAGGTCCAATCTTGGCCTCGGCTCTGCTTTCCTTCCTGATCCCATTATCCCTGACTTCCAAACTATCCATCGACATCTCTGCCTTGAATATGTATCATTCAACCTTCAAAATTTCACATCTCTCAGGTTAATTCCACCACCTTGTGTATTGATTCAGTGCCCTCTTATTCTGAATCACCGCATTCTAGATTCCCCCACAAGGAAATGTTGCAGCTTTATAGGAGCTCTATAGCAGAGGAAGCGGGTGGTCACGGTGGCGTGGCGGTAGTGTTGCTGCTTTACAGCGCCAGAGACCCAGGTTCAATCCTGACTACGGGTGCTGTCTGTACAGAGTTTGTCTTTTCTCCCAGTGAGCTGCGAGGGTTTTCTCCGGGAGCTCTGGTTTCCCCCCACACTCCACTGTACAGTTCCATGTTCTATATAACCATATAACCATTACAGCATGGAAACAGGCCATCTCGGCCCTTCAAGTCCGTGCCGAACATTTTTTTTAATTAAAAAAAAAAAAATACTTCCCCCTAGTCCCATCTACCTGCACTCAGACCATAACCCTCCATTCCTTTCCCGTCCATATACCCATCCAATCTATTTTTAAAGGATAAAATTGAACCAGCCTCCACCACTTCCACTGGAAGCTCATTCCACACAGCTACCACTCTCTGAGTAAAGAAGTTCCCCCTAATGTTCCCCTAAACTGCTGTCCCTTAATTCTCAAGTCATGTCCCCTTGTTTGAATCTTCCCTACTCTCAATGGAAAAAGCTTATCCACGTCAACTCTGTCTAACCCGCTCATAATTTTAAAGACCTCTATCAAGTCCCCTCTTAACCTTCTGCGTTATAGGGCGAAATATCCTTTCAAATCATACCTTGCCAATAACTGCAGAATATTATTTTTGAATAAGGTAACCTTTCATTTAGACATGAACAACAAGGAACAATGTGCATACTGGCACCTTATTGTTTGCAAAGAGCAAAGGCCAAGCCTGTTGCATGATTCTCCACCTGCCAAAGATGGAATCTGAGTTCAGCTGATGTCACAAGCTTGAACCCTTGCCCACCTCCCTACAATGCTTGCGAGAAGGATCTGAACTTGAAATGCCACCTACCCATGTTCTCCAGAGATGCAGCCCTGAGCCGCAGAGTTACTTCAGCACTTTGTGTATTTTTTTAAATTAACCCTACAATGGTTTGGGGGATATATACTTTCAGCTACAAGGGAAGATTTGAGATGAAATTCTTCCTTCGACACAAAAAGCTGGAGTAACTTAGCGGGTCAGGCAGCATCTCTGGAGAAAAGGAATAGGTAACGCTTCGGGTTGAGACCCTTCTATAGGCGCTTGCTGTGCAGGTTTAGCCAAAAGCAGTGGACAGCGGATATAATTTGGAAAGGAGAGTCTTGGCTGCAGTTTGTAACAACATGGAAAGTGTCTTCCTCAATGTCAAAGCATAGTTTGATAGCCAGTGACACAACGGACCGCAACTAATTAAATATGTAAATTATAGCAAAAGATTCCATTATTACTCTGTGGCTGACTGTCAAACCCTTTGTTTTGTTTTATTTATACTTTCTGAGGCCAAGGTATAAAAGCACCATGCTGATTTAGGACACTGAATTATTGATTGATTTGCAAAGCTTTGCATGGTCAGTGTCGCAGAGAGAGTCCTGCTGCCCATTATTGATTCACTTCTATTCACTGGGAGTTGGCGGTGGCGAACTATCTATGTTCCAAACACAATAAACATCAAATGACTTTGTGTAACACGATGTCTCTGAATTGTCGCGTGCCTCACTCTGCCTTGCAACGTGTTCAATGCCCCCACATAACCACGCCTTCTCAAGTTCCAAAGACGCACAGGTGTGTAGGTTAATCGGCTTGGTGTATGTGTAAATCGTCCCTAGTGGGTGGAGGATAGTGTTAATGTGCGGGGATCTCTGGTCAGCGTGGAATCGGCCTGTTTCCGCACTGTATCTAAAACTAAAAAAACACCCAACCTCCTCGACCCAGCACCACCTCATCTCAATCTCTAGAGTTATAGAGTCATACAGCATGGAAACAAGCCATTCAGCCCAACTTGCCTACACTGGCCAACATGGTCCATCTAGACTAGTCCCACTCGCCTCCATTCCATTGCGGACATTATTGAAGCAACGACCAAGATGGTGCACCAACGCCTCTACTTCCTTAGAAGGCTTAGGATGTTTGGCATGTCGCCTACAACTCTCACCAACTTCTACAGATGCGCCACAGAAAGCATTTTATCAGGATGCATCACCGCTTGGTTTGGGAACAGCTCCATCCAAGACTGTAAGAAATTGTAGCGAATTGTGGATGCAGCCCAGGCAATCACACAAACCATCCTACCTTCTATTGACTCCATTTATGCCTCACGCTGCCCCGGCAAGGCCAGCAGCATAATCAAGGACGAGTCGCACCCTGGCCACTCCCTCGTCTCCCCTCTCCCATCAGGCAAGAGGTACAGACTTGTGACAACACACACCTCCAGATTCAGGGACAGTTTCGTCCCAGCTGTTATCAGGCAACTGAATCATCCAACCACACCAGAGAGCAGTGTTGAACTACTATCTACCTCTTTGATGACCCTCGGACTATTGTTGACCGGACTTTGTTGGCTTTACCTTGCACTGAATGTTATTCCCTTATCATGTATCTATACACTGTAAATGGATTGATTGTAATCATGTATTGTCTTTCTCCTGACTGGTTAGCACGCTGCAAAAAGCTTTTCACTGTACCTCGGTACACGTGACAATAAACTGAACTGAACATTGTCTGTGGATATGGTGCGCTACAATGCTAAGAACTATATTCCGCACTCTGTAATGTTCCCCTTTTGTACCGTAGTTCCCCTTTTGTACCGTAGTTCCCCTTTGCCCTACTGTTGTATTTGAGTTTGCCTTGCTTGTAGTGGTGGAGGCAATCAGCCGATAAGGCGGAATCCAAGGAGGGAATGGACAGGTGATGTTTTGGGCTGGGACGCTTATTCGGACTGAATGAAGTAGGGGGTGGGAGGCCATGTTCGCCCTAAGGGCCACCCCGACCCCGACCCCGACCCCTCACACCAGTAAACAGGCCCTGAAGAAGCCCACTGATGGTGCCTGGCTGCCGGAAAACTCTGGACTGAGCTGAGGCCACAGTCAATGAGCCACAGCTGCATCCAATTAGTGGTGTTTGCAGATTTATGATCACATATCACCTGCAGCTCGTCAGCCCCACTCCTCATCAACCCAGGAGGTGCAGTCAGTGGAAAGGGTGAGGGGATGCAGGACAGCAAGTGTGATGGGTGAGCAACAAGTGAGGGGTGGGAAGGAGGGGAGTGATGGTGGAGAGGGAGAGGGAGAGGGAGAGGGAGAGGGAGAGGGAGAGGGAGAGGGAGAGGGAGAGGGAGAGGGAGAGGGAGAGGGAGAGGGAGAGGGAGAGGGAGAGGGAGAGGGAGAGGGAGAGGAATAGGAATAGGGAGGAGGGTGGGGGGGAGTAAGAAGGGGGAGGGGAGTATGAAGGGGGGAGAAGAGTAAAAAGGGGGAGGGGAGGGGAAGGGGGAGGGGGGGGGAGGGGAGGGGGAGGGGAGGGGGAATGGGGAATGGGTGGGGGGAGGAGTTAGAGGAAGTCTCCATTAATGATGCCTCCTCAGAGATGATGAAGTACTCCATGTGCAGCCCTGGACCTTCTTGTCGCTCTTGTCCACCTTTAGAAATAGACCATATTATGTGAGTTCACCCGAGTATCAATGTCAATGTAGTCATGACAAAATATTTCCATTTCTATAGTTATCATGCACATGTCTCGGAAGGAACTCATGATTCTGAAATCAGTCGTATCTTCTATCCCTTCTAAGGATGTTTCTATAATTTTGCCTGCAGGTTCATCCAGTGAGCTGCTTGTAAAATCTCTGGTGTGCTGCCTGGGTTAATTCTGCAGTGTCTCCTCCAGCCAATGTCTGCGTGATCCATTCATTTGAAATTAAATCAAACAACACCTACCACCACATCTTAACCCAGACCTGTTACCGCAGCCACGTTTGCTTTCCTCTCTCCTCTAATACAAAACATTTTTAACATCCAATATCAGTAGAAATAAATTAATGTGTGAATATATTTTTTTGTAAGTATATCCCATGCCGCTAGTGCCCAGTTATCACAATGATACTCTTTCCTAAGAGATTTGAGGTGCTATTGGAAACTATTTGAAGCTGATCCACAGCTGCTTAAAGGTTTTATTTGTTCCATAAACTCTGCTTTAAGTGTTGAATAGGTCAGGAGGACACATTATGGGCGACATTGCTGAATTCAAGATTCAATTGTGCACAGCCAATATTAGCCACAACCTCAAGCAAAATGTTCTTCTCCAGTCCCTTTCAGTCTTTCCTCTATGGCCTGAGGACTGTTTGAACATTGAATCATCAAAAGGTTGCATTGAGAAGTCAATGGAGTTTGCAGCACAACTCGAGAGTCAGGGTAGTGCTGGCTTTCAGAGCCTAGTGATGGTAGAACCATTGGAATCTAGGATACTGTATTTACCATGAATTCGGTGAATCTGTGGAATTCATTGCCGCGGAAGGTGGTGGAGGCCAAGTCATTGGGTATTTTTAAAGTGCAGATTGAAAGGTTCTTGATTAGTACGGGCATCAAAGGTTACGGGGAAAAAGCAGGAGAATGGGGATGAGTGGACAAAAATAGATCATCCACGATCAAATAATGGACTAGACCTGATGGGCCGAATGGCTTAATTCTGCCTCTATGTCTATATTATGAAGAATTTGGTTAACTTCTCAAAAGCCTCCTGTCGACCTTAGGCTGTTTTCAATTCGCAGCTTTGAAGAACCTCTGGACAATGTTTCACAATTGAAATCTTCTGAAAGTTTGCAATTCTCCCTGCTTGAGTATCACTGCCAGTAGGAGGCAGTCTCCAGGTGTCTGTAATTAGTCACAGAATGGAAAATAAACTTGGCCAAGCATTGTACAACCTCAAACTAAAATTTATCTGAAGACTTCCTTGGTATGGAGAGCAGTGTTTAGTTAGTTAGTTTAGTTTACGGTACAGTGAAAAGCTACTGTTGCGTGCTATCCAGTCAGCGGGAAGACGATACATGATTCCAATCGAGCCATTTACAGTGTACATGATATCATAGTTAAAGTAGGAAACGTTGCTGTAGGAATAGAGCTTTAAGAGTGTGGAGGGATTGTAATATGTGATTGTAGACCTACTTCTGTGGTTGGCACGCAAATAGTCGCCTGCGTTGGGCGCCATCTTGGAAACAGACCAGTGGTGATGTCTGTGTGGATAAAGAGCAGTGATTTTGTTTAAACCTTTGTAGAGATCTTTGTTGGGGCATGCGTGTGGGGATCACTCAACACGTGCTTAAACTCCAATGATTAAGAACACATGGCTGCAGTAATGTGTCTTCTTTAAAGTGCCCACCCAAAAACGGTCACTTTATGGGCCTGTCCCACTGTACGAGCTAATGCAAGAGTTCTCCCGAGTTTCCCCTGATTCGAACTCGGAGAATTACGGTAATAGCCGTTCGTAGGTACTCGGGGCTCTCGTGGACATTTTTCAACATGTTGAAAAATCTTCACGAGTCTTCCCGAGCTTACTGCGTTTCCCAAGTACCTGCCGTTAGCGTTACGAGCCGCTAAGAGACGTCCCGAGCTCCGACGTACCCGCAACGTACATTCTACGTGCTTACCACGAGTTTGGTTGTTTTTTTAAAACTCGGGATAGCTCTTGAATTATCTCGTACAGTGGGACAGGCCCATTACTGCAAAGATAGACACAAAATGCTGGAGTAACTCAGCGGGAAGGAGAGAAGGAATGTCCCTGGAGAGAAGGAATGGGTGGCGTATCAGGTCGAGACCCTTCTTCAGTCTGAAGTAAGGTCTTGACCCGAAAGGTCACCCATTCCTTCTCTCCAGAGATGCTGCCTGTCACGCTGAGTTACTCCAGTATTTTGTGTCTATCTTTGGTTTAAACCGGCATCTGCTGTTCCTTCAGACACTTAAAGTTGCTGCATCTGCCTTTCTTAGTATCTGGGTGGAGTTGCTCATATTCTTGTTGTCCTGCCTTATTGTTTAATGGGCAGTTAGTTAAGCGGTATGTGGCTGTTGATTTTAAAGGCCCAATGGATTTTTCCAATGGACCCTTCCAAAAGAGGAGTACAGGTCATACATCTAGTGCGATTAGCCCAGGCTATGATCTACTTTTTCACAAGTAAGGCATCAGGTTTGAAACGGAGATTCATAAAATAATTCCCCAAAACCATATCCCAATTTACAATTTATTAAATGACAATGTGATGCTCCAGGGTTAATGATGAGGATTGTCCTAGATATGTTCAATAATTAGAAATATTTTAAATAGCTTTTGTGGGGCAGCCACACACCCTTTCTTTATTGTACGAGCAAAATGTTCAAACTTACATTAAAAAAATAGCAGGAAAAAGTCGCAGCCTATCTAGTCTCTCCTTGTAACTCAAGTTTTCCAGTCCTAGTTACATGCTTGTCTTCCTTTGACATCCTTCCTATAACTAAGTAGCAAGAAGTGTACAAAATACTCCAAGTCTGGTCCCACCAGCAAATCTATAGTTGTAAAATTACGTCGCAACTCTTGTATTCAATGCCCTGACCGATGAAGGCAAGTGTGCCAAGGTAGATTGGTGTCATAGAGTTAAGCCATCACTCCATTGGGCTTGAACTCTCCAATGCAAAGAGAAACCTCGCTGTGATCAAAGAGATTAATAGAATGGAAGAGAAACGTGTTTGTATTTAGACTTCAGCGATGCAGCATGAAAAGCCCCTTTCATTCACCGAGTCCTCGCCAACCAGCGATCACCCATACTCGAGCACTACCCTACACACTAGGGACAATTTACAGAAGCCAATTAACCTACAAATCTGTATATCTTTGGAGTGTGGGAGGAAACCGGAGCTCCTCGAGAAAAAGGAGAACGTGCAAACTCCGTACAGACAGCACCCATAGTCAGTATCGATCCCAGGTCTCGAGCGCTGTAAGGCAGCAACTTTACCAATGCGACACTGTGCTGTATTAAATCTCAGATATCATGGAGAGTTGGCGCACAGACAAAGGTCTTTCTGCCCAGCAAGTCTAAAATGATCATAAACCACCTACTGTATATATACTAATCCAGTTGCATGCTGCTCATATTCTCAATTCCTCCAAAATATCTTGTCCTCGTCATTAAAGGTATTCAGCGATTCTGCCTCGATTAGTCTCCAGGTACAGACTTCCAAACGTTCACAATTCTGTGAGAAGAATGTCCTCTGCATCTCTGTCTTACATGGTCTATCCCACACACTCAAACTGTGACCTCATGCTCTAGATCCCCCACAAAGAAAACATCCACCTTGTCAAAAACTTTCAGAATTTTGAATGTTTCGATCAAATAACCTACCACTCTTCTAAACTCGTCAATCATTTCAACCTTGGGGATCTTTGAACTGCTCTGACGTAAATATATTTCTTCTTGAACAAAACCAAGCTGTACACAGTTGAGCTGATATTACACACATAATGCTCTGCTGATCAGCGTGGTTTAAATATAGATTTCTTTCAGTATGATGATGATTGGTATGACTGGTCCACAATTGGACTGATGTTTCAGTTCCTGCCTGAGGAGTTGCTGACAAGTGCATTCTCAATATGATTCCTGATACCCTGAAACTCGGCCAATGGTAAAATGGCAATAGCAGATGGACACAGAGAGCTGCTGCCTCACAGTCCCAGAGGCATATGTTCAATCCACACCTCATGTGCTGTCTGCGTGGAGCTTGCAGGTTCTCCCTGTGACTGCATGAATTTCCTCTGGACGCTCCAGTTTCCTCCCACATCCCAATAAACAGGAGGGTTGGTAGCCTAACTGGTCACTATAAATTGCCTCAGGTGCGTGGGTGAATGGTAGAATCTGGGAGGTGTTGAGAATGTAGGAAGAGTAAATTGGGAACCATGTAGAACGAGCGTAAATAGATGGTTAATGGTAGTTATAGACTCGAGTATCAGATATTTAAGCAGACAAGTGAGACACCAGATGTGTAAAGTTACTAGAGAGTATTCTGAGGGATAAGGTATACATGCATTTAGATGGACAATGGCTGATTAGGGATAGTCAGCATGGTTTTGCCCATGGTAGGTCATGTCTCATGGATCTGAGTTTTTAGATAATGGCAGATACCATTGCAACATTTAAGAAACCTTCATATGGGTTTATGGATAGAATAGGATAGATGGGCCAAACGCAGGGAGGTGGGACTCGTCTAGATGGGGCATGTTGGTCGGTGTGGGCAAGTTGGGCTGATGGGCCTGTTTCCACACTGTAAGACCTCGGAGGATTGTGCTGGGGGAAATATTCAGTTGAGTAAATACGATGGCCAGCAGCTTTTCAGGAAGGTTATACTGACCTTGTGAGTTTCAAACACACCAGTGACCTGTAGACTTGAAGAGTCATATTTGGGGACGGAGCTTTGCATCAGCAATGTGTCAGGCTCAAATTCTGCTTGGGAAGAATAAATCTAATTTCATATTTTGAAACCACAACTGATTGTAATTAAACCCATTGGGAAATATATACAGTTGTGGCTTTTAAAAGACGTATTATATAGTCCTATATATATTGCATATTTATACATTTATTTTTAATTATACTTTATTATACATATATAATCCTTTATTATAATTCTTTATAATATATAATATATAATTATAATTCTTTATATAAATATATATATGTATGTGTATGTATGTGTGTGTGTGTGTATATGTATGTATATATGTATGTGTATATATATAAATATAAAGAATTAGATGGCATGGATGAGTTGGGCCAAAGAGTCTGATTCCATGTTGTACAGCTCAGTGACTCTAAAATCCACAAGCCACAGGTTCCTAAACCATAACCGCGAGCAAATAGCTAAAAATATTTTAATTCGAGGAAATCAAATTCCGAGGTCTGTTTTGAATGAAATTCTGATTAAAAGTTGTAAACTTAAAACATGTTCATTCAGGTAGCACACAGCAACATAGAGAGTTCATTTGAAATCAAAACAGTGCAAATTGGTTTAGTATTTTACATTTTATTTTTCTCGGCTCATATAAAATAAATCTGCATTCGAACCTGACAAAGTCATATCGCATGGAAACAGGCCCTTCGTCCCAACTTGCCCACACCGGCCAACATGTCCCATCTATACTAGTCCCACCTTCCTGCATTTGATCTATATCTCTCTAAGCCTGTCCTATCCATGTAGCTGTCTAAATGTTTCTTAAACATTATCATAGTCCCTGGCTTAACTGCCTCCTCCGGCATTCGTTCCATACACCGACACTTTTTACACAAAAAATGTCCCCTCAGGTTCCTATTACATTTTTTGCATGACAGAAGGCCTCACATCTTTCATCCACTGAGTGAAGTATGGACAGAATGGAGATCGAGAGCAGCAATAGATGAGGGAAATAATGTACCTCTTTGTGTACACTGTATTCTGACCCATATCATTTTGATTCCCTTAACATCCAATTTCTATCTGGAATATATTGATCAACTGACCATCTACATCCTTATTCTGAACAGAATTCCAAAAATCACTTATTCTCCTGAAAGAAAATCTCATCCCTGTCCTCAATGGCTGACCCTTTATGTACAGAGAGTTAAAACATGGTTTTGACCCAAACTGTCAGTTTTGTTATTTTCACACCTTACTCTTCCATATCTATATTCTCCGTTTCCCCTGACTCTCAGTCTGAAGAAGGGTCTCAACCCAAAACGTCACCCATTCTCTCCAGAGATGCTGTCTGTCCCGCTGAGTTACTCCAGCATTTTGTATCTATCGAACATGTCAACCATCCCTTTGCTTCCACTTGACCTGTTGAATTCTTCCAACAGTTTGGTTTCTCCTCTAGATTCCAGGATCGGCAATCTTTTGTGTCTCCTCTGAATACTAACGTTTCCATTTAGTTTCCAATCAATCATTAGTTCCACTGTCCCTTCAAGATTTGTTCTCTAGACTTTGTTGGTGGAGCTGCTTCCAGGTACCATATCTCAGCAGACCCCTAGTCAGCTACAGCACAATGGCTGACTCAGTTTGCCACATGAGATGTATACCCGCCAGTGTAAAGGTGCAGGTTTATCTATTCCATCCTGTTTTATTACAGACTAGACCAAGTGGAACGCGTTGGGCCCCGTTCCCCCAACGCAATATTCCACCACTCACCCATAGCCCCCACTGCGCAGGCGCGGCTGATGTTTTTAAAGTTTAAAAATGGCAATAACGTAAAAAATAAGATCAATGTGAACGCACCTCACTCTCCCTCTTCAGTTCCCTATTCCCTCCCTCCATTATCCTCCCTCTCCCCACCCTCAACTGCTTCTTCCCCTCACCCCCTCCCTTCCCTCCTCTATCTTCCCCTCCACTTCTCCATTACCTTGCCATCCCTCTTCCTACCCCTATCCTCCTCCATTCCCCCTCATCCCCAGCAATCCCTCCCTCTCCTCTTCACCCTCCCTCTTCTTTTTTCTCTCCTCCTTCCCTCCCCCACTCCCTCCCTCTCCTTTCCCCTACCCTCAGTCCCTCCCTCCCTCCCTCCCTCCCTCTCTCCCTCCCTCCCTCCCTCCATAATCCCTCTCCCCTCCCTACCCCCCTCCATGTGGGGATGCTGTTTTAAGCTATTTTAAGTTTTAAATGTTAATAAATTCTAAAATGTAACATCAATCTGAATAAAACTTGGTACTGCACATCCCAGGACAATGGTGAGTAAGGTGGGCCAAAAACTATAGCGCTATCGTGTACCATTTTAGCGGAGTTTCCAGAACTCATACAAACAAACAAGTTGAGAGTTTTAGTAATATAATAATAATAATAATAATAATAATAATAATAATAATAATAATAATAATAATAATAATAATAAACTAATAATAGATATGGGCAAATTTTCAAAAGCAAAGTGGATTATTTCTTAACTCTGCCAATCTTCACAAATAATTCTACTCTTGCAGCTCATTAGTAAGTGCATGCAAAGCAATATGTGAGGTTATTACCTACTGAAGAAGGGTCTCGACCCGAAACGTCACCTATTCCTTTGCGCCACAGATTCTGCCTCACCCGCTGAGTTTCTCCAGCATTTTTGTATACCTTCGATTTTTCCAGCATCTGCCGTAGACAAAAATGCTGGAGAAACTCAGCGGGTGAGGCAGCATCTATGGAGTGAAGGAATAGGTGACGCTTCGGGTCGAGACCCTTCTTCAGGCTTTCCAGCATCTGCAGTTCTTTCTTAAACCTACATCCCTTTGTTCATTAGTTGCAGCACCCATCTGACTGACCCTTTTAGAATTTTATATTGACATCTTGATATTGTGTTTACAAAAACCTTCACTTGAAGTTTGTTGATGTTGGTTGCGCATTACAGTAAATTAACTTTTCTTCCAGAATTATATCTCTAGACACAAACTCAAACTCTCTATGTCCTTCTGTTTGCTTCTCCCAGGGTGCGCAGAAAATTGGTGGTGCAGCCAATCAGGCTGATGACACTCACCAGGACCTGGATGAGAAGGAGGTGGAGATACCGCAGGGGGAGGTGGGCTGGATGACCTCCGTCAAGGACTGGGCCGGAGTCATGATATCCGCCCAGACTCTCACCGGCCGTGTTCTCGTAAGTCTTAATTTTCACTCCTCATGATATGCGTTGTCCTTCCTATGTAGTTGTGTTGATTCATTGTTGTATTGATGGTGCCTCTGCCAACTAGTACTGCAGATGAAACGTCTATGGATGGTTACTGGTCATGATATATTGCAATCGAATAACAATGTGAGGCTTCCGGAGGCAGTCTAGACACTGTGGAGTTGTTTGAGCGTTGTTCAGCGCTGTTGTTTTGCAGCATTTTTGAAAGCAGTAATTATAATTCTGGCCAAGTGATTTATTTTTTACCTGCTACTTAAGAATGCTGGCCAGCTCTCTGTTAAATCTTTCTCAAATAATTGTTGCTGATGTTTACAAAGTTCCTATCTAAAAACAGTTAAGCATTACAAGTGTAAATTATCAAGTGTAAAACAAAATAGAAGCTGGAGGGTTTATGCAACTGGGAACGTTGAGGAGCACAATGCAACCTTTCTATTTGCCAACAAACCTGTCTCCTTCAATTAGCCAAGACTGGTGTACGTTCTGGTCATGAATTGCCTTCATGATAGGAAGCAGATAGAAGACCAGCAAGTGCGGGCAGCTCTCCTGAAAGACATTTCTTTCACACCACTAGGCCCTGCACTCTGGTACCTGTTTTCTCTTTGAAACCATGTGCTTGTGATTTCACCACTTGGGGTGTATTTAAGAGCCTTAGTTTAGGCTGCATCTTGATCTGGTTCCTCTCAACACAACTGCCTTGGCCCTGAGTTGAAGGCAAATTAGTTTTGCATTTGGTGCCATTATCTTTACATGCAAGTGGTTGGACGCCCGATTGAAAGCCTAACTCGATGATATACCCCATTAGGAAAGTTAGAGATTTTCCACCCAGTTTACTCCTGTGCAATAACACATTTAATTTCTCGGACTGACTGTTCTAAATTTAGTCTTACCCAAAAGGTTGGAGGAGATATTTGTAATAGATATTTTGCAATAGATGCTAACATTTCAAAAATCTGTTTATCCATTGTGAACATGTAGAATACCGTCTACCTTATGCAGCTAACTGAATTACCAACTATCAGGGATTGATATTGTAAAACAGTTATTGGTAATGTGATCATTCACTCTGTAATCCAATACAGAAGTTGCTGATTTAATATAATGAAGGTATCATGGTTTGTTATCTCCAGTGATCTGGGTCCAGTCCTGTATGTATAGTGTTTACGTGTTCTCCCTGTAACCACATCACAGGAAATACGTATGATTTCCTCCCATTTCCCCAAGATGTAAAGGTCAATAGGTTAATTGGCCACTGTAAATAGTCTCTTTGTGGTAAGTAAATAGAGAAACACAAATATTTTTTTCTGAACATAGAGCTATCCTCTATTTCAACATAGTTAGTAATCAATGACTGAGACTGTGTGTTGATTATAATCAGTTTAATTGATTGAATGATACAGCACGTTGGCTCACTGAGTCCACACGGATCACCCGTTCACACTAGTTCTATGTTACCCCACTTTCGCATCCACTCCCTGCACACAAGGAGCAATTTTACACAAACCAATTAACCTACAAATCCACAAGTCTTTGGGATGTAGGAGAGCGGAGCACCGAGAAGAAACCTCGTACAGTCAGAGTGAGAACCTGTAATTTACAATGCTCATCACTTTCCCCTTTACATAGGGTTTTAGGCACTTTCTTTTTTATTTCTAGAGAAGTATATGTTTTTATAGATTATGTGTCTTTCTGTGTGTCTTTTTAACTTGACTTGACTTGACTCTCTGAACAACCGCACAAGAGTTCCTATGTGTGTAAGCACAAATGGCAAATAAAGTTTTTTGATTTGATTTTTGATTTTGATAAACTCCACACAGACAGCACAAGAGATCAGGATCAAACCCGGTCTCTGGCGCTACGAGGCAGCGGCTCTTCCTGCTGCGCCACCGTGCCGCCCTGTTTGCTGGATGGAATATTGAAGTCTTTGGAAAAAGAATATCTCTTCACTAATCGTAGATGATTCCTTCATTCAGTGAATGCATGTGTGACCATCACAGGTTGCGCTGTGTGAGTACGAATAGTCGAGACCTGACCTAGACAGACTGTGAATTTTAATCCTGAATTTCATAAGAAACTGGCTGCATATGTCCCTGAAGCAAAAAAAAAGTAATTTCAATTCTCTTGGGGTTCAAGATATATTTATAATTGGTCGGAAATTTGCTTCTGAGCTATTGCACCTTCAATAAATGTTCAACTTTGTGTAATAAAGTGATTAATGGGCAATTATTCATTGTGCCCATTGTTTCTCTGTGTCGGAGACTGCAAATCTCAAGGAAGACAGTTTACAAATTCAATAGCTTTCATCTGATGGGTCGCAGTTTGATCCATTTCACACAAGGGATTCGGATTTGGGCCATTTACCTTGCAATGTATGATTTAAAAGCCCACGTTTCCTGCTCAGTTTCATTATTCCACTGGGGAGCTGTGCTGGTCTACATCTCACTGCTGCCACCTCTGGTGGTTGGGGGTAGAAACATCTGGGGGGGTTTTCTGATGTTATTCCATCGGCTGTTGGAATATGGAGCAGCATCTCGCCCTTGAAGTTGGGGAGGACAATGTTCGTACGTGTAAGCCGTCTCCAATTTGTGCCGAGCCTCACTCGGAGAATGGAGAAGGCCTCGGGCAGAAAATCTGACAAGGGGTCTCGACCCGAAACATCACCCATTCCTCCTCTCCAGCTATAAGTGCTGTAAGGCAGCAACTCTACTGCTGCACCACCTTGCTGCACAAAGTGTCGGAAGGAACTGGAGATGCTGGTTCAAACCAAAGATAAACACACAAAGCTGGAGTAACTCAGCGGATATCTATATCTCTCTATAATCACTGTATAGATCTCTCATTTTCCTTTCCCCTGACTCTTGGTCTGAAGAAGGGTCTCGACCCAAAACGTCACCTATTCCTTTTCTCCAGAGATGCTGTCTGACCCGCTGAGCTACTCTGCCATTTTGTGCCTATCTTACCCTAAAGTCTCAGTCAGACACATCTGGTTACCAAGGCCTGATGCAATGTGCAGATCTGACTTCACAGATGCAGAGAGGAGGAGAGAAGTATGTTGGACAAGTGCATGAGGTTTGAAGAAGGGTCTCGACCCGAAACGTCACCCATTCCTTCTCTCCAGAGATGCTGCCTGTCCCGCTGAGTTACTCCAGCTTTTTGTGTCCGGCTTTGGTTTAAACCAGCATCTGCAGTTCCTTCCTACATATTTATATTCTTAGTTTTGGTTTTGAATGAGTGTCAGTGGGTTAAAAAAAAAAAAGCCCAATTCACCTCTCTCTCCTCACAGTTTCCTATTGAGGAATGTACTAAAATCCTATTTCAATAGTAGAGTCAGTGACAAACAATCTTGGATCTTTCCATAGAGCAGTTGATACCCTAGCATTCATTTGAAATTGTGCTCCTAGGCAACAGAGCAGACACTACAACGTTCTATTTTGTGCCTGATATAATGAAGTCACACAAAGAGAGTGCATTTGAGAGTGCAAGAAATAACATGAATTGAATCGTCTTTCATTTCAAATCCAGCATTTTGTGTCTGACTTTGGTTAAAACCAGCATCTACAAGAATCTTGACTGCAGCCTTGGAGCCTTGCAATTTGTGGACACTTGTACGTCATCTCATAGAACACGCAACAGTACAGCATGGAACAGAACAACACGACACATCTGTGCTGAACATCTCTTATCTGCCCGCACACAACCCATATCCCTCCAGTACCTGCATATCCACGTGCCTGTCCAAAAATCTCTTAAATGCCACTGTTGTTCCAGTCTCCACCACCACCCACGGCAGTGTGTTGCAGACACTCACCACCCTCAGGATAAATAAACAACTTGCTCTGCATATCTCCTTTACATTTTGGCCCTCTCACCTTAAAGCTATGTCCACTAGCATAGTCTGAAGAAGGGCCCCGACCTGAAACGTCACCTATCCACTTTCTGTGGAGAGGCTGCCTGATCCACTGAGTTACTCCAGCATTTTGTGTCTATCTTTGGGGCCCATAGCATTTGTTTTTTAACATGCTAGTACTTTGGCCTGATCCAACTTGTATACCAGTGATTTTTTTTAAATTAGAGTAAATGGCTGAGTCTGGTCTACTAACGAAGGGATTATTAATAGCAAAGTTGCACAGTAGCTAATATCCCAGTCCAGAGATAGGGTGCCAAGCCAACAAGACTGAGATGCAAGCCTACTGATCTGACCATGCGTCACATTGATTAATGATCAAATTGAGGAGCATATTTGAACTGTAACTCCATTGTGCTGGGTAACCTTGTTGGAAACTAATTAATTTACGACGTTTCTTAAAAGTCTGGGCACATTACTAGGCAAGGTAATGCTGCTGACAGCTAAACTGAAGGGCTGACCTTTGATCGTTTGAAACAAATGCTAACATCAGGCAGAAGAAATGGAAAAGGATGGCTTGGCAAACCAACAAGTCAAGAGTGTTTTATTGTCATTTGTCCCAGATGGAATAATGAAATTCTTGCTTGAAATTCTATATACACACATATACATATACATACATATATACACACATATGTACACACATATACACACACATATACATACATATATGCACATATACGTACATATATATACACACATATAATACATATATATACACTCACATATACATATATATATATACAATACATATACACACATATATATACACACATATACGTACATATATATACACACATATACATATATATATACACACACACACATATATAATATATATATATATGCACACACACGTATGCGTGCGCACACACACAGACACACGCGCACACACACATGTGCACACATACACATCAAGTTATCAGGACAAATCAGCATATGGCATCTTAATTTGAAAGATATGGAAATGGCAATCAGTACAAATTGGTTTAATTTGCCACTGAGAATTCCTTGCTGCCTGTCAGTAAGCCCAACTGTGCATCAAAGGGAATAATTTGTGGGGAAGAGAGCCAACAGCTTCAACTAAATTTATGTTTTGTCATGTTTTCCCTCCCAATTTTGCTGAACTTCTCAGTTATTGGGATAACAACAAAACTGCTTTGTTTATTGCACATTAAACGACAGAAGTGTTCTCGCTGTGACAGCATGAGTTTCGTTCGGGTGCTCAGGTTTAATCTCACATCCCAAAGACGTGCATGTTAGTAAGTGTCAGGGTTTATGGGGAGAAGGCAGGAGAATGGGGTGAGGAGGGAGAGATAGACCAGCCATGTTTGCATGGTGGAGTAGACCTGAAGGGCCGAATGGCCTATGGTCCTATCACTTATGACCTATTGACCACAATTAGCCCAGAGTGCGCTTTTCTTCGCGGGTTCTGTTAAAGGTAAGGGTTGGCAATGAATTCCAGTGTTGCCGATAACATGCCCAGACTATGAATAAATAAATAAACCACCTCACGGGCGTTCTACTGCCTGTGCTCCATGGTCTGTCTCCGATGAGGTGTGATATGGTAGTGACACTTGAGAGAATGCAGCGGAGTTTTACGAGAATGTTGCCAGGGTGATAGTTACGAGAAAACACCGAGATGATTTCTTGAGAATGAAGAGAGCAGATTTAATTGAGGCGCATAAAATTCAGAGAGGCAGTAAGATCTATTTCCCTTAACAGAGGGTCAGTAACCAGGCAGCATAGATTTAAGATAATTGGGAGGAAGACAGGAGTTGCGAAGGAAATGGTTTCACTAATGAGTGGTTTGGGTCCAGAACTGATTGTCTGAAGGGTCTGCCCCATTTGGAGATTATTATTTTTTCGCCGACTGCCGGCATCATATCAGTGTCGCCAAAAGATTTTGAACATTTCAAAATCCAGCGGCGACAAAAAAAATGTTGCGGCACTTGAAAAAACACCGCGCGTCATACGTCATCACGCAGCTTCACGGCGCGAATTTTTTGATGACCTGATACGGCAGTCAATGATGCCGGCAGTCGCCGAAAAAATCACCATGGGACCGGCCCTTTTTAAACTTTGTTCCAGTTGGAAACCTTTGCTGTATTTAAAAAGTTCAATGAACTGCTATAGTTTGCAGGGCTTTTGAGCAGCAGAACAAACATATAAAATTCAGCGGGTGCAGCAGCATCTATGGAGCGAAGGAAATAAGCAACGTTTTGGGCCGAAACGTTGCCTATTTCCTTCGCTCCAGAGATGCTGCTGCACCCGCTGAGTTTCCCCAGCATTTTTGTGTACCTTCGATTTTCCAGCATCTGCAGTTCCTTCTTAAACATATAAAATTGTTAAGGGATTGGACAGGCTAGATGCAGGAAAATCTCTCCCGATGTTGGGGGAGTCCAGAACCAGGGGTCACAGTTTAAGAATAAAGGGGCAGGCAATTTAGGACTGAGATGAGGGAAATTTTGTGAAGCCAGAATCTGCAAAGCCTTCTTCACGTTATTTGTGAAGCCAGTGGCATTCTCTTTGGAGACCACTGAGATTGAGTCTCTTCAGTAACAATTTGGGTCGGAGTATTAATGGAACCATCCACACACAACGAGATGACACACAAATATTACCCAGGAGCTGGGAATTTAGAACAAAAATATAGGTTGCCGACAGATTTAGAAAGGAGAGTAATGACCCTTTATGACAGATTTCTTGTATAGAACTGCACTCTGGTGCTTTACTGTCTGGGGAGACTCCAGGAATGTGCTAATAATGTGGAGGAACTTTCCCTGGGTTCAGAAACAAGTGAGGGAACCTTGGGCAAGTTTTTTTTTTACCCTGAAATGGTATTCATTGCCACAGAGGGTGGTGGAGGACAAGTCAGTGGATATTTTTAAGGGAGAGATAGACAAGTTCTTGATTAGAACAGGTGTCAAGGGTTATGGGGAGAAGGCAGGAAAATGGGATTAGGTGGCAGAGATCAGCCATGATTGAATGGCAGAGAAGACTCGATGGGCCGAATGGCCTAATTCTACTCCTATAACTTGTGAACTTGTATGTGCTGGGGTGATGTCGGAAGCAGATATGTTAGTAATGTTCAAGAGGCTTTTAGGCAGACACATGATCAGGCAGGAAGTAGTGGAACACTGATCATAAGCAGTTATTTGGGATTTGTTTAGACTGGCTGTTCATCGAGGACATGTTGGGTCTGTTCCAGCACGATATTGTTCAATGTTCCATGGTGTCAGGGATATTAATCAGTCTCTGCTAATTTTGAACGATATTTTGTGTCAGGAAGGAGCTTCTAATCTTATCCTGGCTCATTTAGTGTGTGGAGCAGTAGTCCCTGGAGTTTCGAGCATGTGCGTTCCTGACTTTAATCGTGGGTTGGGGCAGAAGGGAGCCCTTTGTGCATTTCTGGGTAATTCTCACAACCACCTGAATGTGTGCCTCGAAAGAGGCCAGTTTGTTCACTTTCAGCTCTGATAGGTTAAATTGTGTACATAACTGCACAGACGCCAAAGCCCCTTGTCCGTGAAATTAATTACGTTGTTTTGGCAAGTTCTGCTGCACTCCCTGGGGCTGGAGTCTGGAGGCTTTCATCACAACAGCTGACTGGTATAAAGTGGACCATTGGGGGCCCACCAGAGCCTCTGCTGCCCAGGACATCAGCCCACTCACACAGAAATTGAGAGAATGCCGAAAAAAGCAGCCACTCTCATAAGGAGACCAGTGTGTGAGTTACCTTCAAGGCAGTAAACATCTTATTGATCCCTGCTGTTGCACAGAACTAAATGCAACTGCACTCAAATGGCAGAAATGGAATATTAATGAGAGTATTTAAACATTGTCCAACCAGGTTTTTATCCCACATCTTATAATCTGAAGGACTGTACTGTATATGTACTGTGTATATTTTTTTGTTGACCAGTTTAGTTTAGAGATACAGCATGTAAACGGGTCCTTTGGCCTGCCGAGTCTGTGCCTACCAGCGATCCCCGCGCTCTAACACTGTCCTACACACACTAGGTCTATTTACAATTATACCAAGCAAATTAACCTATAAACCTGTACGTCTTTGGAATGTGGGAGGAATCCAGAGATCCCGGAGAAAACCCACGCGGTCACAGGGAGAACGTAGAAACTCCATACAGGCAAGCACCCGTAGTCAGGATTGAACCCGGGTCACTGGTGCTGTAAGGCAGCAACTCTACCGCTGCGCTACCTGTGCGAATGTTAATATATTTTTTGTTGACCAGTTCTAGAACCATAAACTTGTGACAACACATGGTGGTAGATCTGTTGCCCCATAGCTGTGTTTCCTTGATGCAGATACACGATGGGTGCTGTCTGTATGGACTTTGTCCATTCTCCCTGTGACCACATGGGTTTTGTCCAGGTGCTCCAGTTTCTTCCCACACACCAAAGACGTCTAGGTTTGCAGATTAATTAGGCTTCAGTAAAAATTCTGCCCAGTGTGTAGGGTAGTGTTGGTGTACAGGGTAATCATCATTCAGTGCCGACTTAGCGGGCTGAAGGTCCTGTTTCCGCGCTGTAAGTCAGGCCACTTTGTCAGACTAAAGAAGAATCAGTCAAATTTATAAGCATTCGAGAGTGGGATCAATTGGATAATTCTTTCAAAGAGCAAATGCAAGGATGGTGGACTGAACAGATGCAATTCATCGGTGCAAGAATGATTGGTGCCACACCATTCATTAGTGCAGTGTGGACTGGGTGGGCCGAAGGGCCTGTTTCCATGCTGTATCGCTAAGCTAAACAATTTCTGCTAAATCCATGCAAAAAACAAATTGTTGCTGACACATGAATGCAAGTCCACCCTTTGTGGCTGAATGGGGAGAAATCAGGCAAGGAGAACAAGTGTATTTTCATGCTTCAATAAATTCTCCCTGTTGCCTTTGCCTGCAGAGAAAATAAGCGAACACTGAAGATAGACACAAAAAGCTGGAGTAACTCAACGGGTCAGGCAGCACCTCTGGAGAAAAGGAATAGGTGAGGTTTCGGGTCGAGACCCTTCATCAGACTGAGAGTCAGCGGAAAGGGAAATGAGTGATATTGAGACGGTGATATTGAGAGATATTCATTGGCCTGATGACTCTGAAAGAAGGGCATGAATTAGAAGGATGAGCTTCAAAGACCACTAAAGTCCTTCCTGTCACCGCACACTCCCATAGGGTACAACTTCTCTAATGGTGACGAGCAATCAGTCATTTAGCCCATTAAGGCCACAAGTCACAAGCAGCTTATTTTATCGGGGATTACCCACAAAGGAAAATGTGTAAATCAGGTATGTGGAATCTGTGCAACTATTTCCTGACACCAAAAACTAATCTCCTGAAACTCTAGGATCCTGATCTAATGTTACATCCCATGTTATTACTCACTGACTTGTTACATTCCCCACTTGAACTTTGCCGTACCACAACTTTGGCATTGTGTAGCATGTTCAGCCATCTCCATCTATACTTTTAACCTCTTCACCCTTGTATTGAACTATTTATTGTCTGCAATCACAAGGTGGCCAGACTAGATTAGCTCCCCGTAGGACACGAGTGAGCCAAGTGGATCTTTACAACAGTCCATTACCTTCAAGGATGCAGTTCATACAAAGTTTAACTCATTCATTTTCTTTAAGTAGGTTGTTTAAAACAATTTTTTTGTTGTTGAAATTCTAAACATTGTCTTTGATTCAATAGTCTAGAACTCTGACACTGTTAGTTTGGTAACTAAACTACCACATTACCTTTTGTTGTTTGTGGGTTATTTATTGGTGATATTGAGATTTGACCAAACATTTCCAATCATTCTTGCCTTCTCATATACCTACAGTGAATAGAAATGGAGATGTTGCTTGTTTGGAGGTTGTAGAGTTTAATAGCCTGATGGTTGTAGGGAAGAAGCTGTTCCTGAACCTGCTCATTATTAGTTTTCAGGCTCCTGTACCTTCTTCCCGAGGGCAGGAGTGAAACGTGATTGTGGCCAGGGTGGCGTGGGTCTCTGATGATATTGGCGGCCTTTTTGAGGCAGCGACTCCTGTAGATCCCTTCGAAGGTGGGGAGGTCAGTACCCGTGATGGACTGGGCAGTGTTCACCACTCTCTGCAATCCTCTTTGTTGATGGGTGTCCGTGTTTGAATATTTCAGGCCAATGGGCTTGCTACAGAACTGGGGAATGTTGCAGACAAGTTTCATAATGCAGAGAGGGGTGCGGAGCGGAGAGAAGAGAATTGAAAGGGATGATCTGTGATGGAGCAGGCAGGACTGACAGGCAGGTGTGATGGTGTTGGGTGATTGACGGGAACTTGCTTCTGGCTAACAATTCCCAGTTACTTCAGTGAGCCTGATCTTGATAGACAATTTCACTTTTCATGATTTCCTTTATGTAATAATTTAAACATTTTTCTTCCCAATCTAAATAATTCATACTGCACTGTCAATTATCACCTGGAAAAGAAAAGCCCGTTAGTTTTCTTCTCTGAAGGAATCACAGAGGGGTGTAGCACAGAAACACCTTTTAGCTCACAATTCTATGTCAACCCGCTTACACTGGTCCGACACTACATGTTATTCCCCCTACATTCTCATCAACCCCCCCCCCCCCCCCAGTTGCTACCACCCATCTTCATACCAGGGACAACTTACAGTGGCCAATTCACCTCTCAACCTACATGTCTTTGGGACATGGGAGGAAACTGGAGCACTCGGGAGAAACCTATGTGATCAACTCAGACACATGAAGAACTTTTTCCCCTCTGTTATCAGGTTTCTGAATGGTCCTTCCACAAGCGAGGCCACTGGCCAATTCACCTCTACCCCATTGCGGACATTGGACTTTGTCTATGGAACTGATGCACTTCGATGCTGAGAACTATATTCTGCACTCTGTATCTTTCCCTTTGCTGTATCCATTGTACTTGAGTTTGACTTGATTGGCTTTATGTCGGGTAAATCTGACCTGTTTGGATAACATGCAAAGCGAAGCTTTTCACCGTACCTCGGTACACATGACAATAATAAACCTAAACCAAAACAGGTGGAAATTGTGAACTCCACACAGGACAGCATCCAAAGTTAGGATTGAACATTGGACACTGGAGCTTTGAGGCAGTAATTCTATGACCTGCGTCACCTTGTAAACAAAGGACTGTTGTCAGCCATCAGATCATCTTCCATTTGCCACAAGAAGGTTTTATCTTGGCTGGTCCGGGTGGGGGAGGAGTTGGGTGTTGAGGTTTGCCAGACTGCTTCCCCGCAGTGTTGCTTCACACTGAATGGGGCCTCCTGGCACTGGATTGCCTCTTGAGCACAACAGTGCTGGAGGGATTCAGCAGGTCAGGCGGCATCTGTGAAGGGATACGGCAGGTGATGCATCGGGTCCAGACCCTTCCTCAGACTCCGAAGCGGTTTGAAGGAGGGTCCCAACCCAAAACTTCATCTGTCCATTTCCTTCTGAGAATGCTGCCTGACCCATTGAGTATCTCCGGCACTTTGCGTTTTGCTCAGGATTCCATCATCTGCAGTACCTCGTGCCTCCATTTTACTGGGTTGTGTCTCAGCTTCCCAGTGACTGGTGAATAAGCAGAGGTGAAGAACCGAGGGTTCACTGGTGGGGTCAGGATTTAAAGGAGTGGTTTGGTGAGGCTCAGCCACATTATCTGGGCAAACAGAGAATGATTTGAGAAAGGAGATGCCAGATTTCAGCTCGGAAGGCCACGGAGATCTGAGGTTTGAGGCTGCAAATGTCAGGAGTGTTTTACCACATGAAACAGCATGGTGCAGGCCGACTGAGACGTCCAACAATCAGCACCACCTAATGTAATGCCATCACTTCTCTTTTCTCTTTGCCTGACAACCTTTTGTCTCCTTGTTTCCTTTTGTCTCTTTTTCATTTCAAGATGTCATCCATCCATGTGGCAATCAACCTCTCCACACCCCCCCTCCCCTCCCCACCACTTCTCCTGTATCCACCTATCACTTGCCGGGATTTGTCCTACCCGCATCTCCCTTCCTGCTTTCTTCCCGCCTTACTACAACGAGTCTGAGGAAAGGTCCCAACCTCAAATGTCATGAGATGCGTTGAGTTCCTCCAGCACTTTGTAATCTGCACAAGACCCTAGCATGCACAGTTTATTTTCTCTCAACACAATGTAGCCATCAAAGAGATTATGGGTGTGCAGATACACATATTCACCAGCAATCCTGAAGGTGCCTCACCAAAAGTTGACAAATTTAAATTTAATTGCATGGCCCCTGGCGCGTTGACTGGTACCAATGCAACAGCCGTGACACTCAAAGTTAAAATCTTAGGTTATATTGCAGCAGGTTATATTACCGACACCAGTTGTGGTCCATTATTATTGGCCACTTCCACCTAATCTGCTATTAAGGTTAAAGTATGGCTGCTGCAGGCCTCTTGTAATTTCGTTGTTTAAACAATAAATGGAACCACGCGAGACACCAGCATGAATGTGATGACTCTGAAAGAGTTTAGCCAGAAGGCAACAGAATACCATTAAGGTGAAAAATGATCTAACCTAACTTCAAGTAAATGTTATAAAGTTGGCCTAACAACAGCCGTGCAGTGTAAGCAGTGGTTCAGCGCCCAGCAATATGTTAGTGGACTTTATGAATCTGAACCAACTATCATTTGCTACATCAAGTGTCTGTCTTCACAAGAATGCCTGTACGTACACTGTGTGATGATGTAAATCATATTGAGACCATTTGCACTTCATAACCTTGTGACGGTAGTGATTTTCTGTTTATCCTGTGCTCTCCACTTGCCCAGACAAGATGATGCTTGTTTTCCAAAGTGGGATGATGACGTCTTTTACTGAGAAAGAGCCTGGGCAAAAATATGAACGGAGATGCAGGGCTCTCTGCAAATAAACCAAATCCATTTTTCTTTTCATGATTTCCTTTATGTAATAATTCAAACAATTTTCTTCCCGACCTAAATAATTCATACCGGATCAATTATTACCTGGAGAAGAAAAGCCTGCTAGTTTTCTTCTCTGAAGGAATCACAATTTTTAGCTCACAATTCTGCTTACACTGGTCGGACACTAATGGCATGTTACTCTCCCTACATTTAATCCCTCCAATAAACCAAATCCATTCAACCATTACCCTGGGGTTTGCTGATCTGAGCCTGTCCCAGTTTGAGTTCCACGTCGATAAGAATATTCTTGTTTAGGTTTTCAAATTACTCCATTAATCCAGCCCTCCCTATCTCTATGACCCTCGGAGATCACCACCTCCTTCTGTTTCTGATTCCCTCCATTTCCTGTCTCCGGGTCCTGAAATTCTTAAGCTATGGAGAGATATAGAACAAATGAATGAAAGATATGCAAAAAGGTAACGATGATGAGGGAGACAGGGCCATTGTTAGCGGTGGCCTGGGTGAAAACGAGTTACATACAATGAGACTCAACAAAGGCAGACATAAATGCTGGAGAAACTGAGCGGGTGAGGCAGCATCTATGGAGCGAAGGAATAGGTGACGTTTCGGGTCGAGACCCTTCTTCTTCGCTCCATAGATGCTGCCTCACCCGCTGAGTTTCTCCAGCATTTTTGTCTACCTTCGATTTTTCCAACATCTACAGTTCCTTCTTAAACACGAGACTCAACAAGACGACTTTGTAGCTAGTACAATGACTTGGGTGGGGGAAGGACAGAGCGAGAGGGTTGCAATGGTTACTTGAAGTTAGAGAAATCAAAAGTCATTGTAAGCTGCCACAGCAAAATCATTGGGTTGTAAGCTGCCACAGCAAAATCATTGGGTTGTAAGCTGCCCCAGCAAAATATGAGGTGCTGTTCCTCCAATTTGCATTTGGCCATACTCTGACTATATTTATCATTCATTTGTTCTATATCTCTCTACATCACCGTCTATATCTCTTGTTTACCTTTCCCCTGACTCAGTCTGAAGAAGGTTCTCGACCCAAAATGCCACCTATTCCTTTATGGGTATGCTGACTGATCCGCTGAGTTAGTCCAGCTTTTTGTGTCTATCTTCGGTTTAAACCAGCATCTGCAGTTCCTCTCTATACAAACATTCAATTAAAAATAAGTTGATTCATTCTTTTAAAATGTTGATGCAGTGGGCTTGGGGTGATCGCAGTTTGGTGTGGGCACTGACTATATGTTAAATTGTATACTTTAATCTCGATCAATCCAGGATTTAATTTTCTCGTGTGCTGTAGTGATGGAATTCATGGCTCAGTTAGACAAAGCCAGATTCACATTTTCTGAAACAACTCGGGTACATCCCAATTGCTTTGTAACCGATGGGATACATATGAAGTGTAGTCAGTGATACGACATAGGAAACTGAGCCGCTAGTTTGCACACGTGAAGCTTCTACCAAAGATAATGTGACAGGACCTGATATTAAGAAAGAGGCAGATACAGGCTGGAACAATGGGGAGACTGCTACAGGTATTTTTGATTGGAGCCATGAAGTCCCCAGTTCAATATCTTAAATGAAAGGAAGAAAGCACTTTCAACAGAAAAGCATTCACTCTGTTCAGCATTGGCCTGTCAGCCTGAAGCCAGTGTATAACCACAACTCTCTCTCACTGTCCCACCATTTGGGCACTGTATCTGAGGAAGGATGTGCTGGCTCTGAGCCAGAGGAGGTTTACAACAATGATCCCAGGAATGAGTAGGTTAACCTATGATGAGTGTTTGTTGGCACTGGGCCTGTACTTGCTGGGGTTTAGAAGAATGAGGGGGGACCTCATTGAAACATACAGAATAGTGAAAGGCTTGGAGACAGTGGATGTGGAGAGGATATTTCCACTAGTGGGAGAGTCTAGCACTAGAGGTCATAGCCTCAGAATTATAGGATATTCTTTTCAGAAGGCGGTGAGGAGGAATTTCTTTAGTCCGAGGGTGGTGAACCTGTGGAATTCTTTGCCACAGAGGCTGTGGAGGCAAAGTCATTGGTTATATTTAAGGCAGAGAGATAGATTCTTGATTAGTACGGCTGTCAGAGGTTATGGGGAGAAGTCAGGAGAATGGGGTTAGGAGGGAGAGATAGATTAAATGTCGAAGTTGACTTGATGGACCAAATGGCCTAATTCTGCTCCTATCTCTTATGATCCTATGACCCCCTTGCTCGTGATGGGCCCAGACTGTTCCTGTAGATGGAGTGCACACACACAAGGACAGGACAGCAATCACAACACCCTTGAGCCCAATCTGGCACAGAGATGTTCGATTACATTTGCTTGTGTTTGGTAGAGTGCAGGAAAGGGGTGTTTTGTTGTCTGCAGGAGGCGCAGATGGTTTCTGAGTTGCGTGGCTGCACATAAACAAGTTGCGTCTATTCAATGATGAAAAATATCCAAGGATATAATCTGCATAGTAACAATATATTGGGGAAAAGCCAAAAATATCAGAGCTACACACAGAATAGATGGACGGAGTTCCGATTTCAAGTTTGCCACTAAGTAATTGACCATTTTGGAGCTGGGTGTAAAATTTAAGTCTGACTTGTCTGTTTAACAAAAGAGAGTGCTGCATTGTCAGAGATGCCAACTTTAACATTGGAATATTTCTAGTTTAGAGATACAGTGGGGAAACAGGACTTTTTGGCCACCGAGTCCTCACCGACCAGTGATCCCTGCACATTAACACTATTCTACGCACACTAGGGTCAATTCACATTAATACCAAGCCGATTAACATGTACATCTTTGGAGTGTGGGAGGAAACCGAAGATCTTGGGGAAAACCCACGCTGGACGCGGGGAGAACGTACAAACTCCGTACAGACGGCACCAATAGTCAGGAGGATCAAGCCCGGGTCCCTGGCGCTGTGAGGCAGCACCTTTACCGCTGCATCATGATTCTTGATTAGTACAGGTGTCGGAGGTTATGGGGAGAAGCCCGGAGAATGGGGTGAGGAGGGAGGGATAGAGCAGCCATGATTGAATGGCGGAGTGGACTTGATGGGCCGAATGGCCTAATTCTACTCCTATTCTTTATGACCTTATGACATCTGGTGCGTTCTTGTGTTAATGTAGGAGGCTCTTTGATGCAATTTTGTTCTCGGTGTTGTGTCGAATATTACTCTCCCAGCCAGCTCCACCAAAGAACAGATTTTCTATTAACTATGACGTTATTGTTTTGCCGGAGCCTATGGTGCAGTAATTGGTTGTTACAACAGTGACTGCTCCTCCTTACTAAATGAAAACTTATTTTATTATCTTTCGTTTTGCCTGACTAGCCACATTGCTCACACTCCATGAGGTAGAACCAACCCCCTGATTGAGTTGAGTTGAGATGTACATCGCCTGGCGCGGCCTAAAATGGCCGTGGGACTTAACATTGCCTGCCTGGGGCTTCAACATCGGGAGAAAAATGGTGCAGGGGAGAGAAAAGACTTTGCCTTCCATCACAGTGAGGAGGAGATTCGCTGTGATGGATGTCTTTCTGTAAATTGAATTGTTTGTGTGTCGTGTAGGAATTGTTTTGTTTGTATGGCTGTGGAAACGGAGTTTCGTTTGAGCCTCTCTGAGGTTCAAATGACAAGTAATAAAATCTAATCTAATCTAATGTGTTCTGGAGTGCGATCACACGATCTCATGCCAGGTGTGATTTGTCTTTTCCCTTTGAGGTTCTTGTAGGTTTGTGCAACATCTCCCCTGAGTATTCACCTCTCCAGAGGCCTTCCTTTGCTGCTTGTAGATACGTTGGGTTGTTGCATTTATCTTCTCTTCCTCCTTTACCGCACTCTGGCTTGCTGTGGTGCTTTATCCAGCACTGTCTGCATTGCTCCAGTAGTTGTCTTATTGCAACATGCAACTCATGCCAACTGTGTTTTCTTCTTCAAGCTACTTTATTTCTTATATTTTTCCTTAATGTTTCCACCTTCCATCTACTTGGCTTCCAGCACCAGTCACCGTTTGGTGATACAGTGAAGAAACAGGCCCTTCGGCTCGCCGATTCCGTGCCGACCAATGATCACCCCGTACACTAGTTCTATCCGTAGAGGCAATAGCGGAGGCCTCAATAGGCCTGACTTTGGGAGAACTGGGGATGGGGACTGGACATTGTGCCTTCCCCCACAGTGGTAACCATTGTGGGGGGATGATTTTTGTATGCTGTGTCTACTTTAGTCTGTGTCCAAGATGGCGGTCGGAAGGGAGAGTGGACGCTGGCGCGGTTTAGCTGCCGCTGCTCTCCCTTCACATTGTGTTTCTGATTTTGTTGTTGTTGGTGGTTTTTTTGTGTGTTTTTGGATCGAATTCTGTCTTTAATTTGTGTATTGGTGATGTCTTTATAATTTATTTTACTCCGATTATATGTTTCGTACTTGTTAAACTCTGTAAGGTGTCCTTGAGACTTTGGTATAAGGCACCCATAAATAAAATGTATTATTATTATTATCCTACACTCTTGAGACAATTTACAGAAGCCAATTAACCTACAAACCTGCAGGTCTTTGGTATGTGGGAGGAAACCAGAATGTACAAACTCCTACAGACAGCACCCGTAGTCAGGATCGAACCCGCGTCTCTAGTGCTGTGAGGTAGCAAATCGATCTCTGCACCATCGTGTTTCCCTGTCTGTAGTTATGTGCTGTGGGCTAGAGTATTATGGCCATAATAATCCCACTCATTGGGCTGTAATTTAGTTTAATATGAACCGGAACAAGTGAATTGTTGCATGCTACAGGCATATGAGACACAGCAACAACAACAAATATATAATCATCAGTTATCAGTTATTTATATCAATCATCATTAAACTAGATCATGATATTGCAAAATCAAAATAAGTAGAGCAACCTTAGTAGTAGGGCAGCAGTATAGATGTATGAGGATGTTACCTGGGCTGGAGAGTTATAGACCGGAGCAGAGACACACTTGTCTTTTTGGAACATAGATTATTCAGCCTGATTTGGGTGAATTGTGTCAAGTTACAAAAAGCCAAAACAGAATTACTAGAAAGAACTAATTTTCCCCTAGCCGAGTGGGTAGTAACTCGAGGGTGTGGATTTAAGTTAATTTGGAGAAGGACTGGCTGAGAGCTGAGAAAAAGTAATTTCAGTCATGAGTGGTAGGATTCAAGAACTCTCTGCTCGAGAGGGTGGTGAAGGCAGGAACCCTCAGCACAGTTAGATGTACTTGCATTAGTTGAAGAGTCGTAAACTGCAGAACTACAGACCAAGAGGTGGGATTAAAGTAAAGTCTGTTTTTGACTGACCTGGAGTCAAAGGATTCACCGCCCGCCTCCTGTGCTCTACATACTGTATTTTACGATTTGACAATTAATATATTTTGTCCTGTTGTAAATCAGCAGTAACTGCCCCAAAGAGAATAACCTAACACAGAGTGACTGCTGTTTGAATTGCAGATGAGGTTAGATGATGCCTTTTCTGCAATCCCCGTTATTTTGTCAGAGAACACTGCTTCACGCTGGTTTCACGTCTGCAGGACGCTCCATGCATTTCAGAGTGGCTCTGGGAACAATCTATGCACTGGTTGTAATGGAGCATGTCACGTCTGCCTACCGTTTCTGCATTTAACCTGTCGGGGACTGGCCTCGGCTTCATTAAATGCTTGTTAATCTCCTGGAGTTTATAGGGGAGTGCGTTGTTTGTCAGGTTTCTGCACAGCCAATTGTTTTTCAGCTTTCTTTATCATTATCCATTCATCCGTGGTGCATCCACCTCATTAATATTTCATTGGTTTAATGAGCTTCAAGGTGATGAATAAAATCAGAGTTTTTGATGTCAGAGGTAGCTGTGTTGTGTAGATAGTTGAAGGGAAGAGAGAGCCATCACTCCTCAGGGACTGTAGGTTGGGAACAATCCATATTTGGCAATTGTGCTTGTTGATTTCCACTGAAGGTATTGCTGATTTAACTATCTAAAGCCTGCATTTATTCTCATCGCAAAATACCTCCTGATTTGTTTAATTACTGGGAAAAGGACATGGTGGGATATGCTTGTCACTAGTTTAGTTTATTTTAGTTTAGTTTGGAGGTACAGTGCGGAAACAAGCCCTTTGGCCCACCGAGTCCGCGTCGACCAACAATCCCCACACACTAACACTATCCTACACACACACACGCACGCACGCACGCACGCACGCACGCACGCACGCACGCACGCACGCACGCACGCACGCACGCACGCACGCACGCACACACACACACACACACACACACACACACACACACACACACACACACACACACACACACACACACACACACACACACACACACACACACACACACACACACACACACACACACACACACACACACACACACACACACACACACACACACACACACACACACACACACACACACACACACACACACACACACACACACACAAAAACACACACACACACACACACACAAAAACACACACACACACACACACACACACACACACACACACACACACACACAAAAACACACACAAAAACACACACAAAAAAAAAAAATGTACAATTTTACCAAGCCAATTAATATACAAACCTGAACACCTTTGGAGTGTGGAGGTGACCAGAGATCCTGGGGAAAATCCATGCAGGGTCATGGGGAGAATGTGCAAACTCGGCACAGACAACACCAGTAGTCAGGATCGAACCTGGGTCTCTGGCGCTGTGAGGCAGCAACACTCCCACTGCGTAAACATGTGCAGAATGTTTTTTAGTGACTGAAAAGTGTGTCCCTCAGCAGAAGTCAAGGTTCATGGGTGTCAGCACCTTCATTGTCCTTGCCCGTTGCTTATGCAAGTTATCCACAGTTACTGCTCTCCAGACCACTGGACTGAAGATGATTGGAAGATAGCTCCAGCATCAGTCCACGGGAACTCAATGGGATTGATTTATGTATTTAATTTATAAAGAACTCTCCTCCACTCATGGTATTTTTCAGAAGAAATGCCTCTGCTTTTATTGAGAGATCTTGCAATGGTGTGTGTTTCCTTCACTCTTTGGACAGTCACTGGTTTCTGAATAAATTCACTCCACTGTCCAAGGGGGTGTTTAATCTGGGTTGGGTTTGGTCCACCTTCACCTTTTACTGGTATTCTGTTGTCAATACATACATTGAAATATGATTGTAAATTGTATCCTTTCCCATCTGGATGCTCTTGTCTGAATGGAATAGACGAGGATAGCAATTCAGGAGGAGGATCTAGAATGTATGAAGTGTGCTGGAGAATTCACTCCACTGTCCCAGGTCTGGGTTGAGAAAGGTCAGGGGTTAGGGCATGGAATTGTTGTGGGAATTGCAGATGGGTTGATGGGTCTGATCTAGGACTCAGGAAATGGAGTGATGGGAATGGGTTTGAGGGAGGGTTGGATCGTTTTGGAAAATAAGGTTCTTATGACTTATTCCAGTGTTTGCCTTTCTTGCTACTTGAGATAGAATCATGCAATGGGAAAACAGTCCATTTGGCCCACTAACTTGATGCTTGCTTAGTATCCACGTGACTATCGGTTATATCCTCCGACTATGTCTCACTATACCCAAACTGCCCCTCTTTTTTTGGCTTTATACTGTGATAAAAGATCTTGAAGCTCTTATTCCCTAATGCAGAAATGTTGCCCTAGTCTATTTGAATGTGCACGTGTTTAAATATTGCCTGTGCTCACATCCACAAAGCAGTTGGGAAACCTTATGGCGAACGTTTAGGCGAGTGCAGGAGACTCTGCGCTCACCACATGGTCGCCACATGTTCGCTGGTGGTCTCTGGTGAGTCTCCTTCATGGTCGCGAGGAGTTCCCGCATTCTGGGAACTAGTCGCGGCCTCAGTATGGTCGGCGC
>CM075990.1:15662974-15770451 GCA_038087875.1 Malacoraja senta | reverse complement strand
AATCCATTTTTCTTTTCATGATTTCCTTTTTTGTAATAATTCAAACAATTTTCTTCCCGACCTAAATAATTCATACCGGATCAATTATTACCTGGAGAAGAAAAGCCTGCTAGTTTTCTTCTCTGAAGGAATCACAATTTTTAGCTCACAATTCTGCTTACACTGGTCGGACACTAATGCATGTTACTCTCCCTACATTTAATCCCTCCAATAAACCAAATCCATTCAGCCATTACCCTGGGATTTGCTGATCTGAGCCTGTCCCAGTTTGAGTTCCACGTCGATAAGAATATTCTTGTTTAGGTTTTCAAATTACTCCATTAATCCAGCCCTCCCTATCTCTATGACCCTCGGAGATCACCACCTCCTTCTGTTTCTGATTCCCTCCATTTCCTGTCTCCGGGTCCTGAAATTCTTAAGCTATGGAGAGATATAGAACAAATGAATGAAAGATATGCAAAAAGGTAACGATGATGAGGGAGACAGGCCATTGTTAGCGGTGGCCTGGGTGAAAACGAGTTACATACAATGAGACTCAACAAAGGTAGACATAAATGCTGGAGAAACTGAGCGGGTGAGGCAGCATCTATGGAGCGAAGGAATAGGTGACGTTTCGGGTCGAGACCCTTCTTCTTCGCTCCATAGATGCTGCCTCACCCGCTGAGTTTCTCCAGCATTTTTGTCTACCTTCGATTTTTCCAACATCTACAGTTCCTTCTTAAACACGAGACTCAACAAGACGACTTTGTAGCTAGTACAATGACTTGGGTGGGGGAAGGACAGAGCGAGAGGGTTGCAATGGTTACTTGAAGTTAGAGAAATCAAAAGTCATTGTAAGCTGCCACAGCAAAATCATTGGGTTGTAAGCTGCCCCAGCAAAATATGAGGTGCTGTTCCTCCAATTTGCATTTGGCCATACTCTGACTATATTTATCATTCATTTGTTCTATATCTCTCTACATCACCGTCTATATCTCTTGTTTACCTTTCCCCTGACTCAGTCTGAAGAAGGTTCTCGACCCAAAATGCCACCTATTCCTTTATGGGTATGCTGACTGATCCGCTGAGTTAGTCCAGCTTTTTGTGTCTATCTTCGGTTTAAACCAGCATCTGCAGTTCCTCTCTATACAAACATTCAATTAAAAATAAGTTGATTCATTCTTTTAAAATGTTGATGCAGTGGGCTTGGGGTGATCGCAGTTTGGTGTGGGCACTGACTATATGTTAAATTGTATACTTTAATCTCGATCAATCCAGGATTTAATTTTCTCGTGTGCTGTAGTGATGGAATTCATGGCTCAGTTAGACAAAGCCAGATTCACATTTTCTGAAACAACTCGGGTACATCCCAATTGCTTTGTAACCGATGGGATACATATGAAGTGTAGTCAGTGATACGACATAGGAAACTGAGCCGCTAGTTTGCACACGTGAAGCTTCTACCAAAGATAATGTGACAGGACCTGATATTAAGAAAGAGGCAGATACAGGCTGGAACAATGGGGAGACTGCTACAGGTATTTTTGATTGGAGCCATGAAGTCCCCAGTTCAATATCTTAAATGAAAGGAAGAAAGCACTTTCAACAGAAAAGCATTCACTCTGTTCAGCATTGGCCTGTCAGCCTGAAGCCAGTGTATAACCACAACTCTCTCTCACTGTCCCACCATTTGGGCACTGTATCTGAGGAAGGATGTGCTGGCTCTGAGCCAGAGGAGGTTTACAACAATGATCCCAGGAATGAGTAGGTTAACCTATGATGAGTGTTTGTTGGCACTGGGCCTGTACTTGCTGGGGTTTAGAAGAATGAGGGGGGACCTCATTGAAACATACAGAATAGTGAAAGGCTTGGAGACAGTGGATGTGGAGAGGATATTTCCACTAGTGGGAGAGTCTAGCACTAGAGGTCATAGCCTCAGAATTATAGGATATTCTTTTCAGAAGGCGGTGAGGAGGAATTTCTTTAGTCCGAGGGTGGTGAACCTGTGGAATTCTTTGCCACAGAGGCTGTGGAGGCAAAGTCATTGGTTATATTTAAGGCAGAGAGATAGATTCTTGATTAGTACGGCTGTCAGAGGTTATGGGGAGAAGTCAGGAGAATGGGGTTAGGAGGGAGAGATAGATTAAATGTCGAAGTTGACTTGATGGACCAAATGGCCTAATTCTGCTCCTATCTCTTATGATCCTATGACCCCCTTGCTCGTGATGGGCCCAGACTGTTCCTGTAGATGGAGTGCACACACACAAGGACAGGACAGCAATCACAACACCCTTGAGCCCAATCTGGCACAGAGATGTTCGATTACATTTGCTTGTGTTTGGTAGAGTGCAGGAAAGGGGTGTTTTGTTGTCTGCAGGAGGCGCAGATGGTTTCTGAGTTGCGTGGCTGCACATAAACAAGTTGCGTCTATTCAATGATGAAAAATATCCCAAGGATATAATCTGCATAGTAACAATATATTGGGGAAAAGCCAAAAATATCAGAGCTACACACAGAATAGATGGACGGAGTTCCGATTTCAAGTTTGCCACTAAGTAATTGACCATTTTGGAGCTGGGTGTAAAATTTAAGTCTGACTTGTCTGTTTAACAAAAGAGAGTGCTGCATTGTCAGAGATGCCAACTTTAACATTGGAATATTTCTAGTTTAGAGATACAGTGGGGAAACAGGACTTTTTGGCCACCGAGTCCTCACCGACCAGTGATCCCTGCACATTAACACTATTCTACGCACACTAGGGTCAATTCACATTAATACCAAGCCGATTAACATGTACATCTTTGGAGTGTGGGAGGAAACCGAAGATCTTGGGGAAAACCCACGCAGGACGCGGGGAGAACGTACAAACTCCGTACAGACGGCACCAATAGTCAGGAGGATCAAGCCCGGGTCCCTGGCGCTGTGAGGCAGCACCTTTACTGCTGCATCATGATTCTTGATTAGTACAGGTGTCGGAGGTTATGGGGAGAAGCCCGGAGAATGGGGTGAGGAGGGAGAGATAGAGCAGCCATGATTGAATGGCGGAGTGGCCTTGATGGGCCGAATGGCCTAATTCTACTCCTATTCTTTATGACCTTATGACATCTGGTGCGTTCTTGTGTTAATGTACGAGACTCTTTGATGCAATTTTGTTCTAGGTATTGTGTGGAATATTACTCTCCCAGCCAGCTCCACCAAAGAACAGATTTTCTATTAACTATGACGTTATTGTTTTGCCGGAGCCTATGGTGCAGTAATTGGTTGTTATGCTTCCTACAACAGTGACTGCTCCTCCTTACTAAATGAAAACTTATTTTATTATCTTTCGTTTTGCCTGACTAGCCACATTGCTCACACTCCATGAGGTAGAACCAACCCCCTGATTGAGTTGAGTTGAGATGTACACCGCCCGGCGTGGCCTAAAATGGCCGTGGGACTTAACATTGCCCGCCTGGGGCTTCAACATCGGGAGAAAAATGGTGCAGGGGAGAGAAAAGACTTTGCCTTCCATCACAGTGAGGAGGAGATTCACTGTGATGGATGTCTTTCTGTAAATTGAATTGTTTGTGTGTCGTGTAGGAATTGTTTTGTTTGTATGGCTGTGGAAACGGAGTTTCGTTTGAGCCTCTCTGAGGTTCAAATGACAAGTAATAAAATCTAATCTAATCTAATGTGTTCTGGAGTGCGATCACACGATCTCATGCCAGGTGTGATTTGTCTTTTCCCTTTGAGGTTCTTGTAGGTTTGTGCAACATCTCCCCTGAGTATTCCCCTCTCCAGAGGCCTTCCTTTGCTGCTTGTAGATAGGTTGGGTTGTTGCATTTATCTTCTCTTCCTCCTTTACCACACTCTGGCTTGCTGTGGTGCTTTATCCAGCACTGTCTGCATTGCTCCAGTAGTTGTCTTATTGCAACATGCAACTCATGCCAACTGTGTTTTCTTCTTTAAGCTACTTTATTTCTTATATTTTCCCTTAATGTTTCCACCTTCCATCTACTTGGCTTCCAGCACCAGTCACCGTTTGGTGATACAGTGAGGAAACAGGCCCTTCGGCTCGCCGATTCCGTGCCGACCAATGATCACCCCGTACACTAGTTCTATCCGTAGAGGCAATAGCGGAGGTCTCAATAGGCCTGACTTTGGGAGAACTGGGGATGGGGACTGGACATTGTGCTTTCCCCCACAGTGGTAACCATTGTGGGGGGATGATTTTTGTATGCTGTGTCTACTTTAGTCTGTGTCCAAGATGGCGGTCGGAAGGGAGAGTGGACGCTGGCGCGGTTTAGCTGCCGCTGCTCTCTCTTCACATTGTGTTTCTGATTTTTTGTTGTTGGTTTTTTTTGTGTGTTTTTGGATCAAATTCTGTCTTTAATTTGTGTATTGGTGATGTCTTTCGTACTTGTTAAACTCTGTAAGGTGTCCTTGAGACTTTGGTATAAGGCACCCATAAATAAAATGTATTATTATTATTATTATTATTATCCTACACTCTTGAGACAATTTACAGAAGCCAATTAACCTACAAACCTGCAGGTCTTTGGTATGTGGGAGGAAACCAGAATGTACAAACTCCTACAGACAGCACCCGTAGTCAGGATCGAACCCGCGTCTCTAGTGCTGTGAGGTTGCAAATCTATCTCTGCACCATCGTGTTTCCCTGTCTGTAGTTATGTGCTGTGGGCTAGAGTATTATGGCCATAATAATCCCACTCATTGGGCTGTAATTTAGTTTAATATGAACCGGAACAAGTGAATTGTTGCATGCTACAGGCATATGAGACACAGCAACAACAACAAATATATAATCATCAGTTATCAGTTATTTATATCAATCATCATTAAACTAGATCATGATATTGCAATATCAAAATAAGTAGAGCAACCTTAGTAGTAGGGCAGCAGTATAGATGTATGAGGATGTTACCTGGGCTGGAGAGTTATAGTCCTGAGCAGAGACACACTTGTCTTTTTGGAACATAGATTATTCAGCCTGATTTGGGTGAATTGTGTCAAGTTACGAAAAGCCAAAACAGAATTACTAGAAAGAACTAATTTCCCCTAGCCGAGTGGGTAGTAACTCGAGGGTGTGGATTTAAGTTAATTTGGAGAAGGACTGGCTGAGAGCTGAGAAAAAGTAATTTCAGTCATGAGTGGTAGGATTCAAGAACTCTCTGCTCGAGAGGGTGGTGAAGGCAGGAACCCTCAGCACAGTTAGATGTACTTGCATTAGTTGAAGAGTCGTAAACTGCAGAACTACAGACCAAGAGGTGGGATTAAAGTAAAGTCTGTTTTTGACTGACCTGGAGTCAAAGGATTCACCGCCCGCCTCCTGTGCTCTACATACTGTATTTTACGATTTGACGATTAATATATTTTGTCCTGTTGTAAATCAGCAGTAACTGCCCCAAAGAGAATAACCTAACACGGAGTGACTGCTGTTTGAATTGCAGAAGAGGTTAGATGATGCCTTTTCTGCAATCCCCGTTATTTTGTCAGAGAACACAGCTTCACGCTGGTTTCACGTCTGCAGGACGCTCCATGCATTTCAGAGTGGCTCTGGGAACAATCTATGCACTGGTTGTAATGGAGCATGTCACGTCTGCCTACCGTTTCTGCATTTAACCTGTCGGGGACTGGCCTCGGCTTCATTAAATGCTTGTTAATCTCCTGGAGTTTATAGGGGAGTGCGTTGTTTGTCAGGTTTCTGCACAGCCAATTGTTTTTCAGCTTTCTTTATCATTATCCATTCATCCGTGGTGCATCCACCTCATTAATATTTCATTGGTTTAATGAGCTTCAAGGTGATGAATAAAATCAGAGTTTTTGATGTCAGAGGTAGCTGTGTTGTGTAGATAGTTGAAGGGAAGAGAGAGCCATCACTCCTCAGGGACTGTAGGTTGGGAACAATCCATATTTGGCAATTGTGCTTGTTGATTTGCACTGAAGGTTTTGCTGATTTAACTATCTAGAGCCTGCATTTGTTCTCATCGCAAAATACCTCCTGATTTGTTTAATTACTGGGAAAAGGACATGGTGGGATATGCTTGTCACTAGTTTAGTTTATTTTAGTTTAGTTTGGAGGTACAGTGCGGAAACAAGCCCTTTGGCCCACCGAGTCCGCGTCGACCAACAATCCCCACACACTAACACTATCCTACACACACACACACACACTAGGGAAAATGTACAATTTTACCAAGCCAATTAATATACAAACCTGAACACCTTTGGAGTGTGGAGGTGACCAGAGATCCCGGGAAAAATCCATGCAGGGTCATGGGGAGAATGTGCAAACTCCGTACAGACAACACCAGTAGTCAGGATCGAACCTGGGTCTCTGGCGCTGTGAGGCAGCAACACTCCCACTGCGTAAACATGTGCAGAATGTTTTTTAGTGACTGAAAAGTGTGTCCCTCAGCAGAAGTCAAGGTTCATGGGTGTCAGCACCTTCATTGTCCTTGCCCGTTGCTTATGCAAGTTATCCACAGTTACTGCTCTCCAGACCACTGGACTGAAGATGATTGGAAGATAGCTCCAGCATCAGTCCACGGGAACTCAATGAGATTGATTTATGTATTTAATTTATAAATAACTCTCCTCCACTCATGGTATTTTTCAGAAGAAATGCCTCTGCTTTTATTGAGAGATCTTGCAATGGTGTGTGTTTCCTTCACTCTTTGGACAGTCACTGGTTTCTGAATAAATTCACTCCACTGTCCAAGGGGGTGTTTAATCTGGGTTGGGTTTGGTCCACCTTCACCTTTTCCTGGTATTCTGTTGTCAATACATACATTGAAATATGATTGTAAATTGTATCCTTTCCTATCTGGCTGCTCTTGTCTGAATGGAATAGATGAGGATAGCAAGGCAGGAGGAGGATCTAGAATGTATGAAGTGTGCTGGAGAATTTGCTCCACTGTCCCAGGTCTGGGTTGGATTGGTTTTGAGAAAGGTCAGGGGTTAGGGCATGGCATTGTTGTGGGAATTGCAGATGGGTTGATGGGTCTGATCTCGGACTCAGGAAATGGAGTGATGGGAATGGGTTTGAGGGAGGGTTGGATTGTGTAAACTATAGAAGTCGATTTGGAAAATAAGGTTCTTATGACTTATTCCAGTGTTTGCCTTTCTTGCTACCTGAGATAGAATCATGCAATGGGAAAACAGTCCATTTGGCCCACTAACCTGATGCTTGCTTAGTATCCACGTGACTATCGGTTATATCCTCCGACCATGTCTCACTATACCCAAACTGCCCCTCTTTTTTTGGCTTTATACTGTGATAAAAGATCTAGAAGCTCTTATTCCCTAATGCAGAAATGTTGCCCTAGTCTATTTGAATGTGCACGTGTTTAAATGTTGCCTGTGCTCACATCCACAAAGCAGTTGGGAATCCTTATGGGCCTGTCCCACTTAGGCGAATGTTTAGGCGAGTGCAGGAGACTCTGCGCTCACCACATGGTCGCCACATGTTCGCTGGTGGTCTCTGGTGAGTCTCCTTCATGGTCGCGAGGAGTTCCCACATTCTGGGAACTAGTCGCGGCCTCAGTATGGTCGGCGCAAATTTTTCAACATGTTGCCATGGAGAAAATCGATAATCCTGTAGGTGCAGTTGTAGTGGGGTCGCCATGTAGTTATGGGTAGTCGAGGTAGTCGTAGGTAGTTTGAGTTAATCGCCTTTGCTGACCAATCATTTTCATTGGCTCATTGGGGAGAAAAACATAAGCAGGACTTTTCAGAACCAAGGATAACCGACTGGTAATGTTAAATGCCCACTGAACTTCACAGCTGTGTATCTCTGGTTTATTAAAAAGTTATCTGGCTTCTTAAAAGTGTCTCCACTCCTTCTCCCCTCCCCCTTCTCCCCCCTTCTTCCCCCCCTTTCCCCCCCCCTTTTTCCCCCCTTCTTCTCCCCTTCTCCCCCCCCCTTCTCCCCCCCCCTTCACCCCCCCCTTCTCCCCCCTTCTCCCCCCCTTCTCCCCCCCTTCTCCCCCCCCTTTTAAAGGATTTACCGTACATTGTGCTAGCCGTCTTAACCTTCCTGTTCATCGTGGTGTGTGTCTGTATCACCTTGGCTTTGTAACCTTTGCAGTTGCCAGCAGTCCGCTGAAAAATCACCTAAGTGGGACAGGCCCATTAGGAGCACCATTGAAGATAACTGGAAGCTAAAAGCAAAAAATATATAGTGGGACTTGGCAGGCCAGGCAGCATCTGTGGAGAAAGGAACAGGTTGATGTTTCAGATCAGAGACCGAAGCCAATGAAAAGGACCAGGGCAGCAATGACCACCCTGTCTACCTGTGACGCCACTTTACACAATACAGAGCAGAGATGGGGATGGTGGAGAGAGTCAAAAACTTCAAATTCCTGGGCGTGCATATTTCTGAAGATCTTTCCTGGATCCAGCACACTGATGCAATTATATATAAAGCACATCAATGCCTCTACTTCCTGAGATGATTAAGGAGATTCGGTATGTCAAAGAGGATTTTCTTGACCTTCTACAGGTGTACAGTAGAGAGCACATTGACTGGTTGCATCGTGGCCTGATTCGGCAACTTTATCGTCCAGGAGCGGAAAAGACTGCAACAAGTTGTGAACACTGCCCAGTCCGTCACCGGCTCTGACCTCCCCACCATCCAAGGGATTTATCTGCGTCACTGCTTCAAAAAAGCAACCAGCATCATCAGAGACCCACACCATCCTGGCCACACACTCATTTCACCACCGCCATTGGGAATAAGGTACAGGGGCCTGTCCAGGTTCTGGAACAGCTTCTTCCCTACAGCCATCAGGCTATTAAACACTACATCCTGGAATAAGCTGTGAACTACAATAGACCATTATTATTATTATTATTGCACTACTATTGTTTGTGTTTGGAGTATGTGTGTGTATATGTATATCTATATATCTATATATCTATATATCTATATACGCACACACGTGCGCGCACGCACGCACGCACGCACGCACGCACGCATGCACACACACACACACACACACACACACACACACACATATATGTATGTATATGTATATGTATATATATGTGTGTATATATACATATGTGTATATGTATATATATGTATATGTATATATATATATATATGTATATATGTGTGTGTACTGGTGAGTATGAACTTTGTTTACATATTCTGTTGTGCTGCAGCAGGTAAGAATTTCATTGTTCTATCTGGGACATATGACAATAAAACACTCTTGACTCTTTAATAAGCAGCAAGGGAAATAGCTTAGCACAGTTGGAGCTGAACAATTGGGTTTGTGCTAATTTAGCTGAAATCCATGCCATGACCTAAAATGTATTCTAATTTAGCAAGAAGACTGTGTACATTTTTTTCACATAACGCATTTTAAGTTGGAAAACTGACCTAGTTATATATAGCAGAAGTATTGCCAGTTCAATTTGGTGGCATTAGAATATGTGGTGATGGATTCTGTCAATGGATTGATTGACCCAGATTTCAACTTCCCTGCCTTCCCGGATCTTATTGAAACATATAAGATTGTTAAGGGTTTGGACATGCTGGATGCAGGAAACATGTTCCCGATGTTGGGGGAGTCCAGAACCAGGGACAACAGTTTGAGAATAAGGGGTAAGCCATTTAGAACGGAGACGAGGAAACACTTTTTCCTCACAGAGAGTTGTGAGTCTGTGGAATTCTCTGCCGATGTTGGGGGAGTCCAGAACCAGGGGCCACAGTTTAAGAATAAGGGGTAAGCCATTTAGAATGGAGACGAGGAAACACTTTGTCCTCACAGAGAGTTGTGAGTCTGTGGAATTCTCTGCTGATGTTGGGGGAGTCCAGAACCAGGGGCCACAGTTTAAGAATAAGGGGTAAGCCATTTAGAACGGAGACGAGGAAACACTTTTTCCTCACAGAGAGTTGTGAGTCTGTGGAATTCGCTGCCTCTATAATGTATGAAGTGTGCTGGAGAATTCACTCCACTGTCCCAGGTCTGGGTTGGATTGGTGTTGAGAAAGGTCAGGGGTTAGGGCATGGAATTGTGGAGGCAGGTTCTCTGGATGCTTTCAAGAGAGAGCTGGATAGGGCTCTTAAAGATAGCGGTCAGGGGATATGGGGACAAGGCAGGAACGGGGTACTGATTGGGGATGATCAGCCATGATCACATTGAATGGCGGTGCTGGCTCGAAGGGCCGAATGGCCTACTCCTGCACCTATTGTCTATTGTCTATTGCCTTTGCAGAACTTGCACAAGAGAACAGACTGTAGACGTGCAGGTGCAGCAAACAATTGGGAACTGAAGTTGAAAGGTGACCTTTATTGCAAGGGAATGGAATTCAAAAGTACAGATGAAGGGTCTGAAGCAATGGCCTGACCCAAAACATCGCCTGTCCAATCCCTCCCCAGATGCTTCCTGACCTGGTGAGTTCCTCCAGCACCTTGGGTTTTGCTCAAGGTTCCAGCACCTGCAACTTCTTGTATCACTAACATAGGGATGTGCTGATACTGTTGTAAGGGAGGCTGTGATCAGACTTGGATGATTGTCTAGCTCTGGGTCTCCTGAATTAAGGAAGGATTTACTTGTATTGGAAATGGTTTTGGGGAGGTTGCTGGGGTGAGTGGGGAATGGTTTATGAGGAATGGCTGGGCATGTTGGGCTGCTACTCATCGGTGTTCACAGGAATGGGAGCTGAATTTATTGAAACACGTAGAACTACGAGGAAAGGTCATAATTGGGAAACAATAACTCTGTTTCCTTCCAGTCAATCAGTTTGACTCAGAAATCCCTGTTATTACTTAGATCATGTGGCAGCTCGACAAGTTGGATGTTGAGAGGAAGTTTGGGGGGGAAAACAAGGACAAAAAAGTATAACTTCAGGACCAGGGGACAACCAATCAAGAAGATGATGAGGAGGAGTTCTTGATGATGATGATGATGATGATGATGATGATGATGATGATGATGATGATGATGATGATGATGATGCTTTGTTAGAGAGTGTTGGAGACTGGAGATCCATGGGAATTTGAGATAGAGTGTAGCTGTGGTGGGGATTGTGGAGAAGAATGGACTCAAAGCCAACAATCGCACAGAGCAGCCATAATGTACTGAAGGGTGGAGCTGGCTTGAGGTGGGGGTGCGATTGGGGTGGTAGTGGTGGTATTCTGCCCAATTGCTGTTACTACTTGCATTACGTTCGTATGTGAGCAGGAATTGGGGTGGGAACTGTGCTTTGAAATGCAGTTACGAAGAGGTGCTTGCCCGTTCCTTTTCACTCTGGCAGTTTTTAACTAAAGCCCTTGGCCTCCGAGTGGTCATGGCAGCATGGATTCAGGACGGAGCTGAGGGAGTTCATGTGCATTAGTTTGTGGAATACATTGCTTGACATCTAGATGACCAGTAGACCAATATGCATGACAATTCAGCAAGAGACGATGCATAACTCCAAACTACTGCAGAAACAGATGTATTCCCACAAGTTTTGCTGTTGCTGCTCAGAGCATTATAATGAATGAATGAGATTAATGCATGGCATTTCTTATTCTCACATCCCAAAATATCTCTCAGCCAATTCGCCGCATAATGTTACCATGTAGCTTTGACAGCAACATCAGCAGTCGGTGAGATAACCAGTCTGTCTCCAGCTCATTTCTGTCACATTGTCTACATTGATAGTTATTGACTGTGTGCCGATTTGCCTTAGTCTTCTGAGGAAGTCAAGGCATTGAAGTGCTTTCTTGGTCGTAGCATCAAGAATTAGAGATTTTGTGGAAAAGTATGCAGGGCAGGATGTGAAAACTACAGCCTTAATCAGAGAGTTGTTAGAATTTCACTTCACACTACCTCGGCAAGGCCACCAGCATAATCAAGGAGGAGTCTCACCTGCACTCTCTCCCAGGCAAGAGGTAAACGCACACCTCCAGATTCAGGGGCAGTTTCTTCCCAGCTGTTATCAGACAGCTGGAATGGTCCTCTCATCAAATGGAGTGCAGTCCTGACTTTCCATCTACCTCATTGGAGACCTTTACACTATCTTTAATTAGTCATTTTCAGACTACTGTGTTATATCTTGCATTAAATGTTGTACCTTTATCTGTAAGCTGTGGACGGTTTAATTGTATTCATATATAGTGTTTTCTTTAACTGGATAGCACGCAAACAAAAACTTTTTTGCTGTATCTCGGTACACGTGACAATAAGCTACCCTAACTAAAATTTGGAACTGCGGAGGAAACAAGATCATTCCGTGCCCTTCAAGAAAATTGGATCAGCATTGGAGAGAGAATTTGTAAGGCTCTTGGAATGGTTCTGATGGGCTTAATCCCCGAGCATTGACTTGACAGACTGATGGTTCTCTTTCTGAGTTTTAACAAATCCACAATTCTTTTGGATTCCAGATCAGCAAAGGCAGACGTGAGAGTGAGCACTTGCCAGTCTGACCTTGGGTACACAAAGCAAGTTTATACAGAGCTGGCTTCAGCTTGCAAGTTAATTTTCAGCTCGCAACCCAGCCTCTGGGGCAGTGTTCCTTCATGTTGTGCTCATTTCAGACTTCGGAAATTACAGTGCGAAGAAAAAATATAAATTTAGCTCCTGCTGCGGTCCCTTTTATTTCTCAAACCGAAAACAAACCAGGGATTCAGCAGCACTCTGAGAAAACCTGCCAGGACCTGTCCTGTTGAATTACATTCGGTATTGAGGGCCGATTACCAGCTGTCACACAGTCAATCACAGTCCTCTGAACCACACAAAGATGGTGGCAGATTGAAAACTTGCTTGGAAGCGAATGGAAGACTGAATATCACCTGCAGACCGATATACATGACAATTGAGGAAAATAGAATTTTATATAGAATACGAACTTTTTTTTTCAAGGACTCATTACATATCAAGGATATTACTACTTGGTTCTATTCCACCACATATCTGATGAAGTTCCTAATTGCCGAAAGTAATTGAACGAACCATAGTTGATAATTAATCTAAACTCTGTTCACTTAATTTGGACCAATTACGTCTACACTTGATACATCTGTGCTTCCAATCTTGAAACGTCATGGTTTACTTTGGAACATGTAATCCCGTCTGTATGTAAACATTCTTCGGTGTTTATTCAGTTCTTTTCAAATGGATGGTTTATCTTATTGAAGGCAGCTCGCTATATACACAGAGCCCATGCTTTCTAGACGTGTGATTATAATTCCTCATAGCCCTATTAATTTACTTGTCACATCTTCGCTTGCCAATGAGTTCACCGGTCACGACTGTCTCCGCACGCACAGTATGCTCTAACATCTGAGAGCTGTGAGCTGCTGGGCAGATTTAATCTCGCCCATTCGCCACCTCAAGGTCACGTTAGTCACTGATAGTGCAGGAAGAAGCTTTACCCGTTGTGAAGGAGCAACGCTGATCCATGCACACAAACTGAGGATTAAGCTCTCTGTTGGTGGCTTCATGATGGGGCAATATCTCCGAAGTGGGCAGGGGGAGTGGAAGGACGGGCAGTGACCTCTGAGAAGGGTTGGACAGTGGCCTTCCATGTAAGGGGTGGTGTGTAGAGAGCTGCAAATGCCTGGGGAGGGGATGGTGGGGAACAACTTCCTTGGTGAGGAGTGTGGGAGCTATGAGATTGTGGGAGCTATGGGGATTGGGCAGCAACCTCCTGGATGGAGTGTCAGTGATATAGGAGTGTGGTCATTTACCTCATAGGTAGAGTTGAGGGTGAGCGTCAGTGGAGTTGGAGAACAGTGACCTGGTTTGTGGGGGGGGGGGGGGGGGTGGGGGGAGAGAGCGATGGTGGAGGGGGGAAGAGAACACTCGTGTGTGCAGGTCCTAGCAATCTAAAACCCAGAATTCTGAAGAAGGTTCTCGACACGAAACATCACCTTTTGTTCAAAGATGCTGCCTGACCTGCTGTGTTTTTGACCTGCTCCATTTTTTTGTGTGTCTTTCTTCAATGTAAAACCCATGCCATTTCATGCAGACTCCATTCAGCCAGCACCAGAGGTCAGGATCGAACTGGCTTCACTGCACGGTGAGGAAGCAGCTCGACATCTGAGCTCCTTTGCCAACCCATATGTTGGTGCAATGTCACTCCAGTATTCAATCCCCTGGATTCAGGGAATGAATGATGGAGGGAATAGACTCAAAATGCTGGAGTAACTCAGCGGGACAGGCAGCATGTCTGGAGAGAAGGAATTGATGACGTTTCGGGTCGAGGCCCTTCTTCAGACTGATGCAGAGAAACTGTTCCTTCAGGCTACAGAGGTACTGACAGGACACTCCTTTTAGTGAAGAGGAATCCACTCATTTCAAACCTGCCATTGAAATTGGTTACTCTAATGGAGTGTGCTTTAATGAAATGTGCCGTTAATTCAATATTCCATTGCCATTTAATATAGAATATGAACATTTTTTTTCAAGGACATTACATGTCAAGGAATTAAATATTTGTTTCTATTCCACCACATATCTATCCTGCTGAAGTCCAAATAAAGGAGAAAGAAAATAAATATAGAAAGTCTGTAACCTTTAACAAAAATATCTCAAGGCTCCTCCGGGAGATACAAGAAGAATCTGAACCTGACCTACATAAGATGATCTTAAGACAAATGTTCAAAAGTTTGATCAATGAGATAGATTTGAGGTGTTTTTACAGACTGAGGAGCAGAATGGTTTATGGATGGAATCTAGAGACTCTGACTGGCAGCTGAAGCAGTTACTCCAGTGTGGTATGATAGCCAAGAGGTTGTTGTGGCTTTATAAGGCACTGGTCAAACTGCATTTGGAGTATTGTGAGCAGTTTTGGGCGGGAGAATGGGGTTGAGATTTTGCCTACCCGGGGGGTAAATTTGTTGAATCTGGGTTTGTTGAAAACAGTATTTTAAAATGTCCCCTTTGTCAGTTGCTTTATTATGGTCGAAGTGTAAACTCAACTTACTGAACAAAACAGGGTGGGGGTAAATTTACTTTCGAAAAGTTGCCAGGGGGTAAAGGGACTAAAAAGGTCGGGAACCCCTGGGCTAAAGGAATCAAGGGATATGGGGAAAAAGCAGCAATGGGGTACTGATTTTAGATGATCAGCCATGATCATATTGGATGACGGTGCTGGCTTGAAGAACCAAATGGCCTACTCCTGCACCTATTTTCTATGTTTCTATTCCACAATTGCTTTTGTAGAGTTGAAGATGCCACTTACTGAAACAGCAATGCTTTATTCAACGTCACACAGCAACATCAATATTTCTCTGTTCTCTCATGATCTCTGTAAAGTTTATGTGGTAACATCATTCATCACACCATCTTGAGCAGCTCTGTACAGTGTGAAACATAGAGCGTTTTTGTCCAAATTAAGTTAAGAGTTCCTTCAAGGTTTTGTGACGAGGAGTTTTGTTCTTGTCAAAGAAAGAGACATTACAGGAGGGACGGCATTGTACTGTTGAAGAACAGAATTTACTTCTCAAAAACTCAACAGCAAACGTCCACAACTGTGGCTGGAAATCTAAAATAAAACACAAAATGCTTCAAACACTCTAGCTGATCCGTCATTATCTGTGGAAAGAGGAACAATGTTAATGTTTCAGGTTTTTGTCCTTTCATCTGAACTTGTCATATGCTGTCCTTCTGGTGAAGGTGCTCCCACATCAATACAGGAGTTAGACCCAATGATGATGAAAAAGCAGTGAAATACTTACTGCGGCAAGCTTCCCTTGTGATGGGTTAATGGTTGCTTGGAGGTTTAGTGGCGCATGGACTACTTGTCACTTAGTAAACAATACGTATTGTCTCTGCCCTGCTGCCTGCAGGCATGGTCTCCTTATCTGCTGCAGAGTTGTGAATGGAATGGAACATGGTAACATTGTCATTGAATAGCCCCACATCGCCGTGGCACGGTGGTGCAGCGGTAGAGTTGCTGCCTTACAGCACCAGAGACCAGGGTTTGATCCTGACTACGGGTGCTGTCTGTACGGAGTTTGCACATTCTCCTCGTGACCTTTTTAGTCTAGTTCAGACATACAGCATGGAAACAGGCTCTTCGGCCCACCGGGTCCGCGCCGACCAGCGATCCCCGCACATTAACACCGTCCTACACCCACTAGAGACAATGCTTACATTAACCAAGCCAATTAACCTACATACCTGCACGCCTTTGGAGTGTGGGAGGAAACTGAAGATCTCGGAGATAACCCACGCAGGTCACGGGGTGAACGTACAAACTCTGTACAGACAGCACCCGTAGTCGGGATCGAACCCGGGTCTCTGGCGCTGCGTTCGCAGTAAGGCAGCAACTCTACCACTGCGCCACTGTGCCGCCCCGTGCTGACCTGCCTGGGTTTTCTCCAGGAGCTCCAGTTCCCTCCCACACTGCCAAGGCTAATTGGCTTGGTTAAATTGTAAATTGTCCCCAGTGTGTTCAGGATAGTGTTAGTGCACAGGGATCGCTGGTCGGTGCGGACTCGGTGGGCCGAAGGGCCAGTTTCTGCGCTGTATCTCTAAACTAAACTAAACGAAACATCTGACCTTTCAAAGTCATTGATGCAGCAGGTGAAGATGGTTGGGTCAAGGTCACTGCCCTGATGTGGTGACTCTGGGACAACTGACCGGCAAGAAGCATTACCATCTTCCATTTTGCAAAATACGACTCCACCCATTGCAGTGTTTATTCCTCTTGATGTCCTCTGTCTTCACTTATGCCTGGCCTCTTCAGTTAAATGCATCTTTGATGTCGAGGAAAATCGCTTTCACTTCACCTCTGGAATCCAGCTTTTCTTGGTTGATTGTTGAACCAGGAGCTCTGGTGCTAAGTGGTCTTCAGAAAACCCACCATGAACTTTGGCAAGTAAATGTTGCCTGGGAGCAATATTGGTGCCATCCTTCATCCCTTTGATTGAGAGTGGGCATGTCAGGTCAGGTGATCATTATTGAGATTGGGGTTCTCTTTATAAGAATGGCACATATCTGGCCAATTTCCCAAGACAGACACAAAAAGCTGGAGTAACTCAGCGGCTCAGACAGCATCTCTGGAGAAAGGGAATAGGTGACGTTTTGGGTCGAGACCCTTCCTCGGACGATTTCCCACATTGTTGAGTCGATGTCAGTGTTCAGTCGATGAATATGGTGATACTACTGGAACAGGTTGGCTTGAGAAGCAGATAGTTCTGGAGCACAAGGCTTTAGTCGCACATTATACAAACAGTGGGAGATGTTCAAAAACATATTGCACATCAGAGGAAAAAAAATCCTCTGTCCAAAGGCCAAAAACAATATAGCCAATAAGCTATAAAGGAATATCAGGAACAAGCCAAAAGAAGCAGCTGAAATATATCATGGAAATCAGTGATGTAACAGACTGGGACATATACAGGACACAGCCAAAGGGTTTAGGCTTATTATTGTCATGTATACTGAGGTACAGTAAAATGGTTTAAGAAGGAACTGCAGATGCTGGAAAATCGAAAGTTGACAAAAGTGCTGGAGAAACTTAGCGGGTGCAGCAGCATCTATGGAGCGAAGGAAATAGGCAACGTTTCGGGCCGAAACGTTGCCTATTTCCTTCGCTCCATAGATGCTGCTGCACCCGCTGAGTTTCTCCAGCATTTTTGTCTACCTACAGTAAAATGGATTGTTTTGCATGCTATCCAACCAAGCAGCACAGTGGCGCAGTGATAGAGTTGCTGCCTTACAGCGCCAGAGACCCGGGTTCGATCCTGATTATGCCTGCTGTCTGTATAGAGCTTGTACGTTCTCAGTGACCGTGTGGGTTTCCCCCGGGTGCTCCAGTTTCTCCCACACTCCAAAAACGTACATCTTTTTAGGATAATTGGTTTTGGTAAAATTGTCCCTTGTGTATAGCGTTTGTGTTCGGGGTGATTGCTGGTCGGCAAGGATTCGGTGGGCCAAACAGCCTGTTCCCACGCTGTATCTCTATAGTCTGCTCAAAATCAGATATACTATACATAAATACAAACAAGACAAGCTCTGGTACAATTGATAGAGCAAAGCGGAAGATACAGTGTACATATTATAGTTCTCGTCATTGTAGCACAAGCTTGAAAACTTGGAATATGGAAACAAACTTGAAATAATAACAAAACTAATAGCAAATGTTTACGGAACTTAAGAATTAATGAAAGGAATGTTAGCTCTTGGAGACTCTAGCAAGTCAACATATTAGCCAACTGGCAATGTATTAAGCAACTAGTTTATTTGCGTACAGAGGAAAAGATAGGGATTAACAAACAGTTACACTTCAGTGATTTATAATTCATAATTTTACCGAAGCCAATCAACCTACAAACCTGTACGTCTTTGGAGTGTGGAAGGAAACCGGAGCACCCCAGCAAAAAGAGACCCAGGTCACGGGGAGAACGTACAGACAGCACGCAAGGTCAAGATTGAACCCGGGTCTTTGGCGCTGTAAGGCACCACCATACTGCCCTTCAGCTGCAATTGCACCTTGACACCCAGAAACTGTGATGTTATCAAGATGTGAAAGCTGCCAATCAGATGAAAGAATTCTCTCACAGAAAGCCAAACAATAAGGCTTTTAAATCACCTTTTGAAACATTTTATGGAGTGTGTGTAAAATCACAGTTAAAATGAATGCTGAAATGTAATGAATAAAAATGTAGGCAATTAAAGATGCTTATTTTTAAATATTAATGTAAGAAAAATTCCATTACACCTACTTAAAATTAGTTGATTGGCATTGATCGTGGTTGAGTGGGCCATTAAAAATTCACTTGTATTTCATGTGACAACGCATAAGATTTTCAGTACATTTCATGGTTCTGCTACTTTGTTAATGTGAAAAATCCACATCAGTCTGATTGATTTCTCTTGAATTGATGGGAAGAGGCTGCAAACAGTAAAACAGTAAAGGGGGGGGAATAAGATTCTGAGCTGCAATTACAAGACTTCTCTTGTATGGTTCTGCCGACGTTACTGTGCAAAATATCACTTTTCTTGGGTGAAATCGTATAAACTCACAAGTTTTAATCAGCTAAAGACTTTCTTACTTACTCACTGCCTATTATGCTTCCTGGTGTGTAGGGCAGCAACGAAGGTCCTCCACTCCTGTCTGTTCTGGGCTAGCTTCTGGAGACTACCCCAGGTCAGGTCCATTGTTTTCATTTCCTCCTCTACAGTTCGACGCCAGGTGGTTTTGGGTCTCCCTCTTTTCCTTTTCCCTTCTGGTGTCCAGTGCAGGGCTATTCTTGGGATGCTGTCCGGTTCGCTTCACCATTGACATTCATCCTAGCATCTGTCGATAGCCCTGAAGTCCGTCACGCCCAATAGTGTTGATTCCTTCAGTTGCTGGTTCTGTAACATATTTGTTTTACGAGACAGGGTTGTTAGCCCTGTGCTCAACCTCCAACCTGGAGGACCAGTGGATCGCTCTTCGTCTCGCCTCTACCCTTCGACCTGTCCAGCATGGGAGACCCTAACAGGAGACAAATCTCCCGCTGTCATAGCTCTAGGGGTCACTGAGACACACAAGCTCCCCGACCACGACAAGGTTGCAATCCAATGGGGAGATTCAGCTAAAGACCTCAGGATTAATAGCACAGTGCATCCTTCACATGATCTTCCTATTTTATAAGTAAGATGCCACCTAAGATCGTGTGTATCATGCATTTCTTTTTAGTTTCCTTGATGTTGGTTAAATATTTTATTTGTTTGGTTTAAGTTGGGTTGTGGATAATTATTGCACTCTCTAATATCTGGGTATCATTTGAAGAATAAACCACTTTGTTCAAATGTGTGATTTACATTCAAATAAGCAATTCTGCTTCACTGATTCTTATACCAACCTTTTATGTTGGCAGACTAATAGTGGCATGCACATTTTATTCCAAAACATAATTACTAAGTAGTGGAAGCATTGTACATAATTAAATAATTCTCTGGGCAAGCTCCATGGTTGAGTAAATCATAGCTGCTAATGTAACACATGTTTACCTGGCAAAGTCGCTGAACTGTCAATGGCATAAAGTTGAGTAGTTGGTGACTGGATAACAACGACCTCAAACGGACATGATTCTCTATCCATTCCAAGACAGTTGTAGTTGATGCTGAATTTAGTTTTAGAGACACAGCATGGCAGCAAGCCCCACGGCCCACTGGGTCAACGCGGACCACCATTCATCAGCTCACACTAGTTTTATGTTTTCCCACATTCTCAACCACTCCCTACACACTAGGGACAATTTACAGAAGCCAATTAACCTACAAACACACACGACATTGGGGTGTGGGAGGAAACTGATACGCCCGAACGTGGAAACTTCACACAGGCAACGTGGGAACTGCCAGGTGGTGGCAGTGTGGGAACTCTGCCTCTGAAGTCACTGCAATGGAATATTGGTGTGGATGCCTGGTTTGGGAACTGTTCAGCAGCTGACAGAGCAGCTCTTCAGAGGGTGATAAAAACTGCCCAGGGTATCATTGGACTCCCCCTGCCCCCTCTGGAGGACATTTACCACTCCAGATGCCGCAGCAGGACCTGTAATATCGTGAAAGACATTACACATCCTTGTCACCACCTTTTCACACTGCTGCCCTCAGGAAAAAGGTACAGGTCGCTAAAGTCACGTACTGCCAGACTCAAGAACAGCTTTTACCCATCAGCAATCTTGGAACTGTCTCGGGAGCGGGTTATGGGGAAGGAGGGGGGGTGGGAGACAGTGTTAATTTATGTAAATGTGAATCCATGGGTGGGTTTGGGGAGGGAGGGAGTGTAAAAAGTTTGAGTATGTGAATGTTTGAAGTTCTTTTAAATGGAGTGACACAGTAATCTCGTTGTATGTGACACATGCAATGACAATAATAAAGCATTCTGATTCTGATTCTGATGCAGTAAATGCTATCACTACTATTTGGTGCATTTGAAGCTCTCTTTAGATATCTTTCTATATACCGTGGTCTCCCTCTTTCTCCATTTATCTCTCACTTTCTCTCTGCTTCCCTGTCCATGTTTCTCCATCTCTGAATCTTCCTTATAGTGGCTCTTCATGTTTTCCAGAAGAGGTGGAGGATACAGAATTCATCAGTGTCTTGGAAGTGGAAATGGATTGGAACCGGAGAGGGAACAATTCGCAGGGACTGTGGGGAAAAGGGCAGGAAACGGGTCTTCGTCATCATCTCTTTTGCAGCCAACAATGAACCATTGTGGGTTCTATCTTTCTTGAGTCATCGGTGCCAGCTGCGATTTGTCCTGTACTTTTTCATACCTCTAGTTTGCCTCTCCCCTGACTCTCAGTCTGAAGAAGGGTCTTGACCCGAAACGCCGCCTAATCATTTTCTCCAAAGATGCTGCCTGACCCGCTGAGTTACACCAGCATTTTGTGTCTAACTTGGGTTTGAAGTATTGCTCAACAAGGAATTGAAATATACTCAAAGGAATGATTAGTCTCCACCTCTGCTGTAATAATAGCATGATTCTATGAAAACTGCCTTTAATTCAACAGGATTTTCAAAGTCACAACATGAGACAAACATTCAACTTCAATCAATGAAGGACACTCAAGCAGTTGGTCAGAGATGTGCTCAAGTTGGGAATGGAGACCTTAACTTAAAATATTAATGTTTTCCTATTAGTGGCTGGATTCAGGAACTTTGTATGGAAGAATTAGCTACAAATTTAGCCACAAGGATGCCTTGGATTTTCTTTCCATTTGTTGCCTGACAATTAATTTTCTTGATGTTCCCAAATATTTCTCTGCCAAGTCTGTTCACACCCAGAAGTCAGAGTTCACATTTCTATCCAAAGCCAAGGGCTGAAATCAGTAACAGCAGGAAAGATCATTGAAAAAAAAAGAAAGTAGCAAAGATGCGTATAATTAATTTATTGGCAGAGGAGACTACTTACTCAGAACAACAGGTAATCGGCTGTTTTCACAACGAGTTAATCTATACTGATATGAAGAGGTCCTTTGTGTATTTTAATTGCTGTTCATCTAATTAAAAGAAGAATCAAAGTGGAATACAAAGGCCAATCACATTAGCGCTGGCAATGTAAAGAGAGGGACATTTCTGACAAAGAATAATGCATTTTAATATGCTGCTTAAACCCACGGATTGAGCTACTGATTGTGTTCTTGCCTTGGAGTCAGAAGGTTGTGGGTTGGTCTCTCAGCAGAGATCCGAGCACACAAACCCAGCCTTACCATGCTGATGGAGTGCCCCACTGTTGTGGATCTACTTTTTGGCAGTGAAACTGACCCAAGAGAAGCCCTGGACTCACCTTACACCAAACAATCCCAATGGCAAACAATCAAATATGAAATATTGGAAATTTCCCTCCAATGATACTTTACTAATATTTACCTGTCAACAAACCTCACTGAGGCACATGTGTAGGAAGGAACTGCAGATGCTGGTTTGTACAGAAGATAGACACGAAAAGCTGGAGTAATTCACTGGGCCAGGCAGCATCTCTGGTGAGAATGAATGGGTGATGTTTCGGGTCAAGATTTTTCTTCAGACCTATATTCTTCAGACTGAAGAAGGGTCTCGACCCAAAATGTTACCCATGCCTTCTCTCCAGAAATGCTGCCTGTCCCTCTGAGTTACTCCAGCTTTTTCTGTCTATCTTCACGAAGACACATTCTCCTATCTTTTAGCTAATTGGTTTTTAGAGTCATAGAGTGATACAGTGTGGAAACAGGCCCTTTGGCCCAACTTGCCCACACCAGCCAACATGACCCAGTTACACTAGTCCCACCTGCCAGCATTTGGCCCAATAGAGGCCAATTTTAGTGCAAGGGTGGGATCTTGCTGTGTGCAAATTGGCTGCCATGTTTTGTATGTTACAGCAGTGACTACACTTTAGAAGTACTTTGTCAGCATATTGGGATATCGAGAAGTGACGTAAAGCATCATGGGAATGCAGACCTGTTCTCTATCAGTATATGAGCCTGAGGAGGTGGATGTGAGTTTGCATAAATATTTCAAAGGGGCAGCACATTTCGAAAGGGTGAACACCAAAGCTGAAGGGTCCAAGAAGGGTCTCGGCCCGAAACGTCACCCATTCCTTCTCTCCAGAGATGTTGCCTGTCCCGCTGAGTTACTCCAGCATTTTGTGTCATTCTTAGGATCCAATACTTCATTGGCATAAAGCAGATGGATTTTTGCAGGCCCTCTGTAAAACATTGTATTGGTCTAACAAAGGAAATATTTCATGCAGTTTAGGTAACTCAGAAAGCTTTAGGGAGGGAGTGGATGTGATTACTAAAATGGTCCAAGGATGAGGGATTTCAGCTCCATGCTCAATTGGAGAAGCCAGGGTTCTTTACCTTAGTGCAAAGAAGGTTGAGAGGAGATTTGATGGAGGTGTCCAAGATCATTACTGGTTTAGGCGTGATAAAAGGTGGAAAGCTGTTCCCATTAATCGATGGTTCAAAGACCAGAGGGTATCGGTATAAAGCTTTGGGAATAAAGTCGGGTTTTTTTAGTCAGTGAGCAGTTGCATTGTAGAAGGTGGTGGAAACAGAGTCAGTTGGGTCTTTCAGAAGGAAATTAGTTCAGCACAAGAGGGAATCATTCTTGGGTTGAGGGAGAGGGTCGGGGATGGGACTGATTGCCTTACCAGGAGCCAGCATGGATTCAATGAACTAAATGGTCTCTTTCTCTGTTGTGACAATTGGGTGATTGTATGAAAAGTATCTTTAATGTAATAGGATTCCCTAAAGAGCTTTACATAAAACAAAACATGATCTCCACACGAGACAAATATTCAAACTGATCAAAATGGGATCATGAATCGTCAGTCAGTCAATTCACATCAGGATATGCTTTCCCTCAGTCGCTGTGTTCCCTCCAGTGGCTGAAGGGAAGATTAGTTGCAAGAATGCCTCAAATTTTCAGTTGTTTATTGCATAAGGTTTTTTTTTCTTCCGTATCCAAATCTTTGAGATTAACTCTGCCAAACTAGTCCAAAACTGGCACCGGAGAGGAAAGTGAGTGTTCGTTTGTCCATTTATTTTCAAGGGCTCAAATCAATATATATATATATATATATAAGAGGGTATATATTTAAGAGAGCAGCAAATGAACTCCAAGCAGGATCGGTGAATGGTACTCAAGAGAGTGCTATACTGGGATCCAGCATTGATTTGATGGGCTGAATGGCCTGATTATTTTTGCTGCAAAAAAATAAATTTTATTGGCAGTTTGAGCCCATATAATAAAAACTTTCACACTCATGTTATAAGAGAAAATAGACAATTATTTTAATAACTTGTCAAGCAGACAAAAGACATTGTTATTGCAAGATGAAATCCATTGTGGAATAGTCACACTTAGTATTGTGCAGTGAAGTATTTGGAGGAGAGGCTGGAACATCATTTGCAATGTTGGTTGGGACATGAGGCGAAACCCAATGGAATGAAATTTAAATGACAGGCTCTCCGCTAGATGGATTTATTTTGTACATATTGCTAAACAAATGCATCATCTGAACTGCAAAATTGCTGCTTTTTCATAACATGCCATCAGAATTATCGTCCGAGAAATTGCCCCATAAACTTGTGATCAGCATCCTCAGTCACTGTACACATTGCGAGTCTGAATTTGTTCTTGTGCAGTAACAATTGATCATGATGTCTTTTCCAATGAACTCTGGGTTGGCTTCACCACATGTGAACATAAGACTTTGGAACAGGAGTAGGTTAACTGGCCCTTTGAGCTCCATCTTTCATCAAGGTCATGGCTGATCTTTCAACGCAATGCTATTATCTTGCACTATGACCTTGCCCTTGCATTAATTTAAATTTAATTAAAAGCGGACTTTGCTGCCTTTACCTTTTGCGAAAATGTTATTCCTCTATCATGTCGCTATACACTGTAAATGGCTCGATTGTAATCATGTATTGTCTTTCTACTGACTGGTTAGCACGCAACAAAAAGCTTTTCACTCTACCTCGGTACACGCGACAATAAGCTAAACTAAACTAAATTTAAAACCAGGACAGGTTTTGTGGTCACAGGAAACTGTAGATGTGGAACGTTGAGTGTTCTGTTGTCGAGGTGGGATTAGGGTTGTGCAGGTTGGTTTAAAAACCTGATAGTTGAAGGAAAGTAGCAGTTCCAAGTGTGCGACTTCAGGCTTCTGTTACACCTGCCCAAAGGTAGCAGCAAGAAGATGGCAAGGCTCAGAGGGTGAGGATCCTTGATGACAGAGACTCCTGCAGATGCTTCCAACGGTGGGGAGGGCTGTGCCGGTGATGAACCGGGCTGAGTCTACCCCCTCTCTGCATCCCCTTGCGATTCTAGGTGGTGGAATTCCTATAAAAAGCCATGATGCAACTAGTCAGTCACGTTAAACATGCATTTAAATTTTCTCATGTTTCCAAATAAAAGTTATGTATGGGCATGCACCAGTGCCACTTCCAGCTTGTGCTGATTATTCATATCAGTCAAGAACCATGTGTCCTCTGGGCTTGCTCTCAGTTTCTAATCTTAGTGCTTGAGTCAGGAGCCATATTTAAGCTCTTCTTCTCTTGCCTTTCCTGAACACACACAGTTGGTTTATTTTGACCATCTTTTATTAGCCCACCTGCTGCCAGACTGCACCTGTTAGCAAGTTCCAGCAAGTCCCTTCTCCGACTCCAGTACATTGCTAAAAATCTGTCTTGAGTCAGTGTACTGTCGAGCTGTTGACAGAGCACTTTGTCCATCAGGAACTCTGCCAGATATCTTACCAACACTTGACAAATACTTTCCTAACCTAAATGAGTTGTGACATTACTAAAATGCTGCCAAATCGAGGTACGCATAACATTTGGGCCCGAGCCTTTAAAACCCACTCTATGTCATTTTTGGAATCCATCACCAAATAATTTCAGCATTTTAATTTATTGCAGCAAGTTGATAAGTGATAGGACCGGAATTACACCATCCGACCCATCAAGTCTAACCCCGCCATTCAATCATGGCTGATCTATCTCTCCCGCCTAACCCCATTCTCCTGCCTTCTCCCCATAACCCCTTACACCCATATTAATCAAGAAACTATCTCTGCCTTAAAAATATCTGTTGACTTGGCCTCCACAGCCTCTGTGGCAATAAATGCCACAGATACACCACCACCAAGCATTTAGTTCCTGCTGTCATGAGATTAAATGGTTTGCATCACCTTCTCCATATCTGTTGAACACATCTCCTGGTTTACTATAGCAGTAGATGGTGTTGGAAGTATATGCATCAGAACTACATGGAAAACCAATGCACCACCTCAAACTTTCCAGCTGTTAACAGGCAACTGAATCATCGTACCACAACCAGAGAGCAGTCCTGAACTGCTATCTTCCTCATTGGTGACCCTCGGACCATCCTTGATCGGACTTTGCTGGCTTTACCTTGCACTAAACGTTATGATGCGTACAAATTAGCCAGAAAAAGCAGCATACCGGAGGACTGGGAGAAATTCAGAGACCAGCAGAGGAGGACAAAGGGCTTAATTAGGAAAGGAAAAATAGATTATGAAAGAAAACTGGCAGGGAACATAAAAACTGACTGCAAAAGTGTTTATAGATATGTGAAAAGAAAGAGATTAGTTAAAACAAATGTAGGTCCTTTGCAGTCAGAAACAGGTGAGTTGATCATGGGGAACAAGGATATGGCGGAGCAATTGAATAACTACTTTGGTTCCGTCTTCACTAAGGAAGACATAAATAATCTGCCGGAAATAGCAGGGGACTGCGGGTCAAAGGAGTTGGAGGAATTGGGTGAAATCCAGGTTAGTCGGGAAGTGGTGTTGGGTAAATTGAATGGATTAAAGGCCGATAAATCCCCAGGGCCAGATATGCTGCATCCCAGAGTACTTAAGGAAGTAGCCCCAGAAATAGTGGATGCATTAGTAATAATCTTTCAAAACTCTTTAGATTCTGGAGTAGTTCCTGAGGATTGGCGGGTAGCAAACGTAACCCCACTTTTTAAGAAGGGAGGGAGAGAGAAAACGGGGAATTACAGACCAGTTAGTCTAACGTCGGTAGTGGGGAAACTGCTAGAGTCAGTTATTAAAGATGGGATAGCAGCACATTTGGAAAGTGGTGAAATCATTGGACAAAGTCAGCATGGATTTACGAAAGGTAAATCATGTCTGACGAATCTTATAGAATTTTTCGAGGATGTAACTAGTAGCGTGGATAGGGGAGAACCAGTGGATGTGGTGTATCTGGACTTCCAGAAGGCTTTCGACAAGGTCCCACATAAGAGATTAGTATACAAACTTAAAGCACATGGCATTGGGGGTTCAGTATTGATGTGGATAGAGAACTGGCTGGCAAACAGGAAGCAAAGAGTAGGAGTAAACGGGTCCTTTTCACAATGGCAGGCAGTGACTAGTGGGGTACCGCAAGGCTCAGTGCTGGGACCCCAGCTATTTACAATATATATTAATGAACTGGATGAGGGAATTGAAGGCAATATCTCCAAGTTTGCTGATGACACTAAGCTGGGGGGGAAGTGTTAGCTGTGAGGAGAATGCTAGGAGACTGCAAGGTGACTTGGATAGGCTGGGTGAGTGGGCAAATGTTTGGCAGATGCAGTATAATGTGGATAAATGTGAGGTTATCCATTTTGGTGGCAAAAACAGGAAAGCAGACTATTATCTAAATGGTGGCCGACTAGGAAAAGGGGAGATGCAGCGAGACCTGGGTGTCATGGTACACCAGTCATTGAAAGTAGGCATGCAGGTGCAGCAGGCAGTGAAGAAAGCGAATGGTATGTTAGCTTTCATAGCAAAAGGATTTGAGTATAGGAGCAGGGAGGTTCTACTGCAGTTGTACAGGGTCTTGGTGAGACCACACCTGGAGTATTGCGTACAGTTTTGGTCTCCAAATCTGAGGAAGGACATTATTGCCATAGAGGGAGTGCAGAGAAGGTTCACCAGACTGATTCCTGGGATGTCAGGACTGTCTTATGAAGAAAGACTGGATAGACTTGGTTTATACTCTCTAGAATTTAGGAGATTGAGAGGGGATCTTATAGAAACTTACAAAATTCTTAAGGGGTTGGACAGGCTGGATGCAGGAAGATTGCTCCCGATGTTGGGGAAGTCCAGGACAAGGGGTCACAGCTTAAGGATAAGGGGGAAATCCTTTAAAACCGAGATGAGAAGAACTTTTTTCACACAGAGAGTGGTGAATCCCTGGAACTCTCTGCCACAGAGGGTAGTCGAGGCCAGTTCATTGGCTATATTTAAGAGGGAGTTAGATGTGGCCCTTGTGGCTAAAGGGATCAGAGGGTATGGAGAGAAGGCAGGTACGGGATACTGAGTTGGATGATCAGCCATGATCATATTGAATGGCGGTGCAGGCTCGAAGGGCCGAATGGCCTACTCCTGCACCTAATTTCTATGTTTCTATGTTTCTATACCCTTATCATGTATCTATACACCGTAAATGGCTCGATGTATTGCCTTTCCGCTGACTGGATAGCAAGCAACGAAAACGTTTCACCTTATCTCGGTGCACGTGACAATAAACTAAACTAAACTGAACTTCCATTCACCCCATCAGCCACCTCCGACCCTGCCTCTGGAAATATCTGCAATTCCTACATTAGCCTGATCTGTCACCACAGAACCACAAACAAGCAAGGAAGCAAATTATCCTCTAGGGTCGAAATATCCAATAGGGCCTGCCAAAAAAAATAGAATAAGAACATTAGAGTTTGAGACTTGTAATTTATTTGTTACCGGTTGCAATTTTCCAGTATGTAATTATGTTTTGGTAATCATTTAATCATTGTTCGAAGCAATGAGCATCCTGACCTCTCTTTTTATTAAGTAAGGTCTGCTATCTACAAAAATGTCCTTTCATGGAAAGCAATAGCAATGCAATCCCTATAAGGATTTCCCCAAAGGAATACAGCAAATAGTTTGGGCACGACTGCAGTTTTCCTTCAATCAATTATGAGAAATAACTATGCTGTGCCAGCTGGTAAGTTTTTAAACTTTTTAGTTTAAATAAGGAGGGATTCTATTTATGAACCTCAGAGGGAGAGGGAGAGAGAGATGAGCTCAGACACTTGGTTGGGAAATTGTTGTTGTTGATTACAGATTAGGGATCTGTCAATAGTTGGCAATAGTTACGTTTGCAAATGACCCACAAAAATTCTTGGTTCACTTGTGTCCTGGTTTCCATGAGATGTCAGATGATCTGGTAAAGGATGGAGGATGATATGTGCATATTCCAAACAATTTTAAGGAGTCCTTGCTCGCACAGGGTCGTGTGTTTATTTCATACGTTCATAAGTTGTAGGAGCACCCAAAGGAGCATCCTTTCCACACAAAGGGTGGTGGGTGTATGGAGCAAGCTGTCAGATGAGGTGGTTGAGGCTGGGACTATCCCATCCTTTAAGAAACAGTTAGACAGGTACATGTCTAGGGAGATGTTTCTGAGTAATTACTATGTGTTTTGTAAACTCTGTTAGCCCTGATTTCCTGAAGCTTATCATTTTCATCATTGCTTTGCAATGAAGATAATAGGCAATTTACTAGTCACACCAAACCACCCGATTCTGTGTTGATTGAGTTTGTGTTGACTGCAACAGTGCGCATTGTGAGGAGCTTGCTACCTCTGACACAATCTTCTGGCTTTACTATTTTAGTTTAGTTTAGAGATACAGCGCGGAAACAGACCCTGCGGCCCACCGAGTCCGCACCGACCCGCGATCCCCGCACGTTAACACTAAGCCACACACACTTGGGACAATTTACAATTTTACCGAAGCCAATTAACCTACAAACCTGTACGTCTTTAGAGTGTGGGAGGAAGCCAGAGCACCCGGAGAAAACCCGAGCGGGTCATGGGGAGAACGTTCATATTCCATATAGACAGCACCCGTAGTCAGGATCCAACCCACGTCTCTGGCACTGTAAGGCAGCAACTCTACCGCTGCACCACCATGCCGCCCCCAACTAAACTGTGTTTAACTGCGCTAATGTGGATGTCATCCATTTTCCCAGCAATTACACCGAGTTCTTGCAACCTCATCTGTTTTTACAGCTGAAACGTCTGAGCCATTGAACCACTGGGAAAATAACTGTTGCTGCTATAGGTTGCTGGGTGTTGAGAATAAATGTACAACAATGCAAACAGCAAGGTTTGATCCACCAAATGCTCGAGTATCAATCTTTGTACATTTAACCATTTTACTCAATCTAGTCTCACCACCCACAAGAATTCTTATTTAATAATATTCCCATTGCAAGACAAAGTTTCCTGCAGATGAGGATGAGTGTATGTTAATTCAGTTGTCTAATCACTCATACAGCTGGCTCGAAGGGTCGAATGGCCGAATGGCCGACTCCTGCACCAATTGTCTATTGTCTACTTAAACAACACACCTTTGTGAACTTACAAGACCTTTTTGAATTGCTCATCTGAGCAACCTCTTGGAAATAAATAATCGGGAATCTAAACAGCTAAATGTTTAGAACCATTTTCGGGGGCTGGATATTTGAAGGACTAGAGAGCACAGCTGTAAGATGAGAGGGGGAAATCTTAAAGGGGATGTGCTGGTGAAGATGGGGGGGGGGGGGGGGAGAGAAAAAAAATGTTGAGTGAAATGCTTACATATACAAGGTTTAAAGGTCAAGCATTTTGTAGACCGAATGTCCCACTGCTTTTAAGAATTTTGATAAATTTATTCTCTTAATTAAGATTCTAATGGCCCATTCTTAGTCACGTGTGTGACCAAATATGATTTTTTTAAATTTTTTTTTAAACTATTTTTTTTAATGTGGTATACACCTCTTCTAATTCTGAAAGCATTACAGGCATATTGTTTTGTACTGCATATATGATTCATTTGTTTTCGATTTATCAAGTGAAATTTTAATATGTTACGCTGACAATGTTTGTTTAGAAACATAGAAACATAGACAATAGGTGCAGGAGTAGGCCATTTGGCCCTTCGAGCCTGCACCGCCATTCAATACGATCATGGCTGATCATCCAACTCAGTACCTGCTTTCTCTCCATACCCCCTGATCCCTTTAGCCACAAGGGCCACATCTAACTCCCTCTTAAATATAGCCAATGAACTGGCCTCAACTACATTCTGTGGCAGAGAATTCCAGAGATTCACCACTCTCTGTGTAAAAAATGTATTTCTCATCTCAGTCCTAAAAGATTTCCATTTTATCCTTAAACTATGACCCCTTGTTCTGGACTTCCCCAACATCGAGAACAATCTTCCTGCATCTAGCCTGTCCAACCCCTTAAGAATTTTGTAAGTTTCTATAAGATCCCCCCTCAATCTTCTAAATTCTAACGAGTACAAGCCGAGTCTATCCAGTCTTCCTTCATTTAGGGTAAGGGGTCGAACAGGACTGGTCACGTGTGTGACGTTTTAGGTTCACTTTCCAATGAATGGGCCCTAATGGGATGTCAATCACAAGATTACGCTGAAGTAAGGTTTTCATTCATCATTTCCTTTCAAGTTGCTCTGTGATTGATAACGGCCTTTAGCTGGGATAAGATCACCACAATTCAGCAGAGGTTTCATGAGTGCCAGCATAAAGCAAAAAAGACAAATAAGCTCTCTAGGAAAGAACTACAGATGCTGCTTTAAATCGAAGGTAGACACAAAAACCTGGAGTAACTCAACGGGACGGGCAGCATCTCCGGAGAGAAGGAATGGGTGACGTTTCTGGTTGAGACCCTTCTGCAGACTGATGTCAGGGCAGTGGGTGGGACAGAGATACAATGTAGTCAGATGCAGTAAGACTGGTGGGAGAACTGGGAAGGGGGAGGGGATGGAGAGAGAGAGGGAAAGCAAGGGCTATCTGAAGTTAGAGAAGTTAATGTTCATACCGCTGGGGTGTAAACTGCCCAAGCGAAATGTGGGGTGCTGTTCCTCCAATTTGTGCTGGGCCTCACTCTGACAATGGAGGAGGGCCAAGACAGAAAGGTCAGATTGGGAATGGGAGGGGGAGTTAACATGCTGAGCAACCGGTAGATCAGGTAGGTTAAGGCGGACTGGGCGGGGGTGTTCAGCGACACGATCGCGAGTCTGCGCTTGGTCTTGCTGATGTACAGGGGTTGACACCTGGAACAACAGATGCAGTCAATGAGGTTGGAGGAGGTGTTGGAGGAGATGATGGCAGTGTGCGAGGTGGTGACCTCCGTTTGCAGCTTATGCAGTGCTTCTTAGTTTAGTTTAGAGATATAGCACGGAAACAGGCCCTTCGGCCCACCGAGTCCGCACTGACAAGCGATCCCCGTACATTAACACCACCCTGCACACACAAGGGACAATTTTACATTTATACCAAGACAATTAACCTACAAACCTGTATGTCTTTGGAGTGTGGGAGGAAACCGTAGACCTCAGAGAAAACCCACGCAGGTAACGGGGAGAACGCACATACTCCGTACAGACAAGCACCCGTAGACAGGATCGGACCGGGTCTCTGGCTACGCCACCATGCCGCCTACTGTGTGCTCCAGGCCTCAAGGCTCACAAACCATCCCTCGTTCTTCTCCTTCACTTTGAATGGTTATGAGACCGAGATCCCTTCGAGTCAATGAGAATGATGCATTTCTCCAAGGAGAATTGAACACTCCCTGAAATCTGATCTTCTGTCTTCCCAAGACAGCTCAGAATAGAATCTGACTGTTTTAAGGGCCTGTTGTTGGGCATGCGAGTGATGCAGTCTGCCCAGAGGGAACTGAGTGTGACTCTAATATTAATGCTTGAGAGAGAACATTGCTGTTCCTTCTAGTGAACCTGGAGATTTTTTCTGAGGCTATCAGTGATGCCAATAACAAGTTGCTGCAGGAATGGGTCAGGGAGCATCAGTGGGGCGGAACTGGACAGACAATGCTTCGGGTCAGAACTTTGCTTCAGACTGATGGGTGACCCCAACCTAAAGTGTAATTCCTGTGAAGAAGAAAGAGTCCAACTTGAAATGTCATCTGCACATTTCCCAGATGCTGCCTGATCCACTGAGTATCTGTATCAGTTTGTTTTTTTTGCTCAGGATTCCAGCACCAGCAGTCCCTTGAAGGTGTAAGGAACTGCAGATGCTGGTTTACACTGAAGATAGACACAAAATGCTGGAGAAACTCAGCAGGACAGGCAGCATCTCTGGAGAGAAGGAATGGGTGACGTTGCAGGTCAAGTCTGAAGAAGGGCCTCGACCCAGAAGGTGCCTGATGTGCGTAGTCCCGATCTCAGAAGTATGTAGGAGTGCACGGTGGATCATGAGTATCATGCCAGCTCTGAGGTTGATAAACTCTCATCTCAGCTGGTGATGATCAGTCCCCAGTGTGCGGGAAGCTATTGCCTTGGCCTTTTTCCACTGGACAGTGATGGCGATGGAACCTGCGGGCAATTGTTGCCATGAATGATCCCCATTCCCGGCTACATTGAGGTGGCTCCATAGCAAAATGGTTCATAGATCGCAAACAATCAAACTCATTCACACTGGGCTGAAGAAACAGTCTTCTTGATGAGAAATTATTACCATGACGGAGAATGTCTCACCACTGATCTTCCCTTGATTAATTACTGCCTCTTTATTATGCATTATAGAAGCCAGGGGAACACTCAGTTGTAAAGAACACTCCGTCTACACGATTGCTCAAGAAATAAATTATTCTGACGAGGTGCTCATTTCAGCCTGGCCACAGGACATGCATATGGTTGGAAGCTCAAGGTCAAGTGTCCCATTAAATCGGTTTGGGGTTTTCACCTGACCTGTAGAATTGGACCCTAACATTCACTGCTGAGGGTTTCCTGAGTTATAACCAGTACAGCATTGTAACATTTTTCCAACAGTGAGCTTAGGTTTGGATAGCACTTATGAATTGATGTTATTATCTGGGTGATGAATAGGTGGTTGCACAATTAGTTCAACTTTAAATCGTGCTGGTAAAGCAGCTGCCAGAGACCTGGTTCGATCCTGACCTCGGGTGCCTGTGTGGAGTTTGCACATTCTCCCTGTGACCATATGTGATTCCTCAGAATGCTCTGGGTTCCTCCCACATCCCAAACGTGCTTGTGGGTTAATTGGCCTCTGTAAATTGTACGGTGGATGTAAAAATGGGATATCGTTGAGCTAGTGTGAACAGGTGATCACTAGTTGGTGCGGACCCAGTTGGCTGAAAGACATGTTTCCATGCTCTATCTTTAAATTAAAGAATCCTGATTATATATGATATATTTTTGTTTTTAGTTGTTTGTCTGCAATATCACGCCAGCATTATCAAATCTTGCACATGCAAAATGTGCTTTGTCCTGGAGGTTGCTGAGAACTGAGATTTAGATAACATTTTTCTTGACCTTTGCTTGTCCCAAATTGAGGAACTATTGAATTTTAGTCACGACTGAGATGTAGGGAAGCTTCAGGCAAGTGGCACACAGTAAATCCCAAGAAAGAACAGTGTGAGAATTTCAGGTTAATTTCTTTAATTGGTGCTGGTGACAAGAATAAAGGAATGTTCCCGATTCATCACAGCGATTGTGGCACCCACTTATTGTTCTATAAATAGACTTTATTCATAATAGGTACAATAAATACCATTGGACATGCATTTATCAGTCTGAAGAGGGGTTCGACTTTAATTGTCGTCTGTCCATTTCTTCCGCTGATGCCGCCTGACCTGCTGAGTTTGTCCAGTGCTTTGTTTTTTGCTCGAGATTCCAGCATCTGTAGTTTCTTTATTAAAATCTCCATGCTTTATCTACATTCATTGAGGCGCTCCTGGTTCCAACTTCAAAAATACATCAGTGTAGTGTTAGAGAGGCTGTAACACCGGGCCCACCCCCCTGTGAGTCTCCTGGTGGGAGGACCCTAAGGGCCTGTCCCACATGGCCGTCATTTGCGCGTAATTTACGCGACATCATTTACGCGTCACGACGCGCGCGTTGTGACATCCACGTGATGCGCGCATGGTCCACATTACGCGCGCATGGTGCGCGATGACATAGGCAGTGACGTGCGGCGTCGCAGCATTTTGTGATGTACAAAATCTTCGCGCGCATCTGCGTGATGCGCAAATGATGGCCAAGTGGGACAGGCCCTCTAGATTAAGTTACTTCCCCCGAGAACTTTTGTGACGGGCACCCCAAGCTTGGGCAGCTTACAACCCAGCGGCATGAATGTTGAATTCTCTAACTTCAAGTAATCCTTGCTTTCCCTCTCTCTCCATCCCTCCCCCATCCTAGTTCTCCGACTAGTTTCACTGTCCTCCTGATTAAATTTTACCGATTGTATGCCTTGCCATCATCTTCCCCTCAGCTAGCAATGAACCATTCTCCATTGTCCTTGATCATCGTGCCCTTTGATCACACCTTACCCTTCCATATCTCTGTCTCCCTCTCCCCTGACTCTCAGTCTGAAGCAGGGTCTCGACCCGAAACGTCACCCATTCCTTATCTCCAGAGATGCTGCCTGTTCCGCTGAGTTACTCCAGGATTTTGTGTCAATCTTCAGTATAAACCAGCATCTGCAGTTCCTTCCTACAGATCAGATTATACTATATGTAAATAAAATCACGTCAAATTCAAGTACAATAGATAGAACCGAGGGGAAGATACGGACTGCAGAATATAGTTTTCAGCATTGTGGCACACCAGTTCCATAGACAAAGTCCAATGTCCACAATGGGTTAGAGGTGAATCAGACAGTACCCTAGTTTATGGAAGGACTATTCAGAAGACTGATAACAGAAGCCTGATAATAGATTTTATTTTTCTTTTGGCTTATTTCTCAATTAATATAATTTGGTTTGAGTTTATTTTGGGAAAATTGACCCCCGCTAGTTTAATGGAAACAGAGTGTGAGTTACCTTTCAGGAGTCTGTGTGAAAGGTGATGCCTCCATCATGATATCCTGGATTTGCCGAATGACCTTTCGAAATAAGCTCTGGTGTCCTGCATGTCAGGAATCACTGAAGCTGGATGAGCTGCTGCTGCCCTGATATCCATCAGATGCCAAAACCGTCAGTCATTTCACTTATCATTGATTGACTGACATTTTGCAATTCCTTCCAGAGCCATGGCTTTTGCTCGTTTCCTGGCTTTGTCCTTCCAGCACAAAGGGGTTGAATTGACCCAATGTTATCTCGGAGCGTCCAGAGATGAGGAAGGCTCCAGCATGGAGATGCTGTTTAGCTTGCATGCAGTTATATTCGATGACCCCAGGGGGATCATTACTTTGTAGATGGGGAACGAGAATCCTCTACGTTTTTCTTCGTCAAGCCTTCAGGTGGTTCAACAACACAACTCACATACAGAACTTATGCATACGTACACTGGGCGGCATGGTGGCACAGCGTTAGAGTTCCTGCCTTACAACGCTTGCAGTGTCGTAGACCCGGGTTCGATCCTGACTACGGGTGCTGTCTTTACGGAGTTTGTACGTTCTCCCCGTGACTGCGTGGGTTTTCTCCGATATCTCCGATTTCCTCCCACACTCCAAAGACATACAGGGATGTAGGTTAATTGGCATGGTGTATGTGTAAATTGTGCCTAGTGTGTGTGGGATGGTGGAATAGTGTTAATGTGCGGGGATCGCTGGTAGGTGCCGACTCGGTGGGCCGAAGGGCCGGTTTTTGCGCAGTATCACTAAACTTGCAACAGGTCACAGTTGACCATCTTGTGAAAGATGTTCCCAGGCTATAATCTCCCACATAGATTATCGACATTATTGTCACGGATATTGATTTATTAATGTCACATGTACTGAGATACAATGAAAAACTTTGCGAGCTATGCTGTCAAATCAAACCATCCATTAGTACAAATAGGCCATTACACAAGTGCAACAGATAGTGAAAGAGATAACACCAGAGGCACAGAATATAGTGTGTAAGAAAGAACTGCGTATGCTGGTTTAGATCGAAGGTACACACAAAATGCTGGAGTAAATCAGTGGGTTAGGCAGCGTCTCTGGAGAGAAGGAATGGTCAATGTTTCGGGTCGAGACTCTCCTTCAGACTGATGTCAGGGGAGGGGGCGGGACACAGACAGAATGTAGGTGGAGACAGTTAGACTAGTGGGAGAACTGGGAAGGGGATGGAGAGAGAAAGCAAGGGCTATCTGAAGTTAGCACAGAATATAGTATCATGGTTTAAAAAAGCAGGTTTAAAAAAATTGCTAGTGCTGTAATGAGCTCGGTTGGGAGATCGGAACTACACCTTTAGCTTGAAGTTGGGGGGAAAAGCTGCTCCTGAATCTGGTAGTATGTGGTTTCAAGGTTTTCTATCTTCAGTCAGGGAGGGGAGAAGAGGGAATGACCAGGCTGGAAATGGTCCTTGAACAGTAACCAGGCCTTGGTTGTGGATCCTGTGAGACTTGTGGTCTTTGACACCTCATATTGTCAAAAGTGGTTTCTCACTGTCTATGATGATTGGACATATCCAATTTAATTTTTTTTTTTTTTTTTTTTTTTTTTTTTTTTTTAATTTTTATATATTAGAAGTACATTACATCACAGCCACATACATTAATACTCGTCATTTATATCTTCTTACAATTAATGTACTCCCTTTATTTTTTTTTTTTTACACTAAAGAAAGAAAAGATTGAAAGAGAGAAGAAAGTGAAGGAAAAAGTGCAAGTGTAGAAAAGTGTAGAAAATGTAACAACAAAAAAAAAGGACGAGGACCCTATGAGAGCGAAATTAAAAACAAAAAGAAAAAGAGTTAAGAAATAGGCCCTAAGAAAAGAAAAGAGAGAGAGAAAAAAAGAAAAACAAATGTTTTTTTTTTTTGAGCATCACGTAAATAGGACATACCAACTCTTCAACTATCATCCCCCCTTACCCGACCTCAATTTTTTATTTTTTGTGTCAATCTTCAGTATAAACCAGCATCTGCAGTTCCTTCCTACAGATCAGATTATACTATATGTAAATAAAATCACGTCAAATTCAAGTACAATAGATAGAACCGAGGGGAAGATACGGACTGCAGAATATAGTTTTCAGCATTGTGGCACACCAGTTCCATAGACAAAGTCCAATGTCCACAATGGGTTAGAGGTGAATCAGACAGTACCCTAGTTTATGGAAGGACTATTTAAATTTTTTTTGAATAACAATTTTTCTTTGAATAATTCAATACTTTCAATCAGGAAAATGAGAAACTTTAAAAAAACGGCAAATGTTTTTAGTTTCACTTGTCTTCTAAACAACCCAAGATCGTGTCAAATAATGTGCGATACTGACAGGTTTTCGTTATTGGGTATCACCTTTTTATAGTTTGTTAAAAAAATAAATCCAGATGAATCAATTTGAATGTACTCATACCGATGTGGACCTGTGGAAAAGAACAAGCCAGGAGCCCATTGACTTACAAATTCAAAGGAGAAAATGGAGTTGGATTGGACAAACCGTCAGGAAACCTGCCACAAGCCCTGAAATGGGACCCCCAAGGAAAAAGGAAAGAGGTCGCCCCAGAAACAGCTGGAGAAGGGGTGTCCAGACAGAAATGTCTGAGAGTGGGCTCAACTGGGGAGATCTCGAAGGAACTGCCAGCAACTGAGTGAGGTGGAGGACATTTGTCAATGGCCTATGCTCCCTCGAGGAGCAATGGGCTTAAGATGAAAAAAAAGATACCAATGCACCAGCTGTGACCTATATCGAGATGTATCGGCACGTCAGCCCTGGACATCACAGTTTTGCCATTTGATTGTGAAGAAGCAAACTGGGATCTCAGATGGGCAGATAATGGGATCTCAGATGATGATACTCCTTAGTTATGGATCAATACACAACTGAGAAAGAGTAACAATGTGCATTTATATATCACCCTACTACATGGCCCAATCTTCCACCCAGGAACGTTATAAATGAAAAACATTGAGTGAAATAAAGATAAATTGGGAGTGGTGACCTAATGGTCCGAAGTCTTGAAGAAAGAGGGGTAGAGAGGTAGAGGGAAACAAACTGGAACTCTAATGCTTAGGGCTAGGCAACTAAGAGCATAAACAGGAGAGATTAGTATTATGAAGTAGTGAAAGGGTCACATTAGATAAAGGCCTTCCAGGTCAACGATGCATCAACAGTGAGGAGCCTCATCCCAGTCCATTCCCTTATCTTCCTATCGTCTCTCTCTCTCTCTCTCTCTCTCTCTTACTTGCTAACTTCCCCTTCAATCTATCAAGCCTGTCCGGGAAATTACAACAGAGCACAGTGTTTAGAAATAAAAGATTCACTCTCATTTTACTTTGCTGGTTTCCACATTTTCCCTTCTTAAAAAATATCATGAAATCAAATGAGACGGTGCAGAACACATTCCTGAAGGCTGGAAGTTGTCAGAACTCCCAAGGTAACGAGTACTCTGTACTTTTAATAAAGCATACTTTATATTAGTTAGTAACCCCATTATAATAGCAGATAATTGGATCTGACAGGCCACCACTGATGAGTTGAATCGATTTTTAAAGTGCTTTTCATAAATATCATTTATTTTCCATACAATTTCAGAAATTCTCGTAATGACAGACTGCAGGCCCAATTATTTTAATGGAAATCATTGATTCTGTATTCCTGATCTGAGCAGGAGAATGTTTTAATATTTATTTATAAGATGTGGATGTTGCTGGCAAGAACAGATCATGAGACTGTACGACATAGGAGCAGAATTTGGCCCCTTGGTCCATCGAGTCTGCTCCGCCATTCAACTATGGCTAATCTAATTTCCCTCTCAACACTAGGGACAATTTACACATACTCCAAGCCAATTAACCTACAAACCTGGAGAAGCTCAGCGGGTGAGGCAGCATCTATGGAGCGAAGGAAATAGGCAACGTTTTGGGTCGAAACCATTCTTCAGACTGATGCCTCACCCGCTGAGTTTCTCCAGCATTTTTGTCTACCTTCGATTTTCCAGCATCTGCAGTTCCTTCCTAAACCTACAAACCTGTACGTCTTTGGAGTGTGGGAGGAAACTGAAGATCTCGTAGAAAACCCATGCGGTCACGGGGAGAATGTACAAACTCCGTACAGACAGCACCCGTAGTCAGGACCGAACCTGGGTTTCCGGCGCTGCAAGCACTGTAAGGCAGCAACTCTACCGCTGTGCCACAGTGACTGCCCTGCCATGCCCAGTACTGTTCCTGCCCTTTACTGTTCCATGTTCTATGTTAACCACTCTGGCCTAACTTTACAATTGTAGAACTAGCATTGTGCTTGAAACTTGCTGATCCTGGAGATTTGAAATAAAATCTAAAATTACTTGAAACACTCAGCAGGTCCGGCAGCATCTGCGAAAAGAGAGTTAATACCTGCTGAGTGTTTCTAACATTTTTTAGTTTCAGTAAAGGGCCTGTCCCACTTACGTGTCCTTGACACGCAAATTACGCGACCTCTTGGTCGCGTTGAGCCGAGACGGTCGAGCGAAGGTCGGGCGCGATTTCATGCGTACGCACAGCCGTCTGGAGCGCGTGACGTCATTTGAAGATGGACACAAAGCTGGAGTAACTCAGCGGGACCGGCAGCATCTCTGGAGAGAAGGAATAGGTGATGTTTCGTGTCGAGACTCTTCTTCAGTCTGAAAAGAAGGGTTTTGACCCGAAATGTCACCCATTGCTTCTCTCCAGAGATGCTGCCGGTCCCGCTGAGTTACTCCTGCATTTTGTGTCTATCTTCAATTTTCTTGGCCCCGCTCTGTGAGTAGAAGTGGGGGCGGATCCGGACCGCAACGGCCGTGAGCCCCAGGCTGAGTTCGGCGATCGTTTGTCTGCTTCTGCTGCTGTTGGAGGTGAGACGTTGCGTCGCGTCAGGGTCTTGGGCCTGTCCCATTTTGGCCGTCAGTTACACGATAGGCCGTTGGCGAGCGAAGATTTCGTTCACTGCAAGAATTTCGGAGCCCCGCGTGATGATGGACCGGCCCTGCACAACTCCAACCCCTCCGCGCTTCTAGGTGGTACCGGGCCCTCGCGGCCATACGGTGCCTGTACGCCTCAAGCGACCACGAGGTCGCGTAATTTGCGAGCCAAGGACGCGTAAGTGGGACAGGCCCTTAACTCTGAACTGCTTCCTCAGTTCAGGGACAATGAAGGACGGACAGGAATATGTTATCATTACCCTGTAATTGACTTAATAATATTCATTGTTCAACGCTTTGCAAAGTTTGAAATAAAGAGGATTTCAAATACCTTGAGATAATCAAATTGTTTTCTCTAAGCTACCATACTCACTTCAATTTAACTTTCACAATTGGTTTGTAGTAAAATGAGTTGACATTTTGCCTTGGGTAATGTATGATGAGTGTTTGATGGCTCTGGGCCTGTACTCGCTAGAGTGTAGAAGGATGAGGGGGTACCTCATTGCAACTTACCGAATAGTGAAAGGCCTGGGTAGAGGATGTTTCCACTAGTGGGAGAGTCTAGAAACAAAGGGCACAGCCTCAGAGTAAAAGGGCGCACCTTTAGAAAGTAGATGAGGGGGAATTTAGTCGGATGGTGGTGATTAATGTGGAATTCATTGCAACAGATGTCTGTGGAGGCCAAGTCATTGGGTATTTTTAAGATGGAGATTGACAAATTCTTGATTTGTAAGGGTGTCAAGAGTAATGGGGAGAAGGCAGGAAAATGGGGTTGAGAGGCAAAGAGAGATCAGCCATGATTGAATGTTGGAATAGCCTTGATGGATAATTCTGTTCTTACGACGTATGAACTTAGTTTGTTCCCAGAAAGGTTTTGCTCAATCTCTGCTGACATCATTCATTGAGACTAAACTTAAGGTTACTTGGAATTATTTTCAGCAGATATTCAAGGAAAATTACTTCCTGATATCCGAGGATCGGCCAAATGCCTGTTCTTTGGGAGAATTGGAAGAGTTTCCCTGAACCGTTCACGTCTCCCCAGAGGAAAGGAACCAATAGACTGTGACTAGGATTGCACCCGGTCTAATGAGAGAAAATTCTTGCCATGTTATAAGAAGCATCAGCATCTGAGAGGGGGAAGCCTCTTGTATATATGTGTATACCTCTGTGCTTTTTCTCGGTAGAAGATCTAGTGAAGCCCCCGGGAGCATTTTGCATGTTTTCAAGCTATCCTTGTCAAAGAAACTGACAGTTCACAAAGCAATATCCACTGCGTTCCCTGTCTCGTACTGACAGGTCCTCAGCTGTACATCTTTTTATAGCTGGTAAGCCATAACCATCCGATAAATATAGCCACACGATTGATGGATTAGTAACAAGATTTAGAGAAACTTAATGGCATTGATGCTGAAGATACATTTCAAATATGACAGCTACGTGTATGTCCAGTGGTAATTATAGTTTGCAATCACAACATAATTCATTCCGAATCTCTGGGGATTTGAGTTATGCCCGAGTTGCGTTCCTCCCTTCACTGTTGTGCATTTACCCTTTTGGCAACTTCCTAAAGGTTTTGGTCGTAGGTTTATTACGGTGAAGTGCGCATTTGCAGGCTGTTGCAAATAGAGGGACCTCCAAACTGAGCATTGGCGTGGTGGGGGGGGGGCGAGTAGAATCATATAACAGCAGCAGCCATTTGGCCCCTTGTGTTATACTGGCTCTCTGCATTGTAACTATTTCTGCTTCCCGAAGATAGACACAAAATGCTGGAGTAACTCAGCGGGCCAGGCAGCATCTCTGGATAGAAGGAATGGGTGATGTTTCAGGTCGAGACCATTCCTCATCACCCGTTCCTTCTCACCAGAGATGCTGCCTGTCCTGCTGAGTTACTCCAGCCTTTTATTTATGTTTATCTTTGGTGTAAACCAGCACCTGCAGTTCCTTCCTACATATTCCTACTTCTTCTCCATTCACATGTAATCACTTGTGTTGTTTTCGGTCCAGCAAAAGTCAACTTTTGCCTGAAAGCCATGAGTGAATTTGTGTTCATAACTCGTGTTTAAGAAGGAACTGCAGATGCTGGAAAATCGAAGGTAGACAAAAATGCTGGAGAAACTCAGCGGGTGCAGCAGCATCTATGGAGCAAAGGAAATAGGCAACGTTTCGGCCCGAAACGTTGCCTATTTCCTTTGCTCCATAGATGCTGCTGCACCCGCTGAGTTTCTCCAGCAATTTGTCTACCTTGTGTTCATAACTCATCAGGGAGTCCACCGTTAGATGCCTATTGTATAGAAATGTTGTTCCTCGTGTTGCCTTTGTTGAGAGAATCACCCACAACCATTGTCCTGGTTCCACCCATGGGAGCAGTGCGTCGATCAGCTCAGAGCAGACTCGAGAGCTCCATCATATGTCCACTCACCCCTCTCTGCTCCCACCCACCACGCTGCCATTCAGATGGATGTGCGCTGACCTCCCACGTCTTGGAGGTCACCAGCATTGACCTATTCTGCTGCAGGCTCGGAGCGGGTTAAGTTGCTCCAGCAACAGGTAGCTGGCAACAGGCATCATTCTCTTGGAGTCCCAAGGTGCAGACAGAGAAGTGGCACGTAGATTGGTTCCCAAGTGAGTCTTTGTGATTACATTTCCGTTTGGCAGAGATCATTGATATATTTTTTTTTGATGCAAACAATTTGAAAAATCACGTTCATCTCAAAAGGGCAGCCATGGACACATCTTATTTATTGTCCACAACTGCTGGCTGGATCGCAAGGAAAGGTTTCCCAAAACATTTTTTTATGTCTCTCTTGTTTTTCATTCATGTTTTGCTGCCGAATGTTTTCCATCATTGTCAATATCGGTAATAAAGAGTGGCACAGTTGCCAGAGACCCAGGTTCGATCCTGATGACGGGTGCTGTCTGTACGGAGTTTGTACGTTCTCCCTGTGACCTGCGTGGGTTTTCTCCGAGATCTTCGGTTTCCTCCCACACTCCAAAGAATTGAATTGAATAATTTTTATTAGCCAAATGTGTATACATACAGGAAATTTGTGCAAGCCGTACAGGTTTGTAGGTTAATTGGCTTGTATAAATGTAAATTGTCCCTAGTGTGTGTGTAAGATAATGTTAGTGTGCAGGGTCGCTGGTCGACACGGCCTGGGCGGGCTGAAGGGCCTGTTTCTGTGTTCTATCTCTAAACTAAAGTAAATTTAATTAGATTCTTATTCTTTTTTTTACTAGTTTTAATGTTCCTGTTTAAGAGAGTGGCACCTTTCTAGGTTAAATTTGTTTTGATTGATGACATTGTGGTAGCTCACTGTCAGCCTGATTGGGAATTTGGAAGAGGAGATGCAGAGAATGTTTGTCACCACAGAGCATCTGGCAGAGTTGGAGTGAAATAAAGGTTAAAGATTGCCAAAGCTAACATGCTCCACTGTAATTGATGTTTGCATTGTAAAATTACAATGATCATCTTTAAAAAATATATAGATTGAAAATGCTACCTTCGCACAGAGGACGTGCCAACACCTTCTCAAGGGCAGTTAGAGGTGGCCCAAAAGTAGGGTGATTTATTTGGAACTAATCTGACATTTGCTGATAACTCACACAAGGCAGAGCATCGGTGAGCCTGGATAGTCAGGGAAGGAAATGCAGTGAGTTGTATCCGGAGCGGCACAGACGGAGCGGAGAGACTGCAAACTCTACTGCACCGGACGTGCCTTCTGTTACTTAGCAACTGGGCTTGACTTTAGTTTGTAATTTACAGCGCTGTTGAATTCAGGAGGATGTTTGTGCAACACGACTGGAATGGAGGGAGCGTGTGCAAGGCAGCTCAATGCAGCAAAGCGGAGGCCATTTGGCCAACATCTATGTGCTGGCCATTTTTGTTCCCCTTCTTTCTGTGATAATGCTGATGATGATGATGATACTTCATTGTCACTTGTGCCAATGCACAGTGAAATTCTCTGTTTATGCATACAATGTGCACAAAAGTCTATGGATGTTTTCAAGAGAGAGCTAGATATTGCTCTTGGGTCTAACGGAATCAAGGGATATGGGAAGAAAGCAGGAACGGGGTACTGATTTTGGATGATCAGCCATGATCATATTGAATGGCGGTGCTGGCTCGAAGGCACCTGTTTTCTAAGTGTCGCCACAAAGGTGCCGACAAAGTTACAAAAAGCACATCCCCCCCTGCCCCCCCCCTCCCACCACCCCCCTCTGCCTGGTCCCCCTTTGTTCTCGGCAGCGCAGCCCGTCCACTGCGGCCCAACACCGACCTCTCGGTTCTGACCTCGGCCCGACTCACTCCGACCTGTCTTTCCAAGTGTTGTTTCTTGTAATATTTATCTAGTTCCCTCTGTTATGTCCTCAAAGCCCTCTGAACCTCGTACCCTTTATCTTAAGCCTTTGCCCTCTAATTTGAGATACCACCACTATCGGGGGAGGGGGGTTCTTGTTCTCTACCTTGACTGGTGTGTCATCACATCATAGCCCAGATTAGGACACTCAGTGCAATAAAATAGTTTATGGCACACACTCTCACGCAAGGGAAAAACATAGACTGCTGGACGATTCTAAGTCCAGAATTTGGACCCAGTTGCACATAAAAGACATTCTCTGCATGATAGATTTATGGTTGACTAGTATCTGTTGGGGAATAGACCCGGCAACTCTCCTTAACTTGGCTGTTGTTTGCCCAGTGTTGGCTGCACAATTAATGACGTTGTATTTTGTATATTATTGTCACTTAGGTACACTGAAAAGCTTTTTGTTTGCATGCAATCCAATTAACTCAGATCATGCCATACATGCCATACACAAGTAATCATGAGATGTAAACAGTTAGTGTAAAGAAAAATACACCAGAGTCCAATTGTTTGGTATTAGAGCATAGAAACAGGCCCTTCTTTTTCTTCTTCTTCTTGTGTATGGTGTGCAGTTGAAGGACAACTTGTTCTATTTGATCTTACTTGATTGTGTTCGCTGTGTTGATTGCATTTGTCGAAACAGAGCGGACCACGTGAAGGTTGCAATCTCCCACCCCGAAACAGGTCCTTCAAACCAATTAGTCCATGATGACCAAGTTGTCCACCTGACCCAGTCCCATTTATCTGTGTTTGGCCCGTATCTCTCCAAATCTGTCATTTCTATGTACCTGTCTTAATACCTCTGAATCATTGTAATTGTACCTGCCTCTGCAGATTCCTCTGGCATCATATATCCACCACTCACCATATGAAACATTTGCTTCTCAGGTTCTTTTTAAAACTTCCCCCTCGAAACTGAAATCTGTGTCCTTTAGTTTTAGACTCTTCTATCCTGGGAAACAGACTGTGGCTAGTCACCTTATCTATGCCTCTCACAATGTTATAAATCTCTATAATATCTCCCCTCAGCCTCCTACACTCTAGGGGAAAAAATACCCAACCTGTCCCGCTTATAATCATCCTGTCCAGCTGATAACTCAAACATTGTAGGTCTGGAAACATTCTCGTGAATCTTTTTTCCAACCATTCCAACATCGGGTTTGTTTTCAAACTTTCCCCTCTAACCTTAAATCGGTGCCCTTTGGTTTTAGACTCTCCTATCCTAGAGAAAAGACAGTGTCCGTTTAGCTAATCTTTGCCCTCTCAATTTTACAACCCCCTATACCACCCCTATGCGTTTATGCTCCAGGCCCAGCCTATCCACCCTCTCCATCCCTCGAGTCCCAGTACCATTTTTAAAAATATTTCCTTGCCATAGCTGGTGACCTGAACTGCACACACTTGGGCACTGAATATGCATCTAGTCACAGGGTTGGGGGGAGGAAGAAGGACTTGAAGAAGCACTTGAGGCAAGGGGAAGGGCACATTAAGCTTATAAAGTGTCAGACTTCATAATGGAGAGACTAGTGAGAGGTTTATACATTAGGTGTTGTGCAGAACAGGCAAGAATTGGAAGACATTTATGTAAAGAAGGACTCGAGATAACCATTGATAAAGTACATACTATACCCTTGAGTACCTGCTTTCATTAGCGTGTGTAGTAGATTTATTTATAACTGAGCCAACAGGAAAAAACTTCAACAATTACTGTTCCCTCCATCTTACCATTATATTATTTCCCCACTAGGGATTGCCACTTATCCTGATTCTAATTATGTTTGCATCCCCTTGGATTTGAGAAATATCTGGCCTTGATATTTTATTCAATCAGTTTTGTTTCCACCAGCAACAGATTTTCCACCACTGGCTCTCTGCTCCCAAACCTACAGGGCTGCAATCAGACCTCCTCACACCTGCCAGTGCTCTCCTTCTTCTGAGACTGGAGTCAGTGCTTCCTTTTGATGAAAATGCATGGTGAAGAGAAATGAGGAAAAGCTTTCTCTGTACACACAGCATTGGTGCATTCTTAGAGGAAAAGACCCAGCAAGAATAGTCATAAGGTCATAAGTGATAGGAGTAGAATTAGGCCATTCAGCCCATCAAGTCTACTCCACCATTCAATCTCTCTTTCTCCTAGCCCCATTCTCCTGCCTTCTCCCCATGACCTCTGACACCCATCCTAATCAAGAACCTATCTATCTCTGCCTTAAATATATCCACTGACTTGGCCTCTACAGCCTTCTGTGGCAAAGAGTTCCACAGATTCACCACCCAATGACTAAATACATTTCTCCTCATCTCCTTCCTAAAAGAACGTCCTTTAATTCTGAGGCTTTGACCTCTAGTCCTAGACTCCCCCACTAGTGGAAACATCCTCTCCACATCGACTTCATCCAAACCATTCATTATTCAGTATGGTTCCCCCTTATTCTTCTAAACTCATCATAGATTAACCTATTCATTCCTGTTGAGAAGAGACAGTTCTCATAATCAACCTGAACCAGATGATAGCAAAATCTAATTGATTGATGTTCGAAATCTCTCATGACCACTATAAAGAGGAGTAAACTACAGAATTGGCAATTCTGTCCATCTGCTGGTACACAGAACAACATTGTTTAATGTAATGCACCTGGTTATAGAAATATACCAAAGTTTAATGTGTGACCACAGAGCTTCAAGACTCTTGATTCTACCCAATTTTAACTCTTGCACCTTTGATGACCATGCCGCATTCAAAACTCTAAAGCCCGAGAGAACTCTCTCTAATCTTTGGAACCTTCTTTCTTCCTTTAAGGTGTTACTTAAATCTTTGACTAATCTTTTAGTCATCAGTCAGTGTTCATTTTATTTCTAAACTTCTCTTCGAGCACCTCTTTAACACAACTATGTAACTGTGTTGGCGCGCTGTAAGTGGCAACTCTTTGCATACTTTGTGTATGGAATGCAAAACAAAGAATTTCACTGTGACATGTCACATGTGACAATAAAGTTTCATTCTTTCATTCATTCATTCATTCATTCTTTCATTCTTTCATCTTGGAATCATTTTGCAATGGTTAGTTAGTTGGAGAAGAGCAACGTAGAGGTTTCTATCATAAATAAAATCTAACCTTGTACTCTGAAGAAGACATTTTTTATCTGTGATGCAAACAAACCTTTCTGCCTATGACATGATGTGATGTGTCCAAGTCCATTACATGAACAGCAGTTGGGTTATTTTTTGCCACCTCGAACCAAATTCAACTTGAGCATTGAAGTGAAAGTTGCCTTTGTCACTTCGGAATCTCACAGATTAAATACGTTTAACCCTGTTCAACACCTCCACTGAGAAGGGACATAATATTTTGTGTGGAGGGTGATCTCAGTGTTTGCAGGGCTACAATAACTGGTCTTCCTCTCAAGGGGTGTCGGCAATAACCTTTTCAATGGTTCAATGGTGCTTATTGTCACATGTGCCAAGTGCAAATGCACAGTGCAAATCTTTTCTTACAATGTATCCAGTAGAGTGTTGCCATACCTAAACATGTCCCCGATTAGCAAATTGTACAGAAATCATCTACTGAACTCCAAGGAAATATTTTCCTGAACTCTCTTCCAATGTAAGCTTGAGGAACAACTTACCATCCTCGAGCTTCACACATTATCATCTTCCAGACTCAACTTTATATTCAATGATTTCACTTAATCGGCTTTTCCAGATTTTTATTTCTGCCATATCTCGTTTGCACCCCACCTGATCTGACCTCTCACACACTTGCTCTATTCCCACCCTCTCATCCACCTCCACCTTTTTATTCTTTAATCTCCCCTGCATTCCATCTCCTCCAGACTGTCTCTCACCTCACGATCTGCACCTACTGATGAAAATGCAAGTGATTTACGAATTAGGGGAAGAAGGTGGCCACTCGGCCCCTCAAGCCTGCTGCAACCCCTCAAATAAGATCATGGCTGATCTGAACGTGGTCTCAACTCCACACTCTCATTTACCAACAGTTAACTGTAACCCTTTTGCCTCTCTACCTCTGCCTTAAACATATTCATTATCAGTCAGAAGTGTCGGCTCTTTCTCCCTCCTTTCTGAGATCTTCCAGTAGATAGACACAAAAAGCTGGAGTAACTTAACGGGTCAGAGAGCATCTCTGGAGAAAATAAATAGATAATGTTATGGGCCAAGATCCTTCTTCAGATTGAGAGTCAGGGAAGCGCTATCTGCCTTCTGCAACCAAAGTTGACTCTTCAAGCAAGAACTGATCAAATGCCTTCATCCGAAAACCCACTACATCACGACTCTCATTTCATGTCTCTCTGACACTTGATCGAAATGTTTATTTAACCTATCCGCAGTGACTGCTCAGCCATTTACATAATGTTCCCCAAACACATACACACTCGGCAAGAACGCCTCATATTTCAGCGTTTAAAATGTTATGTGCATCCCATCTACACTGATTTGAATAAATTGTGTGTTGGCTTCAAATTCGGATTTCCCATGACATGCTTTCAGCATTGATATTCTTTTTATAAATTCTGCTCTCCTCCCATTCCTGTGAATAGATAAAGGCCTGGAATATAGGACGAAAGCTGCCTCCATATGATGTAAACATGCCAGAATTGATTAAAGAATCGTGCACATCTTCAAACAACAGACACTGAATTCCTGACGTAAATTATTTATCATTCTTTTCTATCGTCTTTTTATCAACGTGAAAATTCTATAAAAACCTCTTTACACAGTCGTTAAAATCTTCTGTGAACTGACTGACCGATGAGGCCAGTGTGGGGACATTGAATGCATTCAAGACCAAGATGATTGAAAAATCTATTCGTGTGACATTGATTATTGGCTAAAGGTTGGCAAGGGCACTGGGGAGAACTCTCTTCATCAAGCTTCTGCCATTGAATCTTTTGCACCCACCAACTAAAGACATAATGGCCTAAAATTTATATATTAATATATAAGGTGGTACATTGACAAAACTGCACTCGCTCAGCACTTCACCATAGAATCATGGAGTCAAACAATGGAAATAGGCCATTTGACCCAGGTCATCCATGCTGACCGAGATGCCCCATCTAAGCTAATCCCATTTGTCCATGGATGGCCCATATCCCTCTAAACCTTTCCCATACATCTACCTGCCCAGGTGTCTTTTAAAGGCTGACTCAACTACTCCTCTGCCAGCTCATTCCATAAACCCATCACCAAGGGGCTGTCCTTGAACTTTGAACACATCTCCGGAGTGGGATTTGTTTTTCCAGTCAGGAATTTGGGGTTCAAGTGTGTTACCCACTGGCGTATACTTTAAACACCAGCAAGATACCTATGTTAATGATATCATCTGTGAATGGGTATTCGCAATTCCAGTTTGGCAATGGATGCAATCTGAAGTTGAAGTTTAAGATGCAACATCAATCTTGATTTTTCATTGATCAATCTTGCGAAGGTTAAAACCTCAGGTGTAAAAAGTGAAGAGTGTCATTTGTACCGACAAGGGAACAATGAAATCCTTACTTGCAGCAGCATAACATGCCTGTAAACATTATACTCATAGATAACATAATAACCAAAGAATCAATAAATTAATAACCACAAAACTAGTGCAAAAACCCAAAGAGCAACCAAAGACAGTCCACAGTTCATAATTTACTTATTATTGTGTCGTGTTCAAGAGCCTGATGATTGTTGGGAAGAAACTATTCTTGAAACTGGTGGTTACGGTTTTCGAGCATCCATTCCTTTTTCCCGATGGGAGGAGTGAAATAGTATGCCCAGGGTGATGTGTGTCTTTGATCATTCTGGCTGCCTCCTATAGATCCCTTTGATAGCGATGAGGTCAGTACCTTGGAAGAAGGAAGTATGGAGACTATTTTCATAACCTATCCCGGGGGATCAGGGAAGCGAAGAGGCGGTATGTACAAAAACTGAATAGCCACTTCACAAACGACAAAGACACACGTCGCTTGTGGCAGGGATTTCATACCATCACTGACTACAAGCCCCCCCCTCGCTGCAGATATGCCAAAACGACCCCACTCTACCAGATGAACTGAACGAGTTATATGCACGGTTTGAGGTTAAAAACACCACCCAGATACGAGCACTCCTGCCATCACCCAGCGACCAGTCACTCAGGCTGTCCACAGCCGGAGTTAAAAAGGCCTTTGCCAGCATCAATCCACGCAAAGCTGCAGGGCCGGAGAACATCCCTGGATGCGTTTCAAGGGACTGTGCTGATCAACTAAAAGATGTCTTCACAGACATTTTTAACATCTCACTCAGCCAGGCAGTAGTGCCCAACTGTCTTAAAAGTGCCACCATCGTTCCTGTCCCGAAGAAACCAAACCCAGCCTGTCACGATGACTTCCGCCCAGTGGCTCTTACGCCCATACTAATGAAGTGTTTTGAACGGCTGGTTATGCAGCATATAAAAAATTGTCTCCCTGCCGACCTAGACCCACTGCAGTTCGCCTACAGAGCCAACCGGTCCACAGTGGACGCAGTCTCCACTACACTGAACCTTGCACTGTCGCACCTCGACCGGAAAAATACTTATGCCAGGATCCTCTTTTTAGACTTCAGCTCTGCTTTTAATACAATCATTCCACAGCAGCTGGTGGAGAAGCTGAGGCTGTTAGGGGTGGATACTGGCACTTGTAACTGGGTCCTTAACTTCTTATCACAATGGCAGCAGACAATCAGGGTGGGCAGTCGGACATCACAAACCATCGCCGTGAGCACTGGCTCACCCCAAGGCTGTGTCCTAAGCCCCCTGCTGTTTAGTCTGCTTACACATGACTGTACTGCTAGACTCAATAACAACTATATCAACAAGTTCGCTGATGACGCAACAGTGGTGGGTCTCATCAGCGACAATAATGAGTCGGCGTACAGGATGGAGGTGGAGCTGCTCACAGGATGGTGCAGATCCCACAACCTCACTCTTAATGTGGGAAAAACTAAGGAGATGGTGGTCGACTTCAGGAGGGCGATAAAACAACACCATACACCGCTGTATATTGATGGAACTGCTGTGGAGAGGGTCAGCAGTGTGAAGTTCCTAGGACTCCACCTGTCGGATGACCTGACCTCTATGACCAACACCACAGCAGTGGTCAAAAGAGCCCAACAGCGACTCCACCCTCTCCGGAGACTTCGGAAAGCAGGTCTCCCCACTGCCCATCTAAGAACCTTCTATAGGGGCACAATTGAAAGCATAATAACCTACGGCATCACTTCCTGGTTCGGGAGCTGCAAGGCTTACGAACAATATCAACTAAACAGGATAGTGAAGACCGCCAGCAGGATTATCGGTGCCCCACTCCCTTTCCTGCTGGAGATATACAAGAAGAGGAGCATCAGTAGAGCCATCTCCATCATCCAGGACCCCCACCAACCATCACATCACATCTTTTCCATTCTGCCATCTGGGAAGAGGTACAGGAGCCTCAGCTGCAAAACCAGCAGGATGCTCCTCAGCTTCTTCCCACAGGCAATAAGACTGATTAACGGACTTTGTCCCCTCCCAAAACATCGCTCATCCACACATCCATACTTTGACAGTTAGGCACCTGTCAAAGTAAAGCCACTGTGAAGCCACTGTCGATCAGAATGACTGTTTTCATTATATTGTTAATTTTTTAGGCCTACTTTCTTTTTAAGAATGGTAATTTTAATTTGTTTTTAAAGCTCTATGTATTATCCTTTTGTTTTTTACACTGAATGGAAACCGATTGAGCAACGTTTTTTCGTTTCCTCTGTGTATGCGAATACTCAGTGAAATGATATTAAAGAAATACTGAAGTGAGGGAACGGAAGTAAAAAAAAATTGATTCTCACTTTGCCTGATCTTGCTTGGGAGAACATTTTGCACTTTTATTTTGGGACAACATTTGTTGCTGGTCTGCGTTGAGTTTTTTTCACACGCAAAATAGTAAATCCTGATGAAAACAGCAAGAACGATGAAATTGTTACTACTGGTGTTGAGCAATTAAATTTTTTTTTTAACATCATTTCATATAAAATGGCAGCTGGCTCCACTTGAAATACTGATTCCCTGCTCTGGGACATACAAGTTCCACTATAGACTGCACTGGTCACTCCTCAGAGTGTTCGGGTGCAGAGATCAGATATCAACACATATCTAAGATTCAGTCATTACTACTGGACCCATGCATTATAAACCTGGGGGTTTATTATCAATATTAATAGAATTCTAGATGTACACTCATGGCCTTGACTGTCTCGCACCTGATTTTGTTACATCTCTTGCTGCCGTTTGCTGGAGAAGCTTAGGGCATCAATCCAAAGCCGTATAGGACTCGGTCTGAATGAGAGAGACGTCTTTGTTCTTGACTGTTGGAGGAGCACAAATATCTCAGAGAGAGTCGGGGCTGGAGGAGATTAGGCACGAGGGAGGGGCAAAACCTTGAAAGGATTAGGAAACAAGGAGGATGATTAAAATTGAAGCATTGCCTAGCCGAGAGATAAAGTCGATGGGTGAGCAAGCTGGGTGATGAGTAAATGGGCTTGGGGCATCTTCATGCAGAGTTTTGGGTGACCTCATTATGAAGCAGGTCAGTAGTGCAGTGCACATTCTAGTTCACGGAGCCTGAAGACTTGAATTAGAATGGAGAAGCAAAATGTATCCCCAGGACTATGTTTAACAATTTTCAATAAGGGATGCACATTGTTAGATTGCAACATTTGCCTTGTCTAAAAGATCTTGCCCATAAAAACCTACAGACTTCGAATGAACTATCTTATCTGAAGACTCCTTTTGCTGTGTCACTTTTACCTTTATTATTCAGACCATAACTTACACCACATTGTTATTTTGTGATCAGTTGACACAAGTTGCAAGTATCAAGCTTCAGATGTAACTGTTATCTGAGGATAAATTAAAATGAATGAAGTCCCTTATATCCCAAGTCCAAAACAATAACTTAATCAAACATGAACACCTCTTAGCTTTGAGTATCGGACCACCAAGCCTTTCCCGAAAGTAGGTAGAGGAGTAAAAAAAGGCTTATGGTACGTTTGCTTTCATCAGTCAGCGCACTGAGCATAATAATCATAATTCAGCTCTGTAGGACTTTGGTTAGGCTGCATTTGGAATATTGTGTGTCGTTCTGGTAACCCCATTACAGATGGAGGTTTACCAGAATGCTGCTTAAATTCAAAGGTATTAGCTACAAAGGGAGGCTGGACAAACTTGTTTTTTCTGGAACACCAGAGGTTGATGCGAGAACCAGTAGAGGTATATGGAATTATGAGAGGCACAGACAGTTGGAACATTTTCCGGGGGGTTACAAATATCAAGGACAGAGGGCATAGCTTTAAATGAAATGGGCAAAGTTTAAAGATGGTACACAAAAATGCTGGAGAAACTCAGCGGGTGCAGCAGCATCTATGGAGCGAAGGAAATAGGTAACGTTTCGGGCCGAAACCCTTCTTCAGACGTTTAAAGATGTGCAGGGTAGGTTACTTTACACAGAGAGTGGAGGGTGCCTGGAACATACTACCAGGGATGGTTGTGGAGGCAGATATGATAGTGACATTTAACAGGCTTTTAGATTGGCAGATGTATATGCACGGAATTGAGAGATATGGATCACGTGCAGGCAGAGAGAGATTAATTTAACTTGGCTACAGGTTCAGTATTGACATTAAGAGCCAAAAATATAACTTCCTGTACTTTACTGTTCTGTGCTGTAAAGCCACGGATGGACTTCAACAATGACAAAATCTTCCACAGCAACTTTAATGAATCAAAATGTCATAGCAGCTTGAGAGGAATGAAATGAATGAAAGGGGTTAACACCAAGTTGTATATTTAAATGTTAGGGCATGTAGCAGAGAGCTTGGTCAAGGAGGTAAGGTTTATGGAGCTTCGGAAGAGGAGGGTGGAGGAGTGGGCAGATGGAATGGGCATGAAGAGTGGAAGGATGTAAACCGTGAATGCTCAACTTGGCCAGGATTGGAGGAGTGCTATTATCTCAGTAGATTTAGTGTACTCATACTGCCCTCGGATATCAATTTGCTCAAACATAACACCACAGTCTAAATTTGTGCACTAACCTTCACAGTCTGCGTGTTTCAAACATAAATTTTGTTTCAGCACATTCTCCGCCGTTAACAAGATTTTTAGTATTTGACTGGCAGTCTTTGCTTCTTGATGTGAGGCCAAGCAGTATTTATTTTAGCAGTATTCACAGCAATCTTGCATTACAGCACTGACATTGAAGAAGCGTCAGAAACACTTTAAAATAGTCTTATTCATTGAAGATACCTCATTATTTGTTGAAACTACCTCTTACTCCAGCATTCTTCCTCTCTCTCTTTCTCTCTTCCTCTCTCTCTTAGAAACATAGAAACATAGAAATTAGGTGCAGGAGTAGGCCATTCGGCCCTTCGAGCCTGCACCGCCATTCAATATGATCATGGCTGATCATCCAACTCAGTATCCCGTACCTGCCTTCTCTCCGTACCCTCTGATCCCTTTAGCCACATGGGCCACATCTAACTCCCTCTTAAATATAGCCAATGAACTGGCCTCAACTACCCTCTGTGGCAGAGAGTTCCAGAGATTCACCATTCTGTGTGAAAAAAGTTCTTCTCATCTCGGTTTTAAAGGATTTCCCCCTTATCCTTAAGCTTATCTTCCTCTTTCTTCCTCTCTCTCTTCCTCCCTCTCTCTTCCTCCCTCTCTCTCTTCCTCACTCTAATAATAATAATAATAAATTTTATTTATGGACGCCTTTCAAAAGTCTCAAGGACACCTTACAAAGTTTAACAAATAGTAGAAACATGTAAGCGGAATGAAATAAATAGTAAAGACATCACGAGTACACAAATTAAAGAGAGAATTCAATCCAAAAACAAAAATCAAAAACACAATATGGAAGAGAGAGCAGCGGCTGATAAAGCGCGCCAGCGTCCACTCTCCCCTCCGGCAGCCATCTTGGACACAGAATAAAATATCATTAACACACAAAAAAAATCATCCCCCCACAATGATTACCACTGTGGGGGAAGGCACAATTTCCAGTCCTCAACCCCAGTTCACCCAAAGTCAGGCCTATTGAGGCCTCCACAGTTGCCTCTACGGAGGCCCGATGTTCCTGGCCGTTCTCACTGGGTGCAGTTGCCCCGGCGTCGGGAGAGTCCATGCAGCGGCTGGGACGGCTGGAACGGCCGATCTCCTATTGGAGTCCGTGGCACCTGAAGCCAACAAGGCCGCGCCAATTTGGAGCTCCGAGGCTCCCGATGTTAAAGTCGGCGCCGCCCGCGGAACTCTCTTCCTCTCTTCCTCTCATCCTCTCCCCAAAGGTGATCTCGCAGATGGCCTCATGGTTTACTGGTCCCTTTCAGTAGCCTAAGCATTCTTTAAAACATCTACTTGTTTTCCTGAGCCGGGTTTGAAATACAGTGCTGCTAATTTAGCTGACAACTCCATTTTAGCTGTCATATGTGATAGGGGCAGAATTAGGCCAATCAGCCCATCATGACTACTCCGCCATTCAATCATGGCTGATCTATCTCTCCCTCCTAACCCTATTCCCCTGCCTTTTCTCCATAACTCTTCACACCCATACTAATCAAAAATCTATCTCTGCCTTAACAGTTACCATTGACGGCCTCCACATCCTTCTGTGGCAATGAATTCCACAGATTCACCACCCTCTGACAAAATAAATTCCTCCTCATCTCCTTCCTAAAGGAACGTCCTTTAATTCTGAGGCTATGACCCCTGGTCTAGACTCTCCCACTAGTGGAAACATCCTCTCCGCATCCACTCTATCCAATCCTTTCAGACAGAAATAGTTACAATAGAAAAGTTGTAGCTGTATTTTCCTACAACTCACTCTCAAAAGTTTCAAAGTGCTCAATGAGTTAGAAATAGGTCAATGTTTTCATGCATGGGAGAAGTCTTCTCTCCTTTTCTGAAGGTACAAGAAACATTTCAAAGGTTGCTTGTAACTTGCTATCTATTAGAATAGTTAGAACTTGTGAAAAGATTAAACCTGGCCATTAAACCTTGTCATAAATCTTGTCCATAGTTTTGGGTTTATTTCCACTTGCTCCAGAGAAAATATTCCACGTTTCTACTGGAATCAAAAAAATAATTCCGCCATGGTCTGCTTCAGTTGTTTGTGTCTGAACCTCTCATGCTTTGTGGATAGGCTTTTTTTCAATTCATTTTGTAACTCAGGATTATTTTATTTGTGGATGGTGAGCAGGCGATGTGACAGAACTTTAAAACAAAATATGCAAATGTTGGTAATCTGATATAAATATGCAAGGCTCTAAATTAATGCAATTACGTAAAATTTGGACAGAGAAAAGAAGTCTCAATAACTGTAAGCATGAAAATAGTGGTATTTTTAGTGCACTTTCCACTGTTCTGGGACAATAAATGACAGTATTGTTGCCACTGACTTCCACATTCTTGCGAATGAATGAGAAGATTGACTCGCCTATGACGTAATGATATATGTGCCATGGTAGTTGATGTTAGTGTTCAGCGAAGAGCTGGCACACGTTCTACAACTCCTGTTGCACCATGGAGATAATGCAACATATGATTCTGCTGGAGGAACTCAGTGGATGTGGCGAGAAAGGAACTGTTGATGTTTCAGGTCAAAACCTTTCATAGGACTGAGAATGGAGATGGATGAGAGCCAATATAAAGAGGTTTAGTTTATTATTGTCACCTGTGCTGAGACAGAGTGGAGAACTTTTGCGTCATGCTATCATAGAAAGACATATATGATACACAAGCGTCCGAAGTGATCAAGCATAGATGTCATGTAGACAAGTTATAACATTAAAGTCCTAATCCAATTAAGATAGGTCACAGGTCTCCTGAGGTAGATGGGAGGTCAGGACCACATTCTAGATGAAGAAGGAGAGGGGAGTGGTGAAACTGGGAGTCAGAGGTGATTGGTGGATCAAAGAAGGTGAAGGATTATAGACAGAAGGAGTTAGGTAGGGGAGGTTGGGGGGGGGGGGGAGTTGGGAGGGTGAGGCCGGTGGGTAGTAGTGGGAGGCAGACAAAAAAATGATTCCAACATCTGCAGCACCTGTGTCCATTATTAAGCACAACGCTCACCAGCCCCACAAGCTTTGCCTCGCAAGCCTTATTTAATTGGCGACGAGCATTACCAGAGCCACTGGTTGAGTCCCAGTGACTATAAAAACGAAGCACTTTAGAGACATTCTTTGACAAATCATCTGAGAATTGATGATTAATGACATTGAACGTTGGACCTTCAAACCCCCTGGTCATGGAAGGGAAATTCATTGGTTTTGCACAGTACGCATTGAGTCGGTGAACCTGCCTTCAGCTCAGGCAGCAGTTGTCAGTCGTACAAGGACGGATAGAGGTACACTGATAACTATAGATGTACGGGAGAAATGAGCTTGGTGTACAGAAGTCTTGAGTCTGGCAGTGTTCTTGCACAGTTTGGAAATGGGACAAAATAGAAACACAAACATGGACAATAAACATGTATACACAGTCGATGGATGATACATGCAATCAATGCTGTTTCTGACCTTCACAGGACATATGGACATAATGGAAATGTTCCTTACCAAAAATAATTAGAAGATCATATTGAAAATGTACCAGGCACAGAATAATCTTCTTGCGGCTATTATATTTACTGGAGATCGACTCTGAGACCTATTGCAGATGTATCAGTCTGGAGTCAAGCAGAAAGGTGACAGGAAGACTAATTCATTGAATTAGTGCAGATACTGGAGTAATATTTCAAGCCGCAGCTATTTGAAATAGCAGAAAGTTTCAAGTTTGGCTCAAGGACACAAAGAGGAGGAGAAACAGCCAATGTTAACCCTTTTATAGTAAAGGATTAATCCAATGTTGCAGCTTTGATAACTTCTTTAAACATGTCGAATGGAATCGATGTTTGTGTGGCGTAAAACAAATTATTAAGCTCACATACGGTAGCCTTGTATTTATTCTTATTTTTAATAATACAGTGCAGAAACAGGCTCTTCGACCCACTGAGTCTACGCTGACCATCGATCGTCCATACACTAAGTTTAAAAGTGATAGGAGCAGAGTTATGCCATTCGACCCATCATGGCTGATCCATCTCTCCCTCTCAACCCCATTCTCCTTCCTTCTCATAACCCCTGACACCGGTAATAATCAAGAATCTATCTATCTCAGCCTTAAAAATATCAATTGGCTCGGCTAGTTCTATGTTATCCCACTTTTGCATCCGACGCACTGGGGACAATTCTACAGATACCAATTAACCATGTCTTTCGATAGAAAACCCATGCGGTCACAGGGAGAGTCAGGATCGAACCCAGGGTCTCTGATGCTGTGAGGCAGTGTCACTGTGCAACTTTTAAGCAGGTGCCTGACCTGCTTTGCAAAATTCCAATCTCAACAGTTCTCACGACAAAAATCGTCAAGAAGTTCTAATCACTATAAGACACAAACATCTCAGCAGCCCACAGTTAGAAGCTGCAATCCTAAAATGCAGTGGTTTCCCCATGGATGCACGGGGCGTGAACTCCTGCTGAAGGATTCATTGCTCGTCACTCACTCTTCAATTCTGTTCTTCAAGCTAGACAGAGTGTTCGATATTTGGGAAGAAATTTCATTTTGTGTTGCAATGTAAATCTAAACCGAGAACAACTAAACTGTGCCACATCAGCACGGGGGGGAGGGGAATATTGTCCAACAGGAAACATAGAGCATCTGACGAACACCAAAGTCAGTTCCGGTAGAGTAAAGACACAAAGTGCTGGAGTAACTCAGTGGGTCAGGCAGCATCTTTGGAGAACATGGATAGGTGACGTTTCACAGAGTGCTGGACTAACTCAGCGGGTCTGGCAGCATCTGTGGAGAACATGGATAGGTGACGTTTCACAGAGTGCTGGAGTAACTCAGCGGGTCAGGCAGCATCTCTGGAGAACATGGATAGGTGACGTTTCACAGAGTGCTGGAGTAACTCAGCGGGTCAGGCAGCATCTAGAGAACATGGATAGGTGACGTTTCACAGAGGGCTGGAGTAACTCAGCGGGTCAGGCAGCATCTTTGGAGAACATGGATAGGTGACGTTTCACAGAGTGCTGGAGTAACTCAGCGGGTCAGGCAGCATCTGTGGAGCGAAGGAAATGGGCAACCTTTCGGGCCGAAACCCTGAAGGAAATAGGCAACGTTTCGGGCCAAAACCCGGAAGGGTTTCGGGCCGAACGTTGCCTATTTCCTTCGCTCCATAGATGCTGCCGGAACATGGATAGGTGATGTTTCACAGAGTGCTGGAGTAACTCAGCGGGTCAGGCAGCATCTGTGGAGAACATGGATAGGTGACGTTTCACAGAGTGCTGGAGTAACTCAGCGGGTCAGGCAGCATATCTGGAGAACATGGATAGGTGACGTTTCGGGTTGAGTTTAGGGACACAGAGCGGAAACAGGCCCTCCGTCCCACCGAGTAAACCAGCATCAGCACTTCCTTGTTTCTTCAGGTAGAGTAAAACTAGGCTTGTAAGGCATCTGTGGTGCTTCTGGTGCAATAGATTAGTAATAAATATTGGAAGCCAAAGTGGGTTCTGTTGAGTTTGGCTTACCTTACCTGTTCATAGTTTGTCTTGCTTCAGTCCCTAGAGTGGCAATCAATGAAAATGCTTTGTTATTGTGACACTTATAACGTGATGTCAAAAGTTCCATCCTTAACGTCCAAAATTGTTTTGAAACAATGGAGAGGTTAATTTTAAACATGCTCATTCCAAGATTGGAAGTAGGATTTTTGAGGGATAATTGAGGCCGTCAGTCGATTAAACACTTAATTAAAGATACTCAAACAATCCTGAAAACGATCCCATTTATGGCTATGCGGAATGATGTAAGGCCGCAATTGCATTGAAGATGAGCGTGGTAAATATTTAATGAAGAGCAAAAAGTATCATTTTCTTCAGAGCACAGCTTTTGGCAAAGGAAACGTGTTGCAAGCGTGGACGTTTTTGCAGAGGCGTGTATTCAGAGAGGACTTTGTAATTGTACCAAGGCATTTTATACGTGCACGAACTGCCAAGGACAGAGCAGAGCTGTGCAGAGATTGTGACGGGGTGGATGGAGGCGGTGAATGTGTGTTCAAAAGGATTCTTAATGAGAACGATGGTGGATTTTAAGGAGCAATGTACTGGTATATTAGCACTAAAATAATGTTTTAATGATAATGATTTTAATGTACCTTTATCTAATATATTTGACATAACTGGCAACATGAATAATGTCAGTGGCATGAATGTATGAGGCAGGTCGGCCGTCTCTCTCTCTCTCTAATATGCAGAGATACAGACTCGCTCTCACACACATTCACACATTTATACACTCTTTCATACACACTCTTTCACGCACCCTCTCGCGCGCTCGGTACAGTTGCTGCCTTACAGTGCCTGATACCTGGGTTCCATCCTGACTAGAGATGGTGTCTGAATGGCGTTTGCACGTTCTCGCTGTGACCACATGGGATTTCTCCAGGTGCTTCGGTTTCGTCGCACATTCCAAGGACATGCAGGTTTGTAGGGTAATTGGCTTTTGTAAAGGGCCTGTCCCACTTGGGCGTCATTTGCGCATCACGCAGATGGCACGCAAAGATTTTGTACATCCCAAAATCCTGGGGCGCCTCGCACGACCGTGCGTCTGCCTACTAACACCACGCACCATGCGCGCGTAGTGAACGCCATGCGCGCGTCGTGCGTCGTGACGCGTAAATGATGTCGCGTAAATGATGCCCAAGTGGGACAGGTCCTTAAGGTAGAAGAAGTGTATGGGTGATAGCTGGCCGGCGTGGACTCGGTGGGCCAAAGGGCCTGCGTCCATACTGTATCTCTAAACTAAACTAAGCAAAGCAAAGCTAAATTAAACCAAACCATTTGGCTCCTCAAGCCTCAGTGCTAATTATTATTGAAGATTTGCAATGGTTCAGATTCGGGGAAAGTCCTCCCAAGGTGATGTTCTACAATGCTGAGAACTATATTCTGCATTGTTCAAGAAGGAACTGCAGATGCCGGAAAATCGAAGGTAGACAAAATTGCTGGAGAAACTCAGCGGGTGCAGCAGCATCTATGGAGCGAAGGAAATAGGCAACGTTTCGGGCCGAAACGTTGCCTATTTCCTTCGCTCCATAGATGCTGCCGCACCCGCTGAGTTTCTCCAGCAATTTTGTCTAACTATATTCTGCACCAGTGTATTCCCCCTTGTTCTACCTGTTGTACTTGAGTTTGACTTGATTGTATTTAAGTTATAGTATTATCTGATCTGCTTGGATAGCAAAGCTTTTCACTGTACCTCGGTGCACAAGGCAGTAATAAATCTCAACCTAAAGCAAAGGTTATTCCGCTTTGGATTGTCAGAGAGCAAGGAAATGATTTGGAGTGCACTGCATTCACTGCAAAACTCACAGAGTGCTAAACTGTCCTACCATTTCTATCCATCAGTGGTAGAACTCAGAAGGAGCAGGCAGAGGCAGCACTATGTGGCACAGTGGCATTTCTATCTCACAGCTCCAGTCGTCTGGGTCCAATCTTAACTTCCCGTGCTGCCCGTGTGGAGTTTTCACTTTCTCTCCCGTGACGGTGTGATCTAGTTTCATCCCACATCCCACAGAAGTGAGAGTTTGTTGGTTAACTGCTTTCGGTGAATTGCCTACATTCCCTTTCCCAGGTGTGAGTGAGTGGTTGAATCTGGAGGTAGTTAATGGGAATGTGGGAAGAATAAAATGGAATCAGTGGAAATGGGTGTTTGCCGTCATTGTGGACCTATTGGTCTGATGAAGTTGTTTCCATGTTGAATGACCACAATTCCATGACCACTGATCAGATCGCAACTGGACGGCAATACACCTTCAGATCCAATTATATTTCTGAAATAAGGTACAGACCATTGCAATTGCTTTACAGTGAAGACTAGGAAACATTCATAATCAATCTTAGTACTTGTCACAGAGTTTCTTGTTTGTACAACTTAATGAATAAGTACCAAATTTCAATTTCATGTTTACAATGTGATATCTAACGTAAGCTTGTTAAGAATTTAATGAGAGCGTGTGATCCCACACAGGTGGCAGTGTTGGGAGAGTATGTTGAGTATTAAGAGCTTTCCTTGCCCACCAGACATCATTGCAACCAATAAGTTCCAGGGTTTCTGTGAAGCCAGACCCGAAGTGGATGCATGTGATGCTGGTGCCCTGGTCAATCACAGTCACTGAAGAAGAATCCCCATCCAAAATGTTACCTATCCATGTTCTCCTGAGATGTTACCTTACCTGCTGAGTTACTCCACCACTTTGTGTCATTTTTGGTAAACCAGCATCTGCAGGTCCTTGTGTCTCCATCTCTCTGGGTGTTATCACGTGGCCCTTAAAGGGAGGCAGATGTGGTAGACAAAAATGCTGGAGAAACTCTGTGGGTGAGGCAGCATCTATGGAGCGAAGGAAATAGGCAATGTATCGGGCCGAAACCCGCTGAGTTTCTGAAGCATTTTTGTCTACCTTCGATTTTCCAGCATCTGCAGTTCCTTCTTGGGTAGATGTAGCAGCTATGTTCCAAATTTAGTTTAAACCACTTGGAGTCAGTTGGAAATTGTGGAGAAAGCTAAAGAAATGCACATCTTTCTTCTCGGGCTACCTGTTAAATCATTGCTCTTCTCTGTGCAGAGACAGGGGCAATATCCTTTGAAGATGTCTCCTGTAAAGGTAAATGATTAAGGAAGGTCTTGCTGATCCTTAAGTATGCAGAGGATCGTGATCCGAGAGAGATACAATTATTCTTTAGGTCACATTGTTGCCATTTGTCCTGATGATGAATGACTGACTGTGGAAGCAGTTTTGATGGATGGAAACACTGGATTGCTGTGTCTGCACCTCAGCCCTGTAACAACAGTAAAGATCCAGAATCATCATTCATTGTTGCAACCGAATGAGATAAAGCTGCCTCCCTGATTAGGTTCCTCATTCATTCTCAGCACCCATTAAATAGATAATGAACATCATGATGGGGGCCAGCAAGTCTTATGCTGAATGATGGGTCTGGTCAGAAGGCAAATTTACTTTTAATAGAACGTGTCTCAGATGGAGCTGGGTTAAATAAATCCTGCATCTGTTACCTGCTCCACAAAAAGTCTGGGGAGGAAGGAACTGCAGATGTTGGTTTACACCGAAGGTAGACAAAAAATGCTGAAGTAACTCAGCGGGACAGGCAGCATCTGAGGAGAGAAGGAATGGGTGACATTTTGGGTCGAGATCCTTCTTCAGACTTATGTTTGGGTCTGTGGAGATGCGCCAATTGTCATTGCACACATTATTAAATATGAAGATAATGAAAATTTGAAAAGAATGGAAGCAGCTTCCTGCCAGAACATCATTGGAGTGGTGACGGATGGGGGGCATTGTGTATCTTCATTGTGTATCTAGAGGACTCTGGCTTGTGTACTGAGTAGGCCACAGATTGACACACAATTCTGGAATAACTCAGCGGGACAAGCAGCATCTTTGGAGAGAAGGAATGGGTGATGTTTTGGGTCTCGACCCTAGGAAGAAGGGTCTTGACCTGAAGTATCATATATATCCTTCTTTCCAGAGATGCTGCCTGTCCCGCTAAGTTACTACAGCATTTTGTATCTATCTTCAGTGTAAACCAGCATCTGCAGTACCTTCCTACAGAGTAGGCCAGGTGTTTGGTAGATAATTTACTCATGTATTTTGCAGCGTTCAATTGACTTTGGCAACACACGTTGTTCCTCACTTAGCTCCTCACCTTTCCTGGAGATGGCAACTCATCTTGGTCTTCTGGTTGCTTGTAGATCTCCAGTGCCAAGGTAAGGAGAGTCTTCCCCAGATTTTGGCTGATCAGTTTGAGAACCTCGGGCAAAGGCCGGACAGGTAAGGCTGAGCATCGCCTGGATGACCCAGTGACTCTGGAATTCCACCATCTTCAGCCCTTAGCCATCCTCTGGGCTTGGAGCAGTTGGCCAGTCCATTAGAAGTGGCAGTGATCTGGTGAAGTAATAGCCTGTGGTTCATAGGTTCGTAGGTTCTAGGAGCAGAATAAGGTCATTTGACCAATCAAGTCGATGCTGTCATTCAATCATGGCTGATCTATCATTCCCTCTCAACCTCATTCTCTTGTCCCCATAACCACTGGCACCCTTACTGATCAAAAATCTGTCAATCTCCGCTTTAGAAATATTCATTGACTCGACCTCCTCGGCCATCTGCGGCAGTGAATACCACAGATTCACCACCCTCTGACTAAAGAAATTCTCCTCCTCCTCCTCTCTAAAGGTGCATTCTTTTATTCTGAGGCTGTTCCCTTTGGTCCTGGATTCCCCCACTTGTGGAGACATCTTCTCCACATTCACTCTATCCAGGCCTCCAGGTGGTTTTACTGTCTGATGAGCATTCATTTGTTGAAACTCTTTGTGCTGTTCATAAAGCTGTTTGTTTTCAGCCTTCATGATCTAACTGTATGCTTCAAGTGAACATTTTCTGTGAATGGTGTTGATCGGTGACGTTAGTCAGCCCCATGAGTCACTGCATACTTGATGTTAGTAAAGGGCCTGTACAACGAGCATGCGACTGCATGCGGCAAGCGCCACCTAACGTGGTCGCTTGAGCCGTACGGCCTCGCGGGGCCGGTCCCACTTCGATCGCCGGAGCCGTATGGAGTTGTGCGGAGCTGGTCCCGACATCGCGCGGGGCTCCGAAAAACTGACACTTCAAAAATTCCGCGCGGTTTGGTCGCGCTTGCCGCATGCAGCCGCATGCTCGTGGGACAGGCCCTTAACTGTGCAGCACATCAAAAGTAGCAGTCTGCCTGTTGTACCAAAGTGTCCCAGCAGTCAAATAAAAGTTGGAGGAAGTGATGATGAAACTTGACAATGCTTAAGGAAGATCAGCGCTCGGATACAGTGAAAGCAAAATACTGTAGATGCTAGAAGTCTGAAATAAAACCAGCAGCAACTCTTCAGCAAGGCAGATAAACACAAAATGCTGGAGTAACTCAGTAGTACAGGCAGCATCTCTGGATAGAAGGACTGGGGGCTGCCTCTTCCGCTGAGTTACTCCAACAAGCCAGGCAGCTTTTTGGAGGGATAATATTTTATACAATATGCACATTCAATATCTTCAAGTTTGGAAAGCATTTTTAAACGTTTAACATTCATTCTGTACAGTTCTGGCATTAGCTGTAGCTGTCATCTCCAAAGCAAAATTAAGCAGGAACTTGTGGTTCTTAGTGTCGGAGGAAGTGAATGTAGGAGCAGTGGTCCCTGGAAATCCTTAAACAAAGAGATAGAAACTTTTGCAGTGCATTGGAAAACATTGCTCCCCCAATTGGCCATTCATCTCAATCATTGTTCTTTGCAATTTGACTAATAGTCATGTCCACTTAACATGTTCTGCCGCACTTTGGAGCTTACTGCTTTTAAAGCAATTTGGCACATTTGCAGAATGTGGGATATCATGTAAATGCAAATTCTTTAAGTGTGGGAGCATTAATATTCATTGATGCGCGTCCAAGGCAAATCGCTCTCCAAGCTATTGGTATTCAGTTCTCTGAATTTTCCATCTGTAACTAAGATTTTTCATTCTCAACCCCACTCAATTATTGGCAGAGTTATTTATTGGTATTGGTATGGTTTATTACTGTCAGGTGTACCAACATATAGTTTTGTGTGCTTGCCAGGCAAGTTATACCATAGATGAGTACATCAGATCATGCAAAAGAGAAAATAAAGTGCAGAATACAGTATTACAGTGGTAGAGAAAGTGCAGGTGAAAAAAAAAGTGCAAGGGCCACAACGAGGTAGACTGGAATATTGAGAATTCATCCTTGGCATATGAAAGGTTTGTTGAAGTATCTGAATACAGAGGGGAAGCAGCTATTCTTGAATCTGACGGTATGTGCTTTCCAGGTCTTGTACCCTCTGATTGACGGGAGAGGGGAGATCGAAGTATACATGCTCTTTGATTATGTTGGCTGCTTTCCCAATGCAGCGTGAAGTATAGATGGAGTCAATGGGTGGAGGGAGGTGATTGGGGGGGGGGGGGGGGGGGGGGAGGCTGGTTTGCATAATGAAGGGCATTGCATTCGCAACACTTTGCAATTACATGCAGTTTTGGGAAGAGTGGTTACCATAACAGACTGAGGCATCAGAATAGGATTGTTATTTTGTTGCATCTTGCAAAAAAGTTCCAACACTATCCTACTTATGCCTCTCATGACTTTATGTACTTCTATCAATTCTTCCCTCAATCTTTGGCGTTCCATAAAAAACAATCCAAATTTGTTCAACCTAATACCCCCTGATCCAGGCATCATTCTGGTCAATCTCTTCTGCACCCTTTTCCAAAGCTCCCACATTCTTCCGGTTATAGGGCGACCAGAATTTTATGCCGATGTTAAACGCTTGGGAATATTTACCAGTATGTTTAATAACACATACGTAGCTTTGCAGCGTTTTTTGAAGCAGGACTAATAATTTTGGCTTGGGCAAAGTGCAGGGAACACTCACCCTAAAAGCATTAAGCATTAAGCTAAAAGCATTAAGCATCGGCGCACAAGATTCTGAGCAAACAGGCCAGTACTCTATAGACAAAATGGTCAGAAATGTTGGCAAATTCATGGCGTCCTGCTGTTATCTCTGCGTAAACCTTCCGGCCATGGTGGTGAAGAACATACTCACCAGGAGGTGTGAATCGCCACAAGTCATGAAGAGTTTCTGTCCTGCTTGTTACTAATGCCATCAAACCAGAGGATCACAATTGGCCTCCTTGTATGTTTCAAGTAACTGCATTCATTCTGCTACAATCACCACCAAATCTTGTACTAGGACCTAATTATGTACATTGCGCTGCCAAAGGAATCATTGAAACTGTCCCATTATTGCGGGTAAAACAGTTTATTTTCCTTCCGGAATTTCCCATTTTCCACATAGTCCAACAGTTCTTTAGCTCTCGCTCTGTGCCTAATTTTAGCCTGCATCCTGTTCCCTCACTCTTCTTATGCTTACATTACATTGATTGAGGAGAGAGGTTGTCAATTCCATCAATCACTGAAATGTCCTGCTGACTTTGCACTCCAGCGAACTGGTTTCCACGTTAAACTTGACCTGGAGGTGCAGATATCAAAGCACAATCCCTCGTGAGCTTTGTTGCAAAATGTGAAGCTGCAGCAGTTTTGGGGCCAACATCTGTACTCGTGAAGGTGTCAGCCTTGACATGGAACGAACGTTTCTCACTGCCCGAGATGATGCTCGGAATCCATGAGCCCACTGACCCAGCAGCAGATTCTCCCTCTCCCCCTGCCAACATCCCCCCCTCGCACAACAGTCACATCCAAAGGAACAGATGGTTTATCTATGTGGTGTAGGCCATGCCTTGGCAAATTATGTCTCGGCAAATGACTTTGATGCAGTTATTGCATGAGATATTTTTGAGAAACTGGCCTATAAATACAACTCTTTCTTGAAAAGACAGCAAGGAAATGTAAAGAAATGTCCAATTTATTACTGGATGACACTTCTTAACTGCATCACATCAGGGCAACAGGTGAATCATTGTATTGTGCATGCAGTGGAACCAGCTTGACAAATTGTATCACATTTCTTCAATACAACATCGGTGGTGCTGTTAAATGTTTAAATGATACGGTGCATGTATACACCTCCGATGCTCATTGTACTCCACCTGCTGTCCCTTTGATTAATTGATGATTAAAAAAATGACAGTGGCAGGCAACATTTCATTGAGATGAGCCAGTCTTCTCTGTGCTGTCTATCTTTGGCCACTTCTTCATTTGAGAAGGTTCCTACAAAGAACCAGGTCAAGGTCCTAATGTGTAACAAAGAACTGCAGATGCTGGTTTAAATCAAAGGTAGACGCAAAATGCCGGAGTAACTCAGCGGGTGAGGCAGCATCTCTGGAGAGACCCTTTTCGGGTCAAGACCCTTCTTCAGACTTCTTTCGGTCTCGATCCGAAACGTCGCCCATTCCTTCTCATTCAAAGATGCTGCCTCACCCGCTGAGTTACTGCGGCATTGGGTGTCCACCTTCAGGTCAAGGTCCTCATGCTTACACTCAATAGTGAGACACATGACTTCCAACAGTAACAAAGAAATGTCTCAAAGCGGGTCCCATTAATAATAATAATAATAATTCATTTTATTTGCTGGCGCCTTTCTAACTCCCAAGGACACCTTACAAGGCATAAAACCACAAAAATACAAAACACATAATCGGAGTAAATTAAATGTAAAAACACCACAATACACAAATCAAGGACAGAATTCAATTACAAAAGCACAAAAAGAAAATAAAGAGACATCTCAGAGCGGGTCCCATTAAGGAGGAGGTAGTTGAGGCAGGGACTATCACAACGTTTAAGAAACATTTGGATAGGTACATGGAGAGGACAGGTTTGGAGGGATATGGGCTAAACGCAGGCAGGTGGGACTAATGTAGATGGGGCATGTTGGTTGGTGTGGGGAAGGTGGGCTGAAGGGGCTGTTTCCGCACTGTATGATTCTATGACAATGCCAGGGCTGGTTTCCACAGAAGAAGCAATGATGTTGCATTCAAAATAGAATGTTAACAGGCCATCAACAAGGGTATAAGAAATAGCTCACAACTTGCTTCTATTTTGAACACTGTGTGTTATTAATAGATGATAAAGATTGCTGGTGTGGCAGTGAAATGGGCAAAGTGATGGAGCATCACCTTTTTAACCCTTCTGGTCAATTAAGTACGACATTTCAAAGGCAGTTGGCCAGGTACACGGATACCAAAGATTTCGAGTGATATGGTAAATGTCAAAATACCAAATGGCAAAAGCAGGAAAATAAGATTAGTTCAGTCATGAAACTTGGCCGGCATGGGTAAGTTAGTCTGAAGGGTCTATTTCTCTGCTGAGAAACTCTATGATATTAAAATAAAGAAAGGTAATGAAAGTCAGAACCTTTTCCCAGGTTGTGACTATCAAATTCCAGGGGGCATGGCTTTAGGGTACGAGGGACGAAGTTTAAAGGAGATGTGCTGGACAAGTTGTTTTACAAAGATGATGGTGAGTGCCTGGAACGCACTACTGAGGGTGCTGGAGGCAGATATGGCCATGGTATTTAAGAGACATTTGGATAGACACATGGGTGGGCATGGAATAGTGGGATATGGATTATGTGCAGTTAGATAAGAGGCTAGGGCCTGTCCCACTGTACGAGCCAATTCAAGAGTTCTCCCGAGTTTCCCCTGATTCGAACTCGGAGAATTACGGGTAATAGCCGCTCGTGGGTACTCGGGGCTCTCGTGGACATTTTTCAAACATGTTGAAAAATCTTCACGAGTCTTCCCGAGCTTACAGCGTTTCTCGAGTACCTGCCGTTAGCGTTACGAGCCGCTAAGAGACGTCCCGAGCTCCGACGTACCCGCTACGTACAGTCTACGTGCTTACCACGAGTTTGATTTTTTTTAAACTCGGGAGAGCTCTTGAATTACCTCGTACCGTGGGACAGGCCCTTTAGTCTTGGCATCATGTTAGGCACAGACATTGTGCGACAAAGGGCCTGTTTCTGTGCTGTGGTGTTCTATGTTCTAAAGTATTTATTTCGGACATAAGGTCATAAGTGATAGGAGTAGAATTAGGCCATTCGGCCCATCAAGTCTACTCCGCCATTCATTCATGGCTGTTCTATCTCTCCCTCCTAACCCCATTCTCCTGCCTTCTCCTCACAACCACTGACAGCTGTACTAATCAAGAATCTATTTATCTCTGCCTTAAAATTAATCACAGATTTGGCCTCCATAGCCTTCTGTGGCAAAGAATTCCACAGATTCACCACCATCTGACTAAAGAAATTTCTCGTCATCTCCTTCCTAAAAGAACGTCCTTTAATTCTGCGGCTATGACCTCTAGTCCTAGACTCTCCCACCAGTGGAAACATCCTCTCCACATCCACTCTATCCAAGTCTTTCACTATTGTGTATGTTTCAATGAGGTCCCCCCTCATTCTTCTAAACTCCATCGAGTACAGGCCCAGTGCCGACAAACGCTCATCATAGGTTAACCTACTCATTTTTGGTTATGAGTAGGTTAACTTTCCCCTTTACATCCTAGTTATCAGGTCTATAAGTGGTGTTAAGATCGATGGAGCCTTGGATCTGCATCAGGTCAGTTAGTACAGGGGCTCCCACTGTAATGCTGTGCAATCTCAGCCAGGCTGCGTTGTGCTGCTGGTCTCCAAGTGGTCTCCAGCTGTGGAACAAACAAATGAGTTCCCAATCTGTTGGTAAGTGAGGGTGGTCTGTTTCTGGATGCTCATGTACATCTTCACTGGATGGACTGGAGAGGTTGAACAAGGCACCTCGCCCCCATCTTCTCAACAGCCATTTGGGAAAGGCAATGCCCAGATCTAATAAGTAAGGAAATGAAACAATTCTGGTCCTGACCACACTGCCATTCATCTAATAAATCCTTAGCGACTCTATTCAGAATTACTAGAGTTCAATAACAGGATATGGACCTCTGTATTGTATCGGAAGGAACTGCGTTGCTGGTTTACACCAAAATAGACACAAAATGCTGGAGTAACTTAACTTGTCAGGCAGCATCTCAGCAGAGAAGGAATGGGTGATGAGAGAAGTGTCTTGACCCGAAATGTCACCCATTCCTTCTCTCCAGAGATGCTGCCCATCCTGCTGAGTTACTCCAGCATTTTGGCCCTCTATTGACTGATGCTCCTTTATTTAAATAGACACCGTTGTTCAACAGGACTTCCCAGCAACAGTAAAACAAAATCTCATGGTCCCTTGTATTTGACAATTTAATTTCTTATTGGCAGTGTAAGTCCATGGCCGTCATAATGCATGATACATGAAGGGGAAAAGGCAGGCACGGGTTATTGATTGGGGACGATCAGCCATGATCACAATGAATGGCGGTGCTGGCTCGAAGGGCCGAACGGCCTCCTCCTGCACCTATTTTCTATGTTTCTATGTTTCTATGAAGTTGCATCGCACCCGTGTCGTTATGGGAGCGGCAAATCGCAGCGGTCAGCATCTCGTGGGATTTGCTAATGGAAATTAAATGCGTTCGACTCTTCCATGCTGAAATGTTATTGACAAAAAAAAAAAGCCCAACTGATCCCTGAATGATTTCACGGCAATAAAGAACAGTTGGCCTCATCTTGACTTGCAGCAGGAGAAGCTTTGCGACTTTAAAAAGATGTGCCAGGTGACAGTCAGCAGCAGAATTATACATTAGCCATTGGCCCACATCGTTCTTCCAGCGCTACAGAGTAATCAGTCATCTGATCCGCCACACGTAATGTCACTGGAGATTGGTGCAATTAATCTATTGATCTGATCTGAAGATGCCTCTGTACTTTACACTCTAGACTCTCCACTTGCTACTGGCTACACACATCATTCCAACAGCAGACTTTCCATTACATAAGCAAATCTGCAGTGCAAAAGCCTGAACTGACTCGCGTGTTAAAATGTACTTGGAAATAGTCCATGGCATGTGCATGGAACGCTCATTTATGCAAGATTTTAAAACAGCTCTGCTTTCGTTCAGCTGCTCTTCCTATAGGGTTTGAGTTCATAAGTTCATGTGATCGGAGTAGAATTTGGCCATTTAGCCCATCAAGTCTACTCTGCCATTCCATCATGGCTGACCCCATTCTCTTGCCTTCTCCCCATAACTCCTGACACCCGTCCTAATCATTGGGAATGGAGGGATATGGATCACGTACATGGATTCGGCAGTGGCGGTTAAGGTTGACATGACACCATGTTGGGCATAGACTTTTTTTGGCTGAGGAGCCTATTCCTCCACTGTACTCTTCCACCATATTATATGCAAGTGGTGAGAATTGCAGTGCAGGAATGTAACTGAGTAAGTTTGGTGGCAGATTTTCAAACATTGTATTTCAAAGCTAATCTAAAGGGCCTGTCCCACTTGCCGATGTTTTAGGCGACTGCCGGCATCATTGACTGACGTATCAGGTCATCGAAAATCACGTGATGCGGCGTGACGCGGTGGTGACGCGGCATGCTGACGTTAGACGTGCGATGTTATTTCAAGTGTTGCGACATTTTTTTCTCGCTGCTGGCGACACTGATACGATGCCGGGAGTCGCCGAAAAAATTGCCAAGTGGGACAGGCCCTTAATACTCCCTTTAGACACAAGGAACTGCAGATGCTGGTTTACTAAAGAAGCACAAAGTGACGGAGTAACACTGCAGGAGTCAGCCAGCATCTCTGCAAGACATGGAGTGGAGACGTTTCAGGAAGAGTCCGCCTATCCATGTTCTCCAGAGATGTTGCCTGATCTACCGAGTCACTTTGTTTTTAATACTTCCTTTAATATTAAATGTAGACTGAACTGCTTAAAGTTTGATGTAACTTAAACCTTCAATTAAATTATAGTTGTAACTCACTGCTATTCATCCATGTACATGTGCGTGCAGTATAATTCTTCTTCAGCTGGTACGTTAATTTGATGAGCAGTGTGTTACTGTAAATGACTTGCTGACCTTCTAGTTTGTTTGCTGTTGAACCTGTTGGTGCCTGTATTCCAATCGTAATTCTGTGAACACATGCCATTCAGGGCTGGTAGAATGTGTTTTAGATCATTCCCTGGGATTTATGATCAACAACAAAATCACGGAATCACAGAGACAAAAACGCCAGCAACCCACTGAGTTTGCACTGACCAAGAAGCACCCATTCACACCGATGCCATTTTAACATCCTGAAGCCACGGTCTCCGGTAAGGAAGTGGCCAATTCGGGAACTCCAACCCACGAGTGCGTTCGATCTGTCCCGATGTCGGAGCTTCGATCATCCCGTCGAGCAAAGATCCTATAGCGGAGCAAGATAGACCACTCCAGCTAAATGCAATGGGCTGACGTGTAGTACGCAACGGAGCGGAACGTGGGCCTTTTTTTCATCCATTTCCGTAACCGGACCCGACCCGACCCGACCCGACTCGCAGTGTAATCAACGTTGCGGGGGAACAGTTTGTGTTAATAAATTAAAATTCTGAAAATGAGAAGATTTTTACCAAATAACTTTTATTTTTACGAGGATGTGTCCGTAACCGGCTTCCGTCTCCGCACTATAATCCTATGGGATCTTTGGCGCGGAGACGGGAGACGGAAGCCGGTTACGGAAATGGGGCCTTAAATTACCCATGAATCTGCCCATGACCGTACTACATTTTTTTCGTCGAGTGAACTATCTTGCTTGCTATAGGATCTTTGCCGTCGAGAGGTCTTGCACATCAGGCCGTCCGCAGCGGCAACTACGGAGGGTCAAGGTCCCCGACTACGGGTGAACAAAGGAGGAAGACTGACTGAACTTTATTGCCTTCCATCACAGTGAAGAATGCTGTGGTGGATGTTTATGTTAAATTCTATTGTGTGTTGTGTTCTTTTTAATTGTATGGCTGCATGGTAACTCATTTCACTGTACCTTAATTGGTGCATGTAACAAATAAATGTGAACCTTGAACCAGTTTCCCACTGATTGTAGCACTCATTTACAACTGGAGAATCATTGGAGGTGCCACGTTCTCGAGTAATTGCTGGTTTCCATCATCCATCAGTTCCGTTGCTTTCTTGTCACGGACCACAGAGTATTCATCTAGAAAAGCAAACATCACATTGACAGATAAAAAGCTGCAATCATCGCAGTTCTGGTGCGGCCAAATGCAGTGACATCACTTACAATTGAAACCTTCCGCATTTCTCTAATGTTAAGGCAAGTGATGTTGCATCTTCAGCCCGCAACCAGCCTTACAGAGCTGGGATACATTTTTAACTTGCAATGGTGTCAGGCCGAGTGGTAAATTTTAAACCACATTTGTATATTCATGATTCTCAGGGAGCAGAAACTTAGGTTTAGATTCATCAGCTGACTAAAGAAAATGTTGATACCCAAAACTGCAAATGATGGAATCTTCTGTGGATGGAGGTAATGGAGGAGGTTCAGCTCAGTTCAGTTCAGAGATACAGCGCGGAAACAGGCCCTTTGGCCCACCGTGTCCGACCCGACCAGCGACATTAACATTTGGGACAATTTACATCTTCTATCAAGCTGTAGATTGGTTATTGCATGTGAACCAATCATAGTAGAAATAGCATCACTAACCCCCCCTTACTGTATGCTTTATACTAACACCCACTTCCTACACTGGTCAGACTTGGAAGCGGTAACGATGAACAAACAACTAACAACCTGCTGTACCGCTATACAATGTGTACAGATTAAAGATGACTTTGAACTCCAGATTGTGTAAGTTGCTTATTTACAAGCCAACTAACCTAAAACCTGGAGTGTGGGAGGAAACCGGAGCACCTGGAGAAAACCCACGCAGGTCACGGGGAGAACATTCAAACTCCGTACAAACAGCACCCGTAGTCAGGATCGATCCCGGGTCTCTGGGGAATGTACCCGGCGAGGGAACGGTTTGGGCAGAAAGAGATGAGTCAACCAAGGAGTTGTGGAGGGAGGTTCTCTGCGGAAACCAGAAAGGGTGGGGATGGGAAGAGGTGACTGGTGGTGGCATTGCATTTTACCTGAGGAATGTGGTCAGGCTGTGTTATTGTGAATCCCATGGTTTGTTGAACTTCTGTCTGTTCACGAGACACTGGCATCACCAGAGCAGGGTAGCCATCTGAAGTGAACTTGGGGAGATGCCATCTCGACCCACTGCAATTCTGTACAGTGAAGGCTTTCCCTCAATGCTACGGGATTGACTATTCCACAATTTTGATCCATCTGCAATCTTCTTCTTCTTGCGTATAGCGTGCACAGCCTAAAGTTGTAGGTCAACTTGTTCTATTTGATCTTGCTTGTGCACGTCGGGTTGATTGCATTAGTTGAAACAGGGCGGACCACGTGAAGGTTGCAATCTCCCCAAGCCCATCTGTAATGAATGGATGGTTTAGCAAGAGTCACTACTTGCTGGTTTGTATAGAACTGGATGAATGTTACTTCAACCCTTCCTTCAAAGGGTACTGAGGACAACTATAGTGCCCTCTACCCTGGTTGAGTAAGTGCAGACTAAGGAACCAAATTCAGAGCTGCTTTGGTGATGGATGGGTCGTGTGATCCAACAGAATGCGGCTAATATCTTTTTCAATGGACCAAGATCAATTATTCTTGGCACTGTAGTCCCTTTTTAATTGGGTTGTTCAATTTCCATCTTCCATTAATCGATGACAATGTCAGGTGATAGAAATTCAATTCACAAAGCCAATCGCATTACTTGCTTGATTCACAGAATCTTTGAAAATGTATTGTTGAACCCGCATGCATTTATTCTGTACTTTGCATATATTAAAGTCACAATAGATGATTGAACAGAGGAAATAGTTTAATTTACATTTTTAATCTCCAAAGTAGAATTTCAGTTTTTACAAGCTGAGACTGATGTACCAGATTGTGGCTGGTTTAGATGAAGAGAGACTGGAATCGACGGTTCCTGCATCATCCCATCAGATTGCTTTATCCGCTGGTTCACTTTTCGAAGGCAAAGTTTTAAACAATGCCAAGAGGAGTTGAGGGGGATCTTTCAGTTTAGTTTAGTTCAGAGATACAGCGTGGAAACGATCCCTGCACGCTAACACTACCCCACACACACTAGAGACAATTTACAATTTTACCAAAGCAATTAGCCTACAAACCTACAAACGGGTCTGAAGAAGGGTCTCGACCCAAAACGTCACCCATTGCTTCTCTCCATCGATGCTGCCTGTCCAGCTGAGTTACTCCAGCATTTTGTGTCTAGCCTTCAAACCTATACGTCTTTGGAGAGTGGGAGGTAACTGGGGCACTGGGCAACTGACCCACACAGGTCACGGGGAGAACGTACACATACCATACAGACAGCACCCATAGTCAGGATCAAACCCGGGTCTCTGGTGCTGTACGGCACAACTGCACAGTGCAGTTACATTTCTGGACTTCACTGTTTCCAGGGGAGATGGAAACAGTCAATCAATGCTTTCAACAGAGAATTTCAGAAGCAGTTCAAGGGAGAATAACTTGCAAGACCACGAGTGAGGAAATAGGTCTGAAGAAGGAGAGAGGGTGGAGACTTTGGAAGCACAGAACCATATCTGGGGCAGATGGGACAATTTACAAATCGGAATAGTCACACAAGAGCAGAGTGATGGGGTTTTCCCGGAGGGATGGGGTTTGCCTGGACTATAAGGGAGTGCTTAAATGCACTTGGCTGGGGAAAGGTAACCACAAATAGAACCTGGTGAGGTGATAGACAAAGCAAATGGGTAATGGGAAAAGGAATCCTAATTCTGCTCCTATCACTTATGATCTTATAGATTATGAGGGAAGAAGGTAGGCGAATAGGGTTAGGAGGGAGAGATAGATCAGCCATGATTGAATGGCGGAGTATTGATGGGCCAAATGGCCTAATTCTGCTCCTATCAATTATGACCTTATGAAGAAGTGAAACAGCAGAAACAAGGTCAAGCAACCAAAATTGGTGAAGTACAATGAAATGTTCAAATCATGAAATGAAAAACACTCTCTATGAATGCTCACAGCATTCTCAACAAAGTAGATGAATTAATGGTATAAAAAGAACTAAATGGGTGTGAAGGGAGACACAAAAAGCTGTAACTCAGTGGGTCAGGCAGCAACTCTGGAGGAAAAGAACAGGTGATGTTTCAGGTCGGAACCCTTCTTCAGACTGGGTGTGATCTAATTACCAATATGGGAACATCGATGCAGAATGAACAAAACTTGGAACTAAAAATTCCAGGATATTTGACAATGAGGAAGGACAGGTAGATAGGAACAGGGGGTGGGTAGAGTGTAACACTTTTAATAAGAGAGAAGGCTGGTGTAATGGTGAGAAATCATCTTGACAATTTGGATTGAGCTAAGAAACAGCAATGGACAGAAAACATTTGTAGGAGTTTTTTATTGGCCACTGAATAATATTGGTCATGGTATCAATCAGCAAATTAGGTGTGCATGTCTAGGGATAATGCAGGAATTGTGGAGGACTTCAATTCATGTACACACCAAAAAAATCAAATATGCTGGAAATAAAAATCATGAATGCATTGGGGACACTGATCCAGACTGATATGTTGAAGAACCAACTGGGGAAAAAGCTATTTCACGTCTCTCTTTGTGCAATGTGGAAGCATTGATTGACACTCTTGTTAACAAGAGGCCTTTTGGGGACCATGACCATAAATACAAAATAATCAATTCAAAGATTGGATGATGTGAAACTAAGGTCTGAAGTCTAAGGAACGGGAATTAAGGTAAGAGAGGAAAGTGGGTTGAGAGTGATTGAGAGCATATGTTTAAAGGAAATTAGGCCAGGCATTTGTTAGCATGTAGAGCATAAAAGGCAAAGTGGTGCAGCGGTAGAGTTGCTGCCTTACAGGGCCAGAGACCCGTGTTCAATCCTGTGTTTAAGAAGGAACTGCAGATGATGGAAAATCGAAGGTAGACAAAAGTACTGGAGAAACTCAGCAGGTGCAGCAGCATCTATGGAGCGAAGGAAATAGGCAACGTTTCGGGCCGAAATCCTTCTTCCTGACTGGATCTAGTCTGTACAGAGTTTGAACGTTCTCCCTGTGACCACGTTCTCCCTGTTCTCCGGGTGCTCTGGTTTCATCCCATATTCCAACAACGTGCAGGTCTGTAGGTTAATTGGCTTCTGTAAATTGTCACTAGTGTGCAGGATAGAACTAGTGTAAGAGTGATTGCTGGTCGGCGTGGACTTGGTATGCTGAAGGGCCTGTTTCCATGCTGTATCTCTAAAGCTAAAACAAAGGAAAAGTAATTTTCTGTGGCTGACCTGTGAAATTAAAGGTAGTATTACATCAAAAGTAAAGGCTTGTAGAGTTGTCAGAAATACAAAAAGGCCTGGGTTTGGACAATATTTTAGACATTAGCAGAGAAGGATCAAGTAACTGAGGAAGAAAGAACATTAAAGTAGACTTGTGGGAAACATAAAAACAGACTGTGAGAGCTTTGATAGATCTGTAACAAGAATAGGTCTAGAGAGGGTAAATTTGGCATCTTTGGTGCAGGTGAATTTATAAGAGGAATAAAGAAATGATAGAGAAATCACACAGTTATTTTGTGTAAGCTTTCATGGAAGGAGGCACAAATATCTTCCAGATATATAAGAGAATCAATGGAGCAGTGATAATGAGCTTAGTATTTGTAACAAAATATTGCTGAAGATGTTGAAAAGCTTGAAGGTTGATAAATACCAAGGATGTATATCCCAGAGCTTTGCAAGAGATGGCTTCAGTAGATGCTCTTCCAAGATTCTGGAATTGCTGCTGTAAATTCAAGGGTTGACAAGCTGGTCACAGGGGGGGGGTTCTCTGTCTGGGAAGTCTAGGACTGGGTGTACAAATAGATGATGAGGGATAGGCTGTTGAGGAATAAGATGAGAAGAAATGTCTTCACTTGGATGGTGAGCCTGTAGAGTTATGTCGACCAGAACACAAAGTACAGGAGAAACTTAGTGGGTCAGGTGGCATCTGTGGAAGGAATGGACAGGCGACGTTTTGGGTCGGGACCCTTCTACCGACTGATGATGTTTGGGGTCGGGACTCTTCTCCAGACTGCTGTTGTTTTGGGTCGGGACCCTTCTACACATTGATGAGTTCCTCCAGTATTTTGGGTGCTGCTCAGTATCTGTCTCTCCCTCTGGAATTATCTAGCCCGGAGGACAATGCAAACTCGGTCATTCATTCATAACCGACAGTAGTGGATACCTGGGCATAGTGGGTTATGAGAGTGATGCTGGGAGATGGTGTTGAGGAAGATGATCGCTGAATATGCTGATGAACAACAGGGCAGGCTTGACGGGTAGTGTGACCTGGTCCTGTTTCTTACACTCTTGTATTTGGTGCCACACTTGCAGTTTGATAGAATTCTGAATAAATAAATAAAAGGGAGACACAAGGAACTACGGATGCTGAAACCTTGAGTAAATCACAAAGAGCTGGAGTCTTCTTCTTCTTCTTCTTGTGTTTGGCGTGCACAGCCTATAGTTGTAAGACAACTTGTTCTGTTTGATCTTCTGTTTGTGCACGCCAGGTTGATTGCATTCGTCAAAACAGGGTGGACCACATGAAGGTTGCAATCTCCCACCCCAGAGCTGGAGTAACTCAGCGGGATCTGTGTTTAGTTTTGCTTATTGTCAATTGTACCGAGGTACAGTGAAAAGCTGTTGTTGCGTGCTAACCAGTCAGCGGAAAGGCAATACATGATTACAATCCAGCCATTCACAGTGAACAGATGCATGATAAAGGGAATAATGTGGAGGGAATGGATTGGCAACGTTTCGGGTCAGGATCCTTTTGTTACAAATAATGGTTGTGTTTACTTAAGCAAATGGGTGATGATAATCCTCAGTTTGACAGGCCTGTTCAGGAGAACCTTGAACACACTACAATCTTCTATCTTTACACTGAGTATGTTCTTGTCGTGATTTGGCTTTATTTGTGATTTTCTATTTCTGGTTTGCTCTCTGTGAGAACTCTTCAGTTTGATCGGCTAATCAGCTAACATTGTTCAGACGCCACTGCCAGGGCTTTCCTTGAACAGATGTCTGGCATCTGATCAACATTTGAGGAGGGGATGTCCAGGTGACAGAGAGCACTAGATACTTCCTTCACTTTCAGCAGCGAGGGCCAATCTCTTAGCAACCAACCCAGGCTACGATTTGAAGCAAATATCCTCAGTGATAATAAAAAAACATGCTCCTTTGGCCACATGTGAAGCTGAAGAGTTTGGATGGTTTGTTCCTGGCATAAAGAGACATGGCATCTAGTGGGGATGGGAAGCTGAGGATTCACCAGGGTCTTAAGATTTACGGACATTCGGTCTTTTATTTCCATGCTGCTCTGACCTGGGTTCCAATGTTTTTAGCTGTCTGAATACAGAATATGTGATCTGAAGAATATGTGTCTGAAGAAGGGTCTCGACCGAAACGTCACCTATTCCTTTTCCCCAGAGATGCTGCCTAACCCGCTGAGTTACTCCAGCTTTTTGTGTCATTCTTCGGTTTAAACCAGCATCTGCAGTTCCTTCCTACACAGAATATGGATGTCAGTGACAATGCCATGATTTGGAGAGTCGGTTCAGTGTCGGCCCACATTGGTCTGGTGTAACATAGGCCACACCCAATCAGGATGGCTGACTTTCAAATAGAGTGCGCCAGATGGATGTTTCTGAAAAATCCAGTCACTTCATTCCTGCCACTTAAAGTTCCAGATTTAATAAATTACCTAACTTTATACTCCTCAATATCTGTGGTTGGATTTGAACTCGTCTGTGATGCACTAGTTCAGAACTTTGGCTTCTAGTCCAGTAGTTTGATTTAATTTATTACTGTCATGTGCACTGAGGTACAGTGAAAAGCATGTTTGTTGCGTGCTATCCAGTCAGTGAAAAGACTATACATGATTGCAATCAAACCGTCCGCAGTATACAGACACAGTAAGTTAACCTGTCATGTTACTGCCATATAAGTATCTCATACACACACTTCAGACCAAAACAGAACAGGATTCTGACAAAGCCATTAACTGATACACCCATTAACCATTCCAGTGAAGCCGGTGTTTGACAGTGCAAGTGTGGAGGGTTGCCTTGGGTTGGAGTTGCCGACTGCCAACACTGTAAATTCATCAGTGAAGCCTTCAGATGACTGGAGTACGTTTTATTCCTCAGAGAAAGGTAATGGTAACGTTCCATTAAATCGACTCTCACTGAGGTCTGAAATTGATCAGACCAGCCGGAGAACAACATCTGCGTCATTTGATGTGACTGAGGCACACGGCAAATGTGATTGTTTTCGGTGGGATGCATTAGTTTGAAGTGAACTGGCCATCCATCACAGGAAGCAACATGTTTCCTCTCACACTTTTGTTTCAGCTTAGTTGATAGCCATCAATTAATGTACTTAAAGGAACACCATTTCATTAAGTTACTGGGCAAGTTGCATTTCTATCAACCAGTGGCTGATCTGGTGTCTGAAGCTGAAAGCCTACCTGCATGTTAATGTTAGACACAAAATGCTGGAGTAACTCAGCGGGACAGGCAGCATCTCTGGAGAAAAGGAATGGGTGACGTTTCAGGTCGAGACCCTTCTTCAGACTGATGTTAATAGGTGACGTTTCGAGTCGAGACCCTTCTTCAGACTGATGTTAATGGGTTAAAGTGTTAAAGAAGGAACTGCAGATGCTGGAAAATCAAAGGTACACAAAAATGCTGGAGAAACTCAGCGGGTGGAGCAGCATCTATGAAGCGAAGGAAATAGGCAACGTTTCGGGCCGAAACCCTTCTTCAGACTGATAGGGGGTGGGGAGAAGAAAGGAAAAAAGGAAAAATGCGGAGGTGGAGCCCGAGGGCTGGGGGAGGGGAGGAGACAACCAGAGGGCTGATGAAGGGGAGGGGACAGCAAGGGCTAGCAGAATTGGGAGAATTCAATGTTCAAGCCCCCAGGATGTAGACTGCCCAAGCGGAATATGAGGTGCATTTCCTCCAATTTACGGTGTTGCTCGCTGTGGCCATGGAGGAGTCAAGACCCTTCATCAGACTGATGTTAATGGGTGATGTTTCGGGTCGAGACCCTTCATCAGACTGATGTTAATGAGCGACGTTTCGGGTCGAGACCCTTCTTCAAAATGTTAATGTTAACCAAAGACAGACACAAAAAGCTGGACTAGCTCAGCAGGTCAGGCAAACTCTCTGGGCAAAATGAATAGGTGATGCTTCAGGTCGAGACCCTTTCTTCAGATAAAACATCACCTACTTCTTTTCCCCAGAGATGCTGCCTGCCCTGCTGAGATACTCCAGCGTCTTGTGTCTGTCTTCGGTTTAAACCAGCATCTACAGTTCCTTCCTACACTGAATGCTAATGGTCCTTGGGACTCTTAAAGGGACTTACTGTTCTGCATAGGATACCAGGCAGGACATGTGATTCCTTTCTGTGAAGGAACCCTCTGATCTACAACCCCTTGCAGACAAGAAGGATGAGAGCAGCAAAAAAATGGTCTGAACTTTATGGTGAATAATTTATGAATATCCGCTCTTCATCAGGTTCAAGAAATGATCTGGCCTTTATTTTATGATCTTTGTTTCATCTGATCATTGAAGCAAGTACATGGTATGCACTTAAATCCAAATCTGAACCAAGTCATGGTGTTGGGAGATTACATTATGCTATATTCTCAGCTGTTATCAACACCATTTGGGATTGGGATTACCTCTAGACACAAGGAACTACAGTTGCTGCTTTACATTGAAGAAAGACAGGTCGTGCTGGTGTAACTCAGCGGGTCAGGCAGCATGGCTGGAGAACATGTACAGGTGATGACAGGTTGGGACCCTTCTTCAGACTGTAATCCAGATTACTTTTAACACGGCTTGGTTCCGTGGATCTCCTTCAGATGGAAGAATCCACTCAATGCTTCACACAGCTGCGCTCCTTCCTACATCCGTACAACAAAGAAGCAGAGATTCAAAACAACAGGACACTTGAATTTCATTTAAACTTCACAGCTCATGGAACTTTAATAGATTGTAAAACCAGTGGCTACAATACCCCAGGAAGCTAACTGACAAAAAACAATAGTAAGACAGACAGATAAGGGGACATGTAGAGAGAATTATTTTGCCAGTGGCTGAAAGAAGGAAAAAAAATGCAGTAGTGTTTTGGGAGGAAAACCCAGAGTTAGGCACAGTTGCAGCACGGAAACAGACTCTTCGGTGCCGACCGGCGATCCCCGCACACTTACATTATCCTACACACACTAGTGACTATTTACAATGATACCAAGTCAATTAACCTACAAACCTGTACGTCTTCAGAGTGTGGGAGTAAACCGGAGATTCCAGAACATGGGGAAAATGTATGAGCTCCATACGGACATGTATCCGTAGTCAGGATCGAACCCAGGTCTCAGGTGTTGTAAGACAGCAACTCTACCGCTGCGACACCGTGCCACACACCAGATCAACAACAAGAACCCAACAATTGATAATCGAATCAGTCCACGATACCAAAATATCACTGAATAATTTATTTTCAGAGTCTATTTCTGAAACTCCAGTTGGTATGAAGAAGACAAAATATAATGACTGTAATTTGGCTGCACACATAAAAAGGGAAGATTTTGTTACTCTTAGTAAAAGATGTCATCCCCTCCCAGCTTAATTTTGTTAATTCCTTAAGCAAGGCCATTAGTCAACTGATCAATGGTGATAGAAGTTTTCAAGGTTATGAAGGTGAAAGACAAAACTGATCCATGAAAATCGTTCATCGTGATAAAGGGTTAAGCAGCCAAATTGTAAAATTGGGAGCAGTCTAATGGAACTTTTGCTCAAATGCTTAATGATCTGTGAAATAAGTTAAGTCGGTATATCTTCAGAATAACAATATAAATGGTTCCAGAAGGCAAATAAGTCTTTTTTATATTGACTGATAAGATGATTAAGGGGCTCCCTTGTTTAGTTAAATAACTTATTTCTGGTCCCAAGGCTCACATTTTGACTACCTGGATGAATAATTCTCCAGTGTTGGGGCATCTACCTAATTGAGTAATTCAATGGCATTAGTGATCATTGTGTGTGGAATGCTAGAGATGGAACCTAGAGATGGATGCAGTTCCTCAGCAGTACCTACATGTTCACTGAAATTAAACACGCAGTTACAGCAGGCATTGAAGAAAGCTAATGGCATGTTGGCCTTCATAACAAGGGGAGTTGAGTATAGGAGCAAAGAGGTCCTTCTGCCCTGGTGAGACCACACCTGGAGTTTGTGCAGTTTTCATCTCCAAATTTGAGGTAGGACATTCTTGCTATTGAGGGAGTGCAGAGTAGGTTCACGAGGTTAATTCCCGGGATGGCGGGGCTGTCATATGTTGAAAGAATGGAGCGACTGGGCTTTTATACACTGGAATTTAGAGGGATGAGAGGGTATCTTATTGAAACATATAAGATTATTAAGGGATTGGACACGCTAGAGGCAGGTAACATGTTCCCGATGTTGGGGGAGTCCAGAACCAGGGGACACAGTTTAAGAATAAGGGGTAGGCCATTTAGAACAGAGATGAGGAAAAGCTTTTTCACCCAGAGAATTAAGAATCTGTGGAATTCTCTGCCTCAGAAGGCAGTGAAGGCCGATTCTCTGGATGCTTTCAAGAGATAGTTAGGTAGAGCTCAAGATATGGGGAGCAGGCAGGAACGGGGTACTGATTGTGGATGATCAGCCATGATCACATTGAATGGCGGTGCTGGCTCGAAGGGCTGAATGGCCTACTCCTACACCTATTGTCTATTGTCAAACTGCTGTCATTTCACCTCCTCAGTGTGACCAGGTTCGGGGATTCCCACATAACTGTTGAGCTGGGCAGCAAACAGAGGCAGCGTAGTGGCTCAGCGATAGAGTTGCTGCCTTACTGCGCCAGAGACCCAGTTTCGATCCTGACTACGGTTGCTGCATTATACAGAGTTTGTACGTTCTCCCTGTGATTGCGTGGATTTTCTCCGGGTACCCAGGGTCCCCCCCCCCATGCTCCAAAGACGTACAGGTTTGTAGGTTAATTGTCTTCTGCAAATTGTAAATTGTCCCTAGTGTGTAGGATAGTGTTCAACCCCTGTCCCACAGTACGAGTTCATTCCAAGAGTTCTCCCGAGTTTGCCCTGATTCGAACTCGGAGAATTACGGTAATGGCCACTCGTCAGTACTCAGGGCTCTCGTGAACATTTTTCGACGTGTTGAAAAATCTTCACGAGTCTTCCCGTGCTTACCTGCCGTTAGCGAGTCTTCCCGAGTACCTGCCGTTAGCGCTAAGAGACGTCCCCGAGTTCCGATGTACCCGCTACGTTCATTCTCCGTGCTTACCACGAGTTTGATTTTTTTAAAACTCGGGAGAGCTCTTGGAATGAACTCGTACCATGGGACAGGGCAATTTGTGTACGGGATGATTACTGGTCGATCCGGACACGGTGGGCCAAAGGGCCTGTTTCCACGCTGTATCTCTAAAGTCTAAAAGTTTAAAGCTCTCAAAATTGGTGGCTGCACTTTGCTGGGGTTTTGCTGACTTTGATCTTTCATTATACAGCTCATAGATAGCACCGATGAAGAGTGCATGTGCTATCATACTCATTCTGGGGTAATCAGGCATGTCATTTCAGTAGAGATAAGCTGTCTCGGGGGCAAAAAGTCATATGCTATTACAATTTTCTTTAAACAAGTGAGCTTGCTTAAGCTTTTTAACATTATACAATTTTGGGGTGTGGACTCTTTTATTCTTTTAAAAATAATGACACTTTTTAAATAATAATGCAGTAAAAATGAACTGCAGATGCTGGTTTATATCAACGATAGACCCATTGCTGGAGTAACTCAATGGGTCAGGCAGCATCTCTGGAGAACATGGACAGGTGATGCTTTGGATCAGGACCCTTCTTCAGACTGAAGATGAGCCTAAACTCCATTTTCTCCATAAATGACCCACTGAGTTACTCCAGCCTTTTGTGTCTGACTTTACATTTTTCAACTGTTTTATTGATTTTTTAATTAATTTTGAATTCTTTGACAGTCAGAAACATGTACAGCTTTGACAGCCAGCTAAGATAGGAGGCGGTTAAAGTAATGTTACGCTGTGGTGTGGGAGGGGCTTGTTCCATTTTTCGCTACATGAAAGCCTTGATGGGTGTCAGGGTCTCAAGGTTTAGAATCAGCGCAAGACTTTGCAATAAGTTGCCAGTGGGATATCCGTGAAGGATTGGTAAATGATACATTGGTCGGCTGTGCATGTGGGTGGCTGGTACATTGGCAGTAAATTCTGATCAATTATGTTCGTTGTTAAGTGACCTTAGACTTTAGAGATACACAATGTGGAAACAGGCCCTATGACCCACTGAGTCCGCGCCACGCATCCGTACACTATCCCACACACTAGGGACACATTTTCCATCTTTCTGCGGCCAATTAGCCTCCAAACCTCTACGAGTTTGGAATGTGGGAAGGAAACCGGACCTTCCGGTGAAAACCCACATGGGCCACTGGGAGAAGGTACAAACTCTGTACAGACAGCACCCGTAGTCAGGATCCAACTCGGATCTTTGGCGTTGTGAGGCAGCAACTCTACCGCTGCACCACTGTGCTGTGATATTATTTGCACGCAATTAGGAAACAGTTTTAATTTTTCAAATTAATGCAAGTTTTGAACTGTTGATTGCTTTCATTAAATGGATCGTCCTGTAACTGTGGTGAAATGTACCTGACATGAATTGCAAGGCATTAGTGCACAGGAAAACGGTGCAGGCAGGAATGACATTAGTAAAGCAACACTTCAATTAGTTCCGAAGTCATACATTTTAGACGCATTAGGCCGGAGGTGAGAAACTAAATTAACAAATGCGTTTTAGATTGGCATTTGCTGAAAATGAGTTTGAGCATTGATTCAGGGGAGCTTGGAGAATTGACAAATCAACTTTGATCGGCAGAATTGTCCATTCCAATAGGCTTGGGTCTTGTCACTGTAAGTCACATGGTTATTTCACACAGCAGGCTCAGTTGACAGAAGTTGTATGCAATTTGTAGCTGAGCATTGCTGCGAAGATTGCTACAAGGATATTGGCAGGACTTAATGGGCTGAGCTGCAGGGAGAGGTTATCTGGGCTAGGATTTTATTCCTTGGAGCACAGGAGGCTGAGTGGTGATCTTATAATGAGGGGCAAAGGCAGGGAAGATGCACAGAGTCTTTTACCCAGGGTAGGGGAATCCAGAACAAGAGGATATACGTTAAAGGTGAAAGGGGAAAGATTTAATGGTGCGTATATGGCACAAGATGCCAGAGAAGGTAGTTGAGGCAGGTAGAATAACAACATTTAAAAGATATTTGAACAAGTACATGGATAGCAAAGGGTTAAAGAGATGGTGAAACACTGGGAAATGGGACAAGCTTGGATGGGGCACCTTGGTCAGCTCCTATCTGGCTCTATAACTCCATGAGTCAAAATGCATGGTCCAACCTGTGTTGTGCTGTTATCTGATCAGCACCACCTTGTATTTATATAGCAGCAGTCACCTGGAGAAATGTCACAAGGCACTTGACAGAAAATGTCAGCAAACACAATACAATGCAGAGCCAGGTAAGATGTTAGGTCAAATATAAAAGACTGAGAGTTTAAGGAGTGTCTCTGAGAAGAGAGAGGTGGAAAGATCAGTCGTGGTTCTCAGGATCAGGTGCTGAGAAGTAGCGAGTGTTGATGATTGTTTGCGAGTTATTGTGTAAGTGAGGGTTTAATACAACTTGGGAGTGATGAAAGCTCGTTGATTATCTCGGATTTTGCACAACAACTGGCTGAGGTACTGGAAGCTGCAAATACCCAAAGATCCACTCTACAAATTCGGAAAAATGGGAAGAAATTAGTTGCATTGTTGCAGCTATTTCACATACAATTCCAAGTTGCTGATGGTAAATAGACTCTTAGATTTATTGTATGTCCCAATGTGGACGCTGTCCGTGCAAGTGTGTATAGGTGTACGGGGAAATGTGCGTGTGTGCAGTAACCTACATCTCTAAATATAAACGGGTGCCATTGGCTTCTGAATTATGCAGTGAAACTATTTGCCAGGTAACAGAGCTGGGAGGGACTGGGCCTCAAGGAGCAGCACAGCTTTAACGGAATATAGCATTCTCAAAGTAAAATTGTCTCTGAACTCAATCCAAAAATAAATGTATCGAGTAATGTAAAATTCTACTGGGAATATGGGCTGCAGATGGGCAGTGCAGACCAGCCAGTTTGTTTTTACTAATTATTAATGGGCCCTTGTGAAATTACTGTATATTTTTTATGTGCACAAGGGGAAACCCTGGCACCAAGCCCCGACTTGAAATAGATTCCCTGAAATAACTTTCTGCTGGTATAAAACCAATTATTGTGCTGTTGATGTTTCTCCAAAAGCAATAGCGAGGAGTGCCAAAGAATTTGAAATGCGAGAGCGTTGGGGCCTACATTTAGCTGCCCCTGTTTGAGACGACGGGCATGCAGATCACAGCACGCAGTGCATTTCAGTCACTCATTGAGGGTTTCACGGTTTTACGAAAGATGCCGCCCTTTGTCCGTTATTCTCGCTGCCTGATCCTGCGATGGGCAGTTGCAGGGAGCAGCAGTCTGAAAAATGTCTGACTCGGCCAGGGCCTTTAAGGTCCACGTTCCCCATACATGGTTTCTACACTGGAATTTAGAAGGATGAGAGGGCATCTTATTGAAACATACAAGATTATTAAGGGACTGGACACGCGAGAGGCAGGAAACATGTTCCCGATGTTGGGGGAGTCCAGAAACAGGGGCCACAGTTTAAGAATAAGAGGTCGGCCATTTAGAACAGAGATGAGGAAAAACTTTTTCACGCAGAGAATTGTGAAACTGTGGAATTCTCTGCCTCAGAAGGCAGTGGAGGCCAATTCTCTGGATGCTTTCAAGAGGGAGTTAGATAGAGCTCTTAAAGATAGCGGAGTCAAGGGATATGGGGAGAAGGCAGGAACGGGTTACTGATTGTGGATGATCAGCTATGATCCTGCGATTGAGTATAAGAGCAGGGAGGTTCTACTGCAGTTGTACAGGGTCTTGGTGAGACCACACCTGGAGTATTGCGTACAGTTTTGGTCTCCTAATCTGAGGAAAGACATTCTTGCCATAGAGGGAGTACAGAGAAGGTTCACCAGACTGATTCCTTGGATCGCAGGACTTTCATATGAGGAAAGACTGGATAGACTCGGCTTGTACACGTTGGAATTCAGAAGATTGAGGGGGGATCTTATAGAAACTTACAAAATTCTTAAGGGGTTGGACAGGCTAGATGCAGGAAGATTGTTCCCGATGTTGGGGAAGTCCAGAACTAGGGGTCACAGTTTAAGGATAAGAGGGAAGACCTTTAGGACCGAGATGAGGAAATCATTTTTTACACAGAGAGTGGTGAATCTGTGGAATTCTCTGCCACAGAAGGTAGTTGAGGCCAGTTCATTGGCTATATTTAAGAGGGAGTTAGATGTGGCCCTTGTGGCTAAAGGGATCAGGGGGTATGGAGAGAAGGCAGGGATGGGATACTGAGTTGGATGATCAGCCATGATCATATCAAATGGCGGTGCAGGCTCGAAGGGCCAAATGGCCTAGTCCTGCACCTATTTTCTATGTTTCTATGTTTCAATGATCACAGTGAATGGCGGTGCTGGCTTGAACGACTGAATGGCCTACTCCTGCCCCTATTGTCTATGGAAAGTTAGGATGCTAGAATATAGGACCAGAAGTCTGGGAGAGTCCAGGACCAGAGGTCTGGCAGAGTCCAGGACCAGAGGGTCATAGCCTCAGAATTAAGGGACGTTACTTTAGGAAGGAGATGAGGAGGAATTTCTTTAGTCAGAGGGTGGTGAATCTGTGAAATGTTTTGCCGCAGAAGGCAGTGGAGGCTGTCAATGGATATTTTTAAGGCAGCGATAGATAGATTCTTGATTAGTACGGATGTCAATGGTTGTGGGGAGAAGGCAGGAGAATGGGGTTAAGAAGGAAAGATAGATCAGCCATGATTCAAAGACAGAGTAGACTTGATGGGCCGAATGGCCTAATTCTACTCCTAGATCTTAAGAACTTATGAACATGCTTTGTCTATCGTGTTCTTTCTGTGATTAAATGTTTCCCGCTCTCATTAGGGCTATCGGTATTAAATCCTGCCCTGAATATTAATTTGTCCCCTTGAGGCATTCAAGAAAATGCTGTATGAACTCAAGAGGAAGAAATGGAAGGATTTCTGCACTGGATGGGAGCAGTTTCCGAGCACAGAAACCGTCATTGATAAGTAAGGACAATAATTTTTGGTGATCTTATTTGATGCCACGGCTACCTGGACTTGCAAAATTCAGCGTTGAAATGGCCGAAGCATTTTGGTGGATGCTACATTGCACAGAACAGCAGAGCAGCTGGTAGAACTGCTGCCTTACAGCTCCTGGGACCTGGGTTCAATCAGATCATCAAAGCATTTGTAGATTCTCGCTGTGACCGCATAAGTTTTCTCTGGGTGCTCCACTTTACTCCCACATCCCAAAGATGGGGTGAGCATGGGCAAGAGATTAGAGATTAGAGATTAGAGATTCCTTTATTTGTCATTCAGACCTTTCGGTCTGAACGAAATTTCGTTGCCTGCAGTCATACATATAATAATAAATAACAAAACACACAATAAACACAAATTAACATCCACCACAGTGAGTTCACCAGGCACCTCCTCACTGTGATGGAGGCAAAAGTCTTAAAGTCTCTGTCTCTTCCCGCTTTGTTCTTCCTCTGCGCTGAGGCGATCCAGGCTTCTGATGTTGTGACCCCAGCGGGTGATGGTAAGTCAATCCCGCGGCTGAATCCGTGCTCCGCGACGGGCCGGTTCAAATTCCGCGGCCCGCGGTGGTCGAAGCTGCCGAAGCTGCCGCCCTCCAGTCCAGCGGACGCAGCTGTAGTTGCGGGAGCCCCAGAAAAACAGGTCACCCACCTGTGACTTGCGCGCTCCCGACGATGTCGTCCACTGGGCCCGCGGCCGAGCCTCCGGATTCAGGTCGCCACCGCCGGAACGCCACCGCAGCCCCGAAGCCGGCCAGCCCTGCGCTGTTAAGTCCTGGCTCTGCCTCCGGAGCCTCGAGGTCGGTCGCAGTTGGAGTTGGAGGCCGGCAGCTCCGCCATTAGGCCTCGGCGCAGACGGAGGCAGAGAAGGGGGATACGACAAGAAAAAGTCGCATTCCCCCGAAGGAAGAGACAAAAATCATGTTTCACCCCCCCACCCCACACATACACAACCCAATAAACTAAAATTTAACTAAAACAGGACAAACGAAAACAACAAAAAAGTAAAAAACAGACGGACTGCAGGCGAGCCGCTGCTGTTCGACAGCGCCGCCACTTCCGGAAGAAAGTCGGGTCGAACGACCTGTTTCCACTCTGTATGACTCTGTATGGGATGATAGGTTGATTGACCATTGCAAGTTGCCCTGGTGACTGATTGGGGGAGTTGATGAGAATATAGAGCCAATAAAAAAAATGGGATCAGTGTAGGGTCTTTGATTTTGTGCTTTAAGAAAGGATAAATTGAGATGTTAGATGGCTTGGCTCATGTTTGTTCATTTGGTCCATTACCCAAAGATGCAATGAAATGTTTTTCCTTCAACCTTGAAAATACCGTGACTTTTTTAGTTAATATGCTTGGTACGCCTCTTGTTAGGTACGCCTCTTGTTAGGTACGCCTCTTGTTAGGTACGCCTCTTGTTAGGTACGCCTCTTGTTAGGTACGCCTCTTGTTAGGTACGTCTCTTGTTAGGTACGCCTCTTGTTAGGTACGCCTCTTGTTAGCTACGCCTCTTGTTAGGTACGCCTCTTGTTAGGTACGCCTCTTGTTAGGTACGCCTCTTGTTAGGTACGCCTCTTGTTAGCTACGCCTCTTGTTAGGTACGCCTCTTGTTAGGTACGCCTCTTGTTAGGTACGCCTCTTGTTTTTTTTCCTTATCTCATTGAATATATTTATTCTTGTGCATTCTGAAAGATCTCCGTAACCTACTCCGTAACGAGATGGGATCTCATTGAAACATATAAGATTGTTAAGGGTTTGGACACGCTAGATGCAGGAAACATGTTCCCGATGTTGGGGGAGTCCAGAACCAGGGGCCACTGTTTAAGAATAAGGAGTAAGCCATTTAGAACGGAGATGAGGAAACACTTTTTCTCACAGAGAGTGGTGAGTCTGTGGAATTCTCTGCCTCGGAGGGCGGTGGAGGCAGGTTCTCTGGATGCTTTCAAGAGAGAGCTAGATAGGGCTCTTAAAAATAGCGGAGTCAGGGGATATGGGGAGAAGGCAGGAACAGGGTACTGATTGGGGATGATCAGCCATGATCACATTGAATGGCGGCACTGGCTCGAAGGGCCGAATGGCCTACTCCTGCACTTATTTTCTATTGTCTATTGTCTATTGTACTTTGCCCGTTGACTAAACTACCTCGGCTTCATACCCTCACAGTTGCCCTCACTTAAGTTTTAAATGCTCGTTGTCGACCAAAGTTTAAAATATTAGTCTTGGCCACTGTCTTTGGTAGCTCAAACTGATTGTAAAATTCAATCATATTGTCGTCCAAAAATAAGAAAGGTTCAACAGTAAATGTTGATAATTACGTTCAATATTTGTTTTTACGTGACTATCTCTCTCCTCCAAGAACTAATGTCATGTTTTAGTAAAAGGAGCTTAATCCTCATTGTTCCATTGCCTTATTGCATTTGGATGTTATATTTTCTTTCAGTATCATCAGTAGCTTTCTGTCCCAGAAATTGCTGCATTCTTAATCATTCAGTTAGTGTTAGGATTTCATCTATCATTGTGATTTTTGTCAACTTTTTGAATGATCCAGACCTCGCTCTGCGGGCGTGGTAGTATCTTTTTCCCAATTAATCTTCAGCAGCCCTCTACATTCTGTCTGCATCTTGATGCTGCAGCAGCAGCGATGGTTATTTCCTGAAGCCTTTCTGTCAAATGTTTTTAATTCAATGAAATATCCTGAATTTGTAACAAAGAATGCACAGATGTCAATGTAAGTAAATGTAAACAATATTAATGCCGGGACTGTGCTTTGGCCTCTTAAACTTCAGAGTTACAGTGTGGAAACAGGCCCTTTGGCTCACCGAGGCCGTGCTGATCAACGATTACCCCGTACACTAGCACTATCCTAAACACTAAGTAAGTAAGTAAGTAAGTTTATTGGCCAAGTATTCACATACAAGGAATTTGCCTTGGTGCTCCGCCCACAAGTAACAACATGACATACAGTGACAGTTACGAATGACTCGGAAAACACTAAACATTAATAATAATAAGATTAATGATAAAACACCATTGATCAAGCATGTGAACCAACAAAATACCAGATCAAAGGGAGGCTACAGATTTTTGGCTGTTGAGTAGAGCAACTACTCGTGGATAAAAACTGTTTTTATGTCTGGCTGTGGCAGCTTTGACAGTCCGGAGTCGCCTTCCAGAGGGACAATTTATAATTTTCAGAAGCCAATTAACCTACGAACCTGTACGTCTTTAGAATGTGGGAAGAAACCTCAGCACCCGGAGAAAACCCACGCAGTCACAGGGAGAACGTGCAAACTCCGTACAGACAGCAGTCAGTGAGCCTTGTTGGCTTTTCGGTGCCGATGCAGTTGGGGATTTACTATAAACACCAGCATTTCCAGTGACGCACATATTGTGGAAATGTAATGAAAGTTGTGCAGGTCTTCAGTATAACTGAAATTCAGAATGGAGTTGAAGAAAGCATCGTGCTATAAAGGAACAATGGATTCCCCTTGGTGTAATTAGGAAGATAGATATTGCAGATAGGGGGAATGAATGTTGAGAAGAACGTATTTAAACAACCTGTGCTGGAAATAAATACTATAACAAATGAAATCTCTAATTTCAGCCCACATACTGGAGTCATGTGTCTGGGTTTACAGCAGACAGTGGAGTTTTCAAATGAAAACATCAACATGTTCATAAAACAGTTTATCTCAAGAATGGTGTAAACAGATGCAGCAGCAGAATTACTTACTGAAGCAGGGTGATTTCACCTGAGAAATGCAGTGAGTGGAAAATAATTGCACATCAAATAGACACTTCAAATTCATTTTAGTCAGTTCTAGGAATGCGGAAAGTGACAGTGGTATAGGTTTATTATTGTCAAGTACCGACATACAGTGAATAACTTCATTTTTGTGCTCTTCTGTGAAATCATAGCATACAATTAAGCCACACACGTACATCAGATAGTGCAAAGAGAAAAGTACCAGAGTGCACTCTGTAGTGTTACAGCATTATAACATAACAACTGCAGAGAAAGTGCAGATATAAAATGTGCAAGTGCCACAATGAGGTAGGTTGGGGGATCGGGACCATACCCTAGCTTTAGGGAGGGCGGCTCAGCCATCTGATCACTGCGGGCAAGATGCTGTTCCTTAGTCTGGTGGCACATGTTATTAAGCTTTTGTGTCTTCTGTTGGACGGGAGAGAGGAGAAGAGGGAATGACCGGGGTGAAAATGGTCCATGATTATGTTGGTTGCTTTCCCGAGATAGCGTGAAGTGTGGAAGGAGTTGGTGGAAGGGACGCTGGTTCTGTGTGATGGACTAGACCACATTCCTATATCTCTGAAAGTTCTTGGGGTCCTGGGCAGAGCTGTTGCCAAACCAAGCTGTGATGCTTCCCGAGAGGATGCAGTCTATGGAAGTTGGTAAAAGTCATTTGAGACATGACTCTTAAACCAAACTAACTTGTTAACAGTAGAATTGCTCAATCATCTCCTCTCTGTCTTGGATTAAAATGGCTAGTGCTAATAATAGCCAATAATAAAACTTAACCATGGTACCTGCAGATCTAGACTCCAGTAGTTTATTCAGCCAGTCCTGCGTGGGTGCTCATTATTATAGTAAATGACAGTGCAATTCATAATTAGGGTGGAGCTGTCTTATATGGAGACTTGGATGGCAGCTAATTGGTCTTAGCCTGCAGAGCAGTAGAAAATCAGGGCTATTTTCGAACAACTATTTTCCATTTATCAGTTCTTCTGAAGTCATTTGTAAAACACCAGTTTGTGCGAGAGCAATTGAAAAATAATGTAAGATTTTAAAATGAAGCTGGGCTTGGTGCTGGTTCGTGAGAATTAGATTGGATCATGCAGTGAATATAATTCCATTATCCCTTTCACTTCTAAATAACACATTGGATGGAAGATTGAAGATAATTGTGGACTAATGGATGCTTTTAAAATTGTACCTATTATTTCTTGAGAATTTGTAACCAGCAGATCCAAAAATCTACATTTTAATTTATTTCTCTCTGGTCCACGGGTATACCTGCAGCAAAAAAACAACTAAGCTGAATAAATCAGGAGCTGCAGGCTTACTAAGGAAAACAAAAGTCTTCTTGAATCTCTTTCCTATTTTAATTTATATTTTCCTTCTCCAGCCATAGTTTTGTCTTCGTCGTTTAACATTATGTAGCTCTGGAAATTGAACTGACTGTCTCCTGATTACCTTTCCTTTTTGTATACCCCAGCGGTACGAACATCGACTTCTCTAATTTCAGGTAGTCCTTGCTTTCTCCCTCCTTCCCCTCCCCTTCCCAGCTCTCCCACATAGCCTACTGTGTCCTCCTTTTCCTTTCTTTTTCCCGCCCCCCCCCCCCCCGACATCAGTCTGAAGAAGGGTCTTGACCCGAAACGTCGCCTACAGACCTTTTCTGCAAGGATGCTGCCTCACCCGCTGAGTTTCTGCAGCATTTTTTGTCTACTTTCCTTTATGTAAAGCCTGTTTGTGTGGACACTGGCCAAGGTCAGGGAGGGATTGATAGTTTGCCCTGCCTGAGTAATGAGGCCAACTTGTGATGAAGTGCCACGTTACACGACAATCAACTGTTGTGTTGCCAAGAGGCGCACGGCAGGAATTCACGCGCCCAAAGGACAAGGAAAGATGAACACGGAGTAAGTTAACAAAGTACAAAAACAAATAATTCTGGAATCCAGGATGTAGGGTCAAAAGCAAGTTAATCCCAGAATGGTGGGCGAGCTGCCAACTGCACTCAGCTCGATCAGCTTAATTCACCATTTCTTTCGCATCATAAACTTAGAACATTCCCCATCCTTGATAATATCATTGGCAATAGCCAAGTGAAGGGCTTGTGTGACCAACAGCAGTCACTTGGAAAGAAGATGGAAACGTTAGTTTAGAGATACAGCGCGGAAACAGGCCCTTCAGCCCACTTCTGACCAGAGGTCCCTATACACTAGCGCTAACCTATACACTGGGGACAATTTACAATTTTTACCAAAGACAATTAACCTACGAACCTGTGCATCTTGGAAACCAGAGCATCCTGGGAAAACGCACAAACGCGGTCATGGGAAGAATGTATAAACGCCATACTGGCAGCACCTGTGGTCAGGATCGAACCTGGGTCTCTGATGCTGTAAGGCAGCAACTCTACCGCTGGGCAACCGTGCCGTCTTGCCGCCAACCATGCAGGAAGAGCAGCTGCAGTGATGTTGAAGAGTTGTTACTTGTCTAATACCAGGTGATGATGAGGCCAAGGGAACTTCACAACTAGTTATTTAAATTCTCATCTGAGGAAGAAATGTGTAACGGGGAGATAGATGCTGCACATCTCAGGAATGACAACGTGTCAGCAAACTGAACGAGCATGCTAGGAATATAAATAACACGTTCCAGAGCTGCAGTAAGACACAGCAAGGCCAGCACAAGCTGTTCTTCGCACCCTCTGTAAAATACCTGCAAGCTCAGCGCCAAGACACATGGGAAAGTATTAATCTTTGGATGTTGACCAGCACAACTCTGTGCTCAGGATGACAGCACCTCCAGTAATGGGTCCGTTCCCCTACCCGTGACCCCCATCCCATTTCAATGGGCCTCAGCAAACACTTCCAGGCAATAGATCCCTGTCTAAAAATACATTCCAATTCTTTGCATGAAGCCAAGAGAGATATATTCACACTTGTGGAACATCTTATTAAGCTGTCAAAACGTCTCCGAAGCATTTTACACAATGAATTTATTTTTGCAGTGCAGACAACTCCTACGTCTGATCATACCTCTGATCATTCTGGAGTAAATTCACATTGGCGGTCTGTCGGTTCACAGTGTTGACCTGGCACCTGAGAGTGACGGCATACATGCACTTGGCGCAAAGCCAAGGCTTGGATTGCACCTGAATTCACCTGCTGTTACTCATTATTGGCAGGGGCTGGTGTTCTTCACAGAGTCTGCCCCCAGAGAGCGTATTGGAATAATAGATCACTTTAGAGATTGATCTGTCATCTAATCCAATAAAAGCATTTCACGATCAATCAACATACTTCACCTTGGGTGAATCCAAACAAACAGTGAAAAGCAAAAGTAGGTGATGAAATTGGTCCTTAAAACATGAATGTCACTTGACTCAAAATGTGCCCAGTTGGTATAGATGGAGTCATAGTCAAACAGCACGGAAACAGGCCCTTCGGCCCAACTTGCCACGCCGACCAAGAAGCCCCATCTACACTAGTCCCACCAAGTGAATGGCTTGTGTGACCAATGGGAGTGTATCATTCGGAATAAAGATGGAAACAGTTTAGTTTAGTTTATAGTTAAGCGCGGAATTCACGTCCCACCTGCCTGCCTTTCTAAACCATTCTTATCTCTCTCTACCTATCCAAATGTCTGTTAAATGTTGTGATAATACCTCCTCTGACAGCTCATTCCATAGATCCACCTCCCTCTGTGTGGAAAAGCAGCTCCTCAGTTTCTTATTAAAGCTTTCCCCTTTCACCTTAAACCTATGCCTCTGGTTCTTAATTCCCCTACTCTAGATAAAAGGTTCTGCGCATTTACCTTATCTATTCATGTGTATATTGAACTGAACTGTTCTGTATTTTTGCCTACAATATTCTGTGGTGCTGCAGCAAGCAAGAATTTCATTGTCGTATCTGGGACACATGACAATAAACTCTCTTGACTTGACTTGACTTCCCAAGACCCTTCTTGACCCCAAACATCACCCATCCCTTCTCTCCATAGATGCTGTCTGTCCCGCTGAGTTAAGGGCCTGTCCCACTTGGCCGTCATTTACGCGACAGGCCGGTAGTGACAGACGCGCGACGGTTGCGCGCGTCAACATGCGTCCGCACAGCCGTCTGCAGCGTGTGACGTCATTTGAAGATAGACACAAAACGCAGGAGTAACTCAGCGGGACCGGCAGCATCTCTGGAGAGAAGGAATGGGTGATGTTTCGGGTCGAGACTCTTCTTCAGTCTGAAAGAAGGGCCTCGACCCGAAACGTCACCCATTGCTTCTCTCCAGAGATGCTGCCTGTCCCGCTGAGTCACTCCTGCGTTTTGTGTCTATCTCCAATCGCCTTGGCCCCGCTCTGGGAGTAGGAGTGGGGGCGGATCCGAGCTCGGCGATCGTTTTCCTGCTTCTGCTGCTGTTGGAGGTGAGACGTTGAGCCGCTCCAGGGTCTTGGGCCTGTCCCACTTTGGCCGTCAGTTTCGCGACAGGCCGGTGGCGAGTGAAGATTTCATGCAGGACGAAGTCCACACTCCTCCACACCACTCCACGCGCCCGTCCCCGCGCTACCCACACGCTGACATGTCGCGTAAATGGCGCGTGAATGACGACCAAGTGGGACAGGCCCTTTACTCCAGCTTTTTGTGTCTATCGTCAGTTTACCTTTGGTGCATACAAAAAGTTAATTGCCATGATAAATCAAAAGAGCCATTATCCCTGAGACCTAAGGCAGACTGGCAATTTCAGTGTTACAATTAGGTTTGGCAATTAGCGTGTTTATTATTTAATGGATTGATCCATTTATATTATGTCGTTTTATTTTGGAAAAAAATGAATTGAGTTCATCTTTAGATTTTTCTTTTGGATGTCAAACATGCCTCAGTATGAAAAAAAAGGCATAACAGTTATGAAGCAGAACTACCCCAACTCCAGTGGCTTGGGTCGGTTCCTGATCAATAATAGTGTGTGTTTGTAGGATTTATACATTCTCCCTTTTTTCCCCCGGACGCTCTCATTTCCTCCCACAGAGTATACTGATTGTGAGCTTAATTGGTTACTAGTGCAGGTGGGCAAGAGTCACAAGGATCTGCAGATGCTGGAATGTTGCATAAAGTGTTGCAGTCACTCAAGAGTCAGGCAGCATCTCTGGAAGACACGGATAGGACACATTTTGGGTAAGGACCCTTCTTCAGGAGTCTGGGACTAAGCTACCATAAGGAGTATTGCGTGCAGGTCCAGTCACCCTGCTGTAGGAAGGGTGTTATTAAACTGGAAAGGGTGGAACAAAGATTTTTGAGACAATTTTCAGACCTACAACATTTGAGTTATAAGGAAAGGCTGGGCAGGATGGGTATTTTCTTTTCCTAGAATGTAGGAGGCTGAGGTTTAGTATGATTTATAACATAGATAAGGTGACTGGCCACAGTCTTTTCCCCAGGGTAGGGGAGTCTAAAACTAGAGAACAGGTTTGAGGTGAGAGGGGAACATTTTTTTTTAATTATCCAAGGGGCAACTTTTTCACTTCTGAAGTATGAGTGGTGCATGTATGAAATAAGTTTCCAGAGAGTTCGAATGTTGTAATTCCAATCTAGAATTACAACATTTAAAATAGACTTGGACAGATACATGTAGAGGATTGGACTAGGGGTGTGCAAGTGTGATCAGTTCAGTTAGGCAACTTGGTTTGCAGGGATGAGTTGGGCTGAAGGGCCTCTTTCAGTGCTGTATAACTCTGAGCGCATGTGGAGCATAGTGAATTGTGTGTGGGTTGAAGTAAACCTGCTGATCAGGCAACTGAATCATCCTACCACAACCAGAGAGCAGTGCTGAACAACTATCTACCTCTTTGATGACCCTCGGACTATCCTTAACCGGACTTTGCTGGCTTTACCTTGCACTAAATGTTATTCCCTTATCAGTCTGAAGAAGGGTCTCGACCCGAAACGTCACCCATTCCTTCTCTCCAGAGATGCCGCCTGAGTTACTCCAGCAGTTTGGGTCTACCTTCGATTTAAACCAGCATCTGCAGATCTTTCCTACACGTTATTCCCTTATCATGTATCTATACGCTGTAAATAGATTGATTGTAATCAGTGGCGGAAAACTCGGGAGGGCCAGAGGGGACACGTCTCCCCCATGTTTTGAGAGGTGAGAGATATCCTCCCAAGTTTTTGTGATCCGTATTTTAAAATCTCCGCTCTCCGCCAGACAGTGGGGGTGGGACTGATGATCGAGGGCGCGATGATTGGAGGAGGGAGGAGTGGGGGTGGGACTGAGGATAGAGCGCGGTGATTGGAGGAGGGAGACGTGGCACAGACCTGCGCCTCATCCGCAGGCGGGATCGATCCCGGCCGGGTCTCCGGCGCTGTCCCGAGTGCCCCCCCCCCACGGGTGGCCAGAGAGGTCGGGAGTCAGACGGGAGCTGTACCCCCAGTCCCACAGCCAGCGCAGAGAAACAGCGGTAAACCAGCTCAACTCAGCCTGCCCCGCCAGGTGAACCTGCCTGGGCTTGCGGGAAATATGGCCAGCGCGGAGAAGATAGATAGATATACCTTTAATAATCCTTTACAGGAAATTACAGTGCCACGACAGCTTCAAGACAGACATAACACCACACATTTCCTCAAATAGCTTCCATACTTAACAAGTTAAAATACAAGTTAAAATACAAGTTAAAATACAATTAATGAAAAAAAAAAAAAAAGTGCAGTTTATTTATGCGCATTATATAACCTTATAGCAGCTGGTAAACAGGACTTCCTATGTCTCTCAGTTTTGCACATTGGTGCAATCAGTCTCTGACTGAAGATGCTGCTCTTGATCACCTTCAGGGCATGGAGTGGGTGAGTGGGGTTGGTCATTATAGAACCCAGTTTGTTCAGAGTTCTGGCCTCTGCCACCTGCTGGACTGTTCGTTGCTCAGCCCCGACCACTGAGCCGGCCTTCCTGATCAGCTTGTCCAGTCTGTTTTTGTCCGCTATGCGGGTGCCATCTCCCCAACAGGCCACAGCAAAAAACAGAGCACTGGCCACCACTGAATGGTAGACACTGCACAGTAGGGGTTGGGAGATGTTAAATGACCTCAGCCTCCTTAAAAAATACAGTCGGCTTTGTCCCTTCCTGTACACCGCCTCCATATGACACTTCCAGTCCAGCTCAGGGCTGTAGTGAGCCCGGTGAGACAGGCAGAGTTGAGCTGCATTTAGCGCTGGATTGAGCCTCCGAAGCCTCGCGCGCATGTGTGTGAGTGTGCGCATGCGCGCGCGGCCGCCAAAAAATGGTGTCCCCCGTCCCCTCCATGTTTTGATAGCGAGTTCCGCTCTTGATTGTAATCATGTATTGTCTTTCTGCTGACTGGTTAGCATGCAACAAAAAGCTTTTCACTGTACCTCGGTACATGTGACAATAAACTGAACCAAACTGATCATGGAGTCTTGTGTAGGCCTCTGGGCGTGAGATGCCATCAAACCCAGTTTATGAATGCAGAGATCTACCCTGGGGGCCAGTGCCCATTGTGAATTCCAGAGAAATGCAAGTCTCTGCTGATGCTTAAGAAGTTAATTTATCTACAAAGAAGTGGGATTTACCAACAATCTCCTCAAAGTAGCTAATCTTTAAAAAATACCTGCTGTGTGGAAATGGCAGCACGGAATCGATTTTGAAGTTGATAAACTCCTCCACCACTTAAAGTATTGTGCAGAGCAGAAATATAATTCTACCTGCTGGGAAGAACATTGAATCTTATGAAGTAATTGTTTAATATTTCATGTGTTGTGGGGGGCCTCTCATAGCTGTGGAAACTTCTTCAACCCACCATTAGAACTTGTGTCTCTGGATCAGAGGTCCATGTCTGGGGATTTCTGTCCTAGTAACATAACCACCATGAAACTGCACCTCGATTCTCTGGTTGGATGTTGCAGGTCAATGCACGGTGTCACCAGAAAACTGAACATAAATTAAGGTGCGCAACAGATTTAAAAGCTGCACACTTGCCACGCAAAGCCCTGTTCCAGTAGCACCAATTAAATACTTTCCTCTTCAGGGTTTAATGCTCAGATTAAGATCTGGGATCTGTTCATTCTCAGTTGCTGTAATACTGTTTCTCTGTTAACAAGCCTTTCCTCAGCATCGACAGCTTCTGCAACATGTCTCTGAGGAGTCCTGAGCCAACTGCTCATTCTGTCTTAAACGGCTGTTAAATTCACAATTCACGCACTCGACTAAAAAAAAATCATCTCAATAGAACAGAGACACCAGGGTGACTCCAGCTAAACACTTTTCTGCATTGAGAGCAGTCACAGACTGCCTGTTAGCCACCTGTCGATGCCCAGCAATTATAGGTTTTCTGTGAGGAATCAACCATAAACTTCACGACTTGTAGAGTCGTAGATAGAGTCATGCAGCAATGAAACAAGCCCTGCGGCCAAACTTGTCAATGCTGACCAAGATGCCCTATCTACACTTGGCCGTCTATGGGAGAAAATAGGGAACATTTTATCCCTCTGAACCATTCTTTATTCATGTACCTGTCCAAGGGTCTTTTAACTGGAAGTTTTAACCATAGTCTCCAGACTTTAGAACCTAGCAGAAATTTCCAGCATGACACTATGAAGACAGCTCCAGCAACAAGTAGCAATGTCCATTTACATAGCACCATTCATGTAGTCAAATGTCCCTAATAGTTGATCGGATGCTGCCGGGCCACATCCAGCGATCCATCGCAACACTGGGCCCAGGCCATTTCTGGGCTATAGTGTCCTTTCCCACATCACCACCCATGCATGTGATGATGTTTACCTTATCAAATGGTGGTGACCCATCTCTTTGTTTCAATTGTTGTCAAACAAGGAACAAACCAACTTAGGAGCTATGGATGGTATGAAGGGACTCAATTTTGACATTAATGTTATGGCATGTTCTTGAGGAGCTTCTGTGTGTGAACCTGCAGCTACGGATCACATGTACCAACTGGGGAAAGTCCCACCATCACAAGGACATCTCAATGTTTTTTTGGAGTCCCCTGTTTTGGCATTAGCCCTTTGTGTAAAACATGTTCAATGCACCAAAGCAGGGTAGAATCCAATTTATGGAGAAAGGCAGAAAGCAGAGATGGAGAGTGAAAGGGAGGGAGATAGAAATGGAAAGGGAGCCCTTATGGTTTATAGATGGGAATACCTTGTTAAGAAGCCACTCTTGAATGCCATCACTAGCTTTGTTGCTTTGCTATGAAGATGGAAAGGTCGTGTTGTGTCTGTCCTGGACTTTGAGATCTCACAGAGTGTTTTATAACCAAGAATGTTAAGAAAGAACTGCAGATGCTGGAAAAATCGAACGTTGACAAAAATGTTGGATAACCAGGAATGTACTCGTTTAAGGTGAGGTGGGCCCAGATTGATGTGAAGAAGTGAAGAATGTGTCCCTCGTAGTTGAGAAGCAGGTGACATTGACATGACATTATCATCACCAGGAACAGCTGGGGAGTTACTCCCAACTCGCTTGGACCTCTACATCACGAGCAGTTGTGTCCGCTCATCTGGGCTTTGAACAAGCTTCAAAGATTGTCTCTCTGTCGGGAATTCTCCAACAAGGAGAAAAAACTGTGTTGCTATTACCTTCTGGCTGAGTCATCCGACCTCATGATAGATCCTTAAAATGTCTTGAAAGTGGTGGTTGACGTCAGATGAGTGGAAAATATCTCCGCAAATCCAGATGAAGAGATGTAAAGTGATGCCAGGACTCGGGTTGGCAGCTTGGTCAGATGGCGCTCATGGCCTGGAGATTTTTTTGCAAGGTTTGTAGATTCCTTGCCCCCTCTGGTGGTTGCAGACATAGTTTCAGCAATACCATAGATACTGTGCTTGTGCTGAACATGGCAGTTCTTGCGTGATTGCGGGTCCTACAGAGGTGGCATGAGTTTTAATGAAGAAGCACATCCTCAATCCTCTCCCTTCTATCCAGGATTGAACCAAGGTCTCCAGCACGAAAGAGGCAGCTTCACTACCAGGTGTGCACTGTACTGCCCAATATCTTCCTCAAAGTTGCATTTTCTCACCATGATACACTCAAACCTGTGTTACTTATCTTCTGGGACTTTATCGTTTATCCTAATCCAAAGACTGGCATTGAATGTCATTTATCTATGGCTCAGAAATGACTCAATCAGTCTTCACACACTGTGCATATCTTGGTGTTCATGACTGAGGGGAAGGTGGGCTAACTTAACCCTTCCGGAATTTTTTGTGCTGATAATAGACAATAGGCAATAGACAATAGGTGCAGGAGTAGGCCATTTGGCCCTTCGAGCCATTCAATGTGATCATGGGCTGATCATCCCCAATCAGTACACCGTTCCTGCCTTCTCCCCATATCCCCTGACTCTGCTATTTTTAAGAGCCCTATCTAGCTCTCTCTTGAAAGCATCTAGAGAACCTGCCTCCACCACCCTCTGAGGCAGAGAATTCCCACAGACTCACCACTCTCTGTGAGAAAAAGTGTTTCCTCGTCTCCGTTCTAAATGGCTTACTCCTTATTATTAAACTGTGGCCCCTGGTTCTGGACTCCCCCAACACCGGGAACATGTTTCCTGCCTCTAGCGTGTCCAAACCCTTAACAATCTTATATGTTTCAATGAGATTCCCTCTCATCCTTCTAAACTCCAGAGTGTACAAGCCCAGCTGCTCCATTCTCTCGGCATATGACAGTCCCGCCATCCCGGGAATTAACCTTGTAAACCTACGCTGCACTCCCTCAATAGCAAGAATGTCGTTCCTCAAATTAGGGGACCAAAACTGCACACAGTACTCCAGGTGTGGTCTCACTAGGGCCGCGTACAACTGCAGAAGGACCTTTTGATTGATTAAATTCTTCTTTTTCTTTCGTGTGGCGTGCACAGCCTAAAGTTGTTGGACAACTTGTTCTATTTGATCTTCCGTTTGTGCACGTCGAGTTGATTGCATTAGTCGAAACAGGGCGGACCACGTGAAGGTTGCAATCTTCCACCCCATTGATTAAATTGATTGTAAGGTACAGAAAGGTACAGAATAGAAATAGGCCAGTCGGCCCACTGAGTCCATGCCGATCATCAACGACCCATTCACACTTGTTCAATGTTGTCCCACTTTCACATTCACTCCCTACACTCTACACACAAGCAGTAATTTATGGAGGGTTACAAACCCGCACGTCTTTGGGATGTGGGGAGGAAACCAGATCCCCTGAAAGGATCCATGCAGTCACAGGGAGAATGTGCAAACACCACACAGACAGCACCCAAGGTCAGGATTGAACCTGGGTCTCCGGCACGATGGGACACCAGCTCTACCAGATGTGCCTCCGTGCCTCCTCTATCCTTCACTCCTCTTTCACTGCTCTGTTGCGGTGCCTCTCTCTTGCCTCCTCATTGTATGTCCACATTAAGATATTTCTCCTGAAGGTGAAGAACAAAATAAAGTGTGAGCTTGTTCTTGAAAATCAATTCTGAAATTGCACGATGATCAGAATGTCTTGCTGTTTCGCTTATAACAACAAACCTGTTACCGTAAAAGTTGCCAAGCGTTTATTTACTGCAAGACCAAAGTAAATAACACAGGGTCATCAAAACCTCATGGATTTGTATTGGTTTTTGTTGCACTATGAATAATGAAAACCTGGCCTGCTGTGTGAACTCTCGTTATAAGCTGCATTGAGCCACTGATGTGAAGGAGAAGGCTTCCTTTCTCTTGGATGTCTGTGAGGTTTCCTCCCTGTCGCCTGAGTCTGACCTTCGACGGACTGAACCTTCTGTCAGCTCATGGCCCAGTCTGGCTCTGCTGGAAAGATGTGCTGCATCAACGTGAGATGAGGTGCTAAACCAGGCTTCCACCTGCTCTCTGTTCACCTGTTCAGTCTGAAGAAGGGTTTCGGCTCGAAACATTGCCTATTTCCTTCGCTCCAGAGATGCTGCCTCACCCGCTGAGTTTATCCAGCATTTTTGTCTGCCTTCCACCTGCTCTGCTCATTTCACTACACTATTCACCAGATGAAGGCAATGTCTCATGAGGATAGATTGAGTAGATTGAGCTTACACCTGTTAGAGGTTTTGAGTTTAGAAGAATGTGAGATGATCATATGAAACGTTTAAAGTTTTGCCACAAAGTGCTGGAGTAAGTCAACTGGTCAGGCAGCATCTCTGGAGAACATGGATAGGTGACATTTCGGGTCGGGACCCTTCTTTGTCACCTATCCATGTTCTCCAGAGATGCTGTGTGACTCACTGAGTTACTCCAAAACATTGTCTTTTATTTATAAACCACGATCGACAGTTCCTTGTTTCTACATTGAAAGTTTTGCATTCGACTTGATGGGGAAAGTGCTGAGATAATACTTCCACTTTTGGGGGATCCAGAGCTAGCAACTATGGTTTCAGAATAAGAGGTTGTCAATTAATGTTTAGGTTTAAGTTTATCATTGTCACATATACCAAGTACAGTGAAAAGCCTTGTTTTGCATGCTATCCAATTTAATCAGATAATACCATACATAATTACAAGCAAGCCAAATAGGTGGAGCAAAGGGAAAGATTTGGAATGTATAATTCTCAACCTTGTAGCACACCTGTTCCAGAGAAAATAGCCGATATCCACAAATGAGTAGTATCTTAGCTTATGGATGGACTGTTCCAAACG
>CM075990.1:15576329-15661329 GCA_038087875.1 Malacoraja senta | reverse complement strand
CCTTCTGTGGCATATGATTCCACAGATTCACAACACACCGGGAAAAAAAGATTTTCCTCATCTCAGTCCTAAATGCCCTACTCCTTATTCTTAAACTATGACCCCTGGTTCTAGACTCCCCCAACATCGGGAACATTTTTCCTGCATCTAGCCTGTCCAATCCCTTAAGAATTTTATATGTTTCTAAAAGATCCCCTCTCATCTTTCTAAATTCCAGTGAATATAAGCCGTCCCATTACAACTGGGATGGAGTGAAACTGGGCTGATTACATGTCCATGTCCCAGACTCCAATTTTGGACATGAAAGATTCAGTGGCAGCTCACTGCCTGGCATCTACCCGATAGAAAGATATTACGTCAGTCATAGATGGGCAAAAGGACTCCTTTCTCATGCTGGGGAAACTCAGCGGGTGAGGCAGCATCTATGGAACGAAGGAAATAGGCAACATTTCGGGTCGAGACCCTTCTGCAGACCTCACCCGCTGAGTTTCTCCAGCATTTTTGTCTACCTTCGATTTTCCAGCATCTGCATTTCCTTCTTAAACCTTTCTCATGTTAATCACAGGGGTGGGAGATTGCAACCTTCACGTGGTCCGCCCTGTTTCGACAAATGCAATCAACCTGGCGTGCACAATCAAATAAGATCATATAGAACAAGTTGTCGTACAACTTTAGGATGTGCACGCCATACGCAAGAAGAAGATGTTAATCACACTGTGATTTTCTAAGCAGAAATAAAAGTTAGTACAGCATTGTTTTGCATGTAATGTGAGTTCACGACAGGCAAGAACTGCAGTTCCAATTATAAGTGAAGGAAGGAACTACAGATGCTGGTTTAAACTGAAGATAGACACAAAAAGCTGGAGTAACTCAGTGGAACTCAGACTAGCAGTCTGAAGAAGGGTCTCCAGCTGTTTGTGTCTATCTTTGTTACAATTATAAGGCTCCCTTGCAATGAAACTGTTTCTATCTGTGTGGACATAATTCATGTCATTCCTGGTCCTGAAATTCACCAGTAATTTACCGCACTGCATTTGATCGAAGAAATATATATTCCATTGCTCAGTTTGGCACAGGTATTTTTTGTGCAGTTAGTTTGCATGGAAGGGCCTTTCTTTAGATCCCACAACATCACATGCCAGGGGACCCTATAGGCAGCTGAATTACTATGGATATAAAACTCGTTCCCAGCTCCCTCACAAGTTACAAATAGCTCACTGCTGTTTCCAACTGTTCAGTACCATGGACAGCTACCATGCTTGTAGCATAAGAACCTTCCCACTTTCAAAAGCGTTTATAGTCATATACACTAGGGTGCAATAAAATTCCTTTTCCGCATGACATTTATTTGGTTCTAGACATTAGAGCAGCTGTTAAAGGTTTGATGTTACTATAAACTAAAGGCTGCTGCAAACAGCATGAAAATTTAGTACAGAGTCCTTAAGTTAGCAGAAGGCATAAACAAATCAGTGCAATGCAAACTTTACCTATATACGTCAAGGTAAAATATTATCAAATTGTACTGTGAAGGATTTTAATATTGTGCGTGTCCCAAGGTAATTCGTAAGAACAAGGTCAACTATTGACATTGCTCCTGGGAGATTTGAAAGGAGCATTGTTAGGGAGAGAGTGAGACAGAGATGGAGAAGCTAAGCAAGAAGTTCCAGGGCTGGGAATGTGGATGTTGCCAATGGAAGAACAGTTATTTTGGAGGCTGCACAAGATGCAAAACCCAGAGCAGTGCAAATCTTTTGAAAGGCTGTAGAGCTGGAGGAGGTTTCGGGGATAGATGGGAGAGAGGACATTGAGCATTTGCAAATAAAGAAAAGTTCAAACACTTGTTTGGTCCAGAACCTGCCAGAATTGGAAGCAAAGGTGGTGAGCAATGAGAATTCAGCGTGAGCACTGTCTTGGGTAACAGAGTCTTGGATGATCTCTAGTTTCCAAAGAGTAAACTTTAGTTGTACGTAGCATTGTGTTGGGACAGTCACATCGTTTATTGAAGTTGTGCATGAAGTGCTGTAAATAAAATTGGGTTCATCTACGAAGCAATAGACAATAGACTTATTTGCAATATAATTTGCTTTTAGATTGCAACCATTGCTGATCAATTGCACTGGTTAATCCAGGTGTGATGGAGTTTGTCAATCAGCGATGTAACTCGAGAGGCTGGCAATGGGGAGTTTTGAATAATGGGTATTATTGGGCTGGGCCACGTTGATGTTCACACATTAACTTCAGAAGACATTGGCTGGTGTGTGTTTGTGTTGGTGTTGGTGTTTGTGTTTGTGTACACATTTTGGACCCCTGTAATGCATGCTGCTAGTTTTATACACAGAGGGTGGAAAGTGCCTGGAACACACTGTTAGGGGTGGTGATGGGGGCAGATATAATAATGGATCTTAATAGACTTTTAGATAGGCACATGGATATGAATTATGCGCAGGTGGATAACAGTTGCTCTTGGCATCGTGTTTGGCAGAGATATTGTGGGCTGAAGAGCCTATTCCTGCACTGTATTCTATGTTCTAGTATACAGAATGAGCTGGAGGTCAGATGTCAGCACCTCTCACCTCCCTCTACACTGCTGGATTTAGCATTGAGATACAATCAATCTGTCTGTGTGGCCTATTTCATTAAAATATAACTAAAACAATTTAAATAACTATATATTATTAATGGTTTTAATTAATCTACATTGGTTAAGCATTTTAAAGTAATTTAATGACAAAAAATCTTTAATATATTTCAATTAAGTTCATCGTGAAAACTTAGAAACTGAAGCTGCTCCATCTCCTGTAACAGCCACTGCTCAGGCACATCCAGGGCATTGGAAGCCAAACCACCACAGGGAACCTGCAGGGGGTGAACACGAGGCAGGGGGAATGGGTCACGCATTATTCAACCCATCCCCATCCATTGCTAGGTAGACAAAAATGCTGGAGAAACTCAGCGGGTGCAGCAGCATCTATGGAGCGAAGGAAATAGGCAACGTTTCGGGCCGAAACCCTTCTTCAGACTGAAGAAGGGTTTCGGCCCGAAACGTTGCCTATTTCCTATTTCCTGCTGCACCCGCTGAGTTTCTCCAGCACTTTTGTCTACCTTCGATTTTCCAGCATCTGCAGTTCCTTCTTAAACCCATCCGTTGCTAATTTAGCTGCAATTTATTTTTGAAACCAAAGGCTAATACATTTCGTTAAAGGTTTCATTAATAACTGAAATTACAAAATTTGACACGTGGCGTTAATAACGAAGAAAAATCTCTGAAGTTGAACCAAATATAACATTCACAGCTGCCTTGTACAGCATCATCATAGCCTTACACCTACATCACTTGCCATGCTGTGGGAGTAGCCAGAGTCAGAACATGTCTGGAATGACGCACAATGAAACACAACCTTTTGAAGTGTTGGACACAAAAAGCTGGAGTGACTCAGCGGATAGACAGCTTCTTTGGAGAAAGGAATAGGTGACGTTTTGGGTGGAGACCCTTCTTCAGACTGGGAAAAGGCGAACAAGGGATATAGACGGTGCTTAGGAAGATATGTAAATGACATGAATGGAAGATATGTAAACGACTATGATAATCAAGGACAGGTAGAGCCCACCGTGGTCCATTGTCAGCTGTGGGATAGGTGGATGACGAGTTATACAGACAGTGAAACGCAACAGAATGACAGTGAAACTAGTACTATGACTAGGATGGGGGAGGGACAGAGAGAGAGGGGATGCAAGGGTTACTTGAAGTTGGTGGAATCAATATTCATATCGCTGGGTTGTAAGCTGCCCAAGGGTTGTAAGGTCCTGTTCCTCCAATTTACATTTGGCCTCATTCTGACAATGGAGGAGGCCCAGGACAGAAAGGTCAGTGTGGGAATGGGAAGAGGTTAAAGAATCACTTGTGTTTGACTCAATCTCTGCACCAGGCTGAAGTTCAAATAATGAAAAAGGGAGATAAATTATCCCACAATGGGAAAAATCCATCAGACGATAAAAATGTTATTGCAAGTGGCAAAAACATGACCGGTACATTCTCACGTGGGTTGTGAAAGTGGAGGGTGTGAGCCAGTTATATTTCATCCATGCTCCATGCTCTCCTGTCGTGTTGGATTTCAATAAATTTTGTATCACCATCATTCAGCATCATCAGAACCCCTTGAATTTCTTTCAGCATCTTAATTAGTTCCCTCGGAGTGGAAGATTGCATCCTTCACGTGGTCCGCCCTGTTTCGACGAATGCAATCAACCTGGCGTGCACAATCAAATAAGATCAAATAGAACAAGTTGTCCTACAACTTTAGGCTGTGCACGCCATACGCAAGAAGAAGAAGAAGAAGAATTCGTAGCTCCCTCCATCAAAGCGGCAAATTAGGTAAAGGCCTTAAAAGATGTCTGGATGTGACAGAGTATGAGCACATTGGTTTGGATTTAACAGCTGCAAACAGAATCCCAATTGAGTAGCACAGTGGCAGAGGTAATATAGCTGCTGCCTTCAGCTCCAGAGAGTTGGGTTTGATCTTGACGTCTGCTGCTGTCTGTGTGAAGTTTGAATGTTCTCTGTGTGATGTTTGCACGATATTGTTGTGTCGTTTGAACATTCTCCACGTGCAGTTTGCACATTCTATGCTTGGAGAACGACAACTAATAAGCTCTGAACTACAACACACTATTATTATCATTGCACTATATTTGTTTATTTATTGAGTATGTGTGCATGTGTATTTATTTATATATATACACACACTGAACTTTTTTTTCCTCCCGTTATGTACTATATTTACATATTCTGTTGTGCTGCAGCAAGCAAGAAATTCATTGTCCTATCTGGAACATATGACAATAAAACACTCTTGACTCTCTGGAGTTTGCACATTCACTGTGTGTCCATGTGGGTTTCACTTGCGTGCTCTGGTTTCCTCCACGTCCAGAAGACAGTTTATAAGTTAACTGGCTCAGTGGAACAGCTGCTGCCTCGCAGCACTAGAGACCCTGGTTCGATCCTAACCTCAGGAGCTGTCGGTGTGGAGTTCGTCTGTTCTCTCTGTGACCATGTGGATTTCCACCGTGTGCTCCGGTTTCTTCTCACATCCCAAAGATGTGCAGGTTTGCAGGTTAATTGACCTCCACAAATTCCCACTGGTGCCTCGGGGGTGGATGTGCAAATAGGGTTAAATAGAACGGATGTGAACGGTGATCGACGGTCAATAAGGACTTGGTGGGATGTAGGACCTGTTTCCATGCTGTATCTCTCAAACTAAACTTAACCATAACTGTAAATAAACTAGGGTGGGGGTTAATGAACATATGAGAGAGAATAAGTTGCAGGGAAACTGGTGGGCACAGGTGGAATCAGTTGGGGATGCTCTTGAGAGCTGGCATGGAAACTTGGGGCAAATGATAGCCTTCTATGTCACAGCAAAGATGATGTCAGAAGAAAACTGCTGTCTCCTGTCATGATGCCGCTGAGCTCCTTAACATTACATTCATTGAGAACATGTGTACTTAATGATACTTTATTATTATTATTATGATACAATATTTGTCACATGTACAGTGAAATTCATCTTTGTGTGCGGTCCAGTACGTATCACTACACATAGGCACTTAGATACATATTAGATAAGCATCTCAGATACAGTACCAATGTATACATTGAGACAATATACAGAGTCGCCAATTTCAAGTCCCAGTTGTTGTAAGTGCAGGGTGTGTGTGCGCGAGCGCGCATGTGTTTGTGTGTGTGTTCACAAGTGTGTACATCACATCCGTGTGTCTGTGCATACGTGCGTTTACTGTGCGCCTGAATGAGAGCGATAATAAAAAATTATGACAGGCCCACGGCAAAGAAGCAATATTGCCGCAAAAGTTAAACATGATATCTCCTCAACATAAACAAAGCATTTTACTAGCTAATATAATTATCTTTTTTTAATGTGGATTAACATTTATATTCTTTGCACAATTTAACACTTGAATGATTTTAAAAAAATAAGTTGTTGAAGTAGTTATTGTTTCTGCCTATGTTACTTTAATTAACAGTAATTCATCCTGCCAATGAAAGACCATCATAGGTAGGCTATGGAACACAGTAATGAGAGTTTACTGGGATTCAATACGTTATCTATGTGCGAGGCTGAGGTTTTAGAGAAAACTCTTCATATAAGCAACAGAGGAAAGTGGATTCCTGCACACATCTCCACATCGCACGCCTTAGAAAATGTCATGTTTACACCTTGAAGTGATGTGGATGAATCTATAGGACAAGAAAAAATGTTTTAGGTTTTATTCCACAAATCAATTTACTTGAACAACATTCACAAATATTATGCATTTGAGTGTTAAATTGGGCAATGCATTTAAATATTAATCCACATTAAATAAAATTGTATTGTACTAGTAAAAGGCTTTTGTTAGTGCTGAGGATGATGTCTTGTTTTGTGCGGCACAGTGGTGCAGCTGGTAGAGCCACTGCCTCACAGCACCAGAGACCGAGGTTCGATCCTGACCTTGGGTGCTGTCTGTGTGGAGTTGGCATGTTCTCCCTGTGAATGTGTGGGTTTCTCCCAGTTTCCTTCCACATCATGAAGACCTGGGGTTGTAGTTATTTGGCCTCTGTAAATTGCCCTAATCTGTAGGGAATTGCTGAGAAAGTGGGATAACATGTAACTAGTGTGAATGGGTGATGGATGGTGGGTCAAAGGGCCTGTTTCTATGCTGTATCTCTAAACTAAAGCTCCTGTCCCACTTAGGAGACCCAAACAGCAACCTCTGGTGACCTTGCCCGCCACCCAAAAAAAATCAAGGTCGAGGTGACCTGCAACCTCCTACAACCTCCCACGCATACGTTGAAAACCTTCCTTGACTATGAAGAAAACCGGCTTCGACTAGACCTGCGACTAAAAAATTATCGATTTTTAAAACGGCAACCTATCTTTAGTCAAGGCCGGTTTTAATCATGATGGAAAAATAGCAGCAACCTAGATGAAGCCTCGACCACGCGGAAACCACTATCGACCATTAGGGAGAGTGATCAAAACATCCGGTGACCTCATGGAAACCTTGGGTGGCGGGCAAGGTCACCAGAGGTTGCTGTTTAGGTCTCCTAAGTGGGACAGGGGCTTTAACTAAACCCATAGGTTTTGGCTTTAACATTTAATGGCGTAAGAAATAGGAATTGGAATTGAACATGTTATCCCTCAATTCAGCTCCAATTTAAGATTGTGATCAAAGTGCCTCAGATTCACTTTCTTGTCCATTTCCCCATCTCTTGATTCCATTCGTGACAGGTACATAGATAGGAAACATTAAGATAGATATTGGCCAAATGTGGACAAATGGGACTAGCAGAGATGAGCATCTTGATCGGTCGGCATGGATGATGGCCCTGTTTCCATGCTGTATGATTCTGTCTCTAATTAGTGTCTCTCAGCCTTTAATGTACTTGTTGACTCAGCATCACAGCTTTCTTGGGTCATAACCTTTTCATGAAGAAATCACTTCTCAACTTGGTCTCAAATGGCTGTCCCCTGTGTCCTCTGGTTCTGGACTTCCTCTCAGGGGAATCATCCCCTCTGCACCTACCGTGTCAATCCATCTCAGAATCTCGCATGTTCTATGATATTCCAAGAATATCAATGAGAGCGGATGGGGTGGAAAGGGGTGACGCAAAAATACTGCAGATGCTGGAATCCTGAGCAAAACACAATGTGCTGGAGTAACTCAGCAGGTCAGACAGCATCTGTGGAAGGAATGGACAGCCAACATTTGGAGTCTGAATCCTTCTTCAGACTTTCTTCTTCAGGGAAGGAAGGGGGATCTTTTGTTAGTTTCTACTGAATATATTCAAATCTTTCTGTTCACATGTTTATGTTTTGTAAGGATAGGACACTCTGGGAGGTTTTGTTAGATATCTCTTACAAAGTATAACATCTGACTCCTTTGGCACCAGGCATCAGATTGATATTGGAGGGTATTGAAATGAATAAAATAAGTCCTAATTCAATTCAGCCCCCGGGTTGTGTTCACTGCCTACTGCCATTTGTTACCTTGTGCCTACAGAGCATTGAAGCAGTAGCTATCTAGATGTTGCATTCACTGTTTCCAAGTGTCTCTGATGAACTATAATTGGAAATATTATAGGAATGATTAAAATATTAAATTATTTCAAAACAATTTATGTGAATTAATTAAACCTATTAATAATAATCTAAAAAAAAATTATTTGGGTCACTGACATTTTAATGAGAGTTGGCCCTTCCATTCAAATCACAATTGTGTCCAAAACACAAAGGCTCAGATGTAATTTGTGTGCAGAATGCTTGGTTAATGTCTTGTGCGTTTAGTTTAGTTTAGAGATACACCGCAGCCACAGGCCCACCGGGTCCGTGCCGACCAGCCACACATTAACACGATCCTACACCCACTAGGGACAATTTTTACATTTACCAAGCCAATTAACCTACAAACCTATACGTCTCTGGAGTGTGGGAGGAAACCGAAGATCTCGGAGAAAACCCATGCAGGTCATGGGGAGAACGTACAAACTCCGTACAGACAGCACCCGTAGTCGGGATCGAACCTGGGTTATGCCACAATTTCTCATATTCCAAAGCCAGTGTTTGATGCAGGCATATGTTAACATTTAAAACTGCTGCTATATTGAGACTGCCTTAAGATGATATTAAACATAGACTAATTGGACACCACTGTGGAAATAAACCTGTTAGGATAGTCTTGCATGCATCTCTCTATAAAGAACGGCCATGCTGATGAATTCTCCTCTGGTTTTATGGTACTTTTCAAATCTTCAAGCCCTGTCAGTTCCTCTTAAATTCATGTTCATAAATGATAGGAACAGAATTATGCCTTTTGGCCCATCAAGTCTACTCCACCATTCAATCATGGCTGATCTATCTTTCCCTCTTAACCCCATTCTCCTGGTTATTCTCCCCATAACTCCTGCTCAAGTTAGATACGAATCAAGTATCTATAAAAAAATATCCATTGACTTGGCTGCAAGGATTCGAGCCACAACAAACCCAGAAAATAATCTCCGGCAGGGGGTGGAATCCATCCCATTTTATGGGACATGCACGCAGTCCTTGTGACACCATCCAAAACTTGATTTACTTACAGCAAAGGCGTTCTGTCACAATTTAACGATGAAGGTTATATATTAGTGCAGAAGGAGATCAACATGTCGGTCTGACTGTAAAACCAAATCCTCGGAACAAGTGAAGGTCATTTTACCGGGAGGTTGAGAGTTTGGCTCTTTCACTCTTTGTCTGCAATGTCACAGTAATTAATTGTGATGGTCATCACTCAGGCCCAGGAGCTGACCAGCTGCCTACTTCTTAATGTGGGGAAAATAATGGAAGAGAAAGTAATTTTGTGATCAGCACAGCAAATAATGAAGAACGAGTTAAATATAATCTGGGTTGGCCAAGAATTAATTCTGTTGCAGTTATGGGTGACGGTGAGACTGTGTGCTGGAAGCTCAAGAGTTTCTTTGTGAAGATGGATGAGATTTTTCAGTCTTCCCGACAGCAATAAAGAGGGAAGCAGCTCTGAACTATATATAGTGCTGGGAACTATTTACACCACATAATTTATGCTTTGAAAATCCAAATTTATGTTTTTAGAATCCAGGCAGTTTGAGAAAATGGGGCAGTTTGTATGCAAGTGTTGTGTCATTGCCACTGTATACCATCTGGTGGTTTGTAGAGCAGTCTAAGTAAGTGATTCTTTGCAGGCTCCTGACCCAACAGCTGGGATGGTGGGTTCATCATAATTTAACCATGTACCTGTCCAAGTGTCTTTTAAATGTTGTCATTTATTCTGCCTCAACTACCTGCTCCGGCAGTCCATGAAATAACCCATTCCTGCCCCTATTTCTTGGTGTTTTTCTTGAATGTAACTCTGCACATTATAGATAAGTCAAATCCCCTTCAAACGCATCTCTCCAGTGAAATAGCAAATTTAGTAAATTTCTCCTTGTGGCATGAAAGGCAAAATTATCTTTGTCACTATATTGGGGTTGCAAGGCTCTGTGAACATTTGTTGGAGGCACACACAAGTGGAGAGGCTATTTAGCTTTGTGTAGCTGGGATTATACTCCACGGTGCGGAAGAGTGTAAAGCCCCTGTCCCACTTAGGCGATTTTTTCGGGTCGCGGGGTGATGCCTGCATGGTCGTGAGTTGCCTCCTCAAGTCGCCTAAAGAGTCGTAACGTTTTTCTGGTCGCCGCTGGAATTTGAAACGTTCAAAACTTTTCGGCGACTGTGGGCTTGACGTAGCTTGTCTTCTCCTGTCGTAGGTGCTGTCGTAGATTGTCGCCAGGATGACGCAGGTTGTCGCCGGGTGACGTTGGTTGTCGCCGGGTGCTGACCGGTGAATTCCATTGGCGACTACCTGCGTCAACTTACGTCAACCAGCGACAGGTACCGGCGACTGAATTGTCTTTAGTTGTCTTCAGTTGTCGCCGACAGGGTCGTTGCTTGTCATAGCTTGACGTGGGTGGACATAGATTGACTTTGGTTGTCGTAGGTTGTCACCTGTGTGGTCATAGGTTGTCGTAGGTGTGGTCGTAGGTGGACGTCCTAATGGGTCGCTGCTTTTTCGGCGACCTGCTACCACTGAGACAGTCGCCGGCAGTCACCGAAAAAATCGCCTAAGTGGGACAGGCCCTTAAGAGTCGATTTAGGGCAAATTGTCAAAACCTATTGTACTGTGTTAGACTGTGCAGGGACATCATTTCCACCAGCAGGGTCTCTGCTATCCAATTAGCACAAACAATAGATAATTGGCAAAATATCCATTTGGAGGGATCTCTTTTTTTTTAAGCTGTTATCTTCTGAGATGCACATTCTGAAAGAGTGTTGGCAGCCAATTCAATAGCAGATTTCAAAAGGCAATTGGACATTATAGTTTTCAGGTCGGTGGGGAAGGTAACTAATTGGATCATTCATTCAGAGGGCTGCACAGACACAATTGGTTTCACCGATTCAATGAATTGAAATGCAAACACACAGAGGTGCTATCTGAAGAGAGAAGATAAGCTTGTTTTTCAGATTTGTCAGAATTAGGGAATCAGAGAAGCGCAGAAGCAACCCACCGTGCCAGAAACTGTACGATTAAATAGGAAGCTATTAGACTGATGGTGATGCTTGACTGCATGTTTAAGAAAGAACTGCAGATGTTGGAAAAATCGAAGGTAGACAAAAATGCTGGAGAAACCCAGCGGGTGAGACAGCATCTATGGAGCGAAGGAATAGGTGACGTTTCCGGTCGAGACCCTTCTTCTTGACTGCATGTTAGTAGGAGGAAATATAGAAAAGGAGTTTCATAACAGCATTAACAAGAAGGCAATGATAAAAAATGAATGTGGGATAATGACAGGAAAAGTCATAATGGTGGAAAAAAGAAATACCAAAGCAATTATATAAAGATTGTACATTCTCCCTGTGATGGCGTGGGTTTTCTCTGGGTGCTCCAGTTTCCTCCCACATTCCAAAGACGTGCAGGTTTGTAGGTTAATTGGCTTCTGCAAATTGTGACGAGTGGCAGGGTATAATACTAGTGTATGGGTGATGAATGGTTGGTGTGGTCTTGGTGTGCCGAAGGGCCTGTTTCTATGTAGTATCTTTAAACTCACTCAAATTCATTTCACTTGCAATTTATGTGCAATGTGACGAATAAAACTGAATGATTGATTGATTGTTCTTTCTTACTGAAGTGCTACATCGGAACTGGAGCTTTGAATATGGGAATTTTGAATATTGAGTGATTAAGGATCAGGGATAGATTTTTTTTTGTTTTATTATATTTAGTTCAGCTTAGTGATATTTTATTGGTCATTATCTTCATTTGGTAAAATCAGGTATTTTCATTCATTGAGAAATCTTTCAGGACACTCATCAATGTTTGGATTCTCTTAGTAATCCATTAAAACTGGTAATATCAATAAAGATGTCCATCATTCCCTGAGTTTTCATTAATCGACACACTCTCGCGGTTTCTGAGTTACTCCATCAAATCGCCGGTTAACAGATTTGATCTTGCAAACCGCAAACAAATTAGATTTTTCAATAATGCTCTAATTTTAAAAGCTTCTACTGAAAACATAATGCAAAGATGATTTAAAACAATCAACAATACAGAGTTTAAATTGTGTGAATAAAGGCAGTTTGCAAGGTCTTTGTGGGTATTTTCAATACTAGTTTAAATCCAAAGAATTCAAGTCTAATTAATGAATTAATGTATTAGGAGAATAAAATATTATTTGTCATAAACACACAACGTATGTTATGTTGGCAAATTACTGGAGCACTTTATATAAAGATTTCAAAGGTTTCAAAGGTCTTTTATTGTCACGTGTACCAATTAAGGTACAGTGATATGTGAATTACCATTTTGAAAAAAAAGCGACAAGAGACTCAACTACATTAAAGTTAACATAAACATCCACCACAGCGGAATCCCCACATTCCTCACTGTGATGGAAGGCAATAAAGTCCAATCTTCCTCCTCTTTATTCAGTGGCTAATCAAGACAAAAATCAAATCCCCCGTGTCGGGGCGATCGAAGCTCCTGCGGTTGGAGCTCCCGAAGATGGTCTCAAACCATAGACCGCCAGGTCCACGATGTTAAAGTCCACAGGCTCCCGCAGTTGGAGCTCCGAGGTCGATCCCTGGTAAAGGGATTGTAAGCTCCGCAACTATTGATTGAAATTGAGTATTGATGGAGACAAGACACAGGAGACAATAGATAGATAGATAGATAGATAGATAGATAGATAGATAGATAGATGATAGATAGATGATAGATAGATGATAGATAGATAGATAGATAGATAGATAGATAGATAGATAGATAGATAGATAGATAGATAGATAGATAGATAGATAGATAGATAGATAGATAGATGATAGATAGATAGATAAATAGACAGATAGATAGATAGATAGATAGATAAATAGATAGATAGATAGATAGATAGATAGATAGATAGATAGATAGATAGATAGATAGATGATAGATAGATAGATAGATAGATAGATAGATAGATAGATAGATAGATAGATAGATAGATAGATAGATAGATAGATACATAGATAGATAGATAGATAGATAGATAGATAGATATCTTTGTTTAGCACAAGGTATGCAAAGTCGCCACGTATAGGGCATTGACAAAGTTACAAGGTATTCATTGCATGCTGGAATATGGAGTAAAATTTCTGGAGGAACTCGGGCAGCATCTGTGGAGGAAAATGGACAGTCAATGTTTTGGGTGGTGACACTTCATTGGGATAAAGCCATCAGCATTTCTGCCTGATTTTGTACATAACTTGCTTCTACTTTGAATCCAGGTGTCCTAACAAATATAATTTTGTTTCTCTTTTTCAGGTGGTTTTGGTGTTTGCCCTCAGCATTGGTGCACTTGTAATATACTTCATAGATTCTTCAGAGTAAGTACCGCATTATATTCCAAATGAGCATTTAAAAATGATCACTGGCAAATTGGCCAATTGCTACTTCTACACAGAATTTCTTTCCAAGGGTGAACTTACGAACTGATACCAATGTTTCCAACCTGTAAATTATTTTTCTTATCTTCTTTGAGATATTCAACCAATTGGACAATAAGAAGTCCACAGTTTTGAGAGTATTTTAAGGTATCTTCATGTCTGTTTACTTTATTGTTTGCTGGCACCTCCGATATTTAGGATGCATTTGATTCAGTTCGCAATGTTAACAAATATGTTTATTTTGTCTTGATTAGCCACTGGATGAGTTATTCTTATTTATGTGCGTTTGCTTCCAGCAATAGCTGCTTGCATTGCTCGCAAATTCTCTGTTGCCCACAAATGAAAAAAAAAAACTATTTGAATGCCAATGCATTGTTCACGTTCAAACTGCACCTGCTTAAGATGATTGAGGGAGAAACAGCAGAAAGTAAGCAGAATTCTAATTTAAAATAGTGCATTGTGCTAACTGAAGGTTAGGTGATTCGAAAGGAACTTAAAAAAAAATGATTTAAGATTGTAAAGTAGAATGTGGAGTATCCCAGACAGTGGTAACGATATGATATTTTATTCACAGTGTTAGGTCAAATTGCCTCCATGTAAGATTGTACCATTCTTTGGATAGGGGGGCCCATTACTGGACCAAAATATTGAAAATACACAACAGGTTAGGCAGCGCCTTTGGAGAGAGGAGCAGTATCAATATTTAAGAACGACATTCTTTCATCGGAACTGGAAGCCAGAGATTAGAAGTTAAGAAGACCGATTAGATGTTTGTAGAACTGACTTAAAAAGATGGAGGTGATATGTATTGAGTGGACAAATGGAAGTCCTGTGTTGGCACAGGAGTTATTCATCCAACTGGACTGTTGCCAGTATTCATGGTTGGGATTGTTAGGACATTCGGGGAACATTCAGGACTGTGGAATTCTCTGCCTCAGTCTGTGGAATTCTCTGCCTCAGAGGGAGCTAGATAGCGCTCTTAAAGATACCGGAGTCAGGGGATATGGGGAGAAGGCAGGAACGGGGTACTGATTGGGGATGATCAGCCATGATCACATTGAATGGCGGTGCTGGCTCGAAGGGCGGAATGGCCTACTCCTGTACCTATTGTCCATTGTCTATTGTCTATAAGGATTAGGCAAGAGTTTGATGAGGCACATAGATGGGACAAAAGAATGTGATGACGAATCTTAGTAACTGATGAAGCATATTTCAGGAGCTCCAGAGTCTAGTCTGGTTATTATCATGTTCTTCAGCATGATTAAATAGGATAATGGTGCGAGCAAAGAGGAGGGTGAGGCTAGGACAATCAGAAAGCAAAGGATGGTTTCAAAGGAGAATGGTTAAAAGGCAGGGGTATTGATGTTTCTGTTGATGTTTATATCTCTTGTGTTGGGATAAGACAAAGGCATGGAGCTTTCTTACATACTTCGATCAATTAATGGAAACATCAGATCCAAGTTGCGTGGACTTGATCTTAACACTCAGCTGTTCTCTGGTGAGCGGTTTAGTTTGTAAACTCTTTCAGAAAATGCTGTGAGACACAAAGAATCTCATTGGCCATTTACATTTGACTCATGATGGACTGCTCCTTCAAGGGTCAGATAGGCTTGTTAGCAACAGCGCCTGCTGGTTCCTCACCTCAACCCAGGACATGAGAGCTTCCTCAAGCAGCCTCCAAATGTGTCACCAAGAAGGTGGTGACATTGAAAATAACAAGTTGTATCACTTCTGTGCACCCAAACTCTGAAACAAGTACAATTGTTTTTTTATTTGATCTGCATTGAGAGATCTATTCAAATTGTAAACAGATTGATCTATTGATCTATCAGACTGGGAAGAGATCCATTGGAGGGTGGAACATTATATTGCGGATTAAATGTTTCAGTTCTTTCTTGGGATTTGCATACTTCAAGGGAAAAGAGAATAAATATCCTGAATGTTACTATTTTGAAAACAGAAAGTCTCGGGGCTTAATCCCACTAAACTGAGATAGTTGTCACGCTAATCTTACGATGATTCATGTTGGTGAGAGGGTTCCAGGAGAGAGGAGAGTTGCACAAATGTCATTGGTGGTACTTCATTTGATTTTCCCGTTTCCGCCCTGCACATAAACTCCCCGACATCATTCATTCCCACTTGCTGAAGCAAAGGCAAAACATCCAAAGTATTTTCCTCATTGGCTGCTTTGCAGAGTTTTAGTGGAGGCTGAAAGGATGGCTGGAAAGCCAAGAGAGAACGTGGTGAGATTATTCTCCTCATGCTCCAATCCCGCAGCCATGCTACAAACAAACATTCTTTCCAAATGGAACCTGCCATCAAAATAACAATCTAACTCCAGCTCTTTTTCCCATTCATTTCTTTCATTTTAAATCATATTATTAGTTCATCAAGGTAAGATATGCATGCTCTTGATTTATTTTGCTAATTGTATAGCCACGTTTGCATTGCTGAGGACGTAGTGATTTTAGACACTAGAATGGAGTAGATTTGCTGTTAGAATACAGATGCATGCAGTACCCCACCCCCACTTCTGTTTGGACACTCTGACTGAATTTATTAGCACTGATGTACCTTCATTTAGTCCTTTCTGTTGTAAAACGTCGTGATTTCTTGATTTGAGAATGTTTTCTGTAGATAACAAGTAGCCATGCATGAACTGAACAGATGGCTGCCATTTACTTTAGTCCAGTGGTTTAAACCTTTTGAAAGGATTTGTGTTCCTGAGCTGTTGAAGCACTCGGCACAACTTTGAAGAAACAGTATGAAAGCAAAACGCCACAGGTGTTAAAAACATGAAATAAAAACAAAATGCCGGAAGTGCCAGGAACGTCAGTCAGTATCTGTGGGTTAACGTTTTATTCACAGTTTAGAGGAAAGGACATTGATCTGAATATTAACTTTTTTTTGTCCACTGATGCTGCCTTTTCCGTTTTTACTACAATTTTGTGGAGTTTTGGTTCAGAGATTTTGAACAATTTTATTCCATTGGGCAAAGGATCATACTCAACGCAAATTGAGTATCACACCCATTGTCGTAGAATTTCCAGTGGCGTGGAAGGACACAATTCTTCAGGCAAATACCTTGAAAGGACCTCTTGTCACCATCCACATTCTCCCGCCATCTTTTCACCTATTACCACAGATCTTCTTCTTGGTTCTTGGTTTCTTGGTCCTCCAAAACACTCCAAATGGAATTTAAACTGGAGGTGGTGGAGGGAGGACTTAAGCCAGAAAGGGTTTTTGGGAAGAAAGAGCTACCTTAAATTTAGTTGCATCTGGTTTCTGATAAGATGCTGAAGCCATCTCTTTTCAGTTCCATTGTGCAATGTGTCTGTGTACAGATGTGGTTTTGCCAATAGTCTGAATGATTTGAGATCGGCAAACTAATTTCATAAATCACGGCTAAGGTACAGTGAATGTAACAGGAACATATCTTATAATTAATTTCAGTGTAATAATCTGTTGCCTGATATACCTAAGGATATTTAACAGAGAAACTGATTGATAAAAACATGATAATATTCTAATGTTATTTCCCCTCTCCTTCCCCACTAGTACATAATTTCTTAAGGCTTTGTCTTCAACAAGATTTAATCCTTGACCAAGTGTATTCTTTTATCTTTTAAATAGACCAATTGGGTATTAAAGTGAGAGCTGAGGACAGGTTTAGGTTTATTATTGTCATGTGTACCAAGGTACAGTGAAAAGCTTTTTTAAAATTCAATTCCCTTCTGGAAAGCCCCCCATTGCACCCCTGTTTCCATTGTGTTTCTGCCGCAGAGAGAGTGGTGGGACTTCCAGTTCACCGCCACTATCTGTGTGGGAGGAAAGTAAAAATAATCCTCAAAACCTCCATCCACAGCACCCATGACTTGGACATTGCTTCAAATCCTTGACCCCCATCACTTGAAATGTACACATCAAAACTATCCTTCAGCATCACCAGCAATCAAAGACAGCCTGTTCTATTTGGTGTCCAGTATAATCAAGTTAGACAAATCTTCCTTGTTTATTAAATGCCCTGTAAGCTATGCAATTGCTTAATATTGTCAGTCTGGTTAAGATATTATGTGAACATCAGTAATATGACCACTATCTCCTCCAATTCTCTTCCATGGACCATCTTGTGGCTGATATCAACCATAGTTTTCTTACCAACTGCAGCAATGGTTCCTCCTACATAGATAGCTACTTATGGGACTTGTTCAATAAACAATACCAGCACCTGGTATATATGACCAGCATCTACCAGACGTAAGATAGACATAAAAAGCTGGAGTAACTCAGTGGGTCAGCCAGCATCTCTGGAGAGAAGGAATAGGTGACATTTCAGGTCGAGACCCTTATTACGTAGCATGTGTCACATCCTGCAATCCTCCTTTTGTATTATCGTCTGATCATTTGGGGAATTTAATGGACCGGTTGTCTTGGATCTCATGGCAGGGTTTCTGTGTGTTGTGAAGACACTCAGGTCATGCAGCATCTGTGGTGAGGGATAAATGGTTTATGTTTTCAGGTCTATAATCTTTAACCGGAAGTAAGGGGGAAACTGGAGAATGGTAAACGGCAATGTCTCTTATTTGGAAAAATAAGGGATACAAGGAACCGCAGATGTTGGTTTACAGAAAAAAAAGCACAAAGTGCTGGAGTAATTCAGTGGGGTCAGGCAGCATCTCTGGAGTGATTACTACAATTAGTTTGAAGAAGGGCCCTGACCCGAAACATTGTTTATCCATGTTCTCCAGAAATGCTGCCTGGCCCACTGAGTTACTCCAGCACTTTGTGTTCTAGTCCATAGCCACTAGTTCGCTTATGAACCATTGGCCAAGTACAGTTCGGCCAATGTAATGTCCATATGCAAAAGAGCCCAGCACTTCCAGGGCTGGCCTTGTCCTTCATTTAAATGATGTCGGATGTGAAAGACTGAGAGGTGAGATGGAGAATTAAAGCAACATTTTTACCTTGTGAAGGAGTTCTGTAAAATGAACATCAACTCTTTCCTTGGACTATTCATTGTGGACAAGATTACATAACCACCAATTCCATTCCTTATACGATATAGACAGAAAGAACTGCAGATGCTGGTTTACAAAAAATACACAAAGTTTTGGAATAACTCAGCAGGTCAGGCAGTGTCTCTGGAGAACATGGATAGATGACATTTCAGATACAAAACATCACCTGTCCATGTTCTTCAGATATGCTTGCTGACCCACTGAGTTACTCCAGCACTTAGTGTCTTACATGATATATGTTGGCTCACACTACAGAATCATTCCTAAACATGCTCATTTTCCATGTGTTCAATTGAGTTGTAATATTCTCAAGGACTGAACAGGACAACTTCTCTTGTTCTGCTCCCCACCATCGAAGGGATATGCAGGAGTCACTGCCCCAAAAAGGCAGCCAGCATCATCAGAGACACACACCACCCTGGCCACACACTCATTTCACTCCTGCCATTGAGAAGAAGATGTAGGAGCTTGAATACTGTAATTGCCTAAAACTGAAAACTGCAGGTTCAGGAACAGCTTCTTCCCTACAACCATCGGACTATTAAACACTACAACCTCCAAATAAGCTCCGCACTACATCGTCCTGGGGGCATCAGTCTTGTCTTTTTGCACTCTTATTATTTGTTTGTTTTTGTGTGTATGTTTGTGTATATATGTGTGTATATGTGTTTGTGTATATATATATATATGTGTGTATTTGTTTATATATATATGATGTGTATGTATATTTATATACATGTGTGTTTATGCGAGTGTTTGTGTTTATGTGTGGGTATAGGTGTGTATATATATGTATATGTGTGTATATATGTGTGTGTATATACATATATATATGTGTGTGTATATATATATATATATGTGTGTGTATATGTATGTACGTGTGTGTGTGCATATATATATATATATATATATATATATGTGTGTGTGTGTATATATATGTGTGTGTGTGTATATCTATGTACGTGTGTGTACATATATATATATAGGTGTGTGTGTGTATATGTGTATATATCTTATATACACACTCGCACTGAAATTTGTTCCTTCTCGTTTATCATATTGTTTACAGTGTACTATGTTTACATATTCTGTTGTGCTGCCGCAAGTACGAATTCCATTGTTCCATCTGGGACGTAGACCTTGGGTGATATAACATAACAATTCACTTAGACTGCGTGTTAAGTGTCCAACAAATGTATTACTTCGCAAATGATCAAGAATGATCAAAAACTCAATGCACCCTCAGCACGCTTCTTGTAGAACGCGGGGAAATTTAGTATCTACTGGTCTGAACAATATTTTCCCCAGCAAAATTGTGCATTTTTCTGCTGCATTTTACATCTGCCCTCATTATCCCTGTCAGAAAATTAGAAATCCGTGTCTGCCCCACACGTAGAGGAAAGTTATCGGGATGGATTTGCATTAATAGGTTAGCTCCCCACTTCAGCCCCTGTGGTCCACAGTAAAATGTGTCAAATTAAGATGGGATGGGATTTCAGTGAATGAGTAAGTGAGTTTCACCACGTTGTACATTATGGCAGCATTAAGAGCCGCTAAATTATAAACACTCATACTGCATAATATTTTTCACAATCGCTGTTATCTGTAAAAATCAGTCCATGATCATTCCGTACTGTCACACCTGCTGAAGTTGGAATGATGCATTGAGATGTATGCTGCGGAAAGATGAGAGTGGATTATCTGACTAAAGCCCCTGTCCCACGATGCGAGTTTACTCAAGAGCTCTCCCGAGTTTTAAAAAAAAATCAAAACTCGTGGTACTTCATCACGAGTATTTTTTTACTCTTGGAAATTTTTCACACTGTTGAAAAAACTTCACGAGTTACCGCGTTTGCCGAGTACCTGCCGTTAGCATTACGAGCCGCTACGAGACATCCACGAGCTCCGACGTACCCGCTATGTACATTCTACGTACTTACCACAAGTTTGATTTTTTTTTAAATTGGGAGAGCTCTTGGGCAAACCCGCATCGTGGGACAGGGCCTTTACTTTACTCACTTTATTCACACCTCCAATGTGGAATAAGCCTCAGGTTGTGCTGTTACATCATTTGCTTCCATCCAGTTTCTAGTGGCTGATATATACAGATCTCCATATAACACGCTTCAGTTTCCTCGCAGGAGTGTCTGGTTTATGTCGTTCATTACTAAGCCATTGTGTAAATCAATTGTTGGAAGAAACATTTTATCCACTTTGCTGTGTGCACATTAACAAAGGAAGATAGATTAAGGTCACTCCAATAAAATCAGGCTGCATGACAATGCGTAGAAGATTAAATAACATTCAAAGATTTAAAAGTTACAAGGGTAGAAGAGAATAGAAAAGGGGAGGAAGAGCATCACGATGTTTCCACAAACTTCAGTCGGTGACGGGGCTGTGGGGGAGTAGTTAATGGTTTCACTGATCTTTTGAAAAGCTGCAAGCTGCAAAAAAGTGCAATAATAGGGTCCTGAGCGTAGAGACAGGGCATCAACCTACCTTATCCACCATGCACTGGTGACCCCTGCACATTGGGTGGTTGCATTCCCAAGAAACAGTTGGTATCTCGATTTTCAGTAACGTGAAGCCACTGCCAAGAATGTGAGTCAAGAAAGGATTGTGTTTTATTTTTTAAATGAATGCTGTAGGACTTCTTCTTCTTCTTGCATAATGGCGTGCACAGCCTAAAGTTGTAGGCCAACTTGTTCTATTTGATCTTATTTGATTGAGCACACCAGGTTGATTGCATTCGTTGAAACAGGGCGGACCACGTGAAGGTTGCAATCTCCCACCCTGCTGTAAGACCAAATTGCGTTTCGTGTCTTTGGGTAGTGATTTGTGAATTTTCTCACGGTAAATTTCCATTTCCATAACACTAGGGTCACCTATTTAACACCATCTACCAGCACTTGATCTAAAGCCTTCTATGACCTGATGATTCAAGTGTAAATCCAGATACTTAAATGTTGTGAGAGTCACAGCCTCCACCACCCTCTCAGACCATGTGTCCCAAAGTCCGATCGCTCTCTGCATGGAAAGAAATTCTTCCTCATATACCGTCTAAATTTCTTACTCCTTTCCATAAGACCATTAGACATCGGAGCAGAATTAAGGGCCTGTCCCACTGTACGAGGTAATTCAAGAGTTCTCCCGAGTTCTCCCCTGTCGAGCTTGTGTAATGTCTGTAGCGGGTACGTAGGAGCTCATGGATGTCACGTAGCGGCTCGTATGAGTAACGGTAGGTACTTGGGAAATCCGGTAAACTCGTGACATTTTTTCAACACTGTGAAAAATGTCCACGAGTAAAAATATACTTGTGATGAAAAAAATTGTTACTTTATACTCATACGAGACCCTACGTACCCGCTACGTACATTACACAAGCTCGAATCAGGGGAGAACTCTTGAATTACCTCGTACAGTGGGTCAGGCCCTTTAGGCTATTCAGCCCATTGAGTCTGCTCCACTATTTGATCATAGCTGATCTACTTTTCCCTCTCAACCCCATTCTCCTGCCTTCTCCCCACAACCATTTCTGCCCTTCTAATCAATAACCTATTAATCTCCACTTTAAAAATATCCAATGGCTTGTCTTCTATGTCCGTCTGTGGCAATGAATTCCATAGATTCACCACCCACTGGGTAAAGAAATTCCTCCTCATCTCCATTCTAAGTTATATCTTTTAATCTGAGGCTGTGCCCTTTCATCCAATACTCTCCCCAATTCTGGAAACATTCTCTCCACATCTACTTGATCTGGGCTTTTCATTATTCAATAGGTTTCATTGAGATTCCCCTCATCCTTCTAAACTCCAGTCAGTACAGGCCCAGAGCCTTCAATCGTTCCCCATATGTTAACCCAATCATCCCTGGGACCATTCTTGTTTACCTTACACCTGTACCCTATTGTTTCCTCACTGAAACAAAGTTTATGACAATATCTTTTGATGTCTCCACAATTGCAACTTTACAGATCATGAACAGTGCAGCATAACAGGGCCTTTGGCCCAATATCGCTGTGCCAAACATGATGGCAAGTTAAATTAATCCCTTCTTGTACCTGATCTATATCCCTCTGTGCCCTGCATATGTATGTGCCTATCTAAAAGCCTCTAAAATGCCACTCTTGTATCTGCTTCTGTCACCAACCCAGGCCAGATACCTCCCACACTCTGTTAAAAAACTTGCCCCTTACATCATCTATCTATCTATATAACTAAAAGTCTCATCTTGACCACTTCCTGTCTGCGCTGTATATTGATTTTAGAAAAACCGCTACCCTATATCGCTATGATTTTTGGCCATCTTACTCACAGTCCTCCTCTGCTGAGGCAGCCCCGAGGATTTTTCCGATCGATGAAAAATAAAAAAGTTATGAATGTTTAAAAAATCTTGAGTTCAGTTGATTGGTCCTCTCGCCTGTCAATCACCATGATGAAGGTACCACCCCTTCCGGGGGGGGGGGGCAGGACTATAAATTTCCCGATGCCTGGACATGAGTCAGACACTCTGGAAGATCGCGAGGGAGAGGCTACAACTGTGATTCTGCTGTGAGTCAACTGAATTGTGAGTCTACTGCACTGTGAGTGTGCAATGTACTTGCAATAAATGATTTGTTAGCCCTTAATGAAAATAAAATGAATTGTTTGGCTTGCCCTGTGCTTGAAACTGATATGGCAATGGAAATGAAATGAAATGAATTGTTTGGCCTGCCTTGTGCTTGAAACTGAAATGGCAATGGAAATGAAATGAAATGAAAATTAGATGAGTTGTTTGGCCTGCCCTGTGCCTGAAACGGAAATGGCAATGGAAATTAAATGAAATGAAAATAAAATGAGTTGTTTGGCCTGCCCTGTGCTTGAAACTGAAATGGCAATGGAAATGAAATGAAATGAAAATGAGATGAGTTGTTTGGCCTGTCCTGTGCTTGAAATGGCAATGGAAATGAAATGAAAAGAAAATTAGATGTGTTGTTTGGCCTGCCCTGTGCTTGAAACTGAAATGGCAATGGAAATTAAATGAAAGGAAAATGAGTTGAATTGTTTGACCTGCCCTGTGCTTGAAACTGAAATGGCAATGGAAATAAAATGAAATTAGTTGTTTGGCCTGCCTGAAACCACTCATTTCGGCCTAAAAGGCCCCTATTAGCCGAGAAACCAGTCCCTTTTGCCCAAAATGCCCGTATTAGCCTAGGAAGAGCATTTTGGCCCAAAAGGCCCATGCCAGGCCAGGAAAAGTCCAGAAGGAATGCCTTTCACTGAGATTTCACAGATTTTTTTTGTCCCTTCAGCCCATTAGGCCTGTACTAGTCCAGGAGGAGTCCCTTCGGCCCATCAGTAAGTATTCCCCTTGCAAGGATTAAACCTGCATTAATGGTGCACCCCAGTATTTTTCTCCTCCCTTCATTGGCTCCCTGTGAGATCCAGGCCAGGATAGACTTTCACTCCTTCATTGCTGTGATCCGCAGAAATAGATGAAAAATGTCTAAAATTGATTCTCCACCCTCTCCCCCTTTTCTCTCACAGTCTTTCACCTGTTTTGGGCGGAATTTCTGGCAGTTTCTGAGCTGCCAGCCCACCAGCCCTGAGTGACTGAGCTGCCAGCCCACCAGCCCTGAGTGACTGAGCTGGCAGTCCAATCAGCCCTGAGTGACTGAGCTGCCAGCCCACCAGCCCTGAGTGACTGAGCTGCCAGCCCACCAGGCCTGAGTGGCTGAGCTGCCAGCCCACCAGGCCTGAGTGACTGAGCTGCCAGCCCAAGAATCCATTTGGTCCACAATGTCCATACTAGCCCTCTGGAAACCAGTCCCTTTGGCCCACACCCATACTAGCGCTCCAGAAAGCTCCCCCCCTCCCCCCACTGGCCACCAATATTGGAATTGGTGGAGAGGTGGAATATTGCGTTGGGGGACCACTTTGCCACAGTCTGAAGAAGGATCCTGACCTAGAACATAGCCAATCCATGTTCTCCAGAGTTGCTGCCTGACATACTGAGTTACTCCAGCACTTGTGTCTTTTTCAGTATTCAGAGACAACAATATTACTTCCAGCCATAAACAACCACACTGGCAAGGGTTACTTTGCAATTCTTTCCATTTAGCAATTAACAGTGTGAGTCACTTAAGTGTTGGGAGGAATGGTCTGTCATATAACCAATTATATGTATGAGTCACTTACAATGTCACATTGAATAAATGCTGGGAATGCAGTTAACCAGAATGCTCTTGGTTTGCAGCGATCTAGTTTTCAGCAGAGATGCTTTTTCAGGCACCCAAGTTTGCTTTTCCAGGAGCTTACCGTATATCATTCGACCCAAACGTGTATCGTTTGAAGATTCCACCCCATGGAAATTCAATCTTTGGCCACCCAATGGTGCAGACCCAGGTTCGGTACTGACCTCGGGTGCTGTCTGTGTGGAGTTTGCACATTCTCCCTGTGACAGTGTGGCTTTCTTCTGGGTGTACCGGTATGCTCCCATATCCCAAAGATGTGTGGGTTTGTAGGTTAATTAGCCACTGTAAAATTGCCTCTAATGTTTAAGAAGAGGATGAGAAAGAGGGATAACTGAACTAGTATAAGCAGCTGATTGATATTTGGTGTGGAACGAAGGGCCTGTTTTCATGCTGATTCTCTAAAATAAAATAAACTGAACTAAAGTAAGGCACCAGTTTTGACTGGAAGTTAAATTTCTTGTGTTCTCCTTCTCCAGTGAATCACTTCTTTCACAATTGACTTCAACATTTATTAAGTTGAAATAAAACATTCGGTGAATGTAATGATAGAGGGGATGAATTCCATCAGGATATAAGACCACCTTATCTCACAAGCCTGCTCCAGCGTTCAATATAATGATAGCTAATCCAACCCAGGCCTCAACCCCTCCTCTGGAACATTCCTCAGCCCTCAATGCATGATCTTTTCATTTTGCTTTCCATCTTTTGGGGGGCCACGGTGGCGCAGCGGTAGAGTTGCTGCCTCACAGCGCTTGCAGCGCCGGAGACCCGGGTTTGATGCCGACTACGGGCGCTGTCTGTACGGATTGTACGTTCTCCCCGTAACTGCGCGGGGTTTCTCCGAGATCTTCGGTTTCCTCCCACACTCCAAAGACGCACAGGTATGTAGGTTAATTGACTTGGTGTATGTGTAAATTGTCCCTAATGTGTGCAGGATAGTGTTAATGTGCGGGGTTCGCTGGTATCGGGGGACTCGGTGGGCCTGTTTCTGCGCTGTATCTCTATAATAAAAAAAATAAAAAAGGTTTTCACTTTAAATATGGGATAGAAAATTCCAGACAGTCAATGTACAAAGAAATGTCCACATACCAGCATTAAAAATAGTCAGCCCCTTATCTTGGAACCATGTTCTCCTATGAGAGAAATCATCTTGACATCTACCCTGTCCCTCCTGCTTTGGAGTTTATAGGTTTCGATAAGATTTCCTGACCCGCTGAGTTGCTCCAGCACTCGGTTTTTACTCAAGATCCCAGCATCTGCAGTTCTTTGTATCGCAATAAGATGAGCCCCTCATTCCTCTCCAATAACAGCACCATTGTATCCTCTCTGTGTCTTCCACGGAATCTCTGTATATAAAATGAGAGGCACAGATAGGGTAGAGAGTCAGAACCTTTTTTCCCCAACAAATACTGGAGTTTTAAGGTGAGGTGGGAAAGGTTTAAAGGAAATGCAGGGGGGAAGATTTTCTGCACAGAGGGTGGTGAGTGCCTGGAACGAGCTGCCAGAGTTAGTGTTGATGCAGATCCATAGGTGGCATTTAAGAGACTTTTAGATAGGCCCATGCATATGCACTGTATGGAGGGATATGAACATCTTGGCATCAGTAAAGATATTGTTGGCCAAAGAGCCTGTTCTTGGGCAGTGTGTAGGCCTGGACTGAAAGCACCAGAAGGTCATTGTAGTGTGTCCACTTAGAGTCATAGGGTGATACTGTGGAAACAGGCCCTTCGGCTCAACTTGCCCACACTGGCCAACATGTCCCAGCTACACTAGTCTCGCCTGCTAGCACTTGGTCCATATCCCTCCAAGCCTGTCCTATCCATGTGCCTGTCTAACTGCTTCTTAAATGTTGGGATAGTCCCTGACTCAACTACCTCCTCCGGCAGCTTGTTCCATACATCCACCACCCTTTGTGTGAAAAAGTTACCCCTCAGATTCCTACTACATCTTTTGCCCTTCACCTTAAACCTACTGCTTGTCCTCTGGTCCTTGATTCACCTACTCTGGGCAAGAGACTCTGTGCATCTACCCGATCTATTCCTCTCATGATCCTATACACCTCTATAAGATTAACCCTCCATCCTTCTGCGCACCAAGGAATAGAGTCCCAGCCTACTCAACCTCTGCCTATAGCTCAGACCCTCTAGTCCTGGCAACATCCTCGTACCTCCTCACTTGGGAGACTCAGTTTAGGACCCCCATTAGTGGACGGGGTGTGATCAAGAATAGTGACCATTAGTGCTTCCCTCCTCCTTGGCTAGTTTTACTGGAGATAATTTGAAGAACTCCTCCCTCGCATTCCCTCTGCCCTGGAACTGAGCCTGTAGTTGGAGGGCAGGGAGCAGAGCTGACTCAGATAGACGGTGCTGCCGAGTTACTGACTCACTCTGTTGAAACCATGGTGACTGCTTCACCCAGTGTTGCATCAGCCAATGGCTCAGATTTGTTGTTTCAGCATCTGAGGGATGCATTTGATAAACTACTGTTTGGCTCGCGTGTGGTCTTTCATTCATTCCCCCGGTTGGGGGATTTCCTTTGTGTGTCTCTGTGCCAAGTGAACATCCCACAGCCATGTTCCAACGGCTTCCACTGGCTGTGGGCTTCACTCATCCCTGACTGCAGTTGTGTGTCACAAATAGCAGAGACTACTGCTCCCACTGTGGCTCCTGCACCTGCCATCATTGGCTCACACTCAACTCTCCCGCCTCCCATGGCATTTGGTTTCTCATGGGACTTCCTCACTTTTGTTGATTCCCTCGGAGTGCAGTCATGGCGGGCCTCCGTCAGGGTTGGAGAGGATCCATACCAGTCTTTGTACTTTTACTCATCATTGACCCAAGCTAAATACATCTATCCTCTACATGTCAAGCAGTAAATGACCTCTGAACCTCAGGCTCGCACACTGTCTCTTCTTTAGGGTGGCACGGTGACGCAGCAGTAGAGTTGCTGCCTTTCAGTGCCAGAGACGCTGGTTCGATTCTGACTATGGGTGCTGTATGTATGGAGTTTGCACGTTCCCTCAGTGACAGCGTGGGTTTCCTCCGGGTGCTCCGGTTTCCTCCCACATCCCAAAGACGTGCAGGTTTGTAGGTTAATTGGCCCATGTAAATTGTTCCTAGTGTGTAGGATTGAACTAGTGTACAGGTGATCGCTGATCGGCACGGACTTGGAGGGCCAAAGGCCCCGTTTCCTTATCGTATCTCTAAAAGTAAAACAAAGTTAAATGGACCCTCTTTAGGTGTCAAGGTCCAAATGGTCTCTAAACTTCAGACTCTCATATTGTCCCTTCTCTCTTTCCCCGTTGTGCCTGGGACAGACTTCTTCTATCCTTCGCCATGGTCCTGTAACCTAATTTTATGCCAATAATACTCCTCCAATTCTCCTTCCCTATATTTTCTACTTGGACGTCCATTGACCTGTGAACATGGCTCTGCTCATTGGCTCATTAACCATGATTGCATTGACGTTATGTCTTAACGCAAGCACTGCTTGTGTGTGATGATGATGAAGTGCTCCCTGTTCTTGTGGCTGATATCTCCACCGCTGCTGCTACTCCGGGTGAATCAACCTCACCTTGCTGGCTTCCTTCACTCCTCTGAGCACCACCTGCGCCACTATTCAAATCCGTCTTTTTGCAACCCATCTAGCCGTGGCTCATGTAACTGAGTGAGATGCCATCACCATTTTGCCCAACCTCCGCACTTGCAATAAACATGGATTCCAAGTTCCATCTGATCTTGCTTTCTAAGATCAGGAGCTCTCCTGCTGTTCCTTGACCCTCCTACTGTAATGTATAGTACACAGGACCTGGGATAATGCTTGAATGCTAGATTGTCCTCAAAATAACATAATACAGAACCCAGGAATATATTGTACAGATAATCCATGGTTATGAATACCTGACTTATGGACAGCCTCTACATGCAAACAAGCAAACATTTAGGAGACGGGCTACCTGCACGCAGATGGGTTTTCTGAGGCTGCACACAGGCATCTTTTGCAGAGTTGGAACAGTATCCTTCTCTCCCCCACTCACACTCCTGAGCCTGAACAACCACAGGCTTGGTGGAGCCAAGCAGGGATGGGCGCGCTGAGAAGACTCACTCGCTCCCTCCCAGGGTCAGTGAGGCTAGCTGGAGACCTCTCTTCCTGCTTGCTCTCCCATCATGGCTGTTTCTATCATCCTTCTCCCACACACTTTGTTCATTTCCAACTTGCGAGCAGTTTGATTTACAAACAGTTCTCAGACTCAGAACCCTGTCATAACCTAGGTTCATAAATTCATAAATCATAGGGTCCATTGACTCTACTCTGCCTTTCAATCGTAGCTGATCTATATTTCCCTCCCAACCCCATTCTCCTGCTTTCTCCCCATAACCCTTGACACCATTACCAATCAAGGATATGTCAATCTCTGTCTTAAAAATACCCAATGACTTGGCCTTGAATTCCACAGATTCACCACTCTCTGACTAAAGAAAGAGTGCCAGGGCTGCAATGAAATCGACTGAGGACCATGAAACAACTTCATAAAGATATTTGGACATATATATGGATAGGAATAGTTTTGAGGGCTATGGCCAAATGCAGACGAATGGAACTAGCCCAATATGCTAATTTGGTTGGCATGGACAAGGTGGGCCGAAATACCTGTTTCCATGTTGTATGGTTCCATGACTCTATGACTCCCTTAGCTTATAAGAGGTTCGCTCTTTTCATTCTCTGAAGGGTTTTTATGTAGCGTCTGGTTTTGGGGACCAGGGTAGAGTTGTGTCTACATCCGTCATCTCTGGTGAATCTGATTTCTTCACAGGCTGCAAGTGACGAGCTCAGGTGCTAAATGCAAAGCTTTGTTTTGTTCTTTCTGCTGAGGAAGCCTTCATGGAACACATTGATCGGCCCGTGCATCAGAAACATGTAGCTCCAGGGGCTCTGCATTTGAAGCCTTTGGTTGCTCATGTTTCAATTTCCAAGACCATTAGCCTCAAGCTGAAGTTTCTTGTGCTCATATCAGTCATCTCCACAGCCTTTGACCTCAGCACAATAGTTTATTGCTTTCAACCACAGACTGAGTGAGGAAAAACAACTTGGCTAAAACATTGTAGGTGTTACTAAAGTGAGGGTGAGTCTTTCACCATAAGATCGATTATACAGGTGTAATATACATTAGTTTGTTCAATCATCCATTATGATAATGTTCATGACAATTGAGAATTCACAGTTAATATTATCATGTTAAGACATATAAAGTATTCGTAAGTCTGCGTGTCAGGATGAATTGAAATTAATGACAAGAAAGGTTTGTTCTGTTGCCCTCTCAAGAAAGGTTTGTTCTTCCCTCTTAATTGTTAGGGATTTGCCTAACGCAAGGGGAGAAGGCAGGCACGGGTTACTGATTGTGGATGATCAGCCATGATCACAATGAGTGGCGGTGCAGGCTCGAAGGGCCAAATGGCCTCCTCCTGCACCTATTTTCTATGTTTCTAAGTTACCTTCCACTTGGAGACATAAGAGACTGCAGATGCGGGAATCTTGAGCAAAAAAACGCAAAGGGCTCGAGGAACTCAATGGATCTCGGTGGAGGGAAGTGGACTGACGGTATTTTGGGTTGGGACCTGAAATGTCAAGTTCCCTCCGCAGGTGTGGCATAACCCATTGAGATCCTTGGGCATTTTGTTTATTAACTTCCACATGGCTGCCTCCGAGTCAGATCCTGCAATAACTTGGCGACTGCATGGATTCCAAGAAATTCAAAATGGATTCAGAATGTATGGATGAAGGGTTTAGGCTGCACATTACAAAGGGCAGGGTTTTGATTGCAAGGTGCCTTAAGGTCCAAGTCCAAGAAACTGCCAATTTTTTCTTGCAGTTACCCTTGTTTTATGTAGAAGACAGGTTCAGAGTGTTTTTGCTTTATTTTTCATGATGTTCATTATATATCCACAGAAATGGATAGTTTCACAATGTTTAAGGAACATATAGACAGATACATGGATTGGACAGGTTTAGAGAGATAAGGGCCAAACGTAGGCAGGTGGGACTAATGTAGAAGGGACATGTTGGCCGGTGTGGGTGAGTTGGGTTGAAGGGTCTGTTTCCATGCTGTAAGACTCTGACTCTAAAGTGAGCCAGGAAGATGCATACAACATTTCTTTTCTCATGTCGTGAGGGAGTTCAACAATAGCGAAATCAGAGATGGACACAAAATGCTGATGTAACTCAGCGTCTCTGGAGAGAAGGAATGGGTGACGTTTCGGGTCAAGACCCTTCTTCATGTCTCGACCCGAAACGTCACCTATTCCTTCTCTCCAGACATGCTCCCTGTCCCGCTGAGTTACTCCAGCATTTTGTGTCTATCTTCGGTTTAAACCAGCATCTGCAGTTCCTTCCTACACAACAGCAAAAACAGAAATGTTTATTTCACCATGGCTCTGCTTTTGTATCATTCCGTTTGTTTTTTGACACTAATTGTATGTAATGAACGATCTTAATTTTCTTGAGTTGCCCCTGATTCTGTGACAGCAGCAATTGAAGTGTAATTTGTACAAATTGCACATATCTTAAATGGAATCAGGAAACGGATCAGCATCATCTGAAAACAGATATTACTATGAAAGCAGCTGGGAGTATCACGTGAAGTAAAGAGAGTCTTTTTGTGTTTTGTTTAGCAGATTGAGTGAGTGATGAGCTATCGGCCCTCCAAACCTTTATTTTTCATTAAACTGAGACGGATGAAGATAAATTGCCAGGAGCTGCTTCTCTGTATAATTTAGTAAAGTCCATCTGGAGAAAGGCTGTTGAATGATATTCAGTGTTCAGTGAGGAAAACATAGATCGAGGCATTGCTAAGTGAAGTGATGACAAAGCAAAAAGCTGATGCTCCTAAACTGGCTCATTTGAGACCAAAAATATACAATAAAGAGCATTAATTAGCAGTCGCACACATTATTTATACTGCGCTGCAAGGTTAATGAAACAGCAGTGCTTTCAAAATGAGAACAACATATTAAGTGTTATTTTTCACAATGTTGAGACTGCCGGCAAGTGCTGTCATCCTTCACAATGAGTCTATCAATTAAATCCGCCAATGATCTTAGGAACCATAGTTCCACCACCCAGTGATCCCCATTGGGATCTCAACCTTTGGTTTATACGCAAAGGTTACAAGTTAAAACCGGTCAGTCACTACAGGGTGATGTAAACTCAATTCAATACGGCTGAATTGGCCACAAAATGGTCGTCGGTAAGAGCAACACGCTCCCCAATCCAATGGGCAGAGACAACTTTGCCTGTGGAAGCTGTGGGAGGGGCTGCCTGTCAAGGATAGACCAAGTCAGCCACCACAGGAAATGCAACCACAGATGATAGCAGGTACCTTCGCAACATTTAAGAAACATTTGGACAGGTACATTGATAGGGCGGGTTTAGAGGGATATGGGCCAAATGCAGGCAGGTGCAACTAGTCTTGATGGGACATGATGGTTGGTGTGTACGTGTTGGGCTGAAGGGTCTGTTTCCATGCTGTATGATTCTATGGTCTCCATTTCAAGGAGAACTGCCCTAGTTTCTCCAATCTATTCATATAACCTCAGCTCCAGGGATCAATGTCTGATCGATGTATGATTCTATGTTCTCTATGACTCTCTGAAACATTCCCCTCTCTAAACAATGTCAAAGCCGCATCATCATCTCTCGCAAATGGATGGATGCTGACAGACACATTGTTGTTTTGGTCATAAATATGTTGAATTTATATTATTGCATCCAAAGTATGAAAGATATGATCAGTTCATATTTTTAAATTTGATTTTCTGCGGCCAATGTATTGACATGCCCACCATCCCTTACTGTAATTCGATATGATGTTAAAAATTCACGGTCTCACGTTAGCTAAAGCCCTTGTAACACAACTCGGACATCCAATGAAGCAAATGGTCCCTCTTCAATGCCAGACGACTCTGGGGTTAGATATTGTCTTTCTGATGATTGCTGAATCACCACCTAAGAAACAGGAGCAGGAGTCTGTCTACTCCACCATTCCAGAAGATCACAGCTCATCTGACTATTGGCTTCATCTCCTCTTTCCTGCCTGACCACCAACTTGCACAACTCCAAATCAGACCTTGGACAAACATTTTTCAGTGTCCTCCACCTGATCCTCCATTTCCATTACCTCCATCAGTTGCTCACTCATAGCGACAGCTTCTGCTAACAAGTGTGTCTGCGCACTGAAGTTTGTGAACAATTTAATTTATATTCCCATGAATAATGGGTGTTGGACTGAAATTCATCACCATGTCGGATCTTAAATATTCATTGAAATTTTTGATTGATGTTTCTGGTCCTGGATAGACCAGGCATAACTGGTGCTATTAATTACTTGTCAGTGGCAGTTGTTTTGGAATATGATTGGTATGAGTCATTGTCGCCCATATTATTGGATAATGAGTAAACACAACACCATCCAAATGCTGGAGAAACTCAGCGGGTGCAGCAGCATCTATGGAGCGAAGGAAATAGGCAAAGTTTCGGGCCGAAACCCTTCTTCAGACTGATAGGGGGTGGGGAGAAGAAAGGATAAAAGGCGGAGGAGGAGCCCGAGGGCTGGGGGATGGGAGGAGACAACCAGAGGGCTGATGAAGGGGAGGGGACAGCAAGGGCTAGCAGAGTTGGGTCTGCTAGCCCTTGCTGTCCCCTCCCCTTCATCAGCCCTCTGGTTGTCTCCTCCCATCCCCCAGCCCTCGGGCTCCTCCTCCGCCTTTTTTCCTTTTTTCCTTTCTTCTCCCCACCCCCTATCAGTCTGAAGAAGGGTTTCGGCCTGAAACGTTGCCTATTTCCTTTGCTCCATAGATGCTGCTGCACCCGCTGAGTTTCTCCAGCATTTTTGTGTACCTTCGATTTTCCAGCATCTGCAGTTCCTTCTTTAACACAACACCATCAACTTGTGTTTAGATAGCACCTTTAACTCAATCAAAGCCCCCCTAGATACATAGCAAGAGTATTCTCCAACAAAACTTTATGCTGAGCCACAGAAGGTAATGATAGCCGATGTATAAAACTCCTGGTCACAGTCAGAAGAAGGGTCTTGACCCGAAACGTCACCCATTCCTTCACTCCAGCGATGCTGCCTGTCCCGCTGAGTTACCCCAGCATTTTGTGTCTATCTCCTGGTCACAAAGATGGGTTTCAAAGTGCATCTCCCAAGAGGAGAGAGTGTGGAGTTTAGAGCATTGGACCAAGGTTTTCTTATTTTAATTTTTATTTTTAGAGATACAGCATGGAAACAGTCCCTTCTGCCCACCGAGACCACACTGGTTCTACCCTACGCACTAGGGACAATTTTACAGAAGCCAATTAACCTGTACACATGCATGCCTTTGGAATGTGGGGGAAACCAGAGCACCTTGAGAAAACCCACGCGGTCACAGGGAGAAGGTGCAAACTCTGTACCCGTAGTCAGGATTGAACCCGGGTTTCTGGCGCTGTAAGGCAGCAACTCCACCGCTACGCCACCGTGCCACCTCACAATTTTGGTTTTGTGAATTGTTCATATTTTCTTTGGCTCCAGCGCCAGATTAAAAAAACAAGTTTTCACTGTTTCCAAGGTGCAGCTCATGTTCTCATGCTTGCCAAACTGCTCACAATGCTGAAAGCCTTTGTTATTTAGATTGCAGCAACTTTCCAATCTTATCAAAGCATCTGCTCAGTTCCAAAATTTCCCTCCCAACTTAAGATTGACAATAAAAAAGTACATCGTGCTGGAGTAATAGTGGGCCACAAATGTAAGTCAGGAAGTGTAGTTATGGGTCAGGATTCACGAGTATGTTACCAGAACTGGAAGGCTTGAGTTGCAAGGAGAGGCTGGGTAGTTGGCACTGACGTGTAGGATGCTGTGGTTGGGGGGAGAACATTGAGAGCTATACTAAATCATGAGGGAGAATAAATAAGACAGTTCGTCAGTCTTTTTCCCAGGACAGGAGAGTCTAAAACCACCATTTAAGGTAAGAGTTGAAAGATTTAAAGGCAATTTGAGGGGCAGGTTTTTCTACAGAGATCGGTGGATATATGGAATGAGCCATCAGAGGAAGGTGTGGAGGTGGTCACTATTGTATTGCGTGCATGCCATTTGGGCAGGATAGAAAGGTCTAGAGGGATATGGGCCAAAATGCAGGCAGCTGAGACTAGTTCAGATAAACATCTAGGTTGGCAAGCATGGGTTGGGCCGAATGTCCAGTTTATATGCTGCAAAATTCTATGACCCTTTGGGGATTACTGGAGTGGAGCTGACGGTCACTTGATTTCCCTTTCAACATTTTTACTCAAGCTATTACTCATTTTCTGGTGAGGTATTTGAACCAGCTATCATGTCCTGTTTTTCCTGATTAACAATGAAATTAAGGTTCATAGGAGAGGTCAGATTCACATCCACATTAAAAAAAACAATGTCTAAATCGTTTAAATCTTTCCGCCTGTGAGATTTCCCCAAACCCTGATGCTGGATGTGTGTTTAATGCAATGAGGGTAAACACAGAGCTAGAAGACAAAAAATTGGAAGGCTCATCTTTCATAGCAGTGTCATGAACGTTATGGAAACTTATGGAAATCTGCATCTAGTCAAATGCCGGATGAACTAAATGTTGACAGGTGTCTCCACTGAATTATATGTTTTGGGTAGCGGGAATATTTTGTTTTGGAACCAGAATTTTAAAGATTTGAAGGGTGAACACATCAAATGGTCTCAGAGGTTTCTCTCCCATCGAAAGTCAAATGTTGGTGATGGAGGAAGGGAAGGCCCTGTCGCGGATAAGGATAGAATGTTGCAGCCTCAGCCCAATGAGCTGTAGGCCTCAAGCTGGAAATCTGGACTATATACAGCAGTATAGTTTGGATTTTTTTAGAGATACAACGCGGAAACAGGCCCTTAGGCCCACCGAGGCCGCGACGACCAACGATCCCCGCACATTAACGCTAATCTACGCAATTAGATGAGGGACACATTTTTAAACTATTATGCACCACCAATTAACCCATAAACCTGTACGTCTTTGGAAAGTGTGAGGAAATTGGAGATCCCCGAGAAAACCCACGCGGGTCACGGGGAGAACCCACAAACCGTACAGACAAATACCCAGAGTCAGCATCGAACCAGGGTCTCTGGTGCTGTAAGGCTGCAACACTACCGCTGAGCCACCGTGCTGCCTTAGAAAGGATAAAAACACTCTATATGTTGGGCAGTTTCAATGGAAAGAGGAATAGAGTGAACATTGAAGTGTTAACCTCCATTAGAGTTTCACGTGGTTGACTCAATAGACTTTAGGTGCAGTAGTAGACCATTCGGCCCTTCGAGCCAACACCGCCATTCATTGTGATCGGCTGATCATCCACAATCAGTACCCCATTTCTGCCTTCTCCCCATATCCCTTGACTGCGCTATCTTTAAGAGCTCTATCTAACTCTCTCTTGAAAGCTTCCAGAGAATTGGCCTCCACTGCTTTCTGTGGCAGAGAATTCCACAGATTCACAACTCTCTGGGTGAAAAAAGTTTTTCCTCATCTCCATTCTAAATGGCCAACCCCCTATTCTTCAACTGTGGCCCCTGGTTCTGAATTCCCCCAACATCGGCAACTCGGGAGTCTATCTGTTGGTAATCAGGGGGAAGTCCTTTTCCTGCCTCACCAGGTAACTTGGGTAGTGTGTGAGATTCAACCTCGACTCAGAGAGGTAGTCAACTCTTTCCTTCAACGGTGAAACACGATTACGAGCCACTTTGTTTGATCCATGAGAGCCTCTTCCACACAGTTCTTTGAAAGAAGAGAAACATTTACGTCATCAGCAACAAATCAGACACAGATATTCTTAACAATAGCTCCTTTCCTATTCTTAGATAAATGATCTATTTCAGATCTGTAGACACAAAGAACTGCAAGTGCTGATTTACACACAAAAAAGACACAGAGTGCTGGAGTAACTCATCAAGACTGGATAGACTTGGCTTATACTCGCTAGAATTTAGGAGATTGAGAGGGGATCTTATAGAAACGTACAAAATTCTTATGGGGTTGGACAGGCTAGATGCAGGAAGATTGTTCCCGATGTTGGGGAAGTCCAGGACAAGGGGTCACAGCTTAAGGATAAGGGGGAAATCCTTTAAGACCGAGATGAGGAAAAACTTTTTCACACAGAGAGTGGTGAATCTCTGGAACTCTCTGCCACAGAGGGTAGTTGAGGCCAGTTCATTGGCTATATTTGAGAGGGAGTTAGATGTGGCCCTTGTGGCTAAAGGGATCAGGGGGTATGGAGAGAAGGCAGGTACGGGATACTGAGTTGGATGATCAGCCATGATCATATTGAATGGCGGTGCAGGCTCGAAGGGCCGAATGGCCTACTCCTGCACCTATTTTCTATGTATCTATGTATCTATGGGTCAGGCAGCATCTCTGGAGAAAATGGACAGGTGATGTTTCAGCTCAGAACACTTTGTAAACACAAACCCACACATCTACAAGTGATGATTTTGCCCACAAACATCATCTATCAATGTTAATTAGAAATGTAATAAAAATGAACTGCAGATGCTGGTTTATACCAATGATGGACACAAAGTGCTGGAGTAAGTCAGCGGGCCAGGCAGCATCTCTGGAGGAAAATGGATAGGTGGCGCTTAAGGTCAGGACTCTTAGTCTGAAGAAGGATCCCGACGCAAAACTTCACTTTTCCATGTTCTCCAGAGATGCTGCCTGACCTGCGGAGTTGCTCCAGCATCTTGTTCAGGAAGGAACTGCAGATGCTGGTTTAAATTGAAGACAGTCACAAAATGTTGGAGTAACTCAGCAGGACAGGCAGCATCTTTGGAGAGAAGGTATGGGTGACGTCCTTCAGACTGCTGTCAGGGGAGAGGGAGGTACATAGATAAGGAGGTGTACTGTGTGGAAATAGGACAAAGGGAATGTCGATCACGGAAAATGTAGAATAGATCATCGTTAGCTGGGAGAAGGTAACAACAAAGCAAACGGAGATAAAATCTTAATTATTAATGTAATTGGAATGATTTACTCTTCATGGCTGAACATTTACTCCACAAATATTGTTCCCCTCACATAGACATAAGGACAGGTGACAAGGAATGCTTACAGATATTTCAGCTTTGTGCGAATGTACAGTTCAAATACAGGATGAACAAGATTGTACTTAGCAAAGACTCTGGAGCAACAACAATCAGTGTGATGGGAAACAAATTTGCATGAGTGATGACAAAAATGGCAGGTTGAATGAAGTAGCGATGACTATTTTATACATGGCACTTAGAAAGTTATCACTGATTATCTTGCTGTCTGCCTTATGAAATTCAGTCATACAAATAAACATTTTATGTGAAGTACATTATGTATTCTTTATTGAATATCTGTGACTTTGCAAATTCATGTAGACTGCAAAATGTTATAATTGTTTGAGGAGTTATTAGACTCCAAAGATTTGTTACAAGAGCAAGTGACATGGTCTCGACTGTGTGCACTCTATCCAGGGTTTGTCCTGAAGGTCTTTTGTTGTGGCCGATGCTCCCATTAATGAAGACTACGCAGAATCTTGGCTGCTGTGTCCGTGATCTAAAATTAATTTCATAATTCTGAAATCATGGGATCTATTTTGGGTAGGAAGGAACTATAGATGCAGGTTTGCACCGAAGATATGCTGGAGTAACTCAGCAGGTCAGGCAGCATCTTTGGAGAAAAGGAATGGTTGGCGTTTTGGGTTGAGACCCTTCTTCAGACTGGGAGTCAGGGGGCTCTGTACTCTGAGTCTGAAGAGGGATTTTGACCCAAATTGCCACCTATTCCTTTTCTCCAGAGATGCTGCCTGACCTGCTGAGTTAAAGGCCTGTCTCACGAGTCTGCGGTCATTGGCGGCGAAACGGGAAGAATCTGCCGCCATAGACCGCGCACTCGTGAGAACGTACAATTCCGGGGCCGTGCATCGGTGTTCCCAGCTTTTTGTGTCCATCTTCAATCTATTTTGGGGATTTCCTTCCATTTTTTTTCCCCCCCGATATATTTTCTAGGGTAACTATGTTTACGAGAAGCTGTCAGAAAATGCTCAGCGGGTTGGGCAGTCTCTGTATGGAAGGAAATGGAACTCACATTTAGGATCAGTTTGTCCTGATTAATAAACAAAGTGAACTGAAGAAAGATAATCGACCTATAACTCTGTTACACACTCCATGCAGGGAAGTACCCATTTTTGTTGTTTCAGCTGTGGCTTTGCATCCCATTTAAAAAATATATATTTTAGTTTAGTTTTACATAAAATTTCCTGCAGAACAAGTGTGTTGGTGTACACCAGTAACAATTGGTAAATTGTTTTAAATGGCAGAGTCAATGTAATTCTAATATTATTTTTATCTGTGGTGTAATCCACCAAAATTATTGCATTGTTCTTGTGGGGAGAAAGAATGAGCTTAAATTATTTTGAATGTGTTCAATGTGATTTCTCATTGGATTAATATTGTTTCACGAAACGGATTCCATATTTTTCCAGTTTTCTAAATGCAAATTATTTTTGCGGTTAAGAGACAATAGACAATAGGTGCAGGAGTAGGCCATTCGGCCCTTCGAGCCAGCACCGCCATTCAATGTGATCATGGCTGATCATCCACAATCAGTACCCCGTTCCTGCCTTCTCCCCATATCCCCTGACTCCGCTATTTTTAAGAGCCCTGTCTTGCTCTCTCTTGAAAGCATCCAGAAAACCTGAGGCAGAGAATTCCACAGACTCACCACTCTCTGTGAGAAAAAGTGTTTCCTCGTCTCCGTTCTAAATGGCTTATTCTTAAACAGTGGCCCCTGGTTCTGGACTCCCCCAACATCGGGAACATGTTTCCTGCCTCTAGCGTGTCCAAGCCCCTAATAATCTTATATGTTTCAATGAGATATCCTCTCATCCTTCTAAACTCCAGAGTGTACAAGCCCAACTGCTCCATTCTCTCAGCATATAACAGTCCCGCCATCCCGGGAATTATCCTTGTAAACCTACTCTGCACTCCCTCAATAGCAAGAATGTCCTTCCTCAAATCAGGGGACTAAAACTGCACACAGTACTCCAGGTGTGGTCTCACTAGGGCCCTGTACAACTGTACAACTGGTCAATGCAAATTAATTCTTAGGTTCTTGAGCCTCGTGTAAAGGTCAGTGTGGGACAAAACTAAACATTGCCTCTCTCCAGAATGCTGCTGCCTGAAAGTGTTTTAACTTCTGAATGCACTGAGCAGCATAAGAAGTACTGTTACGTTACAGTTCAAGCTGAGGAATCTATCACACAGCGTTAGAACCCCAAAATACTGCAGATGCAAAAAATCTGAAATAAAAATGGAAACACGGGAATGCTCTGCAGGTTGGGCGGAATTAGTGGAAGAAGAAGCAAAGTCAACTTTTCGGTTCGAGCTGAAATATTAACTCATTTTCACTGTCCACACGTGGCTTCAGACCTGCTGAATATTTCTATCATTTTCTGTTTCATTTTGTATCAAGCTCTTCCATTCATTTCCAATGTGAAGTATCAGCATGCAATGGCTCAAGGAAATTAATTTCATTTGACTAAATGAAACACCATTGTGCTGAGTAATTCATGCTTGAGACGGGCATTAGATTATGACTCGCCAGAATGAAGAATCTCGTTGGATAAAAATTAACTTAAATATATATGTTTTAAAATTCATTGAACAATTGTGCATTGAACAAATAAAACCTGAACACTTGAAAAGGTTTCATCATGAATTTAATGACAGTAATGATCTTAAAGTGGGTTTGGTTTAATTGTGAGATTGTTGTGGAGTTGGTGCCTGGACATGACTTCATCTCATGCCAAAGCTGACAAATCTAAGCACCCGTTCTCCTCACCAGTCACCATTATCTGCCTTCTTTCTGTTGGTCGACATGCATTGACTTAGAGTTGTTACAATGCGCAAGGTTCTGTACTGATGGGTTGATATTGTCAATTTTAATTGCTGTTAGAAATAGACTTTTGTGGACAACAAAATGCTTCTGCTCTATCTTACACACCCCGGCTCACTGGAGCCAATGGCAATTGATTGCTCCTGCATGGAAGAGAAAAAAATGAAAAACAATACTTGTTGAAATGGGCTTAACAAAAATTAAACTTGTGGGGAAACTACCAAACAATTTACTATTTTGTAACCAGCTTAATAAAGTCTGATGGGGCACATTTGAGAAAAATGCTGTGTATGGTGAGTATATATTGGGTGTAGGTTCGCTGGATAAAGCCACATGGTTGTTAAAGGGCAAAACAACTTGCTGGTCAATGAAAAGAGTTTAAAACTGTAAATGCCCTTTCACAATAATGTTGGTGCAGGTTCACTGTTGCAAATGGCAAGAATAACAAAATATTTATCGTACGTCTGCTGTGGAAGTATTGCTAGAATTAATATAGTGCTGCTAAATATTTTCTTTGATAGCAACAGCATTTTTCCCTTGAACTTTCACTGCTTTACTAACCAAGCCCTGTTTCATATCATGTCTTACCCAGGAGACGCACTCCAGGCTCATTGATGTAGGTTAATGTCATGGCACTAAAGCCATACACTAACTGCATGATGGTACTAACCATTGCTTCCCTGAACAACCATAGTTAAAGTCTTTGCTGCCTGTATGTTTGCTGCATGCAACATATCCAGCCTGGTGACTTGTTAACTGAATGTAACTTGCATTTTTATAATTGTACACACAAAGTGCCTTTTGGAATGTGTCAACACATCATATTGACTGACGACCTGATAACTTTGAAACTAGTTGCTTTTCCTCGTTAAAGGTGTAGGACTCCAAGACAAGCAAATTAAATAATGGTCAAAAAAGCTTTTGGTGATGACCCTTGTGCCCAGATACAGGAATCATTTAATTTTAGTTAATTGCAAAAATCACAGTGCGAAACAGGATTAAAAAATAAGAATTGCGGTGGTCTCTAACCATCTATAAGCTAATGATCTATCCTCTGAAGCAATTCTTAATCACAATGGAATTACAGGGCTGCATAATACATTTAACAATGTTGCATAATATTTCCGATTTGGTGTTTCAATAGCTATTATTTTGTTAGCTTCTCTTGGAATGTACATGCATGGATAATTTTATTGATACGGGAATGTTGATAGTATTATCATTATGAAGAATACAACCTCATACAAATTGTGTTTAAGAAACTCAATTCTGCTTCAATGCAACTTCATAATAACCTATTATTCATTCTTTAACTGCTGACTATCGCACATTACTGATTTTTCCCCCCCATTGCTATTGATGGATGCGAGCTCAGATATCTTAAGAAAATTGTCAATCTGTTGGCAAACGTTTTCATCTTGTGGGTATCAAGGGACTCAAAGCAGTTTATCACCGTGATGTAATACTGTATATGGTCAATATTTGTTGACTGTCATTTCAACCATATCAAACCAAATAGTACTGTTAACAATGCTGAACAAGCGCAAATCTTGCTTGTGCTGGAAGGAACTGCAGATGCTGGTTTAAACCGAAGATAGACACTGAAAGCTGGAGGAACTCAGCAGGTCAGGCAGCATCTCTGGAAAAAAGGAATAGATGACATTTTGGGTCTAAACCAGGATAATCAGGGGAAAGGGAAACGAGAGATATTGACGGTGATGCAGAGAGATATAGAACAAATGAATGAAAGATAGGCAAAAAAAGTTATAGAACAGATGAATTAAAAATATGAAAAAATCTTGCTTTCTTTTCAAAGTAAAAGGATGTGGCAAAAGTCAAAAGGAAGATTTATGCCAGTCATTAATTCTATTAATTTCAGAAATGTCGCGACAGTCAACGAAAAATTATCTGATAGTTTTGAACTATCAAATATTAAATAGTTAATAGTCCCAGAAAATGTTGCTACGTATTGTCAGAGAAGATTTAATACAATAGTTAAACAAATCACATCAGCTGCCCAAACATCAGACTGTACAGAATGCTGCAAGACTGTGTTAGCTGTCTGTAATTATGAAAGGCCTGCCTAACTGTTCTACTGAACAATAATTGAATTATGATTCTGCTGCAGCTGGACTTTCTGCTGCAGACAAGACATTACTCTGCCGTGCTGGAGGTGGAGGCCCTAGCTTTGCTCCCAGTCACAGCACGTAAACCACTAAAAAATCAAACACTAAATCGGAAAGGAAACAAGAGAGAAAATGATAAAGTAAGGCAATGCGCATTCCTGAGACAGTGGAGAGAGAACTTTGCAGTGCATTGGGCCACAAAGTGATCCATTCTCTCCAATTCCAGTGCCTTGTGATGATAGTTCCCCAATTAAAAATTACAACATTTACATTTCTTTCAGGTTTCCTTTCCTTTTCTTTCACCTTTTCTTCCTTCTACTGTTCACAGGTTTGTAGGTTAATTGGCTTGGTGTAAGTGTAAATTGTCCCGAGTGTGCGTAGGATAGCGTTAAAAGTGCGGGGATCGCTGGTCGGTGCGGTCTCGGTGGGCCGAAGGGCCTGTTTCTGTTCTGTACCAAAAAAAAATCACAGGAACCTTTTCACTGCAAACACATTTGACCAGTTCACAATCCATTCGAGTAAGATTGGTTGCACTTTGAACCCATATGCAAATATATGCATGACCTGACCTCACGAGATTTTCTTTGCCTGAATATAAACATTTTCATAATATTGCAGTCACAGCAGAGAAAAATATATTGAAATCTCACAAAGATGACTTTCCAGTGAAGAATTTCTTGTTAGAATTTCCATTCCCCCTCTTGTACAATTAGTGTGGGACAACAGGTTGAGAATATAAGGGAATGTCAAGAGAATTTCTTTTAGATGTTTTTTAGGCTTGAGTGATGAATTTTAGAGACCTTTTCAGGTTTAACAATACAGTTTCAGACCACTGTTTTAACCTAATTTTGGTTTTTAACATTGCGTCAATGGCAGATCAATTCTTGCAAATTCTATTCCACCTTCCCATCATAGAAACATAGAAACATAGAAATTAGGTGCAGGAGTAGGCCATTCGGCCCTTCGAGCCTGCACCGCCATTCAATATGATCATGGCTGATCATCCAACTCAGTATCCCGTACCTGCCTTCTCTCCATACCCTCTGATCCCTTTAGCCACAAGGGCCACATCTAACTCCCTCTTAAATATAGCCAATGAACTGGCCTCGACTACCCTCTGTGGCAGAGAGTTCCAGAGATTCACCACTCTCTGTGTGAAAAAAGTTCTTCTCATCTCGGTTTTAAAGGATTTCCCCCTTATCCTTAAGCTGTGACCCCTTGTCCTGGACTTCCCCAACATCGGGAGCAATCTTCCTGCATCTAGCCTGTCCAACCCCTTAAGAATTTTGTAAGTTTCTATAAGATCCCCTCTCAATCTCCTAAATTCTAGAGAGTATAAACCAAGTCTATCCAGTCTTTCTTCATAAGATCATTTGAGGAGCTTGCAAGAACAGTTCAGAAAAAAATAGTGTAGGAAGGAACTGTGGATGCTGGTTTACCCTGAAGATAGACACAAAAAGCTGGAGTGACTCAGCGGGTCAGGCAGCATCTCTGGAGAGAAGGAATGGTTGTCGTTTCGAGTCTGAAGAAGGTTGCAACCTGAAACATCGCCCATTCCTTCTCTCCAGAGATGCTGCCTGACCCGCTGAGTCACTCCAGCTTTTTGTGTCTATCTTCAGGGTAAACCAGCATCCGCAGTTCCTTCCTACACTATTTTTTCTGAACTCCAGCTTTTTGTGTCTATTTTCAGGAAAAATAGTTCTGTCTTTATTTGGCTTATTCCTTTGTCACAGTCCATCCAAGTGCATCTCCTCACAGTACTGTCAGAAAAGGAAATTAGTTCAGAAATAGCAGCATGGCATGAGATGAATCCACTACTGTTCAACTCTCCCAGACCATGAGTATAGGTGTCAAAATAACATTGGGGACTTCTGCCTATATTCTTCCCTGAGTGCAGTATGAAGCAGCTGATACCTAATCTTGGCCAAGATCTTCCAGCCAGCCATCTGCCTGAGCATTAGATGTAAGAGGACAACACAATCATTGGAATTAATTCACGCCTCATATGTTTTTGTCCTCTGACATTGCCAAAGCATACCTCCCCCTTTAATACTCCTGTGTTGTATCTGCGTTTGTTGTCTCATCGGCTTAATCCTCACTGGGCTGTTATATACTTAAGGGCCTGTCCCACTTGGCCGTCAATTTACGCGTAATTTACGCGTCACGATGCACGACCCTGCGCGTCGTGACACGCACGTGATGCGCGCATGGTGCGTGATGACATAGGCAGTGATGCGCGGCCACACGCGGCGTCGAAGGATTTTGTGATGTACAAAATCTTTGCGCGCCATCTGCGTGACGCGCAAATGACGGCCAAGTGGGACAGGCCCTTTAGTGTTTAACTGGCTCTGCACATCATTTGCTGGAGAGGTTGCTGGGCAAATGCTTTTATCATTACTCTAAATTCTTCAGCACAGAATCATGCCTTATAACGCTCTGAAGGCTTTATACAGATAGTGAAAATCTACCCTCCACTGCACTTGCTTACCCTGTAATCTCTGCCTAAAAACTGTGCTCGTTGAACCAGGCTTCTAAGATTCGTGTTCACTGATTTAATGCCACTTAGTACATACAGTGGATGATGAATTTCAACACCCTTGTGTGTTGACTTGCTAACATTGTCTTCGAATTAATAACATGAGCTCCTGTTGGCTTTAGATATAATTCATTCACGGGATGCAGGTGTCACAAGCAATGGTATCATTTATTGTCCTTCCCGAATGTTACCTGAACTGAAGAGACACAAAGTCCACCACATTCGTGGGTCTCGGCTCACAAATATAGTTTGGTCAGATTAGGGACGTACAGCAGATTTACTTCTCTCAAGGACATTAGTAAATGAGATGGATTCTCAGGACAATCTAGCTGTTCTGTGCCTACCGTTACTGAGCTTTGCTTCTTTTTTTTTAACTCCAATGATCTAAAATTACTTCAGCTCAGGTTCCTTGGATTCAAACACGACTTGGACTGTTTTCTCTGGAACACCAGAAGTTGTGGGGAGACATGAGAGAAGTATGTAAAATTATGATAGGCATGGATGGGGTAGACAGCCAGAACCTTTTTCCCAGGATGAAAAAATCATACTCTGGACTGGAGGACATAGCTTTATGGTGAGAGGACCAAAGTTTCAAGGAGATGTGCGGGGCAAGTTTTATACGCAGAGGGTAGCAGTGGAAGTGTTTAAGGCAGATATGATAGAGGTGTTTGGAAAGGCATATGGATAAGCGGGGAATGGAGGGATATGGATTAAGAGTTGGTCCCGGCACAGACTGTGGGGCGCAGGGCCTGTTTTTTGTGCTGTACTTTTCCATGTTCTTTAGCCACCATGATGATATTAGAACTCATGTCTCTGGATCATTAATCCCAAACACTTGGTTCAGTGACATTAGTTCTGGCCAATCTTTCACCGCAGGTACAGAGAAGTTATCTGTGATTCCAAATCAAGTCACGTGTATTGTCACTGGGATGAAGGGCGGTACGATGAAAATCTTGCTTGCAGAAGCATCGTGGGCACAAAGACAAAAATAATTTATACATAAACTACACACAAAATTTCCAAAAGAATGAAGACTGTGCAAAAAGGCAAGACATTAGTGTAAATTTCACATTGAGATGGTGTGGAAGCTGGTGTCAGTTATTGGAATCATTCAAGTCATTAGGCAATGCCTTTGATTAATTTAATGGTAAGATTCAAGTTCCAAGTTTCGGTTTGAAGGGTGAGGCTGTCGTATGGCCAATGACCGGGCTAAACAGTTAAGCTTGTGGGGAGAAACGAGGAACTGCAGATGCTGTTTCACAAAAAAAGATGCAAAGTGCTGGAGTAACTCCGCGGGTCAGGCTTGAGTGCCCAGCCTGGTTACTTTCTTTCTCCCTGCATGTGTGTGGGAATGTATCTGTGTCCACCTTTTGCAGGCTGCAAAAGGCCTGAGTCTTGGTTTTTTACGTGGTCAAGTGTATTCATCTCTAGAACATTTCCTTTCCGAGCGACGTCTACACTTACTGCCCATCTTTAATTGCCCTTGAGGTGAGTAGACTTCTTGAACTGCTGTAGTCCTTCTGGTGAGAAGGTAGTCTCACTGTGTTGTTGTGTAGAGAGTTTCAGGATTTAGATCCAGTGACAGGAAAGGCTTAATAATATATTTCAAAGTCAAGATGGCATGAGACTTGGAGAGGAACATGCAGGTGGTGGTGCTCCCACGTACCTACTGCCCTTGTCCTTGGTGGTGAAGATCACGTGTCCAGGAGGTACCGTCAAAGTGGCTGTAGTGTAACGGATGGGCACGTCGTCGATGGTTTGAAATACTGGGATTATGTGCTGGTGCTGTATGGTGGTGGAAGGAGGAAGGTGGTGGAAGGAGTGACGTTTTGGGTCAGAACCCTTCTTCAGACTGAAAGTAGCTGGGGGGGGGGGGACTGGAGGTTGGAAAAGGCCTGACCAAAACAGGGCCGGCAACAGATGACCAAGGAAGGGTGGAGCTCATTTTGGCCCATTGGTGGCTGGGGAAGTGGAGATAACGAGGGGATACGAACAGTGGAACTGGTGGGATGGCAAGGGTGGGGGACGGGGTGGAGAGAAGGAATTGCTTGAAATTAGATGAATCAATGTTCATACCGCTGGGGTGTAAGCTGCCCAAGTGAAATATGAGGTGCTGTTCCTCCAATTTGCGAGTGGCCTCACTCTGACAGTGGAGGAGGCCCAGGACAAAAAGGTCAGTGTTGGAATGGGAAGGGGAGGTGAAATGTTTGTCAACTATTTAAGAAGGTGGTGGTGTAGATGCACCCACGGTGATTTGGGTCAGGAGTGTCGAGATTCAGAGCAAGTAACAATAAAGGACCTGCAACACATTTCCAATTCAGCATGGTGTGTGAATTGGACAGGTACTTGTACCAGATGTCCTTCTTTTTTTATTATTATTAATATTTTTTAAATTTAATTCTTTATTTCGAACAGAATAAAAGAATAAAAAGCAAGTGTGAAACAGCATACAAAAACAAAACAAGAATATTTATAAAGTGTCATAAATAATATCTATAAATAAATGAAATCGTATGTGTCCGAAAAGGAGCAGGAAGAAGCCAAAGCTTATTCATTCCCACCCCTTATTCAACTGCTTATAATTATCTTATACAAATTTAGCAGCTATATGTACACCATATGTACACCAGCAGCTATATGTACACCAAATAATTTACATTTATACACTAATCAAATATTTACAAAGCCATACAAAAAAAGAGAGAAAAAAAGAAAAAAGAAAAGAAAAAACCCTCATATACTATACAGTATCTCTTAGTCATATATACAACCCATCACCCTCTAATCACCCTTCCCAATACAATCAGTATTGGTGGTAGAGTTTGGAAGTCTTGGAGATTTTGTTGGCATAAACTGAGCAAGTAAGTTAATGATTGATTTGTTGCACACTGTGGCCATTTTGATCTTCCACAGACTTGGAGTTCATGGAATTTGAGAGGTCAACCGAACCTCCTCAATCTCTTCACTTGAGTACTAGTCACAATAAGTCAAGCTCGTGATTCTTAGCCAGGTGTCATTGTGATATCCAGTATTATAATCAAAGATATTTAATCTCAAACACCTACCTCTTTCTGGTGACATTACCAAGTCAGCAGAAGCTTTGTTAACATTTGATATTCTCTACTGCTATTTCTTTGATTATAATATTTATTGAGTTTGAGGGTCTGTTATTTTTTTTAAATATATTATTATAGTGGCGTTCCAGTCTCTGCTCCTCCATGATATTTACTTGTATCTTCCCTCAACGTTAATTCATTCATCTTGGTCTATCTGCTTGAATTCCTTTTGAAGTGCACAATTACTCTAGTGCTGTCTACAACTTGATTATCTGCATGAAGCTCTTCCCCATATCACCTGAAAGTTGTGTGTCCAATTCATGCCTGGGGTATTGAAACATAGCTGAATAAGCAAGAAGAATCAAAATGCCATTTGGATCACCGAGTCTATGTTTGTAAAGAAAATTGCTCAGTTCCCATTCTTTGCTCTCTGCCTTGAACATTATGAACCCTCAAGAACCTATCAAAATCAATTTGTAAGGGCCTGATTGACCCTATTGCCACGACGTTACGATACAATGAATTTTAGGTTGAAACCACACTCCACATGCAAAAGTTGCCTCTCACATCTCCTTGTATTTTTCGCCCTGCACTTTTTCTGCAGTCCTTGTCCATGAACTATTCATTAATGGAAACATCTCATTGTTCACCTTACTTATACTGTCAAGATCTGTACACTTCCAGCAATCTCCTTTCAATCTTCTCAGTTCCCAGGGGAATAACTCCAATTTCTCCACTCTAAACAAAGTTTCATGAAAATATTTTTAAACATTCCTGCTTCTGTATTCCACGCATCTCTTTATTAATCGTGGATCCCATGTCTGCCTGTTTCTAAGCAGTCATGTCCATGTTATAGGTACAGAATTGGGTCACTTGGCCCATCAAGTCTATCTATCTTTCCCTTACAACCCCATTCTCCTGCCTTCTCCCCATAACCCCTGACACCCGTACTAACCAAGAATCTGTCAATCTCCATCTTAAATTTACTAAATGACTTGGCCTCCAAAGCCTACTGTGGTAATAAATTCCACAGGTTTACTGTTCTCTGACTAAAGAAATTGCTCATCAGGTCACTCACGGTCATGCATGACAGGGTCTTGCTCCAGTTCTGAAATGGTTGATTGGGCTATTATATGGCCAGGGTCTCCACCACAGGTGGGCCAGATAGGTGGGTATTTGGTGAGCAAGTACACTCTTCCTATTATATACACTGGACTTTAGAATACTCCCAGTACAAGGGTTGAGGTTTACAATCCTATAGTAAATGCTGCTCTGCTGCTTTGAGGTGTGATGGACCAAAGGTACCCAGGAGACCATGAGGATGTTTTGCTAGCTTAAGAAGGCTCTGTGACCATCGAATCTTTACCTCTATCCATTTGAAAATCCCCTGCTCCAACAGAGGTCAGATTAAATTGAATGGTTCACATGTTGGATATATGAATGAGACGACCTGCCGATCAAAGATGTCTACATATAATTAGGGAGTTGCTGCTTGGGATGTTGACCTGGGAGAGGTCAACTTGCTGATGTTGGTTCACTTGGCCTTCGTGGAGACGGCGCTGTTGGTATCTCTTGTGCTTTGAAGGACCTGCTGTAGTTAAATCCACTAATTAGCACTAATCACGAGGGCAAGGTCCACTTCTACCAGGTGGAACATGTGTCCTGCTGAGTTACTTCAGCATTTTGTGTCTACCTTCGGTTTAAACCAGCATGTGCAGTTCCTTCCCGAACATGGGCTTTGTGTTGGGTTTGTGATCACGATCTTCAGACACTCTTCAATGTCCAGAAGCTGTTCTGTGTCACTGAAAGAGACAGCTGATTTTATCACCGATGTCTACTGTTGATGAAACTGTTCTGCTCACTGTACTGTTCCTTGGGGATTTTGTCATATGCTATTGACTGATGAGAGATCAACTTTTAAAGTCTTTGGAACTCATAACCGATATATCTTACTAACAATTTGTTTCAAAATAAAGTTTTCAATTATCTTAACTGTGTGTGCAAACCAATTAAAACTTGAAACATTACCAATTGCCTCTGACACAGAAGAAACTACCACTTTGAAAAATTTGCCCTCTGGCCAACAGATTGGATAGATTTGCTCATGGGATGGGCGATAAATGCTCGTCTGCTGGCAACGCCCATATCCCAATAAATGAAAATATGAACAAAATGTTTAGAAGTACGCTCAAGCAAACTTGGGACTGATTGAATTAGTTCTTTCCTATGGAGTGTAGCCAACGATTGCCCCTCCCCTTGTTCTGGTACAATATGTTACCCGTTGACTTCAGAATCAAGGACATTGTTTGTTCTGTCCTGGAGTTATCACGGTGCTTTCAACTACACCCGATGCAGGACATTGAGATGGGCGGGCAGTGTTTGTGGATTAGCCACATTGTCCTTTGTAGGATCATTAGAACCTGCCAAGTTTTTAAATCATAATCATCCTCATTATTTCTTATTCTTTATTCTGTCATTATTCTTAGAAATCTTTGACGTTTAACAGATTCTAACTTTTGCAGTAATCTCTTTTTTTTTTTTAATATGCAGGCAAATATTTATAAAATTTTGAAACTTTTCGGTTGGTATAAGTGTAGATAAGGATTTGACTAAAGTATGAAATCAGGATCAAAGACAGCCATTATTTTACTATACGTGGCGTTCCTCGTTTGAGCAATCTATGGGTGTTTAGTCCTCCCGTGTTTTTCAAGGAATGTTGACAAGTTACCCGTGGTTTCACTCCTTCTTCTGGAAGCATCGATGGTCTGGTGCAGCCTCGCTGACTTGTGGGGTTCTGATAATGTCATTGTTCTCTCCGGGACATATGACAATAAAACTCTCTTGACTTTCGAACTCTGGGACAGTGCGTTCAGAGTGTCTCAACACCCCCCTTGACCCAACAAGACCATGACCAAGCTTCAGTTTAGTGTTTGACATGCTCCCTGCTGCCGGTTTACACACGCCAGGCTTTTGTACTACCTTATTGATTTACTGCTCAGCACGTAATTAGACAGAGTCCAGATGGGTTTCTAAATGGTTCCGTGTGGAATCCAATATTTGAAGGATGGTATAAATACTATCTGGCATCTGTTCTGGATCGCATACACTGTTAGGGTCTTTAATAACTTTCCATTGGGTTCTGGCACTCATCTCAACAGCTTCCTTACAAAGCTTTTCCACTTAGATAATGCATTGAATGGCTCCATGGGATTACTGACCAGTGTCCCACTGACGGAAGTTTTCATTATCACATATAGTGGAAAGCTTTAGTCTGTATTCTCACCTGTCTAGCTTGTTGGAAGATGCAGGCAGCAATTCTTGCCCTTTGGGGACAGGACTTGAGTTTGAGGCACATCAGCTTACAAGAATCATCTCGTTTCTGTCGGCAATTGGGACTGAAATCAATGACATTCTTGTGAGGTTAAGGCATCAAAGGTTTTCAAGCAAATGGTGTGCAGACACAAAGTAATCTTATCGAATGCTAAGACAAGCCTCAGGGGCTGAATGGCCTTCTTAAGTGTGTCTTGTTTCACAACTGCAGTTGAGGCAACGTTTAAGAGAAACTTGGACAGGTACATGGATAGGACATGCAAGTAAACTGGTACAAAGTAATTTGGGGATTGTATCATTTGTTGTTGAAACAAGAAAAAATATTGCGAAAAAGATGTCTAGGTAGCCTAAAAAAACCACATTCACATTACAAAGAGTAAACTGTATGAAACTATATTTTAGGAATCCTGCTTTGTGGTGATATTGAGAAGGATGAGTGGGGGGGGGGGGGGGCGAGGGGGGGTAGGGATCTCACTGAAACATACCAGGTTATGAAAGGCCTAGGTAGAGTGAATGTGGAAAGGGTATTTCCAATATGGGAGAAATTAGAATCACAGCCTCAAAATAAAGGGATACACCTTTAGAATGGAGATGAGGAGGAATCTCTTTAGCCAGACGGTGGCGAGTCTGCGGAATTAATAATCACAGACGGCTGTGGAGGCCAAGACATTGGGTATTTTTAAAGCAGAGATTGATAGGTTCTTGATTAGGAAGGGTGTCTAAGGTTACGGGGAGAAGGCAGGAGATTGGGGTTGAGAAGGAAAAATAGTTCAGCCGTGATTGAATGGCGGAGTAGACTTGATGGTTCTCTTGTTTATCTTCATTGAAATGCTTACATTGAAATACAATGCAGTCAATAACAGCTACAGTTGCATCTGCCTAAGATGTGTTGCTTCACTCATTTGGATGGCTAGCTTACTTTTCACCACTCTCCAGATCATTCACAAAATTAATTTTTAATTATTTAGAATCCACAGAAACAGTATCCATTTGTTTGTTTTTTAATCCTTTCACTGAAGTTATAAAAGCACAGTAAATATTTTTGAGATATTTGTCAAATGTTCTTTTAGCAAGAAATAATAGTATAATATAGATGGTTTTGACAGCTTTCACATTCAAATCATACTGTACCATTCCTATTATTGTTATTGTTACGAGGCAGAATGTTATTTTCTGATGAATTGTGATATCAGGCTACTTTTCTTTACGAGTTTAGCTGTCTTCAGTGTAACACCAGTTGTCTGCATTCAGCCGCAGTAGATGTAATCACACAGAAATTGAGAGGTAGTTTATATGTGATCTCTATTTCTACCTCTGTTCTGTCGCTCCTAACATGCCAGTAACTAACGGCCCCCTACATATGAACAGATTGGCTTCTTAAGATGAAAAATACATCTGATTTAATCTATTTCCGATGCTGTTTAGTTCACAAAAGAAGAGTCTGTTCACTGTCAGTGGGAAAATGAAAGCTTGATTATTTTGCCCATCTTTTGAAAAGCTTGTGGCACAGTGTTTAGGATTGAGTGCATGTTATTTACAGATTATAATCAGCGGCTTCTGAGTTTCTCGTTCCCAGCTGCTCTAGTTCCACCGCTGATGGTCATGTTTTTGCACTGATTTTCAGAGTGCAATCTCCGACTGTGCATCAAAAATGCCAGCCATCTTTGGTGAATTTATGTATTTCCCTTTAACACTTCAAATTCACATAATCCAACTTTTAAGACATTGTAGCATTCTGTATTTGTTTGCCAAAAATGTCTATCATCGCTATTACGATGGCTCATTTTCCTGCGCTCTGCAACCTTCTGTGCATTATGAGATTAGATTCCATATTGCACTTTGACCTGTCATTGCAAGTATTTTTATGCATGTTGTTCAAGACTTGGCTACCTTGCATGTTAATCAGAGTGCTGAACTGGTGACATGGAAACCAGAACCAAATCCAAACCCTCCTGTAAACACTTTAACTTATTGCTTTTTGTTCCTCTTTTCTACTCCACCTTTTAATCCCTGAACTGATAGATATTTATAAAATATCAAGAATAAAATTTCAGGTGCAATTGAATAGGATAGGTCGTCAAGTTAAAAGAGTTTATTGTCATGTGTCCCAGATAGGACAATGAAATTCTTGCTTGCTGCAGCACAACAGAATATTGTAGGCATAAATACAGAACAGATCAGTGTGTCCATATACCATAGACCATATATATACACATAAATAAACAGATAAAGTGCAATAGGCTGTTATAGGTGGTGGATGTATGGAACAAGCTGCCAGAGGAGGTAGTTGAGGCCAGAACTATCCCAACGTTCAAGAAACAGTTAGACAGTTACATGGATAGGACAGGTTTGGAGGGATATGGACCAAACGCAGGCATGTGGGACTAGTGTAGCTGGGACATGTTGGCAAGTTGGGCCGAAGGGCCTGTTTCCAGATTGTATCACTCTATGACTCTATATATTTAATCTGCAAAACTCTCTACAACTCTCTACAATTTTCATTTTGACTATTACAATCTTTCTCTTGATAAGGGCTTCCCACTCCTGCAACTATCTTGGCTCAATGACATTCCCGTTACCTCCTGCTTCAGTCTTTCTTTCCCTAGATGAGAGCAGCTTCTTAGCATGGGCATTACTCAGCAGATTCACCATGGGCTGCTGCTTGTCTGTATATTCCGGGTCTGCTATATTTAGAAGCATACATTGGCATTAGTCGGTGGGGGCAGTCACACTTGTTATGGATAAAAAAAGCTGCCTTCATAAACTCTGTTTCTTTCACCTGGCATCTTCACTGAAATCACATGTTGGAATCTGCAGAGTTCAACCAAACTGAGACTGGATATTAATTGTATTTCATCTTAAAGGGTATTTCTCCATCTTGGGAAAGTACCAGAGACTTGACTGCAAAAATATATTGGATGGAATGGTAGATCCACTTGTAAAATGTACTCAAACAGCATCTGCACTTGGAAGTGATATGTAGCTGACTTAATCCTGAAGTGCTAGAAGCTACACAAAGTCTGGAACTCACTGAAGGATCCAATCCAAATGCCTGGATAGTGTGGATGTGGAGATGATGTTTCCACTATTAGGAGAGTCTAGGACCAAATGTCATAGCCTCAAAATTAAAGGACATATATTTAGTAAGGAGATGAGGGGGAATTTCTTGTCAGAGGGTGGTGAAAATGTGGAATTCTTTGCAACAGAAAGCTGTGGAGGCCAAGTCTATGGATATTTTTAAGGCAGAGGTAGATCGACTTGATTAGTACGGGTGTCAGGGGTTATGGGGTGAAAACAGGAGAATGGGGTTAGGAGGGAGAGATAGATCAGCCATGATTGAATGACGGAGTAGACTTAATGGGCCAAATGGCCTAATTCTGCTCCTATCACTAATTAATTTACAAATGTTGAGCGTATTTGAACATTAGACTTGGGGTCTCTAAACATGGGCCAAGCCAGAGATCCTGTAGCAAGCAAGATAGACCACTCGACGAAAAAGACGTAGTACGGTCATGGGCAGATTCATGGGTAATTTTAGGCCCCATTTCCGTAACCGGCTTCCGTCTCCGCACCAAAGATCCCATAGCGGAGCAAAGAGAACTAGTGCGGAGATGGAAGCCGGTTACGGAAACATCCTCATAAAAATAAAAGTTTTTGGGTAAAAATCTTCTCATTTTCAGAATTTAAATTTATTAACACAAACTGTTCCCCCGCAACCTTGATTACACTGCGGGTCAGGTCGGGTCGGGTTACTGAAATGGATGAAAAAAAGGCCCACGTTCCATTCCGTTGCGTACTACACATCAGCCCATTGCATTTAGCAGGAGTGGTCTATCTTGCTCCGCTATAGGATCTTTGATTTAAGCAGCTTTGCAGTAGGTTAAAGTTATCTTGTGTAATATCTGTTTAATTCCCTTTGTACTATGGTGTCTAAACCTCCTAAATGTCCCATGTCGCTCCAACACTGTATGTACATCTGTCTCACGCCAGTGAATGAGTTGGGTCCAGGTAATAAATGGAGAAAAAAAATACAACTTTTAAATCAAAAATGGAAAATATTATAAATTTTAAGCACTGGGGAAGGGGAAATAGCAAATATTATATTAGCTCGAGTCCTTCATCAGAGATGTGCATTGCTGGACCTTTCCAGCACCTTTATTTAAATGCTTCCAACCTTTGGTGTTCAATTTCATTATTTGCATTATATATCTACTATGCATACTTAAAACACGCATAATTTGTGTCTAATTGCAGAAGGCAAATAAAGCACTGAAAATTTATCACATTTTCACCAGATGATCATAACATATTTTATAATGGTGGAATTCCATGCAGTTAAAACACCATATCAACTTGGAAATGAGTACATATTTGTACGTAGGACTACTGGTTGGATATCTTTAAAACTTGTCTTCCTTTGGAGAGCCCTCTTCCATAATTTACTCGGCGGCAAGTTACCCGTGGACTGACTAGTAGATGTAAACGTTTCGGAGGAGTAGAGTTTAAGAGAGTTGCAATTCTAATTTTGTTTGTTTGAATTGCATGTGTTACAATATACACATCAATAACTGATGCCTGATTCTGTTACTCAAGATATTCTATTTTAGCACTTGCTTTTGGCTGCTTCTCATATGCAGAAAAGCGATGCTGCATGAATTTAGTAACCCTTAAAGCACTGCTAAAAACTCCTTGCACTTCAACAAAGATTTAATATACATTTGTGTTTATGGCATGCCATTTACAGTGAACTGATGTTTTTTCCATGCATATATATCTCATTTGAAATCTTAAACCGACTTTTAAGTAATCAGTTCTTTAAGGGTTAATCAACGGCCAACAACATACTGAATGATATCTGTTTTGTACTCTTTTGTTTTTGCATGTTCCTTTTTTACAGCAAATCCCATGTTTATTCCCGATGAATTGTCGGTATTCCCTGATATCGGATGCTCTCTCCTCGTGTTTGCCTAGAATGAAAACGAACAGTTTACGTGGAAAATTGCAGGGATAAAAACTCTTGCAATTCAGGAGTGTAATGAGGACTGAACGTGTTTTATGGTAGCTTATATCATTCTGTGCTTGGAGTTGTTCCGATTCAAACTAAATCTTCCTTTCCTGTGTTTCACTAGCCCAATAGAATCCTGCCAGAATTTCTACGATGATTTCACATTACAGATTGACATGGCATTCAACGTATTCTTCCTGCTGTACTTTGGACTACGGGTGAGAACAAAGTTAATGGACTTCAATTGTATTTACAGTATGGTTATATGCTTTGGCTTTTTGATATTACGCAGCAAGGGTTTTATTTGTAGTTTAATATCCATCTCGATCAAATCTTCTGACACGAAGATCCACACAGCTAGATATTCATGGGTAAATATATCCAATGTATCAACACAGACACAAGGAACTGCAGATGAAATGTGTCGGAAGGAACTGCAGATGCTGGTTTCAGGGAAGGTAGACACAAAATGCTGGAGTAACCAGCGGGACAGGCAGCACCTCTGCGGAGATGGAGTGGGTGATGTCGCCCATTCCTTCTCTCCAGAGATGCTTCCTGTCCTGTTGAGTTACTCCAGAATTTTGGGTCTATCTACACGGAGCTGCAGATGCGGATTAACACAAATGCACAACATTTTCATTGCACTAAATCTCTTGTTGCTTCCTGTTTGTGACGGCTGCCTCCTGCTATCATGATGCAGCTTGATTCTTGTGACGAGCCTTCTCACCTGAGTTATAATAGGAAAAAGAGCATTTATTAGTCCAGACATTAATGCTACATCAGACCCTATTTAGACCTTAGACCTTCCAAGAACTCGCGATTGCAAATTGCCCAGATTTATCCCACTGGAACGTAATATTTTAGCCCCCTTGTCCCTCCAAATAAATGTAAGGAAGGGAAAAGATTCATTGTTAGATGCATAACGAGGGGTGGCACAGTGGCACAGCAACACACGAGACCAGGGTCTGACCCTGACCACGGCTGCTATCTGTGCGGAGTTTTTACATTCTCCCTGTGACCGCTTGGGCTTTCTCTGGGAGCTCCAGTTTTCTCCCATTTCCTCACACACTCCAAATACGTACAGGGTTTATAGAATAATTGGCTTCTGTAAATTGTCAACGGTCCCTGGTGTGTAGGGCTATCCTAGTGTACGAGATAATCGCAGGTTGGCGCGGACTCGGTGGGCCGAAGGGCCCGGTTCCGCGCTGTGTCTCTAAAGTCAAATGTCTGCTCCAGGTGTTTAGTGGTGTGAGCAATGTGTTGGCTAGTTTCCCTGACCGAAGCACTGTACTGCTACAGCCTACTTTAATCTGGTAGTTACTAGGACCCTGATGGCCATCGAGAAGCAGTCAAATTCAAATCAGCAATTTGACAGTGAATACCTCAAACCCTAAACCATGTGCCCTAATATCTCCATCAAGAACAGGGGCCAGAGGATTCAGTAGCAGGAGATACGTGAAGCATTTTGCATCTGGGACTTCCTAGATTGGACTGTAATATTTGAGACCATCCTACCATACAATCTCTCTGGCACAGTCACCCCGGTTTATGCTATTAATGGGACTGGATCATCTCAGCCTCTATTATCCCCGGCTTAGATTGCAAAATGTATAATTACTTGGGGATTTTGTTCTATGAATGGATTTGGAAACAAAAAAAGCACAGCAGTTAATAATTTGAAATGATGCGGAGCTGTCACTTGTTCCCTTGCAGAATGAACAGAGTGGTTGGCGCACTGTGACGGCAGACATTCCCCACACCAGCCCCTCTCAGAATGTTAATGTGCTTATGCTCAAAGCTCGTGACCTTGCACACTGTCTGCATAATCATGTTACAAACCTTGCACGCAGAAAAGAAAGCCCTTCATGTTTGATCCATGCTGGCTGTGTGCTGCAATACTTGTTATCTTCAGGACAGGCGCAATGCTTCCTCGTGTCCCTTTGTGTCCTGTAGAAATATTCCAAGGGTTAATTGAGGTTTATACTATATTCCAAGTAAAGTCCTAGGTTTCTCAGAATGTGGCCAGTCCTCAGCACGGATTGGCTTCAGTATAAAACTAAGAGCCCTGTCCCACGGTACGAGTTCATTCCAAGAGCTCTCCCGAGTTTTGCCCTGATTCGAACTCGGAGATTTACGGTAATGGCCACTCGTCGGTACTCGGGGCTCTCGTGGACATTTTACGACGTGTTGAAAAATCTTCACGAGTCTTCCCGTGCTTACCTGCCATTAGCGAGTCTTCCCGAGTACCTGCCGTTAGCGTTACGAGCCGCTAAGAGACGTCCCCAAGCTCCGACGTACCCGCTAAGTTCATTCTCCGTGCTTACCACGAGTTTGATTTTTTTTTTAAACTCGGGAGAGCTCTTGGAATGAACTCGTACCGTGGGACAGGGCTTTTAAGCTGAAACACGACTGAATTTCGACAAATCCAAAATCTTCAGTTTCCTCCCACAATCCAAAGACAAACAGGTTTGTAGGTTAATTGGCTTGGTATGCAGTAAATGTAAATTGTCCCAAGTGTGTGTAGGATAGTGTTAGTGCGCGGGGATTGCTGGTCAGTGTGGACTCGTTGGGCTGACGGGCCTGTTTTTGTGCTGTAAGTCTAAAAAACTAAAACTAAAATGTCCAATGTCTTCAATGACATTGGTTGGAAAATCAGGATCATTGATAAGTGGAAATCATTGATGACAGATGACCATTGTGATCACATAACTGGTCTTTCTATGATGTTGACATGTAGATATAGCCTGGAGAGTTTCGGGGGGATTATTCTACGTTTTATTGCCGATGACTCGATGGAAGGAATATCAATAAACCTGCGTTAGACGTTATCTCAGCAGGAGGCTTGGGTTTGCTGGGTCACGCTGAGGAAATTGTCAAGGCTTCCATTACAACACTGTGAGAGCAGAGAGGTGTGTGTTCCCTGTCTCTCCACGAGGAGATATTCCCAAGAGTTTTGCAGAGCTACTGAATTTAAGTGTTGGAACGATTAATTGCCTTTTGTCACCAGTTGGAAGTATTCTGTTGGGGAGTTGGGATAGATAACTGTTGTTATCTATCACCATTCATGGGAGCACCTCCAAGAACCTGCCTCATCATTTAGATGCATTTACATCAGCTGTGAGTGAATGGCAGAGTAGATTTGATGGGCTGAATGGCCTTATTCTGCTCTTAGAACCTATGAATTTATGCGATTATTGTGCCAAACAAGGATACCATTCAGCCATTAAGCCCATACCAGTTCTTGAAGCAACAATCCTATCAGTCTCAATACTCCACTCTTTCCCTGTAGCCTTTTGTAGATTATTTTCCCTGCAGATGTCTATTCAATAGCGTTTTAGAAGTCCTGTTTTCCTCCAATTTGTCTGGCACTTACAATCAAAGTGCCATCTCCTTGACCCATCCACTAAAGTACAGAGTTCACTTCTATTACTCCGCCTGTAACTCCATTTACTGCACGGGGTCTGTTATCCTAGCCCTATTCATATCCTTGGCAATAATCTGCAATCAATGCCTCTTCCCGGGTTCTGAAAAGCAATGTGAAGGATGTAAAAGGCACCAGAGACACTTTCATTATTCATCATCTGCATTTAATGCATCATATCAAAAGAAGCACAGCATAGAAAATGATCTGCACCACTAAATTTATTCATTATGGAGTGAAGTATCATCTCAATTATATTGGAACATATACTTCATTCTCCCACTATCATGCTCCTCTTTCCATCCTGTCCATTTATTCACCTATATCCCTCTATCTGGTTTACACTTCACTCCTTCTTTCGTTATCTGACAACATTCTGTCTCCTTTTCAGCTTTCGTCTTTGTTCACCGATCTGCCATCAAATCCCCCTCATCTATCAATTGCCAAATTTGTCCCGCCCAACCTCTTTTCCAATGTTCTGCCCCTTACTACAATGAGTCTGGGGAAGGGACCTGACCTGAAACGTCACTGATCAATTCCTTCCACAGATGCTGTCTGACCCGTTGAGTTACTCCAGCACTTGGTGATTTATTTCCTTCACTGGTGTCCAACCAGCTTAAATCTAACAGTGCTTTCAAAGGCATATCTGGAAATTCCCTGCTGATCAGACAGTATCTGTGGAGAGAGAGGCAGAGTTTTCGGTTCTGACTGCAGACCTTCCAGTAGCTCTTGGAATAGACTTAGCTCTAGTATTTTGCTCTTGGAATACACTTACAGAGGAACATCCTTGCTCTTGTTCTGCTTGGCATCTGTTAACATGCCACGCAAGGCTCTCAGACACATTGTGACAGTAATTGAATTGACTGTTCTCCTGTTTGGGAACTGCACTGTTATTTCACACCTAGTTTCATTTTAGTAAACTAATGAATTATGTCAGGTAGATTGACCAATGTATTTTGTGAGTTCTGTATCTGCTGAGCTGATGAGGAAGTAGAGCCAAAATACTTTTCCCCCCAAAAGATCCTTTAAGATAGAACGGCAGTAACTCAGACATTCCCAATGATTGGGATATCCAGGGAGCAGCCACCTATAATGGTTGAAAGATGCCACTAACATTTCAATGTACAGGAAGCTAGCTGATTTAACCAAACGCTAAGTGCAAAATAAGTGACCAGAAAGCATGTGTCAATGGCGGGGATAAAAGTAATGCAGGTTCTGACGTCCCCTCTGCAGACAGTGATGCAGTTATTAGTTTTATTTTAGTTTAGTTTAGGGATACAGCATGGAAACAGGAGTCCACCGAGTCCGCGCCGACCAGCGATCCCCGCACACTAACACTATCCGACACACTCGGGACAAATTGCAATTTTACAGAAGCCAATTAACCTACAAACTTGAACACGTACACAAAGGGGGAGTCGGCGTTCTTTGTAACTTTGTCAGCGCCTTAAGTGGCCGCTGTTTGTATATGCTTGGGTATGCAAGCAAAGAATTTCACTGTGCCTTGTCACATGCGACAATAAAGTATTCCATTCCACGTCTGTGGAGTGTGGGAGGAAACCGGAGCACCCGGAGAAACCCAAGTGGTCCACGTGGTAAATGTACCAACTACGTACAGACAGCACCCGTAGCCAGGATTGAACCCGGGTCTTTGGCGCTTGAAGGCAGCAACTCTACTGCTGCGCCACCGTGTCGCTCCATCCTAGTTGTTTGTGAATTCTGGTCTTAACAACTCACTTTGGGAGGCTTCTTGCCCTAAACTTAGAATTAAACTTCCAAATTGTACATTCTGTCCGTGGTAACCCATTTGCAACGAACCATATCTTTACATGGATCTGACTGTTCATAAAATGTGCAACTCTTTAAATAAAAGTGAATGAAAAATATCTTTGTGCTTTTCTCAAAATGTGGGAATTGTGAGTGGTTGGGTGGTTGAAGTGAAAACACTGTGCTTTCTCTTCCAGTTTATTGCAGCCAATGATAAGCTATGGTTCTGGCTAGAAGTGAATTCCGTGGTGGACTTCTTCACAGTGCCTCCTGTCTTTGTGTCGGTCTACCTGAGCAGAAGCTGGCTGGGTGAGTAACACCTCCTTCATCCATGTCCATTCCCAATCGCCCATTATTGAGAGCTTTATTCAACCATTTCGCAGCTGTGGCGGTGGGTGGAGAATAATCTCATCACCTGTTTGCACCGAGTGTGTGTTTGTTGTCAGACCAAACCTCAGAGGGCACCTTGAGTCAGCATCTTCCAGAGGGTCTGACTCACCTCAGTTAAGGTGGATGTTTGGGCTGCGCCTCAATGTTTAGGTCATATAAGTTAGTGTGAATCTCAACTCTTTACCTGCCCACACCACAGACCTGTCGATGCACCTGTTGAATGTTGTACAACTGATATTTGCATTCCTCCAAGAAAGTCTGAGGATAAAACAGCTTCAGTACCAGGTATAAAACTCGTATTTATGTGATTTGTATGCACTGCAAGAGATGTCGAGCCAATCTGTGTGTTCATGAATGGTCGAATGAACTCCTCTGAGAACCAATTTTACTCAGACTGAAATGGCTTAGCTATTATAGCCTATGTACCCACCAATGGAGCATGAAAACACTTCAAGCCAGACATACTGTGAAAATCATCACTGCAAAAGTGGTCAGTTTAAAATAAATGCCTTCTGTGACTTGCATTTTGCAGGATAGTTTAATTACAAGTGTAATGAAAGTGGTTGATGACCTGTGAATAATTCGCTTTCGTGCTAACTGCTAATCATCCTTGGTTGACCTTGGAAACTGTTTGAAGTTGTACGATTCATTCACTGTGCCTTTCATTAAGTTCGTACACCATGTAAACTTCTGTCAATGTGTCTTGTAATGAGGGTTTGTGAAATCAGACCATAAATCTCTCCTCCCCCATGGAGGAAAGAAGTTCGGCAAACTTGGCAGAGGTGTATAAGACAAGGGTCGGCACGGTGACCTAGCTGGCTCTCAGAGCCTGAGACCTGGCCTCAGTCCTAACCTCAGCTGCTGTCTACATGTTTTACCTGTGCCGCATAGGATTCCTCTTGGTTCTCTGGTTACCTCCCACACCCCAAAGACATGCAGGTTAATTGGCCATTATAAATAGTCCACAGTATATAAGAGGTGGATAAGAAAGTGGGATACTAAGAATGGGAAAGTTGCCCACCTCTGATCCTGGGTCCCGACGTGAAAAATCATACATTCCTCTGCCAGAGTCTAGAACCCACAGACCTGCACATAGCAGCCAGTCAGTGGATTTCAGTGAGAATGCTTTAGTTGAGTTTAGAGAAACACCTTGGAAACAGTCTCTTCAGCCCACTGAGTCCACTCCGACCATCGATCACCCATTCACACGTGTTCTCTTCAGCCCACTTTTTCGTCCACTCCCTACACACGGGGGGACATTTTACAGAGGCCAATTAGCCCGTAAACTCGCACATCTTTTGGGATGCGGGAGCAACCCCACGCGGTCACAGGGAGAACGTGCAAACTCCACACACAGATAGCACCCGTTGTCTGGATCGAACCTGGGTATCTGGCGCTATGCGGCAGCATCTCTACCAGTGACTGCGTCACTGCGACTACTCGATATCTGTCACTGCAACCTGTCCCAGTGTGTGAGAGGTTGTTGGATTTATTTGTGCAGGTCCAATGAAACTAAGAACATGGAGTGGAGTTGATTATTCAATCCAAGTGCACATTGAAACTTATCGGTTAGCCAAGAATTGGTTGAATTTAATCAGGGTTTAGCATGGTCTGTTAATTATTAAAAGGTTTAAAAAAAAGAACCTATTGTCCCTGCAACTTTAAACTATTCTGTAATTGCAGGTAAAAATGACCCCAATCAGAAATAACATGAGCTCATTCATTACATTTATCAACTATTTACTAGAAATCTATTTAGCAAGAGCATTTACACAATAGTCTTTTGGGAATAAATTCAGCTTCAGACCATGGCTGGTTATTCCAGGAACTGGTGAGATTATACGTATTTTCTCACAAGAACATGGGGTCAAGCGATCTTTGTTCATAATTGAATCAACAGGGATGATTTCTGGGATAGTCCCAGCCTAGATGCCTGGAGTTTGCCTTCTCAATATGCAGTCGGGGCTCCATCTATTGGTATGTCTGTGAAATGAAGACCTGGTAAATTTCCTTCATTGTCAAGTCAAGTCAAGAGAGTTTATTGTCATGGAATTTGGAACAGGAGTAGAATTTGTAACAAGAGACCGCCCTTTATGCATTATCCCTTTACCTTGTAATTTGGAAGATCTCTTGATCGCATCCTGTGCATCCGTAGCTCTTTGTGACCTGAAACGTCACCCATTCCTTCTCTCCAGAGGTCCTGCTGAGTTTCTCCAGCTTTTTGTGTCTTTCTAGAGGGTCCTTTTGTTTGTCGCATCCAGAGCTGATTTTCTCTCAACCATATAGTGGTACAGCTGCAAGAGGATCAACAGTCCACTGTGGAATTCCTTCTCTGAGATGTGAGCTTAGGAATTCTCTTTGACCAGAGTCTGGCCCATCAACTATAAGTAGAAAATAGAACAGCACAGCGCAGGAACTGCCACGAATAAAGCTCCCGTAGTCTCACTGATGAAGGATCTCAACCCAAAACGTCACCTATAAGTGTGAGGTGCTACATCTTGGCAGGACAAATCAAAATAGGACGTACATGGTAAATGGTAGGGAATTGAAGAATGCAGGTGAACAGAGGGATCTTGGAATAACTGTGCACAGTTCCCTGAGAGTGGAATCTCATGTAGATAGGGTGGTAAAGAAAGCTTTTGGTGTGCTGGCTTTTATAAATCAGAGCATTGAGTATAGAAGTTGGGATGTAATGTTAAAATTGTACAAGGCATTGGTGAGGCCAATTCTGGAGTATGGTGTACAATTTTGGTCGCCTAATTATAGGAAGGATGTCAACAAAATAGAGAGAGTACAGAGGAGATTTACTAGAATGTTGCCTGGGTTTCAGCAACTAAGTTACAGAGAAAGGTTGAACAAGTTAGGGCTTTATTCTTTGGAGCGCAGAAGGTTAAGGGGGGACTTGATAGAGGTCTTTAAAATGATGAGAGGGATAGGCAGAGTTGACGTGGATAAGCTTTTCCCACTGAGAGTAGGGAAGATTCAAACAAGGGGACATGACTTGAGAATTAAGGGACAGAAGTTTAGGGGTAACATGAGGGGGAACTTCTTTACTCAGAGAGTGGTGGCTGTGTGGAATGAGCTTCCAGTGAAGGTGGTGGAGGCAGGTTCGTTTTTATCATTTAAAAATAAATTGGATAGTTATATGGACGGGAAAGGAATGGAGGGTTATGGTCTGAGCACAGGTATATGGGACTAGGGGAGAATACGTGTTCGGCACGGACTAGAAGGGTCGAGATGGCCTGTTTCCGTGCTGTAATTGTTATATGGTTATCCCTTTTCTCCAGAGATGCTGCCTGACCCACTGAGTTACTCCAGCATTTTGAGTCTGTCTTCGGTGTAAACCAGCATCTGTAGTTCCTTCTTACACAGACCACAAAACCCATGGTGAACACGGTGCCATGTTAAACTAATCTCCTCGGCCTGTACGTGATTCATATCCCTTTATTCCCAACACATGCACATCATTGGCACTTGTGCCAAGTAATGTGAGTTGAATAAAATGTTTATTTGAGGTTATTTCTAATGCATTTTATACATTTTTTATTCCATCTCTCAGATTGTTTTGGTGGTGATGTGTGTATTCTATAAGGAAGAACTCCCATTACACAACCTGCTGTAGTGCAAGGTTACATGGGCACTTAGAGCATAGAACATAGAACAGTACAGCACAGGAATAGGCCCTTCAGCCCATAATGTCCCTGACAAACAGCACATGATCCATATCCCCCCAATTCCCACACATGCTGTGCCTGTCCAAAAGCCTCGTAAACCCCACTTACCCCATTTGTCGTCTCCATCATCTATGGCACTGTGTTCCAGGCACCCACTACTCTGTGTAAAAGAAAACCTGCCCAACACATCTCCTTTCAACGTTGCCCCTCTCCCCTTAAAGCTTCTAGGATTTCCATCCTAGAAAATTCGTTCTAACTATCTATCCTCTATCTAAATTATGCCTATCATAATTTTATATATCTACCCTATAATTATGGCTTCAAGTGAGATTTGTTGTCTTCAGAGAAATTGAAGGTTAAGGTGCACTTCAGGGGAATGAAGAACTTGAATGAGAATTGGCAACAATGTGGATTTGACACTAGGATTTGATAATCTATGCTCTTATTAAAGGACCTGTTCCACTTTCACGACCTAATTCACGACCTCTGCCGAGTTTGCCCTTGACTCATACTCGCAGCATGGACGTCACGAGGTCGTAGGAGGTCGTAGGTAGGTCGTAGCAGGCCGTGATGCTAGTCGTAGGTACTCGTGGCATCAAGCAGGTCGGGGCGTTTTTTCAACATGATGAAAAATGTCCACGAGTAAAAAAGGTTGTGAATTAGGTTGTGAAAGTGGGACAGACCCTTTAAAGGTGGAGCAGGATCAATGGGTCCATATGGCTGCTCAAGCTTGTATTAATGTTCTTACGGAACTCACAGCATTGTTTAAATTTGAGTGAGAAACATGCTTATTGTATACAATGAGTTTTAACCCAACTGGATCTGAATGGTCCATGGATTTGGTGGTTCTGAAGAAGGGTTCCATCCCAAAACATTGTCTGTACATTTCCCCCAACAGACGATGCCTGAACCACTGTGTTCCTCCAACACTTTGTGCTTTGCTGTGGTGTTGGTGAGTTTCGTTGGGGCGGCTTGATTCAGTTCATCATGCCTTGTCCTTCTCATCACCCAGGTCTGCAGCATTTCCTCAGGGACTATGCATCCCTCAACCTGCACTGATTCACCGTGTAGGAAAGAACTGCAGATGCTGCTTTAAACCAAAGAAAGACACAAAATGCTGGAGTAACTCAACAGGACAGGCAGCATCTCTGGAGAGTAGGAACTGGCGATGTTTCGGGTCGAGACCCCTCTTCATGGTCCCGACCCGAAACGTCACCCATTCCTTCTCTCCAGTGGTGCCACCTGTCCCACTGAGTTACTCCAGAATTTTGCGTCTATCTGCACTAGCCCAGATAGCTTCTGTCTGGCTCAATACAAATGTTTGCCCTTCAGCTTTATTTATTGCTGTGTGAAGGACAATGTGTTTCTGCAAACCCAATAATACAAAGGGTGGTTTCCCATGATATTAACCATGAGCAAGATCTCCCAGGCGATATAGGGGGTGCGTTGGTGAGAATAATGTGTGTGTGACATGCTGGGAACCATATGAACATAGATTGGAGACAGGAGTGTTTAAATTGCAGTAACCGAAGAAAGGTTAAGGTCAACTGGTTTTGTAATATTCACCAACAAAGATAGATTAGAATCTTTGCATTCATATTATTTTGAAAGCTTCAGCTAAACACTGCAGTGCAAAGATCGAACAAAAGCTACAGATTTTATTTTCCCTATGTTTATTAAGGTGGTCATTGTAAAACCGAAACAAATGTGTTGCAACTCAGGCAATTTCTAAAGGACAGTAGGATAAATGTAAGGCAGTGGATTTGCATCATGAAGGATTTAGTTTATTGCTCGATTTCATATTTTATATTTCCTTATGACATTAAAAAGTGGCAATTTGACACATTAATTCTACGTTGGTTCTCAGTACAATTTTATCGATCCTAATGTCATTTTCCTGTAACCTACCCTTTCTCACATGCCAGCAATTCCTTTCCCACTGACATTAGGGAATAATTACAATGGCCAATTAATCTACTGACCAACAAGTCCTTGGGATGTGACGGAAAGGGGGGGGGGGGGGGGTGAGTAGAGCACTTGGAGAACCCACTGGATTTCAGGGAAAATAGATACAAAATGCTGGAGCAACCCAACGGGACAGGCAGCATCTCTGGAGAGAAGGAATGGGTGACGTTTCGGGTCGAGACCTTTCTTCAGACTGGGAGTCAGGGGAGAGGGAGACTAGAGGTATGGAAGAGTAAGTTGTGAAAACGATAGATCGAAGCAGATGATGATCAAGGAAATGTAGAATGGTTCATAATTGGCTGAGGAGATGGTGACATTGAGGCTTCCACACAGTAAAATGAATCAGGAGGACATTGAAACTAGTGGGAGAACTAGGGTGGGGGAGGGGTGTAGAGGGACGGAGTTTCAGGGAAACTCAACATAGACAACACCAGAGCTCAGGACTGAATGAGGTTGCTGGAGATGTGTGCAGGCAGCACTACCCGCTGTACTACTGCGCTGCACTCGTGCCCACGGCTAAACAAATAGACACTGGAAGATTTGCGTAGATGAGGGGCAGCTGTTAGGGAGGAGTAAAAGCATTAATGGATCCTGCAGGGAGAGGACATTTAGAGGACTTGCACAAATATATTATACCATAGTCCAAATGGCAAAAATGCACAGAGCGGATACGAACAAAGAATATTTTTCTTACATAAATATTCAATCATGAGGGGAATAAATAAGGTGAATGCACTGAGTGCAGGAAGTGAGAACTAGAGGGCATAGGTTTAAGGTGAGAGGGGAAAGATTTAATAGGAATCAGTAGGGTTACTTTTTCCACACAGAGGGAACTGGGTATATATAGAAGGAGCTGCCAGAAAAAGTAGTTGGGCAAGGGCAATAACATCATTTAAAATACATTTGGGCAGCTGCATGGATAGGAAGGGCTTGGAGGGGTATGGGCCAAAAGTGGGTAAATGAGACATGCTTGGATTGTTCACCTTGGTCAGCATGGATCAGCTTAGTTAAGAGATACAGCGCAGAAACAGGCCCTTCGACCCACCGAGTCTTCATTAGTACGGGTGTCAGGGGTAATGGGGAGAAGGCAGGAGAATGGGGTGAGGAGGGAAAGATAGATCAGCCTTGATTGAATGGCGGAGTAGACTTGATGGGCCGAATGGTCTAATTCTGCTCCTATTACTTATGACCTTATGAGTCCGTGCCGACCAGCAATTCTCGTACATTAACACTATCCTGCACACACTGTGGACAATTTACAATTATACCAAGTCAATTAACCTACAAACCTGTGTTTCTTTGGAGTGTGGGAGGAAACCAGAGCTCCCGGAGAAAATCCATGCAGGAGAACGTACAAACTCTGCACAGCCAAGCACCCGTGGTCAGGATTGAACCTGGGCCCCTGGAGCTGTAAGGCTGCAACGTTACCACTGTGCCATCGCTTGGTTTGGGCCAAGGGGGACTGTTTCTGCGCTGGGTGACACTATTAAAGGCCTGTCTCACGAGTCTGCGGTCATTGGCGGTGATACAGGAAGTATCTACCGCTCGTGGACCGCCAGAGACCGCGGGTTCGGTCAAACGCACACCGCCGAGGCCGTGCGGCGTTGTTCCCAACACCGCACGGTGCTCACAAAAAGTCAACAATGTCTAAAAATAATTTCTTATCGCACAGCCGCCACCAGTGAGGCACGAGTGCGGCACGGTCACCGCCACAGCCGCTGCCAGTGCGGCACGAGCGTCGTGAGTCGAACGCTCACCGCCACAGCCGCCCCCAGTGAGGCACGAGTGCGGCACGGCCGCCGCCACAGCCCCGCGATCCGAAAGACATCATCGCGTAGCGCGTCGCGTTGCGCGATGATGTCATCACCCGACGCCACAAGCTCGTGGAACCGGCCGTACGGAGATCACTCGGCCCCCGCTCAGCATCCGTGCAGCGCTCTCGTGGTTGCCGTGCGGTCCCCTCTTCCGGCGATGCCGCGCTTCACCGCCAATGACCGCAAACCCGTGGGACAGAGCCTTTACTCTCTAGTTAGGATTTGGAATCAGCTAGTTCATATGTTGTGGGTACAGCTTTAGCAGCATCTGGTTCAACAGAATACAGATTTAGCAGAATCGAGATTCTACTGTAACTTCCCAGAGTGAATCAGATAAATACGTGAAGCAAGCAAAAATTGTAACGTGAGAGAAATGGAGGACAGTTCTTCAAAATGGCCTTCGCAGATTCCATGGGCCAACCAGCAATTCCCATCACCGAGTTGCTCTGTGATTCTGTTTGTTCAACGTACTTGAAATTGGATTATGCGTAGAAGGGAAGCGCAGATGCTTTTTTACACCAAAGATGGACACAAAATGCAAGAGTAACTCAGCGGGACATGCAGCATCTCTGGAGAAGTCTGAAGAAGGGTGTCGAACCGAAATGCCACCCATTCAGAGATGCTGCCCGTCCCGCTGAGTTACTCCAGCATTTTGAAATTGGATTAAGCGCTTCACAAAGTTCTGCACAGTATACCCAAATTTGATGTGTGGCACATAATGTTATGTCGCCACTTAGTCCAATTTCTAACTATATGTACTTTCATTGCAATGCTTTATGGATTGTTATATTTAACCAGGCAAGTCAGCATTATTTGTTCCGGCAGATTACTGCTGGAAATGGGTTTTTGCAAATTTTTGGTACATTAAGGGTGGTCACGGTGGTGCAGTGGTCGAGTTGCTGTCGTACAGCGCTTGCAGCGCCGGAGAACCGGGTTTGGGCGCTGTCTCTACGGAGTTTGTACGTTCTCCCCCGTGACCGCGTGGGTTTTCTCCGAGATCTTCGGTTTCCTCCCACACTCGAAAGTCGTACAGGTTTGTAGGTTAATTGGGTTGGTGTGTGTGTATATTGTCCCTAGGATAGTATTCATGTGCGGGGACTCGGTGGGCCGAAGGGCCTGTTTCCGCTCTGTATCTCTAAACTAAACTCCAGTAAACTAAAAAAATTGCATGGATTCTGCGTTTAACCTGAATGCACAGTCAATGAATGTACACACAAAAAAATCACTGTTAGTGCAGCTTATCTTTACAAAATCATTGGGGTGCTTTGTTAACATGTAGCGTGCAGTGTTCCTGATGCTGGCTGAGTACAGAGCTTGCACCTGCCTCATTGTTCCTACTGGAAAGCAAGCCAGATCGTTCGGGTGCTCTCTCATGGCAGCAATGATCTGTCAACAAAGGCTGCTATACCAATGATGGAAAATACTTGGGTGGGTGGGGGGTAGTAAATAGAGGACGAGTGGCTGTGCACCCCCCTTGGCACTGTGATCCTCAACACCAGATGAGTTTTGTGCCACAAGTGGTCCCATGCTATTGCAAGGTATAAGCCTAATGAGCCTACAGAGAGCATGGGAAATATGTGATCCACAATTATATCCATTTGGATCTCAAAAGATGCAAATGGAGATTGCAACGTGCGGAGCAGCAAACACTGCAGAGAGCAAGACAGAGGTTCACACATCTGTTGTGCTGCTGCAAGTACGAATATCATTGTTCTGTCTCGGGAAATACAACAACAAAACACTCATGGCTATTGACAAAGAATATCAGTGCAACATGTCACATGTGACAATAAAGTATCATTCATTCATCCATTCATTCATTCATTCATTCATTCATTCATTCACTGTTTGCTTTAGTCCATATCTGTTTGATAATCTGCAGTGGGGTTTTGCTCATGGTTCAAATATGAGTCAAAGTGCAGGTTGCACATTATTGCTGCAGTTTCCATTAGTCAGACGGGTAAAGCATCACGGGGCCTTGATGATGTCCCACATGCACTACCGATGGCCACAGAATGACAGTGACACTGAGGTGAACAGTGCCAGGAGATGCCAGGTCCAGTTTCCTGATTTGCAGGTCTTCAAGGAGGAGATACAGAGTGCGGGATATATTCTCAGCACTGCAGAGCATCAGGGCAGTAATCTCACTGTGATAACACACTGATGAAGTCGTACACCAGAATCACAATGCCAGTGAATTGTTGCATCATAGATGGAATATTAACTCTGTGCCAGCTCCCATGTGCACAATCCCTTCACTCTGCACGGCCCAATCAATTATTCACCCTCAATTTCCCTTCAGACGCTCAGACTCTCTCTGTTTCCGCCCCTCTTCCTCACTCTCGTACAGCCCAACGCACAAGAACTGGGCTCCAGATCCTAGACCCCCTCGTATCTTCCGCCCATTTAGAAAATTCTTCAACATTACTTTGACAATGCCACAGGGTCATGGCTATTTTTATAATACTTCATAGTACTGATCAAAAACAAATGTATTTATGCACAAAGTATTGGAATAAATCAGCGGGTCAGACGTGAGTCTGGAGAAGTGTCCTGACCTGTATCATTGCCTTTCCATGTCCTCCAGAGATATGGCCTGACCTGCTGAGTTACTCTAGCACTTGGTGTTCTATGCAAGTTTCCAGCATCTGCAGATTTCTTTGTTAATGCTGTGTTGTTTATTTAATATAAGCCAGGATGCTTCACATATGCATTAGCCTGTGCAATATGATTCTACCTGACAAATCTTTTGAGCAAATGACCAGAAACCTGATAAAAAAGGTGTAGGTTTTTATCATATATGTTCACAGAAAAGGAGGCAAAGAATTTAGTGAACATTTCTGCAGCCTGGAGCCGAGCACCATTCAGGGTAGTTGCCTGACTGTGATGTGTCTGTGGCTCTGAGCCAAGATTCCACTTTCAATCCCAGAGCTGATCTTAGGTGAGGCAGAAACGGAGTCATTATGATTAATCTCATTGTTCCTGGAAAGATTAATGGGTCCTTGTCCACCATTTGGTCTCCAGACACTAGATTTTGCAGAATGTATGCGTGGAGGTTGGTTGCGATGCTTTTATGGTAAGTGTGCAGTTAAAGAAATATCGGCACCCTGTGTGTTAAACCATCTGCTCCTCAAAAAAACTCTCACCTATCTCACCTGCATCCACTTACATTATGTGTCAGGTTTTGTCCTGCCCCTCCACTCTTCCAGCTTTCTTACACCCACAGTGAAATGATTTTTTTTTTCAAAGTACACAAAATAGTCGCCATAAAGGTGTTGACCAAGTTATAAAAACCTGCCCTAGTCATCCCTTCTTCGTTCACCCCCACGCCCGGTCCCCCTTGCCACTGTTCAAAGAAGGTCTGAAATTGTTGATTTAACATTTTGCCTATTGCTGCCTCTCCCTTAATGTTCCCTTGTGTTATTTTTATTGTTTTGCTTTCAAGAGAGAGTTAGATTTAGCTCTTAGGGCTAAGGGAATCAAGGATACTGATTTTGGATGATCAGCCATGATCCTATGGGCCCTCGAAGCCAAATAGCCTACTCCTGCACCTGTTTTCTATGTTTCTATCAATAAGTTGCCTTCTCACAGTCAAAATGATGGAACTCTCTTCCACAAAATATCTGGTTGGTTTGGTTTAGATACTCCTTTGGGGGCAGTTACACACTTCTCCGGTTGTTGGTGCCTCACAGAGAGACCCCAAAGTGGGCATTTTACTGCAAGCATAGAACAAAGCTCAGTCTGAACACTGAAGGGACTTTGCAGCCAAGGTTTATGGTGCCATTTCTACATAATCTAGGGACATGATTAGATTATAACGCCCCATGGATTCAGTAAATATTGGAACTATATCATGCACAAATGGCGTTATTTACCAGGTAGATATTGTGAGCATTCTGTTTGATTCAATAGACAATAGACAATAGGTGCAGGAGTAGGCCATTCGGCCCTTCGAGCCAGCACCGACATTCAATGTGATCATGGCTGATCATCCCCAATCAGTGCCCCGTTCCTGCCTTCTCCCCATATCCCCTGACTCCGCTATTTTAAGAGCCCTATCTAGCTCTCTCTTGAAAGCATCCAGAGAACCCGCCTCCACCGCCCTCTGAGGCAGAGAATTCCACAGACTCACCACTCTCTGTGAGAAAAAGTGTTTCCTCAATTCTAAATGGTTTACTCCTTATTCTTAAACTGTGGCCCATCACATGCCTACATGTTTAAGAAGGAACTGCAGATGCTGGAAAATCGAAGGTAGACAAAATTGCTGGAGAAACTCAGCGGGTGCAGCAGCATCTATGGAGCGAAGGAAATAGGCCCACAGAGGGGGAGCAGTCAGAGAGGATGCCTACATGTTTGCCAGCACCAGTTTATTACTGTGTGCATAGGTGTGTGTCTTGACCTATGGAAAGGAGCTAGGTTGGCCGAATCCATGGAGTAGTGACATTTCAAAGCAAACGATTAAAATAAAATACCTTAAATTTCAGAAGTGCCTTTGCAAACCCTGGAGATCATCCAAAGGGATTTTTAGTCAATTATCAAATTTCCTAATATAATGTCAGAGGCATCCAAACTCAGCTGTCTGCCCCGCTGAGTTATTCCATCCTTTTGTGTCTATCTCTGGAAACTCCCACATGACCCAGGAAATGTAAAGATACCTTCATTGAACATGCATGGCCCGGCAAAAATATTTTCCTTTTGCTGGCGACATTTGATGGATAATATTGACTGATCGTCAAAAAATGCCCTGGGATCTTTTCCAATCCAGCTGAGCATACAGATGTTCACAGCCTCTGTGAACATCTCGGTTAGATAACTCCTGACCAAGTGTCGTTGCCTCAGAACCACAGTCTATGTGCCACACTGGATAATTTACAGGGGCCCCTGTGTGGCCACATTTCCTGCTAGAGGCAGGAAACAGCTAGAGGCAGGAAACATGTTCCTGATGTTGGGGGAGTGCAGAACCAGGGGTCACAGTTTAAGAATAAGGAGTAGGCCATTTAGAACGGAGATGAGGAAAAAAGCTTTTCACCCAGAGAGTTGTGAATCTGTGGAATTCTCTGCCCGAGAAGGCAGTGGAGGCCAATTCTCTGGATGCTTGCAAGGGAGAGTTAGATAGAGCTCTTAAAGATAGCGGAGTCAAGGGATATGGGGAGAAGGCAGAAATCGGGTATTGATTGTGGATGATCAGCCATGATCACAGTGAATGGCGGTCTGGCTCGAAGGGCCGAATGGCCTACTCCTGCACCTATTGTCTATTTTTGATGCTTTGCCTGGTCGGCTTTGGGATTTAGTTGTCTAGCGGCAGGTAGATTAATTTAAAACCTGCCCTTACTTCCCCCTATATCCTCAGTAGACGCACAGACCATTCATTTCCATCTCCACATCCAATGAAAAACACGATAAATAATTCTGTTTGTAAAGTTCAGGAGCATAATCTCCTTTAGTGAAATGATTTAAAATGCAGGCTCTGTCTATGAGTGGTTATTGAGGTCGCCACATCTATCCTGAAGCAAGGGAAAGTTAACTATTTTAGTGCCGTTTTTCCTTCGATGGTTAGTGGAGAATGGTCGCACTGCAAAGAGGTGGTAGGTGACGTTATTTTCTTTATTAGATTTCACGATGTTATGGAAGATCGACTTAACATGCTGGAGTAGCTCAGCGGGTCAGGCAGCATCTCTGGAGAAAAGGAATAGGTGATGTTGCGTGTCGAGATTTAAATGTTATAGGACTGCAGGAAATGTTAATGAAAATGCATAAACAAGATCTAAAATTAGCAGCAAAGATTGGGAAAGTAATGACTTTCAGCCCTCTAAATGTTGCCAACTTTCATTGAGTGAATACAGTCATAAACCTCTGGTAAATTGGACTGTAGTTTTACGAGAACTCACAGCACAGATTGCTAGCAAAGTGCTAAAAGGTTGCTAAAATACAAAGGTGATCTGACACTGAGGTGTTGTGACTGTCAAGATGATTCTGTTTTTATTCTGTCCTTGGCTGATTTAACCTTTGCGTTTAATATCTATTAATAATCTCATTTGAGGGGGAAGAAGTAATTTAGCAGACAACTGAATTAGAAGTATTGCAGAATTTATTTAAATGAAGGATTGGGGCCAAAAATCAAAACAACATTGGAAGCAGTTGGATATTCAAGATCTTACTGCGCTGAAAGATAACAGGTTCAGTAACAGTCGGGGGGTGTAAATTGCCATCACTCAGCTTGTCAAATGTTTTAATGAAATTAACAATCCCATCTGAATGTGTGTTGATGCTTTAAACAGCAATTCTCTGGGAATATTAGATGCAAGATCTTCCTGCTTGTCTATAGCAGGAAGGTAGCCGGTTCGAATCCCGCTTGGAGTGCATACTGTCGTTGTGTCCTTGGGCAAGACACTTCACCCACCTTTGCCTGCGTGTGAATGTGTGTGAATGTGTGTGAGTGATTGGTGGTGGTCGGAGGGGCCGTAGACGCAGATTAGCAGCCACGCTTCCGTCAGTCTGCCCCAGGGCAGCTGTGGCTACAGAAGTAGCTCACCACCACCGAGTGTGACTGAGGAGTGAATGAATAATGCGATGTAAAGCGCCTTGAGTATTAGAAAGGCGCTATATAAATCCCATCCATTATTATTATTATTATAGCAAGGGAGGTGGACAGGTGATTTTAGTCGTGGGGTTCATGAGGTGACTTGGGCGGGGGATAGGGGAAGGGGGTAGAGGTGGTGAACACATTAATAGCCCATAATCTGTATATTTGCACTATATCAGTTTATTTATTCATGTGTGTATATATTTATACAATGGTATATGGACACACTGATCTGATCAGTATTCGTGCCTTCTATATTCTGTTGTGCTGAAGCAAAGCAAGAATTTAATTGTCCTATCAGGGACACATGACAATAAACTCTCTTGAATACTCTTGAATAAATAATGTCCCACCCTGGAAAAGGGGAAGGGTCAACTGTGTGGGTAATGTACACCACAGAAAACAGTGCGGATGGCTGTTTAATGTGTTCGCATGTCCCTCATTGTCGCTGGTTGGACATCAAATTACCCTGCTGCAAAGTGGTGTTTATGTTCCTACGTTGTGAGAGCTTTGTATGGAGGTCGTCACAACTGGGTATCTATCGCAGGTTAGTGCTGGGTTGGATGCTGTAGACTGCCGTCTGCATGGAGTTTGTACAGTTTTTACGTGAACACGTCGGTTTTCTACGAGCATTCCGGTTTCATCCCGTGTCCCCAAGTACGTGCGGGTTAGTAGATTAATTGGTCACCATACATTGCCCATGTTTAGAACGGAGACGAGGAAACACTTTTTCCCACAGAGAGTCAAGTCAAGTGAGTTTATTGTCATGTGTCCCTGATAGGACAATGAAATTCTTGCTTTGCTTCAGCACAACAGAACATAGTAGGCATTGACTACAAGGCATTCTATAAATATATACACACATGAATCAATATACTGATAAAGTGCAAATAACAGTTAATTGGCTAATAAAGTTCAGTGTTTTGTCCGAGCCAGGTTTAATAGCCTGATGGCTGTGGGGAAGTAGCTATTCCTGAACCTGGTCGTTGCAGTCTTCAGGCTCCTGTACCTTCTACCTGAAGGTAGTAGGGAGATGAGTGTGTGGCCAGGATGGTGTGGGTCCTTGATGATACTGCCAGCCTTTTTGAGGCAGCGACTGTGATAGATCCCCTCGATGGAAGGGAGATCAGAGCCGATGATGGACTGGGCAGTGTTTACTACTTTTTGTAGTCTTTTCCTCCGACTCTCCGTAATCGTCTCAGGAAGTAGAGGCGCTGATGAGCTTTCTTCATAATGGCATCAGTAATAATAGCAAAAAAATTAATATTGAAATTTTGGAAAAATACACCAATACCAACGCTCAAAATGTGGATTGCAAGTATGTTGGATACCGCACATCTTGAGGAAATGCGATTCCTCCTAATAGATAAATTTGACCAATTCATAACGAGTTGGTCTCCATTTGTCGTCTTTTTGGAAACGTATGGTGCAAAACAGGTGTAAAAGCTAATCCGTGACTGCGGATGGTCAAGATTATAAATGATCTCCTTCTATTTTCTTTTCTTCTCTTCTTTTCATTTATTCTCTTTCTTCTATTTTCTATGTCTCAACTTTCTTATTTCATTCTTTATTTTTCTTTTTCACACACTATATATCTCACATTTTTCTATTTTTCATTATCTAACTTTTTTCTTTTTCTTCTTTATTTCAAAAATTTTTAAAAATAAGAAGCTGTACATAAAAGGTATTATGAAAATATGATTGTATACAATTGTACTTCTAATAAAATAAAAATATTTATAATGGCATCAGTGTTCTCGGACCAGGAAAGATCTTCAGAGATGTGCACGCCCAGGAATTTGAAGCTCTTGACCCTTTCGACCATCGACCCGTTGATATAAATGGGACTGTGGGTCCCCATCCTACTCCTTCCAAAGTCCAGAGAGTGGTGAGTCTGTGGAATTCTCTGCCTCAGAGGGCGGTGGAGGCCGGTTCTCTGGATGCTTTCTAGAGAGAGCTAGATAGGGCTTTAAAAAAATACAGGAGTCAGGAGATATGGGGAGAAGGCAGGAACAGGGTACTGATTGGGATGATCAGCCATGATCACATTGAATGGCGGTGCTGGCTCGATGGGCCGAATGGCCTACTCCTGCACCTATTGTCTATTGTCTATTGTCTATTTAGGTAGATGGTAGAAGAATCAGGGTGTGGGATATGAGAGAGAATAACTTAAAGGAAGTAAATGGGGAGATGACTTTCATGGCAGAAACAAAGAACTGCAGATGCTGGTTAACACACAGAAGGAGTCTGAAGAAGGGGCTCAACCCAAAACAACACCTATCCATGTTCTCCAGAGTTGCTGCCTGACCTGCTGAGTTACTCCAGCACTTTGTGTCCTTTTGTGTATTACATCCACAGTTCCTTGTTTCCACTTGTTGCAATGGTGATTGCTCTGGAGTCATTGTTGCAGAAGTCCTCTCGTCAGAAGCAAGGATCTTGGGTCAGAAGTAGCTGTGCTCCTTTCCTCTCACCAACCCCCACATATCACTGGGATATTTCACACTTCAGCAATAGTCGAGCTGGGAGCTGAAATCTCATGACTGATGGTGTAGTGTGAAATATCCAAGCGGTAGGCAGGTGCTGCAGGGAGCATTAACCAACCTTTTGGATGATGGGAGATGATCTTATTTAAGCCCAACAATCTATACATTCATGATTGATGATGCCAATAAAATATGGAATAAATGTAACAGCCATGTTAATAAAATAATAATTTGGCGGAGGCATCGTGACATTGCTGCCTTACAGCACCAGGTTTGATCCTGACTACAGGTGCTGTATGTACAGAGTTTGTACGTTCTCCCCGTGACCGGGTGCTTCTGTTTCATCCCACATTCCAAAGACAGATAGACTTGGAGGTTAATTGGCTTCAGTAAGGATTGTAAATTGTCCCTTGTGTGTAGGGCAGGGCTAATGTGCGGTGTGGTTGCTGGTCAGCGCGGATGCGGCAGACCGAAGGGCCTGTTTCTGCGTGGTATCTCTAAACTAAACTAAAGTTCATCCAACTTTCCTTTTCACCCAGACCAGTCCATCTGGGTGAGGGCCATTCTTGAAGGCTCGGTTTGAAGGCCAACTCGACATCCGAAAGATCAACAAGCCACCTTCTCTCCCCAGTGGTTTCTTGGCTCTTGGAGATGAGGAATGACCTCATACCTATCCAGCCCAAAAAAGTACACAGCTGAGAAATGTCCCCAGCTTCCATTGTCACTCATTTGGTAGAAAACAGGTGTAAAATATATTGAGAAATGTATTAGTGGCATCTTATGGCTTCTTTACTCATTTGCCCAAATCATCACTGCCTTGGTGGAGACTTTTGGTTTTGGATAAGCATTTAGATGGGCAAATACAACTAAGCTCACCTCCCAACTACCCCATAGAGTCCCAGACTAAGCTGGAGACGGCACAGTGACGCAGAGGTGGTGGTGCGCCAGAGACGAGATAGTCGGCAACTAAACCGTCTCCCCACCTGGTTTGCCAGATGAAGAGGGGGCTGCGGGACCAAAAACCAGCAGGATCAAAGGGCGGATGAGCTCCTAGCGAGCCAACGGTATCCACACTTAGTAGACGTTTTGATCACTGTCGTACATAGCATTGTAAGGAGTGAAGAAAAACATGAAATATAATCCTTCCCTCTCCTTGCTTCTCAAAAGAGACTTTGATAATTGATTCATATTGCTATCTATTGAGCACTCTGTTTACGGAAATGTCCTGCTGCTGCACGTCACATTTTAATTGTTCAGTTTCGGTACGTATGACAAGGAAACACTCTTGACTTGACTCTTGAGTTAAAGCCCTGTCCCACTGTACGAGTTCATTCTAGAGTTCTCCCGAGTTTGCCCTGATTCGAACGTGGAGATTTACGGTAATGGCCGCTCGTAGGTACTCGGGGCTCTCGTGGACATTTTTCAACATGTTGAGAATACTTCACGAGTCTTCCCGAGCTTACCCCGTTTCCCGAGTAACTGCCGTCAGCGTTACGAGCCGCTAAGAGACGTCCCCGAGCTCCGACGTACCCGCTACGTACATTCTACGTGCTTACCATGAGTTTGATTATTTTTTAAAACTCGGGAGAGCTCTTGAATGAACTCGTACAGTGGGACAGGGCTTTAAAACCTTGCAGAAACGAAGAACTGCAGATGCTGGTTTATACCAAAGATAGAAACAAAGTGCTGGAGTAACTCTGCGGGTCGGGCATCATCTTTGGAGAAAAGGAATAGGTGATGTTTCTGAAGAAGGGTCGCGACCCGAAACATCACCTATCCTTTTCTCCAGAGATGCTGCCTGACCCGCTGAGTTACTCCAGCGTTTTGTCTCTATCTCAAGTAACCTTAGCCATCAGTAATACTCTGACCTGTTTGAAATGAATGAAGAACACCTCTAGGATTCCATTCGCTGAGCATTGAAGCATTTCATCATATTCTGGGTAAAATCTGAAGTTACAAAATTCGGAGGTGACCTCTGCCTGACTTCAGGTTGATAATTGTGGAAGAACTGCAGGTCTCACTGTATGAACAGATGGTTTGAGCAGTTAAAGATCTCAATTTCATTCTTTACCTTGTAAGGATTTAAATAATCCATCAAAAACTGAGGATCAGCCATTGCATGCACACTGATAACTAGGACACGGCAATCTTTGCAAGGAAATGTATATTTAATATGCTTGTTTTTGAAGGGATATTACTGTTGACAATTGGTACAAACATCTATTTCTGTCTCTGGAAGGACAGAATATCTGGAGATCTGTGTGAGCAGAAAATTAAACCCTAATCCCACCATGGCCTATCTGATCTCCTCCAGAATCTCAGAGGCAAAGAGCCATCCAGCATGGAAATAGACCCTTTGGCCCAACTCACCCCTGCTGGCCAAGCTTTCTAAACGAGCGTCCCATTTCCCCATGCCTGGCCCATATCCCTCCAAACCTTTCACATCAAAATGTTCCTGCCCATTATTTTGAATGTCGCAATTGTACCTGCCTCGAACATTTTCCCTGGCAGCTCGTTTTATCTGCCCACCACCCTCTCAGTGAAAACGCTGTCCCTCCAGTGCCAATTGAATATTTTCCCTCTCATCTGAAACCTATGCTCTCCAGCTTTAGGCTCCCAACCCTGTGGCTGTTCACATTTTCTCTCTCCCTGTCTCCTCTGTCCCTCTCTCCCCCACCCTCTCACACCATCCCTTTCTCATCCTGTCCCCGTCCCTCTCCCAATGTCCCTGTGACATTTTCCGTCTCTCCGTCTTTCTCCCCTTTCCTGTTTCTTTCCTCTCTCTCTCTCTCTCTCTCCCCCTCTCTCCCTCCCCCTCTCCCCTCTCTCTCTCCCCCCTCCCCCTCTCTCTCTCTCCCCCTCTCTCCCCCCTCCCTCCTTTCTCCCTCTCTCTCTCTCTCCCTCTCTTTCCCTCTCTCTCCGTCTCTCCCTCTCTCCCCCCCTCTCTCCCTCACTCTCTCCCCCCTCTCTCCCCCTTTCTCTCCCCCCTCCCCCCCTCTCTCCCTCTCTCTCTCTCCCCCTCTCTCTCCCTCTCTCGCTCCCCCCCTCTCTCCCTCACCCCCCCCCCTCTCCCCCCCTCTCTCCCTCACTCTCTCCCCCCCCTCTCTCCCCCTCTCTCCCCCTCTCTCCCCACCGCTCGGGATAAGACTCTCCAAAGTCCCGAGACAGTGGCGCAGCGGTAGAGTCGCTGCCTTACAGCGCTTGCAGCACCAGAGACCCGGGTTCGATCCCGACTACGGGTGCTGTCTGTACGGAGTTTGTACGTTCGCGTGGGTTTTCTCCGAGATCTTCGGTTTCGTCCCACACTCCAAAGATGTACATATTTGTAGGTTAATTGACTTGGTATAAGTGTAAATTGTCCCTAGTGTTCGGATAGTGCCAGTGTGCGGGGATCGCTGGTGGGCGTGGACTCGGTGGGCCGAAGGGCCTGTTTCCGTGCTGTATCTCCAAACTAAACTGAACTGAACTAAGTTGACTGTAGATCAGCCCTGCCTGTGTAGCGGTCTGAGACAGCCTTCTGGTGCCCCCTAGTGGTGTCCATGTGGAGCTGCGATGTGTCAGCCTGCTCACATTAGCATTACTTCAGTAACAACAGTCAGAGACTGGAATATTGAGGAAAAACCAACAAGCTGCAGGAGTAACTCAGCAGATCAGGCAGTATCTGCAGAAGGAATGGACAGACACCGTTTTGGTCAGTCTGAAGAAGGCTCCCAACACCAAAATGTTAGGTACACAAAATGCTGGAGAAACTCAGCGGGTGCAGCAGCATCTATGGAGCGAAGGAAATAGGCAACGTTTCGGGCTGAAACCCTTCTTCAGACAAATGTTATCTGTCCACCTCCCTCCGCAGATGTTGCCTGATCCAGCAGTTTGTTACTTAGTTAAAAACAGTGCCATGTTTGTGATTGTACTAACCTGCACAGCATACCTTAAATGTAACACAAGTATTTATTCATCATTCTCAGCTAATGAACTACAAAATGAATGAATTTAAACTTTTCTTCAGAGTTCAGTTATTATATTACAAGTTAAAGAGTGGCAATGTTTGGTATATTGATGGGGAAACAATGGTTATAAATGCAGCTTAATTTTTAATTGATATGTGTGATGGCACCTTTTTTTGTCTAGTATGGGGGGACTGGTTGAAAGCATTTCTGTGGAGCGTCCCTCGTGAGATCTTTCTTAAATGCTGGTCGTCTATTGAGCTTTCCGGCATTTCCACTAACAAACCTCTGCAGATGTGGACTCTTATACATCGGTGAGACCAAACGCAGACTGGGCGATCGTTTCGCTGAACACCTTCGCTCAGTCCTGGACCAACCTGATCTCCCAGTTTTTAACACTTTAATTCCCCTTCCCATTCCCACACTGACCTTTCTGTCCTAGGCCTCCTCCAATTTCAGAGTGAGGTTAAACGCAAATTGGAGGAACAGCATCTCATATTTCGCTTGGGCAGCTGACAGCCCAGTGGTATGAATATTGATTTCTCTAACTTCAAGTAACCCCTGCATTCCCTCTCTCTCCATCCCTCCCCCACCCAAGTCGCACCAATCTTCGTTCACACCTAGCTACAGCTAACAAAGACCTCTTCCATTTATCTTTTTTGCATATCTTTAATTCATTTGTTCTATATCTCTCTACATCATCGTCTATATCTCTTGTTTCCCTTTCCCGTGACTTTTAGTCTGAGGAAGGGTCTCCACCCAAAACGTCTCCCATTCCTTTTCTCCAGAGATGCTCCCTGAGTTACTCCAGCATTTTTTTATATCTTTTTTTGAAAATATTTTTTATTGGAGATAAGTACATAACCTATTAACATCATTACAGTCTTACATTTTTAAATTGATAATATTATCACATTTATTATTACATTGTCTCCAATACCTTTTGCCTTTTTTTTAAATTTTAAACTAGATAGAATTTAAAAGATAGATGAAGTAAAGAAAGAAAAGAAAGAGAAGAAAAATGAGAGAGAAAAAAAAAAGAACACAAAAAAAAAAAAAAAAAAGAGAAAGATAGTTAAAGAGTGGAAAAATTTATTGAAATAAAAAACTTCATTCGAGATATATTCGTACATTTCAGAATATAGCATTTCATCCATTTTTTAGCCCGAGCATTAGTCAGGTTCCCGTGCTGAACCATTCTGACCCTTTAAATAATCAATAAAGGGAGACCATGTTCCAACGAATAATTCCTGTTTGTCCAACAGGGAAAATCTGATTCTTTCCACGTTTAAGGTCTCCGTCATTTCTATAATCCACATTTTGATTGTGGGGGCCGTAGGGCCTTTCCAAAATTTTAGAATTAATTTTTTTCCTGTTATTATACTATAATCAATAAAGTTTCTTTGTGTTATTGTAAATGTTTGAATTAATTCTGATGTTCCGAGTATTATAAATTTTGGATCCTGGTCCACTTGTGTGCTGGTCACTTTAGATATTATACTAAAAATATTTACTCCAGCATTTTGTGTTTGTCTTCGGTGTAAACCAGCTTCTGCAGTTCCTTCCTACACATTACGTCTGCAGATTTCTGTTGTACCCTGTTCTGCGCCCAATTTGCCAGGCTCTCCTAACCGAGAATCAAAATGTAAACATCGGAAGCCGCGGTCTCCGGTGGGAAGCGGCCGATTCGGAAACTCCAAGTCGCTGAGTGTGTTCCTCCGTTCAGACGTCGGAGTTCCGAGAGGGCCTGTACTTCGGGCCGTCCGTAGCGGCGACTGCAGAGGGTTCAAAGGCCCCGACCACGGGTGAACAAAGAGGAAGATGACTGAACTTTATTGCCTTCCCTCACAGTGTGAAACGTTGATTCCGCTGTGGTGGATGTTTATGTTCAACTCTATTGTGCATTGTGTTTTTATTCGTATGGTAACTCAAGTTTCACCGTACCAATTGGTGGATGTGGCAATAAATGTGAACTTGAACTTGAGCTGAAGTAAATCAAAAAAAAAAGTTGCAGATGCTCGATATCTGAAAGAGAAAGTGAAAATGTTGGAATCACTCAGCAGGTGGGGCAGGTAGAGTTTAGTTTATTGTCACGTGTACCGAGGTACAGTGAAATGGTTTTTGTTGCGTGCTAACCAGTCAGCGGAAAGACAATACATGATTACAATCCAGCCATCCAGCCA
>CM075990.1:15515921-15576129 GCA_038087875.1 Malacoraja senta | reverse complement strand
GGTCAAGATCAAACAAACTTGCATTAAAAATAATAGATTTTTTGGCTGCCTCCAAGAAAATAATTTGCTTTGAAAAGATTAATCCAAACCTCATTCTCATCTTGATTTGTTTTGCTAATGAGTTATGTCTTACCTTATTTTCTTCCTTTCACAAACCCCTGCACAGTATGGGAGTTCACTGCACAGTTTCCCAGGTTAAGTGGGTTGTGATTGGGTTTTCAGGATTTACGGGAATGAGGAGCATTTTCATGATGCTTCTGATGGTGCTCCAGAGATTGGAGCTACAACTGAGATGAGGAAAAACCTTTTCACCCAGAGAGTTGTGAATCTGTGGGATTCTCTGCCACAGAAGACAGAGGAGGCCAATTGACTGGATGTTTTCAAGAGAGTGTTAAGGGCCTGTCCCACTTTCACGACCTAATTCACGACCTTTTTTACTTGTGGACATTTTTCATCAGGCCTAGAAAAACGCCCCGACCTACTTGATGCCACGAATACCTACGACTAGCATCACGGCTTGCTACGACCTACCTACGACCTCGTGACGGCCATGCTGCGAGTATGAGTCAAGGGCAAACTCGGCAGAGGTCGTGAATTAGGTCGTGAAAGTGGGACAGGCCCTTTAGATATAGCTCTTAGGGCTAACGGAATCAAGGGATATGGGGAGAAAGCAGGAACGGGGTACTGATTGAGGATGATCAGCCATGATCATATTGAATGGCGGTGCTGACTTGAAGGGCCGAACGGCCTACTCCTGCACCTATAATCTATGTTTCCATGTCTATGTTACAAGGATGGCTCCCTGGTGGGGTGTCTCTCCGTGGGATGTTTGTGGGAGTCTCTTTGTGGGAGAGTCTAGGAGCAGAGGCCATAGCCTCAGGATTAAAGGACGTTCCTTTAGGAAGGCTATGAGGAGGAATTTCTTTCGTCAGAGGGTGGTGAATCTGTGGAATTCATTGCCACAGACAGCTGTGGAGGCCAAGTCAATGGATATTTTTTAGGCGGAGATACTGCTGATCAGGGGTTCCCAACTTTGTCGTCCCGTTTACCACATAGTAACTTTTCGAAAGTAAATTTACCCCCACCATGTTTTGTTCAGTAAATGAGTTTACACGTCGACCATAATAAAGCAACTGACAAAGGGGAAATTTAAAAATACTGTTTTTAACATCCAGAATCAACAAATTTACCCCCTAGGTAGGTGAAATTTGCCCCCTGGGGTTAAATGCACCCCAGGTTGGGAACCCTTGCTGCGGATAGATTCTTGATTAGTACGGGCGTCGGGTTATGGGGAAAAGGCAGGAGAATGGGGTTAAGAGGGAAAGATAGATTGAGTGGCGGAGAACTTGATGGGCCGAATGGCCTAATTTTGCTCCTATCACAAAAAAAAATAATATGGCTGTGCACACATTGCTTGTCATGTTTCCTCCTTCACAACTCTGACTTATCCTGAAAACCATTACATTGAAGCATTTTGGGACATTCTGATGGATGTGAACTGTGCTTTTGCAATGACAATTTTCTTTTGATTCCCAACACGAGGAAGGCAGAAGCAAGGACTCATTGTTGGACCAAATTGGAGGCATTATAAAAAAAAGAGCAGGAATCAATAATATGGCTCCTAAACGTTCTCTGATAGTCAATAAGATCATAATTCATCTCTCAGTGTCACATAGCACAGGAATAGGACCTTCAGCACAACACATTCTGTTCAGTTTCAGTTCAGTTTGGGACATTGAACACTAAAAGATACTTCCAGTCCAGTTCAGTTAATCTGCAACAATCCAAATTGCCTGCATTGGGTGGATATCCATCGTGAACAGGGCAGCATAGCTACAAGGCAGTGGCGACAGTTCCATACAGAGAGGCAGACAGTCAGCAATGCTCAGCTGACTCTTAATGTTTTGTTGACTAGATCGGCGCATTTGTTGCCGAAAAATCACCAAGCTGTTTTACTGGTTGTCGGAGGCATGGACCATCCATTGGAGATTAGATGAATTGTAAAAACAGCAATGCACGAATGCAAAGAGAGGTGGGTGTATGGAACAAGCTGCCAGAGGAGGTAGTTGAGGCTGGGACTATCCTGACATTTAAGAAACAGTTAGACAGGTACATGGATAGGACAGGTTTGGAGGGATATGGATCAGGTGCAGGCAGGTGGGACTAGTGTAGCTGGGACATGTTGGCCGGTGTAGGCAAGTTGGGCCGAAGGACCTGTTTCCACACTGTATCACTCTATGACTCTAAGTCTACTCCGCCATTCAATCATGGCTGATCTACCTCTCCCTCTTAACCCCATTCCCCTGCCTTCTCCCCATTACCCCTGACATCCATAATATTCAATAATCTATCTATCTCTGCCTTAAAAAAAATCTATTGACTTGTCCTCCACAAACATCTGTGGCAATGATTCACCACCCTCAAGTCTTCCTCAAGAATCTGTGACAACTAATAACAAAAAGGTGGAGGAGATGACTCAGTCAGTGCGTTTGGCCCAGACTAACTATCTGAGAAAGGTTCATAACTATCAGCGAAAATCTGTGGGAAGCATAATGAGAAAGCAGTTTGTGACGTATAGTTTGTGTGCTTTATAACAATGATACATGTGTTGGAAGTACACAAAATCGACACAACAGACATCTTAATAAAGCTATTCATTGAAGGATCTTACTTGGTTGAACAAAACACAAAATAGTGGAGAAACTCAGCGGGTCAGGCAGTATCTATGAAGGGAATGGACAGATGATATTTCAGGTCTCCATAGATGCTGCTTGATCAGCTGACTACTTCCAACACCTGATTTTAAAAGTATATACAATTATGAGAGACATCGTTCGGGTAGACAGTCAGAATCTTTTTCCCAGGGTGGAAATGTCAAAGACTAAAGAGAGCATGGGTATGAGGTGAGAGGGGCAAAGTTGAAAAAGATCTTTGGGGCAAGTGTTTTTTTACACAGACAGCAAAAGGCACCTGGAACATGCTGCCAAGGGTGATGGTGGATGCAGATATGATTGGGGCATTTAAGAGGGATGTGGATCATATGCAGGCAGAGGAGATTAGTTTGACTTGGCATCAGGTTTGGCATGGTCTTTGTGGGCCGAAGGGCCTGTTCCTGTGCTGTACTGTCCTATGTTCTTTACTCTAAGTGCTCATGCAACCTCGCATTACAGCAAGTTGGGTATTGGGAGTTCTCCCTTACAGAATTTACACATCACTACCAAAATAAAAAATATTTCTCATGGTATATATATATATATATACACACACACACATATAAATAAACATAAAATATTTATTTATTTATATATATAATGTGTATTTATTTATATATGATATATATATATTTATATATATATATTTTACTAGAATATATATATTATACTAGACTAAGCGGGACCCGTTGGGTCCCAGCATCACACGGGAGGGCTGGCCCCCCAACGCAATATTCCATCTCTCCACCAATTCCAATATTGTGGCCAGTGGGTGGGGGGGGGGGCGGGCTTTCTGGAGCGCTAGTATGGGTGTTGTGGGCTGAAGGGACTGGTTTCCAGAGGGCTAGTATGGACATTGTGGGCCGAATGGATTCTTGGGCTGGCGGCTCAGTCACACAAGCCTGTTGTGCTGGCAGCTCACTCACTCACGGCTGGTGGGCTGGCAGTTGACTCACGGCTATTCCTTGAAATTCCATTTCAAGCAGGATGCAAGGCCACCAAATTCAAGTGCAGTGTCATACCATTTCAAGCCGGGTGCTAGGCCACTAAAGACAGCGAGTCATGACCTCTCCCTCCTCCATCTTGCAGAGACTGAGCCACACCCACATTTCTGGGTTTTATAGTCCCTCCGCCCCTCCCACCAGAAGGGGCATGGCCTTCATGGCATGATTGACAGGAGAGAGAATCTCAACATTTTTTTAACACTAATAACTCTTTTCTTTTTCATCGATGGGAACAATCCTCGGCACCTGATGAGCGGAGGGGGACTCTGAGTAAGATGGCCAAAAATCACAGCCGTACATGGTAGCGTTTTTTCTAAAATCAATAGAAAGCACAAACAGGAAGTGGTCAAGATTAGACTTCAAATTATATAGAAGGCAAAGCAACTTTAATTAGGCAAGGCAACTTTAATTAGGCAAGGCAACTTTAATTAGGCAATGCAACTTTAATTAGGTAAGGCAACTTTAATTTGGTAAGGCAACTATAATTAGGCAGGTCAACTTTAATTAGGCAAGGCAACTTTAATAAGTCACGGTAACTTTAATTAGGCAACACAGCTTTAGCATTTCCAAACCAGGGGCAACACAGCTTTAGCATTTCCAAACCAAAGGCAACACAGCTTTAGCATTTCCAAACTATATTTTCAAACCACATTAAGGGCACTGACAGGTCAGTAAAACCACTCACAGTTTAATAGACATGTGTTCAGTGTTATTCACAGCTCAGACTGAGAGACGTGACCCTCTCGCTCCCCCCATCTTGTAGAGACTGACTGAGGCACTCAACACCTCTGGGTTTTATAGTCTCTCCGGAAGGGGCGTGGCCTTCAGGAGAGAAAATCTCAACATTTTTTAACCACTAATAACTTTTATTTTTCATCGATGGAAAAAATCCTCTTGTCCTGCGCAGCGGAGGAGGACTCTGAGTAAGATGGCAAAAAATCACAGCCGTAAGTGGCAGCGTTGTTTCTAAAATCAATATACAGAACAACAGGAAGTGGTCAAGATCGTACTTTTAGTAATATAGATATACATATATATATATATCACAAATAAATAAAGGACACAGGGTCTGAAGAAGGGTCTGCAGCCGAAACATCACCTATCCTTGTTACTACAGAAATGCTGCCTTACCCGTTGAGGTCCTCCAGCAGTTTGTGTCCCTTTGGGTAAACCAATATCTGCAGTTCCTTGTGCCAGCGAAATAAACAAGCATTCTATTTCAGCTCACATTTCTTCACGCATGTGCTGATGATGTGAGTTTGCATTGCAGCAAATTGCGATGTTTCTCCAAGATGCTTTCTGTGGTGCTCACTGCCTTCTTGCTGTGTAGTGACTAGATCTTGAGGCAGATACACAAGACTGCAGGTGTTGCTATCTGGAGCACCAAACAATCAGCTGGAGGAATAAAAGAAACAAAGTGCTGGAGTAACTCGGCGGGTCAGGCATCATCCCTGGAGATCATGGATAGGTGACGTTTTGGCTCTGGACCCTTCTTCAGATGAAACATCACATATGCATATACTCCAGAGATACTGCCTGACCCACTGAGTTACATCAGCATTTTGTTTCTTTTTTGTAAACCAACATCTCCTTGTTTATAATCTGCTGGAGGAACATAGCAGGTCGAGCAGCATCTGTAATGTGTAAACTGGGTATTTCTCCTACTGTGACTTGACTAATCTTTTATATGGATCTCGGGCAGTCACGGTGGTGCAGTGGTAGAGTTGCTGCCTTTCAGCGAATGCAGCGCCGGAGACCCGGGTTCGATCCTGACTACGGGTGCTGTCTGTATGGAGTTTGTACCTTCTCCCCCTGATGTGCGTGGGTTTTCTCCGAGATCTTCAGTTTCCTCCCACATTCCAAAGATGTACATGTTTATAGGTTAATGTTAAAATTGTCCCTAGTGGGTGTAGGATAGTGTTAATGTGCGGGGATCGCTGGTCGGCGCGGACCCGGTGGGCCGAAGGGCCTGTTTCTGCGCTGTATCTCTAAACTAAACTAAACTAAACTTTCACATGCTCCTGGAACTTGGCGTGTATTAGCCAACACACCGCTTGAACTCACTTGACTTGACTTGACTTGACACTGAGCCCTGGGTTGTTCCCCGAGAAGCATTTATTGTATGGGCTAGTCAATTCATGAATGGCATTTGATGGATGAGCAGGATATTTTGGAATTCCAACAATGAAATTCTACGATTGCAGCTTCTTATACAAGTGAATAATATTGGGTCCTCTACCTAAATAAATGACTGATATCTCTTCAGTTACAATTCGCATCAACTTTCTTCCCTCATGGCAGCTTTTAATCCAAGTGTAGTCCATTGCCTCTTGTCTGCTTTGATTCAGCAGAGTGTTATCGCTGACTTTCTAGTTAATTGCCTTCCATAGAAACTATAGTCTGTAGAACTGCGTGGAGCAGTGTCAGAGAAAGCTGAGTGGTTTTCCAAGCAATCAGTTTGTTTTATCGTTATATTTTCTTCAAGACCCTATTGAGCTCATTGATGTTTAATACACAAATTACGTATTGCACAAGAGCGATGCCACTCTCTAAGTTAAATTTGACAACTGTTTGCAAGACTTCAGTTGAATAAAGCTTTCATTATCTACGTTCTATCACAAGCCTTCAGGCAATTTCCCAAGAAAGTGGAGCACAACATCAGTGCTGTGGACTTGTGATTAAGTTAGGATTATTATTTTTTCATTTCGGCTCTGCTTAATCCCAGAGGGGGTGGACGATTGCACCAGTTAGCCTGTGTATGAGGGGGGGGGGGGGGGGGTTGTGCCTTGGTTGATCGTAGGGGTCTGTCTGCTGGAAACGGGACCAGACAGAACCTGTGAATAGAGCAACGTAGCAAGGAGGAGACTCCGCACGCTGGCCATGGCAATTGCTTTCGCCACAGACAGCGAGCCTGCTCTTGGCAGCCAAAGGCTGATTCTCCCAGGCAAATAACAAAGGAGCTTACGTGGTAATATCCTGATAGAAAATGCTGCACGAGGCTTTGAGCCGCCGTGGATCAAGCTGTGAGTGGGAGGTCACTGCATCAAACGCTTCTGTTCATTTCCCACCGTCGTGAATCCTGGTCGACACTTTGGCAACCGACCCTCAGCGCAGTGGGCAGAATTGCTGCTCGTCTCATGATCAGAAACACAGGATATATCTCCAAATAACAATCGCACTTCAAGATCGCGTCACCGGCTGCCAAGCACTTTGGGATGCGCACAGGTTGTGAAAAGGTGCGACAGAAATGCCAAGTCTTCTTTACAAGAACTGCTTTGTTGCTGAGATGCAGTGAAGTTGGGAGCCTTGAGGCGATCACTGGAGGAGAACGTTGAATCCAAACAGTAAAGGGACTCTGCAGCAATAATCGTGCTTGCTTTGAAATGTTGAGGGACTTGCAAGAAGACCAGGGATGAGATAAGCCGTCAACTTCGGAAACCATGATTCCAAGCAAAATCTTAGTCTACCGTGCACCGAATGGCGGCACTTGCAGCGAGACTGTCCAGAGCACCAGGCGACGCAAGAAGTCCCTGGGAGACCTCTTCCAGAATGGGTATCGCATCCGGGCCAACCACGGGCATAATGCAGACAAGGAAGAACAAGAGAGCTCTCTGGCTTCTTGCTATCAGCTTGTGTTCTACTGGGGTAAGCTCACTTCAGTCTGGAGTACCAGGCCCATCTCAGTCTCCTTCCCTCCCTCAAACACCCACCCACCCTGAAATCAGACCCACCCTGAAATCAGACCCACCCTGAAACAGACTCACCCTGAAATCAGACACCCTGAAATCAGACCCACCCTGAAATCAGACCCAGCCTGAAATAAGACCCAGCCTGAAATCAGATCCACCCTGAAATCAGACACCCTGAAATCAGACCCACCCTGAAATCAGACCCACCCTGAAACAGACTCACCCTGAAATCAGACACCCTGAAATCAGACCCACCCTGAAATCAGACTCATCCTGAAAGACTCACCCTGAGTCGTGCAGTTGTGTCCATTTGGTAGTCATGCAATCGTATTCTCTTTTTTGTTTTTTTACTTAATTTCTAAAGTCTGAGGAAGGGTTCCGACCCGAAACGTCAACTGTTCTTTTCCCCCAGACTGACCCGCTGCCTGACCCACTGAGTTACTCCAGCACTTTCTGTCTATCCTCTAAAGGTCTTGCTCCAGCTCTTCAGAAGCTGACACAATTTCACCAGAGCCGCCTCAAGATTCACCCCAAAGTGACCAGATTTGTCCAGTGCCCCTTTAGTGCAATTAAATCCAGGACTTGCCTCAAATGTTAGTAACGATATAAGACGATAGTGAAGCATTTGTTTGTTAAAGGATTAAAACTGTAGGTAACTGGAAGGCAACTCTGTGTGAACAAAGTTTGTGTCGGGATGTGAGCAATCTCAGGTTTCTGACATTAAAATTTTACTGGGAATATGGCTTCTCTCTTGCCTCCCATTGCCTTTGATCGAGATTCTGTGAATGATTCCAAGACTCTGAATACTCTGCTAGGTATTTGATTCATGTATTCATATATCTGTAAAAATTTAAAAATAATTGAATATTGGGGCAACAAATAGTTGTAGTTTGCAACTTGTCATTTTCCCAAGAGACTTGATGTTCCACTGGTTAATGCCCTCTCTATATTCATATGCTGCCCCCCTGTTAATAGCAGCTATTTGTTCTACATGTCTCTGTAATCAGACCACTGGATTTAAAGTCCTTTAAAACATTTTTTGTTTAATTCCACAATGTTTCTACTACCACATTTTTACCAAATTCTCAACATCAGTTGCTAAGATCTCATAGAACAGTACAGCACAACAAAAGGCCCTTCTGCCCACAATGTCAGTGCTTAACATAATGTTATCTCTTATTTGCCTTTACATAAACTATATACCTTCTGCTCGCTGCATATGCATATGTCTATCCAAAACGCTCCAATGCCTCTGTCACATCTGTCTCAACCACCAGACCTGCCAGCGCATTCAAGGCACGCACCACCCTCAGGTAAAAAAGTTACCCCACACATCTCCTTTCAACTTTGCCCCTCTCACCTTAAAGCAATGCCCTCTAGTATTTGACTTTTCCATCCTGCAACAAAAACTCTGGCTGTCCACCGATCCATGTTTTTCATAATTCATCAACTTCTATCAGGTCTCCCCGCAACCTCTGGTGTTCTAGGGAAAGCAACCCAAGTCTATCCAACCCCTCTCTGTAGTTAATATTCCAGGCATCACTTGGGTAAACCGTTACCACACCATTTCCACAAAGCCTCCACATCCTTCCTGTAGTTGGGTGACCAAAACTGCACGCAATGCTCCGTTGTGCTAACGTTGAACAAGCTTATCAAAAACCCTGCGATCTGTCGTGCTGCACAGAAGTCTAACCATTGTTGCAACTATTCGTTTTTCAATTTCTCTTGTTCCGTCTTGTGTTTTTATGTGGCTCCCCTTCCACATTCTCACGACGGAAAGTGAGAGACCACGTAAACCTTTGTTCTTTTTGATCACATACCTCTCTTTTGTTGCAAGCCATCCTTGAGAGGTAATGGTTCCTGCACTCCTCTCGAGTTCAATCAGCAGGCTTGACATTGTCTTGTGTGATCATTCTTGGCCACATTGTCTGCCCTTCCTGTCTTCTGAACAAAACAATGAATTACCTGACCTATTCTTGCAAAACATGAATTAAGGGATTTAGTGTTTTTGTGTTCGACCAGCGTTCATCTTCTGAGAGATGGAGACTGGGCGGTTTTCCCTACCTGTTTAGTTATAACCTCTGTTTTCTGAAAGCAATTAGGACAGAATTGATTATATTACCGATGTCTGTGAGCACTGCGCTGCGGAGGTATTTAATCCTTTGAAGAACTGTAGAAGCAGCAGATAAACATAATTGGCCTTCTCACCCTCCCCTGTCTTAACATAATCAACAAAAACTCTTAGAATTGTCCCTTGAGGACTTTCTGAAATGAACCCGCTTCTATCTCATTTATTTAGGTGGCAGCCTTTCTAATTTGATTGCAGGATTCAGTTACTGTAGGTTGCAACTTGTGAGCCTCCAATTCCATCCAACTCTTTTTTTTCTTTCTTTTTTTTAAAAATTATTTTTGTTAGAAGTAAGTACAATAATGTGGCACCACAGTACCTAATACTTGTTGACATATTACCTTTCATATGCATTTCACGTCCATTTCATATACAACTTCTTATTTGTAATTAATAATAAGGCAAGAGTAAGGGAGAAAGGGAGAAAAGAAGAGATTGATATAGAGTGTTGCGTGAAAGAAAGATAGCCCGAGAGAAGAAAGTACAGAGAAGAAGAAGTAGAAAGAGAAAGAGACGAAATAGAGAAGAAGGAAAAAAAAAAAAAAAGGGAAAAAGGAGATTGAAAACGATATATCTAATTAATGTTCCTGGCCACCCGTCACCTGATTCTGAACCATTTTATTTCTATGGTTGTGTTGCACCATATGCTTGTAAGAAGTCGATAAAGGGAGACCAAATCAATAAGAATTGGCCTACTTTACCTGCTAGAAGGAGTCGCATTTCTTCAAAATATGCCGTTTCCGACATATTTTAAATCCACATTTTGAGCGTTGGTGTTGGCGCTCCATCCAACTCTTCATTAACATGAGCTCGTTCAAATTCCTCTCCTTTCACTTTCCCGCAACTGCCTTTAAAGGTGATCTTTTGATGACTCGCGATTAGGATTCTATCAAATGAAGCATGGTTGATAATTGGCAAGTCAGTGTGGGTGTTACGTTTTAGAAGCAAGAGAAAAGGCAATGTAAGCTGAAGAGTTCAATTTTAAAATGGCTGCAAGGAAAAGCCATCTGGGACAAATGTGCAAAGTTTATTGAAAGTTACACGGTAGGTCGAGAAACTATTCTAAAAAAGTAAAACTACAGTCGGATAGAACAGTCAGAGAGTTACACAGCATAAACAGGCCCTTCGGCCCAACTTGGCCATAGATGCCCCATGCTAGTCCCACCTGCCCATGTTTGGCCCATATATTCCTGAAATTTTCTTATCCATGTACCTGTCCAAATATCTTTGGATTGTCTTGTCCAAATGTATTCATAGTATCAAAAGATTCCAAAGGTATTGGAATTCCAAAATACCAAAGTCTTCCAAAGATTTCAATGTCCCACAATATGGAAACCAGACATTGGTTGGTATTGAGAATTGTATTGGATTATTATTGTCACATGTGGCAATATATAGTGAAATACTTTGTACGCTATCGAGTCAAATCCAAGTGTACATGAGTACAACCAAGCTATACATTTTTGTATCTGCTTCTCACCCTTTCAGACCTGTAGGAATTAATATTAATTGGGGAAGAGTTTCACCAACTCTTGCTGCAATGGAATGGTAGGAATCAGTGTAAGGCTGGTGACTGTCTGAATTACCACACAGGGCCATTGTAAATGTTTGAATCATTTGCCAAGGCAAGGATTGATTACTGGGAAATCCACACTATGCCTAGTTGTATTTTACTGTTTTCACTGCTATTGAATTAAGATATTCAAACAGCGTGCTGTATCAATGGTATTTTCTACTCAAGCTGAGCTTGCCTGCAAAGGCACCTTTAAGTGTACATCTTGGTTATGTAGATTCACACTCAAATCAAATGCTTACAACCTGAATGTTTCCTGAAAATACATTGTCAGGTTGCATCCTTTACTTAATTAAAATATCTTGACAGAAGGCATCTTTTATTTAATTAAGGTCCAGAGAGTTTATTGAGCGGTGTTTTTGTTGAATTGTGTGTTCCCTTATTCTCCAGATCTATATCTCCCCCAGCAAAAGGTTAGCCCTGTTCTGACCGTTTAATGATTGTAATTCACAGCCGAACCCAGTGGTTAGTCGAGGTCTGAGTGTTACTAGTTGTTAAATGTACCAAGCTGAGGCGGTTGGCTGACAATGTCCTTTTTCCTTTCACAGGTTTACGATTTTTAAGAGCGCTCAGATTGATACAGTTCTCCGAAATTTTACAGTTTCTAAATATCTTAAAAACAAGGTAAGAGATACAAATTATCATTCTGTCATCGAATAAAAAAAGCAGGTCTGTGTTAGACACAAAATGCTGGAGCTAAGGACCTGTCCCACTTTCCCGAGTTACTCACGAATTCTCCCGAGTTTTCCCCTTGATTCAAACTCGAAGAATGTCCGTAGCGAGTCTGTAGGAGGCCGTAGATATATCGTAGCGGTTCGTTATGCCAGCCGTAGGTACTCGGGGCATCAGGTAAGTCGGGATGTTTTTTCCAGCATGACGAAAAAAGTCCACGAGTAAAAAGATAGTCGGGAGGAGGAGTTCGTAGATCACAAAAGTCTTGATTTTTTTCAAGGTCCTTTCAACTCGGCAGAGGACTCGGGAAAGTGGGACAGGCCCTTTACTCTCTCAGCAGGTCAGACAGTATCACTAACTACCTGACCCAGAGTTACTCCAGCACCTTTTTTTGTAAACCAATATCTGCAGTTCCTCGTTTGTGAAGATCTGTTTAACACAGGTTTGCATGCGTGATAACTTTCAAACACTCGGCATAATACAGTGCAGACACAAAGACGCCGACACGCATGATTAATAAAAGTAATAAAGCTATATATTACCTGGGTGAAAAATGAAATGATGATGTGTACCATCACAAAATAGCACCAGGGTAATACAAGATAAATATTGATCATGTTTCAAAAACAAAATTTTGCTGCGTTTTCTATAACATCAATGAAGAGGTATTTATATGTATCAAAAATGCTGAAGAAACTCAGCGGGTGAGGCAGCATCTATGGAGCGAAGGAAATAGGCAACGTTTCGGGCCGAAACCCTTCTTCAGACCCGAAACTTTGCCTATTTCCTTCGCTCCAGAGATGCTGCCTCACCTGCTGAGTTTCTCCACCATTTTTGTCTACCTTCGATTTTCCAGCATCTGCAGTTCCTTCTTAAACATTTATATGTGTCACGTCTGTTTGTAAATAGTTTCAATTTTTCAAATCAGGCTGGAATTGCAAGATTTATAAACCTTGAATCATTGCTTTGGATCGCAACACTCATTAAATAGTCTGAAGAAGGGTCTCGATCCGAAACGTCACCCATTCCTTCTCTCCAGAGATGCTGCCTGTCCCGCTGAGTTACTCCAGCATTTTGCTTTTATCTTCAGTGTAAACCAGCATCTGCAGTTCCTTCCTACTCACTAGCGTGCTATCCAGTCAGCGGAAAGACTGTACATGATTGGAATCAAACTGTGCACAGTGTACAGGTACAGGAGATGTCCAGGGTCTGACCTCCCCAGAGGAGCATGGGTGAAGCTCAACAGACTTGGTACTGGAGTTGGGTGTTTCAATGCCAGCATGTGGAGATAGATGGGGACTCCGCCAGAGCCCAGCCTGTGAATGAGGAGCAGAACAACAGACAGCCAACCATGTCATCTCTGGGTGCCCGCTCTACCACCCACCAAATGGAGCTGTGTCAGGGCCTGGCAGACATTGACGCAGATACAACAACCTGGCTACTCAACACCCAGCTTGAGATCTAACTATTCCTTTGGTTTATGTTTCATTTGCAAGAAGAAGATGAAGAAGAAGATACAGGATGAAAAGAATAACATTAAGTGCAAGATAAAGTCCAGTAAAGATTGATTAAAGATGGTCTGATGATCTTTAGTGAGGTAGATGGTAGGTCAGGGCTGCGCTTTAGTTGGTCAAACAGTGTGTGGACTAACAGGGATGAACTGGGCAGAAACGGACAGTCCTCTATCTCAAAGATAGACACAAAATGCTGGAGTAACTCAGCGGGACAGGCAGCATCTCTGGAGAGAAGGAATGGGTGATATTTGGGGTCGAGACCCCTCTTCAGACTCCTTCTTCAGACAGTCCACTATCCCCACACCTTCCTTGCTGTTCTAGTCTGTCTAACTCCAGCATCATCCTACAGATTTACCATGTGGCCTGAAGGACTATCCAACTGCAGTCAATGTAAATTCACAGCTCCTGGTCTCTTTTGTTGGATTCAGTTTGAATTTAATCAGCAACTCTGCATCTCACGTCCCTGATCCAGACAGTTCACATTCTCTCCTTATGTCAGTCCTAATCGATCTGGGATTGTGTCCCCACTGTCTTAACTCTGCAGCCACAGTGGGACCCTTGCTCCTCAGCTCAGTTTAGTTTATTGTCACGTGTACCGAGGTACTCTGAAAAGCTTTTTGTTGCGTGCTAACCAGTCAGCAGAAACACAATACATGATTACAATCGATCCAATTACAGTGTATAGATACACGATAAGGGAATGTGTAGGAAGGAACTGTGGATGCTGCTTTAAACTGAAGATAGACACAAAAAGCAGGAGTCACTCAGTGGGACAGGCAACATCTCTGGAGAGAAGGAACGGGTGATGCTTCAGGTCGAGACCCTTCTTCAGACTATCGTGAATAGCATTTAGTAAAGCCAGCAAAGTCTGACCAATGATAGTCCGAGGGTCATCAAAGAGGTAGATAATAGTTCAGCATTGCTCTCTGGTTGTGGTAGGATGATTCCAGCCCCATAAATTCCTCTCCGAATCCCTCTCACCCTAAACCCTGAATTAAATCCTCAATGAGTCCCGATTGCTCTCAGTCATTGAGACTTAGTCTGCGTCATTCATGATTCTGGCTGCCTTTACCGAATGACCCAGTTGCACAACAGAAGGGCTTAGTTTGTTTTTCCATTCATCAGGCTTTGAGTATAAATAATGTACGATATTTTAAACAACAAGCAGTTTGGGTGAAAGGTTTGTGATTTCACTGAGAGCTGAGCTGGATTGTGATAATCCAGTTAAATGGTTTATGGAAGAGGTTGTAATGCTGCACATGGATTGTAGAGGGATTGTGGATAAGAGCACTAATCCCTTTCTCATTAATGTTGCCAGATTCGACCAGGGGAAGGGAAGCAGCTCTTTCCTTTGGAGGGGGAAACAAATGAGAGAGAGAGACAGAGACAGCGACAGAGAGAGAGACAGAGAGACAGAGACAGCGACAGAGATGGAGACAGAGAGGCTGGCAGCACATGATGTCTCTCCTATAGATATGTGCAGGCTGGAGAGCAAATATGGTAGCCCCCCCCGACTTGATGCATCCAGGAAAGGCTTCACGGGAAGATGCTATCTCTCAATGTCAAGGGACGACAGATGGCGCAATGGGCTAAGTGTTCGGCTGGCAACCGGAAGGTAGCCGGTTCGAATCCTGCTTGGAGTGCATACTGTCGTTGTGTCCTTGGGCAAGACACTTCACCCACCTTTGCCTGCGTGTGAATGTGTGTGAATGTGTGTGAGTGATTGGTGGTGGTCGGAGGGGCCGTAGGCGCAGATTAGCAGCCACGCTTCCGTCAGTCTGCCCCAGGGCAGCTGTGGCTACAGAAGTAGCTCACCACCACCGAGTGTGACTGAGGAGTGAATGAATAATGTGATGTAAAGCACCTTGAGTATTAGAAAGGCGCTATATAAATCCCATCCATTATTATTATTATTATTATGTCAGTTCAAGAAACTATTTTGTGTGTAGGACTTCTCCACCAGCTCTTGGCCATTAGGTGAAGGTTTGTGAAGAATAGAATTAAAGTTATGCCATTGATAGTGACATAGAAGTCCCCATGCCCCCCCCCCCCCTCAGTAGCCAAACAGCATTAATCAGGCTAAGCAAACTGCTGGAAGAACTCAGTTGGTCAGTCAGCAGGTATGGAGGCAGAGGATGGTCAATGTTACAGGTCAAGACATTGCTTCAGAACGTAGAATGCAAAGAATAGACATCCTGTACAAATACATGAGATGGAGGGAGGTGGGTGTTGGTTAGAAATAGAGAATGGACAAACGGAGCTAGTTGTGGGAAGGGTAGAGGCTGGTAGATCTGATGGAACCAGATGAAGGAGGGGGTGATGGGCAGATAGAAACAGATGAGGAAGTGTAATGAGTCTTGGTAATGAGGAGTTAGGGATGGAAGAGGTGAACAAAGGCGGAGTGAACCTGGGTAGACTTGTGGGAGTGGGAAAGGAAGGCAGGGAGAGTGGGTTGCCAGCAACCGGAAAAACTCAATGTTCACACCATTAGGCACATCAGGCTGAGTGCACCTGCCAATAATGCCTGTCTATGTAGACAGAGTGGAGAGGCCTCCGTGGAATTATTCTCATGTTTACTTTGTGCATCTCACATCATCACAAGGCAATTGCTGTGATTGGATTCACTGATTTATTCTTCCAATGCTTGATGTCTATGTGGAGGGAGAAAGTTGTCTCTGTGTACTCGACTGTGGCCGTGCTCTGTTTAATGATTGAGTCACGGGACCAGTGGCCAGTGCTGGACCATTGACTCAGAGACACGCGTCAATCCCACTGTGACAGCCAGGGAATTTATATTCAAGCAATTAAATAAGTCTGGAACTTAAAATATACGCTGGCCCCAGTAAACATGAAACGTCCTGATTGTTAGAAACATGCATCAGATTCTTTATCTTCTTTCGGGAACTGAATTTTTATTTTAAAAAGATATCGAATGGAAACAGCCTCTTCAGCCCACCGAGTCCGCGCCGACCAGCGGCCCCCACACATTAGCACTATCCTACTGAGGAGGTTTGGCCCGGGCCGCGCGACGTCACTCGCAAAGTCCGGCACCCCATCCAACTCATGAACCGATGATCGGCCATGAGAAGGAGGGGTGGGGGGTGGTGTCGGCGGTAAGCGAAGATTCAAAGGTCGGACAGCTGGCCGGGCTGCCGACCGACGGGGCCACGGGCGAGGCGCTGCTGCTGCTGCACTCCATGGGCTGCACTACGTCAGGACGGGTGAGGCAGGGGCCGGACACGGCGCTCCGACCCGACAGTCCCCTCGCCCCGAGTAGTAGCAGTCAAATACGGGACAAGGGCGGGCCCGTATGGGACAAACCAATTTAGCCCAATATACGGGATGTCCCGGCTAATACGGGACAGTTGGCAACCCTATCTGCACGTGTCTGATGAGGTTTTAGTACACACAAAAATCTTGCTTGTAGCAACATCACTGGCACATATACTCAGACAAACAAGCACAAACAGCATCATAGATGTTGCCTCACCCACTGAGTTTCTCCAGCATTTTTGTCTACCTTCGATTTCTTCAGCATCTGCAGTTCTTTCTTAAACATAGATAAATCGCATATCAAATTAATAAAAGAAAGAATGTGCAAAAAAAGTTAAGAAAAAAAATTCACTGCATAAACACATAAGTTCTCCTTACCTGACACTCTTACCCACGTGTATCTCTTACCCAAAATCTGAAATTATTATCCTCTGGTCTTTATAACATCACCAGACAGAGGTACCTTTTCTCCCCTTTTCTCTTTCTATCTTATCTAAACCTGTTTTTATTCATTCATTAATGGATGTTGGGATATATTGCCCATCACTAAGAGTTCTCCACAAATAATAATAATAATAATAATACATTTATTTTATATAGCGCTTTTCAAGGACTCAAAGTCGCTTAACATGGAGAGTCAAGAACAAAACAAAATAGAGCAGTAAGACAGAGATGCAAAGGGAAGGGGGACATGGGACTAAGGGTATGCAGAGGTGAAGAGATGGGTCTTGAGGCGGGACTGGAAGATGGTGAGGGACTCAGAATTTCGAATCAATTGTGGGAGGGAGTTCCAGAGCCTGGGAGCTGCCCTGGAGAAGGCTCTGTTTCCAAATGATGTTACCAGATTATTGCTACACTACCAGTTGAACTTGCTGTCAACATTCAAGTGGGAAACACCACATGAAGTTTCTGTAATTACACTGGCTGCAGACCTAATTCCATTATGTTCCCCTCCCAGCTTGTACTAACAGAACATAATCCAGACACAATTACTAGAACCGAGTCATTTCAAAGAGCAGTTTAGAGTCATTGCATTCTCTATGGTAGAAATTTCGAAAGACTTACAAACACCCTGTATAAAAGATATTTCTTCTCACCTTAGTCCTAAATTCAAACATATTGTTGGAGGAACTCAACGTGTCAGGCAGCATCTGCGGAGGGAAATATACCGATGACATTTCGGGTTGGGACCCTTCTTCGAGACATGGTCTTGAAGAAGGGTCCTGACCCAAAACATTATCAGCCCACTTTGCTCCATGGAGTCATAGTGCAAGAGGCCCTTCGGCCCAACTTGCCCACATTGACCAACATGCCCTATCTACATTAGCCCCATCTGCCTGCATTTAGCCCTTATCCCTCTAAACCTATCCTATCCATGTACCTGTCAAAATGTGAAAGTACCTGGCTCAACTACATCTTCTGGCAGCTCATTCAATATACAGTACGTACCACACTTTGTGTAAAAAAAGTTGCCCCTCAGGTTCCTGATGGGGATAGATCTTGGCAGGGCAGCACGGTGGCGTAGTGGTAGAGAGACTGCCTTACAGGGCCAGAGACCCGGATTCGATCATGACTATACGGAGTTTGTACGTTCTCCCCATGACCTGCATGGGTTTGCTCCGAGATCTTCCTTTTCCTTCCACATTCCAAAGATGTACAGGCATGTAGGTTAATTGGCTTGGTATAAATGTAAAATTGTCCCTAGTGTGTGTAGGGTAGTATTAATGTGTGGGGATCGCTGGTGGGTGCGGACTCGTTGGGCCGAATAGCCTGTTTCCGCGCCGTAACTAAACTAAACTACATCTGCTAAGTTCCTCCAACAGTTTGTTTTTAGCTCATGATTCCAGCATCTGCAGGTTCTTGTGTGGAGTACGTATTGAGCAATGATTTAATTAAGCTCATTGGTAAAGTGTCTCTCTGGAGTTTTATTCTGATCTAATCACCATTCAGATGCATCTGTTTAATTTACTGACACTAATGAACTGTTGGAAACCTTTTCGTAAAGTGCACCTATTCTGGGCTTTTTTTTAAAAGAAAAATCCTTGCTTACTTAGCTATTATTTTTTCTGAAGACAATGAATAGGTTTCTCTCCACATCAATACCATGCAACAGAGTTAGCACGAGGGAATAAATCAGGGCACAATTGCATCACCCTTGTGTTACAAAGATTGTTTAGCATGAGGGAGATTAAACGCTAACCACCAGCTCTTGCCGATGATGGATGGCTGTGTTTATTCACAGTAAACTTGAAAAAGCCAGCAATATAAATAACCTTAAACCATTGTGCGATGAAGAGAAGCGAGTGGTACTGGTGTTCAGAGTCAATCTGTTAGCCAAATAAAATTGGTTCAATGCATTTTAGCTTTTGCAAGCTTTTTGGACCGGCTTACAACGTATATGATGGAAATATTGTAATGGGAGCACTGCCAGTACCAAGTATGCACTTCATCATTGCCACAGGTCAGTGGTTCCTATGGGAAGAGCTCTGAACCTGTGCTTGAAGTTCACCTCTGTGTTATTGTGCAGTAGAAAGGGCTGGAACAACAGTTCATGCCAAAGCTAAGGCAACGTGACGTTGAAAGATGAAGATTTTTAAACTGTCCCTGTCCCTTCTTTGACTGAGCAAGATGTCAGGGCAAGGAATTTTCTTGAACCCATTTGAGACCCTGTGCAGAATCCTTGCCTCCCATTAGTGTTGAGTTCGAACAGGCTGTGGATCAATCCTGGGACCAAATCTGAAGAAAGGTCCCGACCCAAAACATAATGTATCCATATTTTCCAGGGATGCAGCCTTACCTGATGTCGCAGGGTAACGCCTGTATGGTCGTGAGTAGTCGCCCAAAGAGTCATACATTTTTCTGGTCGCCACTGGATTTTCAACATGTTGAAAATTTCCGTCAACCTGCTGCGACTATGACGGGTGCCGGCAAATCGCAGAAAAAAATCGCATAAGTGGGACAGGCCCTTGACTCCGGCACTTTTTGTCTCTCTTTATTATTACATAGTTTTGTTATTTGGACTTTAAATTTTTTTTTTTTAAAAGACCAAATGATTTCATCACATGTTCCCCTAGCAACAGGAATTAAAAAGAAGAATTATTCAATGTAATTAAAAATGTGCCTATAATATTCCATTTGATTGTCTACAATTTAATCTGCAGAGGTTTTGCCAACTTAATCCTTGTAATACAGTTCATCATCCAAATACCATGGATTATATAGGTTAGATTCTTCACCTTAATCACTGACTGGGTAAGATGTTGTTTCTGCATCCCCCATGTCACACTTCCACATGGTTCTCATCACTAAAGCTCTCCAACCATTTCTATCAACTGCGGTTGAATTGAAGTCTCCACAGTATGTGGAGGAAAGAACTGCAGATGCTGGTTTAAAGCGAAGATACATAGATACATAGAAAATAGGTGCAGGAGTAGGCCATTCGGCCCTTCGAGCCTGCACCGCCATTCAATATGATCATGGCTGATCATCCAACTCAGTATCCCGTACCTGCCTTCTCTCCATACCCCCTGATCCCTTTAGCCACAAGGGCCACATCTAACTCCCTCTTAAATATAGCCAATGAACTGGCCTCAACTACCCTCTGTGGCAGAGAGTTCCAGAGATTCACCACTCTCTGTGTGAAAAATAGGCACAGAAAGCTGGTGCAACTCAGCGGGACAGGCAGCATCTCTGGAGAGAAGGAATGGGTGATGTTTTGGTTCGAGACCCTTACCTGACTGGAGGTTACTCCACATTATATTGCCCATGTATACCTGTGATGTTGGGATCATCCTTTTATTGACCCAATCAAGATGACATCTTTTACCTTGGTTTTCTATGTAACATAATCACCATATTTCAGCAGGGACTTCAGTTGCCCACAATACAAGGCGTTTGTGTGTTACGAATGCCCGAGTTGCAGACACCAACACGTTCAAGCGAGTTGTCATATTCTTATTAAATTTAAAAACCTGATGTATTTACATTTTTTCATTCCTATAAATGAGAAAATGGTTTCCTCTCTCTCTCCACTTTTAGCAAATGTTCCTTCTTATCACTCTTATGTGATTTTGATGTCATTTGTTACAATAGTGTGGAGATATGGTCAGCATCACGAATGATTGTTGTGTATTTACCAATTAAAGGCCAAAATCAACTTAAGGACCTCTGTGAAAATGGAACCCGTTCATCACCCAGGGATGGTCTGTGCGTGCTGGGAACCCAGCTAACCATGTCTGACCCCTCCACGTATCCCCAAGCTGCAGCTTCCCCCCGCCCCAGTTGCCTTCCCATGGCTTGAGTTCACCAGATGTATAACAGGTCCATGTAACCTCTTCAAGAGGCCTGCTTTCAGTGAGCAAAATGTCTGGAATCTATTTTTGATTCTTTTGTACCCCTGAGGTGGGCTGTGAGCGCCATCCAGAGAGTAATTTGACCTGAAAACCCTGCAGCTCAATAATTACATTATTCTTTATTGTCACATGTACCGTGACATGCCCGGTTTTGCATGCAGCCCAAGCAGAGGTCACCCAGGCAGTACACAAGTGTTGCGATGTTTTGGCATCGGCAAAGTTACAAACGTTCACCGAACAGTCCTGTCTACTGTGTAGGAAGGAACTGCAGATGATGGTTTACACCAAAGACAGTCACAAACGCTGGAGTAACTCAGCAGGACAGGCAGCCTCTCTGGAGAGAAGGAATGGGTTGAGCCCCATCTTCAGACCAGAGGGCTACTCCACTCCCCAGAGGGCTGCAAGAATAAATAGATGATAATGTCTTGGATGCTTCAGCTAAATCAGGAGTTGTATAGAGAGACAGAATATAGTTGTGCTGCCTACTCGTGTACAAACCAGTTAAATTGTTTGGTTATAAAAAAATTCTAAAATAATGTAGGCGTCTAATTGATTTGTTGTATTCCACCATATTTTCTAATGGTGTTAGACTTTTGATTTCCTGTAACTGTTTTTCTCCTAAAAATTCCGATATTCCGAGGGCAGCCAGTCAATGCAAAAACATACATTCTGACAATATAGTTTTCACAAACAGTAACATTCATTATGTATTTTTCTCTTTCAAACAGCAATTCCATCAAGTTGGTGAACTTACTCTCTATATTTATAAGCACATGGCTAACGGGAGCTGGTTTCATACACTTGGTAAGTCTTTGTTAAAAGTTCACTTGAAACGGTATCTTCAACCAGATGAGTTGCGTTGTATTATCAAACGGTAAAGATTTTGCGATTTTTATATATTAAGTATATTGCTCAGGGCAGTGTCCAATCTGAAGTGAATTATTTTATCAAAGTCTGATTAAAAGAACTATATACAGTACATTGCGTGGATGGGATTAAGGTGATGCTTGCTATCTTGAAACATCTCTGCATTTAATATGAGGCCATCTCAATTAAACAGGGTAGTCCAGTGATTTGACGAAACAATGTATTAAATATTACTTTAGAAATTGACAAGCAGAAAAAAAAGCTGTCTTACAAATAACAACATTCTCGGCCAAAAAGTGTTTCCTTGTAACCATCCCCCCGCAGTAATTAGACACCAGTGTCATTTAAGAACAAGGTCTGTCAGTCTCACCTTAGAAGGCCATTGAAATTGACTAACCTGTCTTCCGTTAACACTTGTGCAATGATACTCTTCTAAACAACGTAACATGCAGCCTTTGGTATTTTTAGCTTGGGTAACAAAAATAAACTAAAGCGATTAATAAAGTTAGACACGAAAGTGCTGGAGTAGCTCAGCGGGTCAGGCAACATTGCTGGAGAAAAAGGACGGGTGACTTTTCACGTCCTGACCCTTCTTCAGACTGAAAGTAGGGTGGGAAGAATTAGAATTCTCTCATTTTAAGTAACTTCTCCTTACACTCCCCTCCCCTCTCCTCTCCCTGCCCATTTGTCCACTTCCTCTACCCTCGTTCTTTTTACCAGCTCCACAGTTCTCCACATTGTTTCCCTCTTGAGATCACTCCTTCCCCAGCCAGCAATGGGCTTACCAGATACGGCCCTGCCTGAGGTAATTTGTGGCCGGCCTGAATTGGTCCTGGCCTTTTCTTGCCTCCAAGCTCTTCACCCCCCCCCCCCTCCCCCCCACACACCACATCCCCTACTTTCGGTCTGAAGAAGTGTCCTGACCCGAAACATCACCCATCCTTTTTCTCCAGAGATGCTGCCTGGCCCATTGAATTACTCAAGCACTTTGTGCCTATATTTGGTATAAAGCAGCATCTGTAGTTCCTTGCTATTAATAAAGATATTTATTTTTGAAAATCCTGCAGGAAATAAACCTTTTATTGTGTCTAAATTGCTGAAGTACCTTAATTCCCCCATTGACATGATTGTTTTTCTCACGCAAATTTCTTTAACACAAGGTTTCTTAGCAATGTGACTGTCACATTGGAACTGAACTACCCGTAAAGAAATAAATACTGGCCACTTTTCTGCATTTCCCCCTCTACTCCATTCATGCCTGGCCCGCCTAATGAACCAGCTGAGAAAGACTATCCAGCCCCTCAGTGCTGTTATGCCTCACTCCTTGATTCAGTGACAGAACGGGATGTTAAATGCAGGCATTGAAAGCCTCAGAAAATCCAAAACATTTATAGCATAGGAGGCCATTCGGCCCATTTTTCCACATTTGTGCCCACCTCATGGAAAGCTAAGGGCTAAACACAAAATACTGGAGGAACTCAGCGGGTCAGGCAGCAATCAATCCAAAAAAGAATCCTGACCCCGAAATGTTACCTGTCCATTCTCACCACAGATGCTGCCTGATCCGCTGAGTTCCTCCGGCACTTGGTGTTTTGCTCAAGAATCCAGCATCTGCAGTTCCTTGTGCCTACATACAAAGCTAAGGAACAGGCATGAGTAGGCCACTCGGCCCTTTCTATCTGCCCTGTCATTAGTAAGATCATAGATACATAGATACATAGAAAATAGGTGCAGGAGTAGGCCATTCGGCCCTTCGAGCCTGCACCGCCATTCAATATGATCATGCCTGGTCTTTTCCCTCGGGACCTCTTTTCTGTACCGCCCACATTTCCCCCCGATTCCCTTAATATCCAACAATCTGCTTTGAGTACACTCAGTGGATGCGCTTTCACAATCCTCTTGGGCAGTAAATTCCAAGGAATAACAACCTCTGGGTGAATACATTTATTCATGTCTCTGATTCTGAGACTGGTTCCCAGCTAGTGGAGACATTAACTCCGCAACCACCCTGTTGAACCGCTTCAGGAGAGGAGCAAGTAGAAGGGAAATAGCAGTTTGCAGCGTTTGTCTAGCTATGAACCGAGGAAGCCTTCCCAGGAAAAGGCTGCTCACTGTCCGTGTGTCGACACTAGGTGGAGCTGAAGTCATACCAATGCTTCCTCCCATCCTTGTGTTGCTCCAATCTTCCCATCTCGTGTTTAACCTTTGCTGTTTCCTCACGTTCCTCGCAGGTGGAGAACTCAGGGGATCCGTGGGAAAATTTCCAGAACTCCCAACCACTGACCTACTGGGAATGTGTCTACTTGCTGATGGTCACCATGTCGACGGTCGGATACGGGGACGTTTACGCACGGACCACGCTCGGCCGCCTCTTCATGGTCTTCTTCATCCTCGGGGGTTTGGTAAAATATCACCTCTTTACTACAGAACAGTCAGTGCAGTCTGGGGTCACCCAAACCTGCACCAGGTGGTAAGGTGAAGGCCAAGCCAGTCCTAGCTTCCCAAAATTAAAAAAAAATAATAATAATATTCTCAATAACCAAAAAATATTCTCACTGGATTTCTCAGATGTTTTTCAATTTGCATTTATGTCATTCCAATTTGTGTCGGAAACATTTTAATTTTCCATGTTGGATCTTCAACACAGAATGATATAAAGAGCGTGGACAATAACATGAAGATACCATGTACTGGAACTGTGGGAAGTGTTCTCTATAGGGCTCAGTTGGCATTTGCGTGTCTGGTTCTAATGAGAATCCTTTAATTATGGATCAATTTGATCATTATATTTGAGCAGTTTAATCAGTCATACAGTGGCGGCTTAGTGGTGGAGCTACAGCCTCACAGCGCCAGAGACCAGGGTTCAATCCTGGCCTTGGGCGCTGTCTGTGTGGAGTGTATATATGTTCCCCCTGTGACCACGTGGGTTTCCTCCTGGTCCTCTGGTTTCCTTCCACATCGCAAAGCCATGTGGGTTTGTAGGTTAATGAGGCTCTGCAAATTGACCTGATGCGAATGTGGGATAACATAGAACTAGTGTGAACAGATGATCAATGCTCGGCGTGGATTCGGAGCTGAAAGGCCTGTTTCCATGTTGCATCTTTCGATCAATCAAGCTTGTCTTTTACACATATATCATTCACCATGAACTGCACTTGAGCCGTGACATTATGTGGCAAGTCACAGAGCGTTCAACGTCACAATCTCAAAAGCCAAATCCTGTGAATGAAGGAAATCTGAGATTGAAGGAGGAAGTGTTAGAAAGTGCTGAGTCTCTGTAAGGCCGCATTTGAAATATTGTGAGCAATTGTGGGCACCATATCTGAGGAAGGATGTGCTGGCTCTGGAGAGGGTCCAGAGGAGGTTTACAAGAATGATTCCAGGAATGAGTAGGTTAACCTATGATGAGCGTTAGTCGGCACTGGGCCTGGACACGCTGGAGTTTAGAAGAATGAGGGGGGACCTCATTGAAACATACAGAATAGTGAAAGGCTTGGATAGAGTGGATGTGGAGAGGATGTTTGCACTAGTGAGTCTAGAACTAGTGGTCATAGCCTCAAAATTAAAGGACGTTCTTTTAGGAAGGAGATGAGGATAAATGTCTTTAGTCAGAGGGTGGTGAATCTGTGGGATTCTATGGAGGCAAAGTTAGTGGATATTTTTTTCAAGGCAGAGATAGATAGATTTTTGATTAGTACAGGTGTCAGAGGTTTATAGGGAGAAGGCAGGAGAATGGGGTTAGGAGGGAGAGATAGATCAGCCATGATTGAATGGCGGACCAGACGAATGGCATGGGAAGGGAATTGGACATTAATAATCTACAGAAGCAGTTTATTAATGAGCCATGGGTTCCAATGAACTATTGATCTATTTCTCACTCGCACACTTTTGGGCAGATGGGCATCCTCACGGGCAGATTTGCGATAGACTGACTAAATCTATGTTGAATTCAAGGATTGATGAGGAAGAAGGCACAGAGTGTTGATCATCAAATTAACACTCATTTGTGGTGGTGGAGGTATATACATTAGTGGTGTTTAAGAGACTTTTGGATAGGCACATACAAATGCAGGGAATGGAGGTATATAGATTATGTGCAAGCAGATAAAAGTTTTAGTTTTTTAGTTTTAGAGATACAGCATGGAAACAGGCCCTTCGGCCCAGTAATCCCCGCATATTAACACTATCCTGCACCCACTAGGGACAATTTTTACATTTACCATGCCAATTAACCTACAAACCTGCACGTCTTTGGAATGTGGGAGGAAACCGAAGATCTCGGAGAAAACCCACGCAGGTCATGGGAAGAACGTACAAACAGCACCCGTAATCAGGATCGAACCCGGGTCTCCGGCACTGCATTCGCTGTAAGGCAGCAGCTCTACTGCTGTGCCACTCTGACTGCCCGGTGTTAGTTAGTCTTGACATCATGTTCAGACATTATGGACTGAAGAGCCTGTTCCTGTACTGTATTGTTCTGTGCTCTATGTTCTACCAAATTTCATTTAGCTGGACTAGCTAAAAATTAAACCCATTGTTTTATGGATTGCTATTGAAGTTGGATAGGTTTATGGTATAGCAGAGACTTTTGCAGTAATACTTTATTTGTGGATTGGCCCTTGAGTTGAAATGAGCTCCACAGCCACAGGAGAGGATTTATTTTCCATTAGTACTTCAGGCATACGTGTCTGCCTGTGGACAAACCCTATATATAGTTCACATCGCAAAACTCGATTGGGGACCTTCTGCCTCTGGTCTTTCACCAAATGTACGTGACTGCCTATGAGTTCAATTAGACTTTTCCAAGTTTCATCGACCTTGGTGTGCCCTTGTGGTGGGAAAGAGATTTGTCTGACTTCAGGCAGCAGCCAAATGTTGGCGTGATCTCGGGAGCATGGTGGCAGATAGATGACAAGTGACACTCATTGCCTTGGATGCCGGGGGTTGGATTGGGCACTCTGTGCATCAGTAGTGGACAGGAGCACTTGCATAGTTCGCTCTAGGTCTGAGAGACATCAGTTCCTCCAGCAAACAGGAATCAATGCTCCCCATGCCAATCCAACAAACATGCAACGAAACAGCCAGTCCCACAATCACGCACCACAACAGGTCACATCCATTTGCCTCTCACTTAGCTTTGAATTAAATGATTGAGATGAGGGTTGACCAATGATATTGATCTTGGGTCAAGGCAACTATAGAAAGCAGAGGAGATTAAAGATTGATGTGTTAGCAGGCTGGGCAGATTGATGGCTGATACAGCGCAAAGAGAAATAAAATTGTGCGAAGGAACATTTAATGATGCTTAAAACGAGTGAAAGATTTAAATGAAAGTGCTTACGTTTTTAAAGAAGACACAGTGGTTTAAACAAATATCTCACATATTTCCCTGCAACAATTCAAGGGGGATTTTCGAATGAATTACCTGATTATTCTGGGCATTGCTCCTCTTACAAACTATATTGTCAAATTTACTTAATCACTGTTGATGTTTATTGTTGGAACGTTCAGTTCTGGGAATCCTTAAATATAAGTATGTCTCGGAACACGCTGAGAGAAAGAAATTCCAAAACATTTGCTTATTTTAAACACATTTCTCAGAAGGAGCCATTGAGTACTGCCATCTAGGTTGAGTACTATGGAAAAAACACAAAATGTGAGATGATGCTACCAGCTCAGATTTGCATACCATAGTACAGACAGAAAGAAATGGGATTAGGATCCATTCCAGCCAGAGTCATAAATTCATATATTATAGGAGCAGAATTAGGCCATTCGGTTCATCAAGTCTACTCCGCCATTCAATCATGGCTGATCTATCTTTCCCTCACAACCCCATTCTCCTGCCTTTGGTCCATAACCCCTGAAACCCATACTAATCAAGCATCTTTCAATCTCCACCTTAAAAATATCCATTGAATTGACCTCCACAACCGTCTGTAGCAATTACCTCCACAGATTCACCCCCCTCCAGCTAAGGAAATTCTTCCTCATCTCCATTCCAAACATATGTCCTTTAATTCAGAGGCTGTGCCCTTTGGTTCTAAACTCACGAATTACTGGGAATATCCTTTCCACGTCCACTCTGTCTAGGCTTTTCATTATGCCCTTGCCTATCATGCCTTCCAAACATAGGTTTCAGTGAGGTCTCCCACTCATCCACCATTGTAAGTATTCATTCCCACCACCCCTGGCACGCAGCGGCTGTTGTGTGTACCAGTCACAAGCACTCACCCAGGCTGCACTGACAGCATCTCTCAAACGCACATCATCTGTCACCAAGAAGGACAAGGGAAAAACATGCATGGTAATGCCACCAGTTGCAGATTCTCCCCCAAATTACACACCATCCTGAATTCAAAATGTGTCAACTTTCCTTCATTGTCACTGTATCTAAATCCTGGACTCACTCCACATTGGACTGTGGGATTATCTTCAACAGGACTGCAATAGTTTGGGACGGCAGTTCACCACAGCCATCTCGAGGCCAATTAAGGATAAGTAATAAATGCTGCCCTTGCCTGTCATATCTTCCAAACATGGATTTAAAACAAATTAAAATGTTCATGGTCAGTATTGGAGAGATGTTAGCAGCAACCGTGACATTCTTCACATCGCTCCTTTAACATCGAAATCAAGCTAAAACACTTCAAACAATACATTTCAAACAGAATTTAATACCTAGCCACAAGTGGTTTTGGGAAAGATGATCAAGGGCTTAGTCAAAGAGATGAATGAAGCAGAGGGAGTTAGGGTTAGAACCTCAGGGCTTTAGATCTTGGCAGCTGAAGGCTTTATCCTGGGGATAATGCCGAGAAACAATTTGGATGAGAATTCCTCTGGTCCTGTCATCATGAACCAGCCACACTGGAATAGAGCACAGTTTCTGTCTGTCTGAGGATGAAGAGAGTGAGTAGCAATGTTATCAACAGTACCTTGCACAGTCAGAAATTAGGCTGGACGATGGATGTCTAGAACGCTTTCATGCTGGTTTGTTTCCACAGATAAGTTATTGAAATCTGTGGCCTGAGCTAACAGTGCCATCACCTGCGGGACATATTTATTCAACGCGGGTTAGGGGATTCAGCAATCATCTCCCGCTGTTGAGCGGAAATGTCCAGGAACATAAACATCAAAGTCAGCCACTATCTCATTGCAAGAGACATGGAATGTAAGCTCTCCGGAACTAAATATAGACTTGGTAAGGCTGCTCCTCAAGGGTTGTGTGTGGTTCTGGTCTCTGTAACTGAGAAAGGTATACTACCTTTCAAGGTTCGACAGTGTAGGTTCTTTAAATTGATTTCAAGGAACGAGGAGATATTGAGCGTTATTGGTCAATATTGTCTTGATTTTACACAGTGAGGTGATTTCATTGAAGCATACAAGGTTCTGAGTGGATTTGGCACGTGGATGCTGAGAGGGTCTTTCCTCAGATTGGAGATTCTACAAGAAAGGGTCAGGATCTCATCATAAAGCGTCGAGAAGAATGAGAAGAATTTTTATTACACTGATTGTGAGTTGTTGTAATTCTCGACCCAGAGACCTTGGCAGAGAAAGAGGGTACTCAGTGTTAGGAAAAATTCAAGGTTGAAATCAGAAGATTTTGGACACTTTGGACACATCAGGGTGGGAGAATGGGCTCAGATTAGCCTTCATCTCATTGAATAGGGGAGCAAGCTTGAGGAACTTACATCTGCTGGCTGTTGAGAACAACCCTTATCTGAAGAAGGGTCTCGACCCAAAACGACCGGTCTGAAGAAGGGCCCCTACCCAAAACGTCACCCATTCCATCTCTCCAGAGATGCTGCCTGTCTCGCTGAGTTACTCCAGCACTTTGTGACTATCTTTGGTGTAAACTACCATCTGTAGTTCCTTCCTGCACAACTTATCCTTGAAGCAGCTTTCGTGCCTGGGGCAGGAGTTATGCACCTCACTGGAGTCCATGTCTCCTTTTACTCTTCCTCACTCATATCACAACATCTGCCTTACTTCTGGGCACCGCAAGGACAGATGCATCTTCATCCATAAAGGAGCAGTCACGCCTTGTCTGCACAATTCCCTTTATCCACCAATCTGAAGTGGATTGAACAGACTCAATTGTACAGTGTCTTTCACACCCCATTCAGGACATCTCAAAGTGTCTTTCAGCCAGTGAAAAATGTTGAAGCTTTGCCACTTCTGTAAATTGTTAGCCATGTCAAGGGTAAATTAAGTAATGGTGAATCAGATAAAGGGCCATGGAATAATGGACTGTGTGGAATAATTAGAAGGAGATGTGGTGATAAGAAGATTAAAGGGGAATTGACAAAAGGGGAATGGGATTATAGGTAGGACTGCTGCTTCATTGCGCCAGAGACCCGGGTTCGATCCTGACCTCGGGTGCTGTCTGTGTGGAGTTTGTTTGTTCTCCTTGTAACCACATGGGTTTCCTTCAGTTGCTCTGGTTTCCTCCTATGTCCTAAAGATGTGCAGGTTTGTACGTTCATTGGCCTCTGTATGTAGGCAGAGGACAGGAAAGTGTGATAACATAGAGCGAGCATGAAGGGCCTCTTCCAATGCAGTATTTCTAAACTAAACTAAACATTGAGGGAAGTGGAAAGTCAGGCAGATACTGTGAAAACCGGATCATTTTGGATGACAACCTTCCTCTCAAATCTTTAATGAGATCTGGATTGTTCCCTCAACAGGATCAAAAATGATACCTTCAGTAGTGTACGGATAAAGAACAAGTGCAGAATTAGATAGATCAACGAATTGGCAGCAAAGTACTGCAACTATAAGTGCCCTTCCAGCACATCCATCATTCCAGGTTCAATCCTGACCTCAGGTGTTGTCTCTGTGGAGTTTGCATGTTCTCCCTGTGATCACGTGGGTTTCCCCTTAGTGTTAATTTTCTTCCAGCATCCCAAAGATGTGAAGGGTGACATTAATTGGTCAATGTATACTTTCCCTGGTGTGTAGGTTAGTGGTAGATCCTGGGAAGAGTTGATGGGAATGAGGAGAGAGTAGAATGAGATTCGCGTGGGATTAAGCGTAAATGGTCGCTTGATGGTTGCAATGGATTGAAATGCCTGATTCCAACTTGTATTTCTCTCTGATGCTATTGCACAACTACTTGCCACAGTTCCCAAACATGGTGTCCTTTCAAGCGGCATCCCAATCGTGTTGGAGAGGTTAGTCCACCACAGAACAATAGTTCGGAAAAACTGCAAGGCCACGAGAGCACATGATGGGACAAACTGGATGGTGTAAGTGAGATTCGCACCTGCCTTGGCTCAGCACGGATGAACCGACAGCTCTTTCAGTTTATATGTGAAAGCCTAGTGGGTCCAGACTCCCAATGACATGGATTATCAGTGCTCAAGGTCCAACATGGTATAACTGTTCACTGTTTCTCCTGGATGCACGGCCTTTATTTTACCTATTCCTTGGCAGGTTTGTAGGCAGGCTGCAGACTAACATAGCGGCAAAACAGTAAGGGGGAAATGGAATTTAGCCGTTTGCGAAAGGAAAATGAAGATCATTAGTATTTGCATCTAACGGAATTTGCCATATGTTGGTTTGGCATAAGTAAGAAGAGCTATTAATTTGGTGGGTGCTATTGATTCCTAAATTGTATGTTGTTAGACACTTTTTCCCTCTGTCATGCATTTGCAATGGAATTCTGTGATGGTCCTTTGAAATCAAAGGCAGTCAGAGAGGTAAAACTCAGGAACCACCCAATCCATCCTGTTTTATGGAGAGCGATGATATGTGTAATGGGGGACAAGAAATGCTTTATAAAATACGATTTTATTTGAAACATGCTGCTGTTTCCAAATTGGATGGTGATTCGGCCCACATACCAAAAGGCAAAGGCCACCTATGAGAAAAATGGAACATCACAGCATTCCCAAACAATAGGTTTAAGTGTTTGAATATCCCAGAGCACGGGCTAAATGGCATAAGGGAGTTGAATCACATGTTACTTCATTAGCTGGTTAGTTCAAAGGCGACTCTACTCTTGGTGACTTTTAGAAAACAGTTTTTATACTAAATTTACTGCAAAACAGCAAGGTTCTCAGCCTGTTCTGTGCAGCTGCGTTGTAAACCAGTCCGGTATGTTGAAAGACTGTATTTTATTAAACAGCAGGGGTTGTCATTAATTCTTTCTCATGCAGTTTTGCTGAGTGGGTGTATTATGGTTTCAGCATGCAGCCTTCCCACTGTCAGCCCAGAGGTAAGACAGACTTCCCAACCAATGGCCAGCCTATTCCTGTAGAGGTTTAAAAAATATATATATATTTTCTCTCTTAGTTTTTTAATTATATGGACTGGAACATTCAGGGTACCCCATTGCTGCCTCTGTTCTGTAAATGACAGCAGCATCTATGGCCCACACCATAACACACCAAATGGGGAAGTTATTGTCAACAATCAGTGAGTGTCTTCTCTTGTACTGTCTGCTCTGTGGAGGCCTCCACCATGCCAGCAACATTCCTCTGGCCCGCTTTCACCACAGTTGCTCCACTTTATTGAATGAAGTCCATCTCAGTTTCCACAGACACAATTACCACTGAACGACCTCTCTGACCCACAAAAACTATTTTTGATGGAATTGGAATCTAATCCCCGAGAACGTCTTTGACCCCGACAAACAATGTCACTGGATGAATTATTTTTGTTTTCAAACAACACAGTAGAAAATGTCCCATCCTTCAATGCAAATGCAAGCCGATGGGGCTAGCTTAGATGGGCCATCTGTGTCGGCATGGACTAGTGGGGCCGAAGGGCCTGTTTCAGTGCTGTATAACTCTATGAATCTATGACTCCTCCCGGCCTCTGAAACTACTGTCCATGACTTACATTTCCAACCACATTCGTTCCCAGGTCAACAATTAGATTTGCTTCTCCCAATAGTGTTGGCCTTAAGTCATGCAGACACTGTTGATAGCAAGGGCACCAGAGAGAAATATCTTGGGCCATAAAACCTCACCCTTGACATTTTTTACACCGTTCCCCCAATGGATATTTCACTCAACCTAAGCTGCTTAAACAATCATGTAAATATTATTGTGGTCTGTCAACCTCCCAACTGTTTTGGGCCTGTAAGGATCATGACAGCTATTGTGTGTATTATGGAGTTGAATCTCCCAACAGACTATAAGAAAGCCTCACTGATAGATAACTCCGAATATTTTCCGAGTCAATTATGAACATTTACAATTGTGGGTACATTTTTTTAAAAATGGTGAATTTTAATCTTCATTTAGTTGGGTGAATATCAATGTCGGCAATGGAAGATTTATCACTTTAAGAACCCTAGTCTATCATTAAACATCCTGAGCTTGACTATAGCATAACCAGGTGTAACGTAAATCAAAGATATATGTTGAGCTGTGAAATACGATTTATTTCCTATGGTAGATTGGCCTGACAGCTCGCAGCTAACAATCACAGGAGATTTATAGGCACCAGCTGAGTGGGATATAGATCACATCCCAAAGCTCATCATCTGCCTATGCTGGTCGTTTTAGGTAATTACAATCATAAAAGTTACACATAAATGTAAATTTTGCTTCAACTAAATTGATGCTTGCACAATGGCAGGCTTCCAAACCCACCACTTATGTTCCTTCCAAGTTGCTGCCTGTTTCTGATCACCATTATATTTTCGTGCGACACAGCCATGATTGTTACTGAGGCAGTCAGATCATTTGTTGTGACTGCAGTCACCCTTTTTTTCCTACATGACAGAGGCCTGCAGTGACCCTCTTGGGGGTTGTGCATCTCTGGATCTCTCTGCTCCCTGAGGGCAGTGGGATGTCATCAGATGTATTTAACGTGGCGATGGAGAAATACTAGAGGGATTCCTTTGAAAATTGGCACAAAAGAGGAGTTGAGACCAACACAGATCAGCCATGATCATGTTGAATGGCAGGACAAGGCTTGATGGCCAGATGCTTGTTTCCTGTAGTCCACATCCCTCCATTCCCTGCTCTTCGATGTGTCTATCTTAAATGCAACTGTTGTATCTGCCTCCACCATTTCTTAGCCACAGTGGGACGATAGCCCCACTCTGCTTAATCTCTCCACAGCACACTCGGGTTTCTTATGCCAGTGTCCACAGACAGCCAGTCTTGCCTCATGAAGTCCGGAGAAGGGTCCTAACCTGAAACGTCACCTATCCATTCCCTCCACCGATGCTGCCTGACCTGCTGAGTTACTCCAACACTTGGTGTCTTACTCAAGACTCCAGCATCTGCAGTTCCTTGTGTCTCCACGTTGACGTTATCCATATCTGGGTAGCTTAGAGTCTCAGCAAAGGGAACACATCCACCATCTATGGGCTGGATTGCACCCAGATTGTCCAACAGAATAGAGTCGCCTTTAAACAGAACAGGTAATTCTGCGGTCGTACTTAAACTTGGGTAGAAATAATTTAATTTTGTTGCTAAGATTATATGGTTAAAATGTTTATTTCCAGTTCTCAAAATTGGGTTGGTTAAAATTAGAATGTTTTAGTTAATGAACCCGGTCTTTGGGAAAGCAGATAATCTAGGAAGAACACTGCCCTTGTTTTATACACTGGGTGCCGGGATGATTCCAACTGTTGTGTTTTGTGTAGCAGAATTGTACAAATGCCGCTGACCCTAATCCTTGCTGTGTGATTTGTTCCTTTCAAAGAAGCGATGTTTTAGATTTTTAGTGCGGTTTCAAGAACCCTTCCCTCCCGTGTTCTGCTCCAACTACCAACAAACACGTGGCTATGGGATACACCACAGAGCCTGTCCCCTGGATGAGAGCCTAGTCATTTTATTAATACCTGACACTGGTCGCTGAATGGTGGGAGAGTAGTAATAATCCTCTCCTGCTCCCATTTTTTAAAAATCTTAGGGGTGTCCAGTGGTGCTAGTGGTGAGAGGACTCTTGTACCACAGACATTTTGATCCTCCAAACTTGAGCAGCACGGTGGCGCGGCAGTAGAATTGCTGCCAGAGACCCGGGTTCAATCCTGACTACGGGTGCTGTCTGTACCCAGTTTGTTCATTCTCCCAGTGACCCGCGTGGGTTTTCTCCGGGTGCTGCGATCTCCTCCCACACTCCAAAGAGGTACAGGTTTGTAGGTTAATTGGCTTGTGTAAGTTGTCCCTAGTTTGTAGGATAGAACTAGTGTATGGGTGATCGATGGTGGGCGGGGACTCGTGGGCCTGTTTCCACCCATTGTATCGCTGAACTAAACTAAAACCTATACTAAACTAGAAGGTAGACAAAAGTGCTGGAGAAACTCAGCGGGTGCAGCAGCATCTATGGAGCGAAGGAAATAGGCAACGTTTCAGGCCCGAAACGTTGCCTATTTCCTTTGCTCCATAGATGCTACTGCACCCACTGAGTTTCTCCAGCACTTTTGTCTACCTTCGATTTTCCAGCATCTGCAGTTCCTTCTTAAACCTACACTAAACTAACTTTGACACGGCAGTGGGAGGAATCCTTCCACTGCTGTTATGCTCAGTCATTGCACACATGCAAGCCAAAAACCTTTCAGGCCAACCAGGAGCCTCAGTCATTTAGGCTTAACATGTTTAACTGCAAGTTTGAGCCTTGGAAATCCATTTAAAGTGATGATTGCAGCTGGTTTTAACATACTGGTTTCATCATCGCAGTTCATATCTAACATATAGTAGTCCATCGAGTCACTTAGCTCTGAGATATAACTCATGCTTATTTGTTCTCTCCATCCACCTTTTAAATAGACTTTGCAATAAAAATATTATTACTTTAAAGGACTCGGTAGTCAGATAAAGAGCCCTCCCCTGGGTTTGGTCTTGTCATTGTTAATTCTGCTCCTCTGTCAGGAAAGGGACTAAAATCATGATAAACGACGCCAGAGCCTTGATGTTCAAGACTTTAATCGTAAAGTATAACCCATAATGTATTCTTCATCTTATATCTACTCCTGACAAAATTTAGAATAAAAGTGCTTCACCAGTTCCTTCCACCATCCACAAAACACCATGTATGTCTTGGTTGATGAGAGGAGTCTCAATGTGACTGGACTTGTGCAGATCAGTGAGGTCTCATGTTTGGTCTCAAGCGCTCATTTAAGCACAATATGTAAAAAATGGTGCTCCAATTGGCCTCAGTTATTCGGGGTGAGTGAGGGCCAACCAGCCATAAGCGTGGAATGGGTCCAAAGTCAGAAAAGAACAGAACTAGACTTGGCTATAACCACTCTCTTCCCACCCAGGGTAGGACAAACAGCTTAGGGAGACCACAAGAACTTAGATGTGGGGAACAGCCTAGTCAGCAGCGCTGAGAGAGTCTTGTAGAAGCCAAGGTTCCAAGTACACAAGAAATAGAAGCAGGAGAGACCATCTGGCCCCCTTCATCTCTGACCATCAAATAATCTTGCTGCTCTTTTCCCAGAGCAGAACTTTCTTGCAATAACTCCACATCCCTTATTACTAATACCCAATGACAAACTATTGATCAGTCCTGAATACATTGAGCAACTGAACCTCCCAACCCCTTAGATAGGGAATTCCAACGATTCATCACCCTAGTTACTTCACATCCCAGTCCTGAATGGTCTTGGGACAATGACCCTGAGAATTAAGGGCCTGTCCCACTTTCACAACCTAATTCACGACCTCTGCCGAGTTTGCCCTTGACTCATACTCGCAGCATGGTCGTCACGAGGTCGTAGGTAGGTCATAGCAGGCCGTGATGCTGGTCGTAGGGACTCGTGGCATCAAGTAGGTCGGGGCGTTTTTCTAACCTGATGAAAAATGCCCACGAGTAAAATAGGTTGTGAATTAGGTTGTGAAAGTGGGACAGGCCCTTTAGTCATCCCAGCAGGAGAATGCCACCCCTTTTCTACCCTTTAAGAGACCCTGTCAGTACTTTATACGGCTCATTGAGAATACCTCCGACCTTTCTCATCTCTGGACCACGCCTACTTAAACTGTCCTGAAAAATCAAACTCTCCTTGTCAGAAATTAATAGTAAGTATATTATTCCTTGGATAATGCAGACTAGGTATCACAATGCAATCTCACCAGGGCATTGTATTAATGAAAGATTAATTAAAAAAGAAAATTACCAGTCCTTCGCCTTTAACATCCTCCACAGTGAAACTCTGATTATCTGGCTTCTGGTTGTTTGGAATTCCTGATGAGGTGGAATCTGGCACAATCAGTTGTTGGGAATGTGAGCTCGGAGTCAGGGAGAGGAAGCCAGACCCCCAGCTGGAGTCTGGAAGACCAGGGATCAGGAATGTGTTGGGTGTGTGGCTGTAGTTGGGGTCCAGACTACTTGTATTTTTCCCACTCCTTTTAAATTACTGGGCGGTGCAGCTGATGGAGCTGCAGCCTCACAGCACCAGAGACCCGGGTTCGATCCTGACCTCGGGTGCTGTCTGTTTGCAAGTTCTCCCTGTGATCACGTGCTCCGGTTTCCTCCCACGTCCCAAAGACGTGCAGATTTGTACGTTAATGTGCCCTCTGTAAATTGCCTCTTGTGTGTAGAGAGTGGATGAGAAAGTCGGATTACAGAACTAGCGAGAACAGATGATCATAAGATCATGTGATAGGAGCAGAATTAGGCCATTAGTCCCATCAAGTCTACTCCGCCATTCAATCATGGCTGATCTATCTTTCCCTCCTAACCCCATTCTCCTGCCTTCTCCCCATAACCTCTGACATCATGATGGATGGTCAGTATGGACTCAGTGGGCTGAAGGGCCTGCGTCCATGCTGTATCTGTAAACTAAACTACAGTAAACTAAACTAAACTAAACTCTGTGTTCATTAGAAAAGGTATCATGCTTTTGCACAACATGTATAAATAATGAATTAGATTAGGCTTAGGTATTACTAGGAGAAACTTCCAATAGTCTGGAAAATCCACTTATGAGGCATAACCAAAGTAATAAGAGTGCCAGATCATTGGAGTTTTACTGTACTTAGCAGCCCCACCAGTCATAGTCAGTGGAGCCACAGGTCATCAAACAGTGACAGTGCAGAATGAGGCTATTCATGCCATCAAATCTGTGCCCGATCTTTCAAACAACAATCTCCTGAGTCTCGCTGCACCCTGATTACTACAGCCAGCAAAGTCTATTAATTCGTGCAAATACATACTTTCAATTGAATGCCTTTATGCTGAATGGATTTCAGAATATAACTTCCAGCGATACTTGATCACAATGTGAACCAAACGCACCGCTTTTTATTTGGGAGCTCATTTTGTTGGGATAGTGAGCTTGAGATTCCTTTAAAGTCCGGCGAAAGAACGCACTGGGCTGTTGCCTCAAATTTGGACCCTGAGTTTGGGAGAGAGTGCATTTGTTGCGATGAATCGTGAGTTAGCTCCAAGCCAGAAGCTCATCCAGTTCAGGCTCTTGGATGTAACCTGCCACAAGCAATGTGTTTGTTGCACTAAACATGGCAGTTAGAAATTTTCTCTTAACTACTTTTACAATATTTTTTTCCCCTTCAATGTTGGATTCTGTAATCAAACTATTTGAGCTTGTTTGCTGTTACACAATCAGCTCTGTTTAACTTTCCCGGGTTTTTTTCCCCCTCAAAAATGTTGTAAATTTTGATGCGCACTAGTTTTCATTGTAAACTGTCCTAAAACTCACAAACCAAACTGGTACCAGTTCTCCTCCGCCCTTTGCCTTGTTTGTTCTTTTAGACGATGTAGTATTATTAGTTGCCTTTACTGCACTGTTGAATTCAGTGGAAACCTCCCACCATCTAATTACAGAGAGCTCTGGATTCTTTAGTCTGAAAAAACCTGCAACTCCCCTTGTAGCGGCTAAACCCTTTTTGCTTTGTGAGTTGTAGTTTCAGCAGAGCTGATTTTTCCTTTACAGATCTGACTAATTCTTTTTTGAGCCTCAGATCTTAAGAACGTCTCCTGAACCTTGAAACATTAGCATCTTCTGGCCTCTCTTTTTAGTCTATTCTTCTCTCCTATCTTCTTCTTAGGCCATGTTTGCAAGCTACGTCCCTGAAATCATAGAGTTAATAGGGAACCGCAAGAAATATGGTGGTACCTATTGTGCGGTAAATGGAAGAAAGTAAGTATCTGATGGGGCTCTGCTGTCTCTTTTGCAGTAGAACACTTTCTGCATGCCATTCTCTTTTTCTGTTCCATGCATGTAGGCAATGTTTGCTCGCTACGTACCAGAAATTGCTGCTCTCATCCTTAACCGGAAGAAATACGGAGGGACTTTTAATGCGACCAGAGGCAGAAAGTAAGTCGAAGTGGACAAGGTGTGCTTGTGAGACCTCTGACCCTTGACCCTTCCACACCCCACTCTCTTCGCAGTGACCTCGGACCTGCAGGGACCTATTTTTAAATTTCAGAAATAAACTTTATTTGTGATGAGAAAAAGTATATACAAAACCGAAACAGTGCAAATCTCTTGGTACATTCTTCGTGTGTCTATACCTTAAATATTGGTTGTTTTATACCCAGTAGTGTTAGCACCTATCTTTTCTCTTACACATCGCACCATTGTCACTCATGGGGCTCCCGAAGTTGATATCCCTTTCCTTGTTTGAGGGGTAACCCCACCAGACTCAGCCCCTCAATGTCCAGCAGTGCAAGGATCTTGAAAGTGGTGGAGTTGAGTGTTACTACCACGATTTTCACATTCGGAGTAGAGGCCAGGGTTATGTTAAGTCACTCATCAGCTTTGTTTAAAAAAATAGACAGAAAGTGATGGAGCAACTCAGTGGGCTAGGCAGCATCTCTGGAGAACATGGAAAGGTGACGTTTTGGGTCAAGAACCTTCTTCAGACTGAAGAAAGGTACCGACACAAAACTCCACCTATGGCAACCAATTTTCAACCACAAATTTGGCAACCAGCCAAGTGTCTGGTATTACTGAAGCAAACTGAATTTTCACACTTGTTTCAACCAGAATGATTTATTTCAGCGCCTTTCTTTTTGGAAGTGTTTATCCTGGCCTGGTAGTCCTTTCCATTGCCTGACGGTTCACTTCCTGCATGCCGCTTGTAGTTCACATTTCCGTGAAGTCCACATGATCCATCCACAAAATCCATGACTACAGAACCTGTCAGAGTCTCATCTGTCGCCAGATCTCCGTCTGGAGACAGTGTGCGGTCTGAAAACTTCTGGCGCTGATCCCCAACACCCCTTCCACCTATTCCTGATCCTCTGTTCTGCTAAAGCCCACCTCTTCCATACCCTAACGGGCCTGTCCCACTTACGCGTCTTTTTCTGCGACTGCCGGCACCCGTCATAGGTCGTCACAGCTTGCCGAAAATTTTCAACATGTTGAAAATCCAGCGGTGACCAGAACAAGGTACGACTCTTTGGGCGACTACTCAGACCATACAGGCTTCACCCCGCGACATGTCGCCTGTATGGTCGTGAGTAGTCTCCTCAGTCGCCCAAAGAGTCGTGGCGTCTTTCTGGTCGCCGCTGAATTTTCAACACGTTGAAAATTTTCGCCGACCTGTGACGGGTGCCAGCAGTCGCTGATAAAATCGCGTAAGTGGGACAGGCCCATAACACCAAGAATACTTTTGACTTGTTCTGCAGTCTCTGTTGACAGCCTCCTCTCTGATGCAGCCACTTTTCTCGTAGATATCCCGTATTGCTTCTACTAGACGTTGTCTTTGTCGATTCCTTCACAAATCCAGTCCTGCACTACCTGAACCACAGCTCTTTCATCAGCGCACAAATTGCCCGCGGAGATAAAACTCCTCTGAGAAAATTCCTAATTCGTGATTGGAATAATCATTTTAAGTCCTCTAGTCACTTATTCTTTGGCTGAGTGCGTGTACAGTTGGGAAATTGTATGCGAACATTCGCATCCTTTGTTTTCAGACTAATTTCCCCATTAAAAGAAAAAGATTGATGATATGTTATTTTTGGCCAGCGGTTTGCTTTTCATTTGGAGCCCTGTGTTGAGAAAACAAATTGTCAGAAGGTTGAAACTCCATGCCCAGAGGATGAGCACCCATGTGGTAGTAATTTCTAACCAAGCAATGTCTTTACCAGAGCTGGCAATGTGGCTTTTTAGTTGAGCTTGCTGGCACAGGATCCTGCCTTTCATTTAATTGCAGTTTTTTAATCCTTAAACGAGAAAGTTGAGGCAATGTGGTATTTTGTAAACAACTAATTTTCTAACTTACTAATTCTAGTCCATCAATCTTGCACGCAACAGAAATATTCAGAATGTATTGCAGCAAAATGTCTAAACTACCACTAAGGCTGCTTGCACATTGTTGGCTGCCATTATTAATAATGTTACAGAAAGGACAGAGAAAACCTCGTAAATTATATTCTGATGAATACAGCCAATCAAGGGTGCAAACTCTTTGATTATCCATCTTCTGCGACTTCTGCAATCACTGCGTTCTTTACCAGGCCCCTTCAATACATCATGGGGCAGACAACTAGGCTCTATTAAAAGGGTTAGGCTTAGGGTAAACCAGCGAGTCAAGGATCAGAGCAGTAGATGAAGGCATGGCTAAGTCTGGTGCTGATGTTGGGGCTGCTCTTTATCTGTTTGTCCCTCGATTTCTCTGCACGCCTGCATTTGCACGCTGAATCACTGTGACCCTGTTTGTTCTGTCTGTGTTATGTGCTTGGTGCTCAGTTATGGCTGTGTTGTTGCCTGTTAATGTAAATGCAACCTGTTTTTGAAGCTTGCCTGCTTCTTATAATGCTCTTGGTCTGGCCATCCACAGTGTGGTCTTGGTCGCTCTGACCTGCTTCTCTAATGGAGGCTCAGTGATCATTTTAACCAATGCCTTTACTCAGTTGTTCCCCAACTCCTGTCTCCACCCAGTAAATTGATTGTCAGGTTTCAGCCACACCTGTCCCATGTGGTGTATGCCTACCTTGGGTTGCCAGACATTATTTGTCTCTCTGTTTCATTGCACCTTGGAGAACATCAGTCTACCCACTGTTTCCACGCTGTACGTTGGCTTTGCGAGTGGTACTGAGGTTCTGGGAATAACTTCTGTTCAGAAACAAAATGTGTACATCCCAGTAGTCTCCAAATCGCCCATGGATGAAGTTCAATGAAAACTTAAGCTTAAGCCAGTGCTGCAAGAGAGAGTGGGTTAAATATTACACTTGAGATGATCATTGAGCAGTGGAAGTCAGTGCTCAGTCACTAGTGTTCCTCCTCTGTGGTAAAGATGCTTTTGTTGCTTTATGGAATGTTCACCGACGGATTTCCAAGACTGAGGTCTCCTCTACCCTCCATCATTTTGCTTTTGCAATGGCTTTGCATCTGAAACATCTATGTCGGTGCAAAGAACGCACCTATCATTACATGACATTATCCAAATCACTGCCTCCACAATCTTTGACCTGATGCCTATGTGATGGATGAGTGGCATTCAACGTTGGTATTTCAGAGTGTGCGCTGATTTCTGTCAGTCCAGCTACATCTCTCACTCTGGCTGGCCTTCTTGTGGCTGTGTGTTTAGTGCCTGGCGCTACATGAATGTACAAACCTTACGATACTATTCAAGAGCTTATTTCAGTGTGTTGTGGATATACATCTGTATCCCCTCCTTCTGCCTACCTTTCTTCAGATGTCCCTGCATGTTGCGTCCATTAGTGGTATTGACTGCTCCTGTGATTCTTGACATACGATTGGGACCCTGCATTTACAGGGAGAACAATTGGTGGCAGCTCACTGATGTTGCAAGTAGATTTCAACCTCTCCCTGAGGGCCAATCCCTGCACATTGCCAGAGCCACTTCCTCTATGTTCTGTCTTCTCCCGAGTTGAGGAAGGCAATAAATATACTGTACAAAAAAATATATCATGGGTTGCAAAATAATTCAAGGCAATCTCTTCTGGCCAACTCATCTGGTTTGTATTACCATTTCAAAGTGATTCTATCCCCACGGGATCCTTCCCCAACACATTAGGACGGCAGGGCAATTGGCGAAAACTGGGGGAAGATTCTTCGGGCTTACCAGTGTGATTAACCAATGCATGTCCAGGACCCAAGTCTGCCAGTGAGATCCTCCCCGATCTCAGCCAACTATGAAAGAGAATGGTACAGAGGGAGGGCAGCAAATCATTTCACTCCTCACTGAGTTCCTCTTGAACAGGTACCACAGTGGCGTTTTCGAGGTCTGCATGGAGTAGATTTGGCTGTTGCAGAACCTAAAGAAATCAGAACCAAGCGAAAATTAGGTTGACCATGGACGGTGGCCTTTGATATGTTATTCATTATATTATACACAAGCTGTTTCTTTCTACACTGGGAGGTGAAGCTAATACCCAAGCAGAACTAATATATCCTGGTTTTGCCAGGGTCTATCTGATACCGCTACTAACAGTGAAAGTTACGTCACATTTTCCAAATAATCAGTCACCTCTCAATGGCCAGATCACTTCAGAAGTGCTTCTATCTTCTAGTTGGTTACACAGATTCACACAACTAAACATTGTTCAACGTTCTGTTCATTTATAAAAGGGTATTGGCCACCATACACTTCTACTGACTATTGTTCTGAATCCCTGGATATTTGAATTAGAAAATGGATGGAATGTTTTGACCTAAGTTTAATTGCCACTTGTCTGACCATCCCGCTGCACTGACCATCCCGCTGCACAAAAATGAATCAATACTCCATTAGTAGCTTATCCTGGGGTTGCAACACCAATATTGTGCTTTTTAACTAATATCTTTCCAGCCCCTTCCACCTTTCCCCATCAATCCCAGTTATGCTATTAAATTGCTGGCCTGTTGGTTCATTCTATTCCTCTTGGAATCTGTGCTTCTGTACTTGTGAATGCAAATTTTCCATTTCTGTTCATTTAAATTTGATGCTCCCTCTCTGGAAAAGTTCTCTATTCTTTAATGAGAAAGAGAACCTCTTGATATTTGCTATTTTAGCTGCTCATGAATGGTCAGTGCCACAAAGGAAGTGTGGACTTCTGTCTGCAAATACATGTGGGCTTGGGGAGACAACCAACTGAAGTAATACAGACGGGTTTGGTCTCCTTATTCAAGAGGGGATAAACCTGCATGGGAGGAAGTTCAGAGAAGATCCGCCTGGTTAAATCTTGGATGAAGGGATTGATGTATGGTCAAAGGTCAAGGATATTGGGGCTCACCGGAATTTGGATAAATTGGAAAGGATGTAATTTAAAGATGTGGGGTTCCCAGAGAGCTTAACATGGGAGATGTGAGAAGAACCCAGATTTAGGGGGGCACAATTCCAGAATCAGAGGGTCACCCATTTATGATGGAGATGAGGAAGAATCTCTTCCTCAGAGAGTGAGCAGGTGTGAGTGGGTGATAGAGTGAGCAAGTGTGAGAGTGAGAATGAGCAAGTGTGAGCAAGTTCTTCTCCATTTGCCGATGACATGGAGGTAAGTAGGAGGGTATGTTGTTGAGGATATTTGGGTTGTGCAGCAAGGTATTGGTAATTGATTGAGTGAATGAAAACCAAAGTAGTTAGGGATGATGTGAGGGCATGTATTCCAGTTGGAGCATCAATAAGCAGACTATTATCTAAATAGAGAGAGATTGCTAACGTGACAGTGTGGGGGTGGGGGTGGGGGAGATCTGGGTGCTCCTTGCACAGACACTACAAGTTTACATCCAAGTGCAGCAAGCAATGGATAAGACAAATGGCACATCAGCCTTTATTGCAAAGAGTTTATCATGGAGAAGAATTGTTACAATTGTTCAGGCTGCTAATCAATCTGCATCTGGAGACTGTGTACTGTTCTGGTAACCTTTTCTAAGAAAGAAAATATGAGCATTGGAGGCAGTCCAGAGAGGATTCATCAGGACCCAAGCATGTCAGTGTTGGCCTGTAATGAAAGATACGATTTTGGACCTGCATTCTTTGGCATCTAGAAGAATGAAGGGTGATCTTATTGGAACAAACAAGGCCCAAGGTGGTAGAGAGGGTTTATGTTGAGTTGGTTCTGTTTGTGTGATCATCTCAAACAAGGGGAGATGGATACGATGGAGACACAAAGTGCTGGAATAACTCAACAGGTCAGGCAGCATCTCTAGAGGACATGGATAGAACATGGGGAGTTCAGTCTGAAGAAGAGCCCCGACCTGATATGTCACCTGTTTATGTTCTCCAGAGATGCTGCATGATCTGTTGAGTTACGCCGGCACTTTTGTCTTATTTTTGTAAACCAGTATCTGCAATTTCTTGTGTCAACATGGATTCAAGACAAAGGGGCAGTCATTTAAAAATGAGGTGCGTAGAATCTTTTTCTCACAGAGAGCAGAGAATCTCTAGAATTCTCGACTTCATATGAGTGTGGAGACTGGATTACTGGGTGGCATTTAAAGAGGTGGTCGATTTTTTTTTTTCACAAAGATCAGGGAATTGAGGGTTATGGGGAACTGGCACAGAAGAGGAGTTAGGGCCTGGGGTAGATCAGCCATAAAGATTTTGAATGGCAGGGCAGGCTTAAGTGGCCGAGTGGCCTACTACTGCAGCAGAGTTCTTGAGTTATTCTTGTGAGCCTACTGAAAGATAGATTGCACACTCCACACTCCACTAGCAATAGAAGACAAGCTGTGCAGGTAACAGGACCCACACTTGCCTGGCCTTTGCAATCTGCATATTGCACTTCCCATTTTTATTGCCCTGGCAGATGCTTGTTTTGGTCGGAGTAACCACACACAGCATGGCCATATTTGGATTGGGGAACTCAGGTGCTGCAGGTAAATTCCAACTTCAAGTGACTTCCGACCTCTGATCTACACCAACACACTTTAAAACCTGGCAACTGCTCAGGTGCCAACTATTTGATTAATCCCGGGGAGTCAAAGAGAGGATGGTGAAACTTTCCTCATGTGCCTTAAGTATTGTTTAGACCAATGGACACTGGTTAGGAGAGGTAACTTGGTCAAGATTGTGTGAGGAAGCTGATCGGAGTTAAGAGGATGCGTAGGAAGGAATTGCAGATGCTGGTTTAAACCAAAGATAGACACAAAAGGCTGGAGTAACTCTTTTTTTTTTTTTTTTAATTTTTTATTTATTAGAAGTACATTACATTACAACCACATACATTAGTATTCGTCACTTATATCTTCTTACAATTAATGTACTCCGTTTGTTTTTTACACTAGTAAAGGGAAAGGATGAGATTGAGAGAAAGAAGAAAGTGAAGGAAAAGGTGAAAGTGTAGAAAACGTGACAACAAGAAAGAACGAAGACCTTATAAGAACAAAATTAAAAACAAAAGAAAAAGAGTTAAAAAATAGACCCTAGAAAAGAAGGAGAAACAGAAAGAGGGAAAAGAGAAAAACAAATAGTTTTTGTAAGCATCACGCAAATGGGACATACCAACTCTCCAACTTTCATCCCCCCTTACCTGACCTTAGTTTTTTTTTTAAGGTACTTTTGCACCCTATATTTGTAATAATTCTATAAATGCAGACCACGTCAGGTGGAAGTGATCTGGTTTACCTGCCAGGAGGAGTCTTATCTCTTCTAGATGTAATGTTTCGAACATATTTGAAATCCACATGTTTATAGTTGGTATTGGAGCCTTTTCCCAAAATTTTAGGATTAGCTTTTTTCCAGTTATTAACCCATAGTCTATTAGTTTCTTTTGGAACACATTTAGTTCTGGACCATCTTCCGTTATTCCGAAGATAATCCATTCTGCTTTGGGTAAGGCTGGAGTAACTCAGCGGGACAGGCAGCATCCCTGGAGAAAAGGAATGGGTGACATTTCAGGTCGAGACCCTTCTTCAGTCTGAAGTCTGGAGTCTGAAGAAGGGTCTCGACCCGAAACGTCACCTATTGCTTCTCTCCAGAGATGCTGCCTGTCCCGCTGAGTTACTCCAGCATTTTGTGTCTAAGTCAATACTGGACATAGGTGTAAAGGGAGAGAGAACGATTTAATAGGCACTGGAAGAACAGCTTTTTTTTCACTCAAGAGGGTATATGGAGCGACAGACACACCTTTTCTGATGCACTAATTTGTTCTCTCACTCATCTTCTTGCACTGCCACTCACTCACTCACTAACACACTCACTCTCGTGCATGTACACACAGATGCACACTGCCAATTATTCATATTGGCAATCACGTACTCACTCACGCACTGACTGATTCACTCACGTATTTCCAGTGTGTGGCGATGGTGCAGCAGAAATACATCGGTGATTAGCGCTCTTTGACGCCCACGTTTGATCGCCGGTTGACGTGACCAAGAGCTTTGGACCTGAGGCAGACCTTTGGTTACCGACTGTGTTCTGTGTGCCGGAAGCTGATGATCCTTTATGCATCTGGAAGTCCAGGATTCATGTCTACGTCAGCAGCAACAAAGTGCACCCCTTTCCCTCTGCTACCTGAGGTTTCAAGATTGCCAAAATTGAAGGCTAGTCTCTGAACAACAGTAAAAATCCCGTAGTCTGATATTACCTTGTTCCAAAATGCCTATTTGGCTTCTTTCTTCCCGCTTCCCACTCTCCCTCCAAACTCACCACGGCCCCTTTTCCATGTTCCTTTTAAATTCATTAGGTAACTGTTTCCTGTGCTCCCCTTAAACTCACTGAGATCTCTGAACAGTTAATTATACATTTTTTTAAAAATGAATTAAAAGTGTGTTGGGGTATTAATTAATCTGAAGGTCTGGAAAATCTGCTTGTCTGGCATCACCAAAGTCCGAAGGGTGCCAGATTAGCAGAGTTTCCCTTTGCTTTGATTGAACTGATACTGCCGATGCTTAGAAGGAGAGTCTTACATACATAAGAGGGGGCTGGACAGGGTGGACGCTGAACAGGTATTTCCCTCCATGAGGGCATCTGGAATGAATGAGCCAAGTTTCAGAATCAGAGATTATCTACGTAAATTGGAAAGATGTTGTCAAGCTGGAAAGGGTGCAGAGGAGATATATGAGGATGTGGCCAGGACTTGAGGACCTAAGCTATTGGGAGTGATTGTGCAGGCTAAGACTCTATTCCTTGGAGTGCATGAGGATGAGGTGTGGAAAATCATGAGAGGGATGGATCGGGTAGACACACAATCTCTTGGCCAGAGTAGGGGAATCGAGAACCAGAGGGTGTAGGTTTACGGTGAAGGGAAAAGACTTAATAGAAACATGAGGGTTAACTTTTTCACACAAGGGGTGGTTGGTGTATGGAATGAGCTGCCAGAGGAGATAGTTGAGGCAGGTACTATTGTAACGTTTAAGAAACATTTGGACAGGTACATGGATAGAACAGGTTTAACGGGATATGGGCTAAAGGCAGGCAGGTGGGACAGGTATAGATGGGACATGTGTGGGCAAGTTGGCTGAAGGGTCAGTTTCTGGTGTGGGCAAGTTGGCTGAAGGGTCAGTTTCCACGCTGTATGACTCCATGACTACAACTGCAAATGTTCAAACTTCCTAATGGACTTTGAACTTTAAAGGTTGGCTATCCCAGTAGCTGATGGGATAACAGAGGGAAGAGCTTTGATTTCCAGCCACAGGAAGCTGAGGATTGCTTCTGCCAGCTGTCTCAGTCTTGCAGTCCAGCATTTGGAGTGGAGTTGAGGAGTTTGCTTCCTTTTCCTGCCCTGGACAATGTGTTGGGTTGTTCATGAGTAAAATGAAACCCGACTCTGTAAACCAGTTGGGAGCGGGTGGCTCACATGTCATTTTAGGGATCTTGGAATTTGAATTAAGGGATGAATTTGCATTCACATCCTTCTGTATGTTGGGAATCTGCTGTTTCTGCTGCTTCTTCTTGCACGGATACTCATCACCTTCTATCAGAACACCATTTTCTTTCATTGGGAGTGGGTGCTTTAACAAGAACGTACAAATGTTGGGATAACTTTTGATCTTAGCTGTGGTACCAAATGTTAACCTGACCTGCTTTTCACTCCCAACAGGCACATAGTAGTGTGTGGGCACATCACACTAGAAAGTGTGTCCAACTTTCTGAAGGACTTCTTGCACAAAGACAGAGATGATGTGAATGTAGAAATTGTCTTTCTACACAAGTAAGTAACGACTCTGAATCTACATCTGAATAGCAACGTCCACGGAAAACTGGAATTCGCCCTGAAACAGACCCATTGTTAATACTGATTCTGAGATGGAATGATGTTTGTTTATCAATGGTTTAAAGGAATATGGGGACAAGGCAGATAGATGGATTCATGAGCCATGACCTTGGTGAATGGTGGAGCAAACTTGAGGGCTGAATGTACTCCGCTTCTTCTGACTAAGATGTTCCATGATTATTCCTAGTCCAGGAGATATACTTCAAAAATCTTTGTAAGTATGAATCTGTGTAATTGGAGACAGGAGAGAAGGTATCCTGAATGCAAGAGCAGTATGCAACAGGGACCCGAGCTCGATAGTGTTGTCTGTGTGGGGTTCGCACGTTCCCCCTGTGACCACGGGGGTTTCCTTCAGGTGCTCCGATTTTCTTCCACGTCCCAAAGATGTGCGGGTTTGTTGGTTAATTGGCCCTCTGTAAATTGTCCCCAGTGTGTAGGGAGTGGATGCTAAAATGGGTTCAATCCCAACCTCTGGTGTTGTCTGTGTGGAGTTTGCATGAACTCGCTGTGACGTGGTGTGCTTTTTCCAAGTGTTCCATTTACTTCCACCCGTGGGTTGTAAGGTTACTTGGCCACTGTAAGTTGCCTCTAGTGTGCAGTAAGATGTCGAGTCTGGGGGGGAGTTGATGAGAATTTAAAGAGAGGTCAAAGGGATTAGCATGGGATGGGTGTAAATAGGTGGATGATGTTTGTCATGGGCTTGGTGGGCCAAATGTCCTGCTCCATGCTATTTGACTCTATTACATTGACTCTTGAATAAAACATATTTTGAATCAAATTTAATTTATTTTAAAGATGAAGCTGCATAGTTGAGTTCCAGGCCAATGAGTTGCATTATTGATAGCAGCGATGATTTGATTTATTGCCTGCGGTTGCAGTCTTCTGCTTTCTGGATTTACACATTTGGCAGGAGAGCCAAGCATCTTGCTCGCTCTGTAGCTGCAACATCTGGAACTGCTGACTTTTCTCAAAGTGTGGATGTTCTTTGGGTGGTTCTCCAGGCTCCTTGGTAGTCAGAGTTCCACAGTGGCTAGAACTGAACTCGGAAAAACTCGGGAAGTTTCCACTTCCGCCCACCTAACTCCAGTCCTAACTCCTGTTGATTGGGAAGGACCACAGTCTTGAGTCAATGCTTGGGCCTCAAACCAACAGAAGCTGCAAAGAGGACAAGCCAGCCCAATGTGAGCCTGGGAGGAGGAATGTGTCTGTGACAGGGTGGGGATTGGATAGGATTGTGTTTCACCTGAAATGGATGTAACATAAGAAAATAGGAACGATAATCTTTGTCCTTCCAGCTTACCATTCAACATGATCAAAGTTTTTTTTTAATTTTTTAAATTATTTTTATTAGAAGTACGGTAAATTACAGTAATACACAACACATATATCTTAATACATTTTTTGTACCGCTTCATTTTTTTGAGCTTTAAGAAAAAGATAGAAGTAAGGAAAGTAAAGAAAGTGCGCAAGAGTCGTGAAGTGCAAGAGAGTGTTGGGAAAAGAAAGCCCCTTAGAAAAGAAGTTAGAGAAGGAAGTAAAGTATGAAAGTAGACCCTAGAAAAGAAAGAAAAAGAAAGTAGGAACAATCGCTCTATTATGACATTATACTCTGCAGAGAGGGGACTACCAACCAAGTCTGTTTTTGTTGTTTTACCTCCCATTACCAGGTCCTGATACCATTTATTTATTTATTTATTTTTTAAATTACTATTGCACCTCATGCTTGTAATAGGTCCAGAAACGTAGACCACGTTGATCAAACGTAGAACATGATCAACATTGACCAATCCAAAGCATCATCTTCATAAGTTAATAAGTGATAGGAGCAGAATTAGGCCATTCAGCCCATCAACCCCACCATTCGATCATGGCTGATCTATCTCTCCCTCTCAACCCCATTCTCCTGCCTTCTCCCCATAACCCCAGACACCCGTTCTAATCAAGAATCTATCTATTTCTGCCTTAAAGATATCCATTGACTTGGCCTCCACAGCCTTCTGTGGCAATGAATTCCACAGATTTTAGATACATAGATACATAGAAAATAGGTGCAGGAGTAGGCCATTCGGCCCTTCGAGCCTGCACCGCCATTCAATATGATCATGGCTGATCATCCAACTCAGTATCCCGTACCTGCCTTCTCTCCATACCCCCTGATCCCCTTAGCCACAAGGGCCACATCTAACTCCCTCTTAAATATAGCCAATGAACTGGCCTCAACTACCCTCTGTGGCAGAGAGTTCCAGAGATTCACCACTCTCTGTGTGAAAAAGTTTGTCCTCATCTCGGTCTTAAAGGATTTCCCCCTTATCCTTAAGCTGTGACCCCTTGTCCTGGACTTCCCCAACATCGGGAACAATCTTCCTGCATCTAGCCTGTCCAACCCCATAAGAATTTTGTACGTTTCTATAAGATCCCCTCTCAATCTCCTAAATTCTAGCGAGTATAAGCCGAGTCTATCCAGTCTTTCTTCATATGAAAGTCCTGACATCCCAGGAATCAGTCTGGTGAACCTTCTCTGCACTCCCTCTATGGCTATAATGTCCTTCCTCAGATTATCCACCCTCTGACTAAAGAAATTCCTCCTCATCTCCTTCCTAAAGGAATGTCCTATAATTCTGAGGCTGTGACCTCTGGTCCTAGATTCTCCCACTAGGGGAAACATCCTCTCCACATTCACTCTATCCTCCAGCCTCTTCTATGCGGTTCTCCATGATACTCAGATCCTCCTCTATTAATTCCTCCAATAACATCCATCACAATCCCATGAGGTATACAATTCCAGACATCCATTACCCTCTGTGAGCAAATGTCCCGACACACCTCAGTTTGAAACGACTGCCCTCTACCAATCCCACCACCCCTCAACTCATGCAACCATGCTGCTTCAAGTTGACATTCTCCCACTTCTCAACATCTACTCTCCCCGCCACCTAAGAATCTTTATGTTTTCAATAAGATCACCTCTTCTTCTCCTAATATCCAAAGAATTTAAATCTCATTTCAAAGCATATAGATCCAACACAAAGGCTCTCTATTCCCAAACATTTGTATTGACGAGTTTGGTTTGTGATCCCATACGATGCCCGGGATCGCCCTGGCCATGGAGCACGCAGTTTAGATTAGTTTATTGTCATGTGTTTCGTGGTACAGTGAAAAGCTTTGTTATTGTGTGCCCTCCAGTCAGTGGAAAGTCTATACATGATTACAATGAAGCCGTCCACAGTGTCTGGGTAAATGGTAAAAGGAATAACGTTTAGTGCAAGATAAAGTCTAGTAATGTCCGATTAAAGATAGTCTAAGGGTCTTCAATGAATAGATAGTAGCTCAGAACTGCCACCTGTTGGCAGGATGGTTCAGTTGCCTGATAACAGCTGGGAAGAAACAGTTAGGAAGTAACTCCTAACATGGAGCAAGTAGAACCACTCCTGACAGACGAGTAAGTGGAACAGTATTACAAGGAATAGATCCAGTGTTTTAAGTTTCTCACTGGAAGCTTCTTATGAACCCTGAAATTGTATAAAGTCTGGCACAGCATATGCCCTTTTCCCTTGAGGCTCACGAAGGGAATAACTTTTATTTTATATTTTTAGAAAGGTCTCAGTACATTGATCGAGCCTTTCAGAACCTGACCCAGGATCTATAGCTGAATTCCACTATTGCTGAAAAACAATTGTCGATCTCTGCAGCTTGCCATGGAACCACTGGATGGTGCTGTCTTGGTTAGATTCCAAACGGCAATGTGTTTTGAGATTACAATGTCTGAAACCCAGCTTTTGCTCTAAATCCTCCCCATGCAGTGTTACCCTTTCTCTCCTAGCATCCCCCGTTGAAAGGGTGATGTACTCGCTAGAATTTAGGAGATTGAGAGGGGATCTTATAGAAACGTACAAAATTCTTATGGGGTTGGACAGGCTAGATGCAGGAAGATTGTTCCCGATGTTGGGGAAGTCCAGGACAAGGGGTCACAGCTTAAGGATAAGGGGGAAATCCTTTAAGACCGAGATGAGGAAACACTTTTTCACACAGAGAGTGGTGAATCTCTGGAACTCTCTGCCACAGAGGGTAGTTGAGGCCAGTTCATTGGCTATATTTAAGAGGGAGTTAGATGTGGCCCTTGTGGCTAAAGGGATCAGGGGGTATGGAGAGAAGGCAGGTACGGGATACTGAGTTGGATGATCAGCCATGATCATATTGAATGGCGGTGCAGGCTCGAAGGGCCAAATGGCCTACTCCTGCACCTATTTTCTATGTATCTATGTACCTGCCTCACGGAGCCAGGACAGTCCAGATTACCCCGGCGGTCACTCCCCTCTGCATGGTGACGGACAGCCTAACCCCAAGGTCCAAGTGTGGCTTTGGCCATGGAAATCTTTGTCACATATCTGAATGGCATCTCCCTCACTGCTCCTCATTGTTAGAATGTCTCCCTAATTTCTGAATGTGGAACATGGAACATGAAACATAGAGGAGTACAGTACAGGAACGGGACCTTTGGCACAATAATTGTGTGGAACATGATGCCAAGTTAAACTCACCTCACCTATCTGTCTGATTCATATCCCTTTTGTCCCTGCACTTCTGTGAGACAATCTAAAAGAATGTGTGAGTTCTGGTCTTGGGAAGTGAGAATTCTCATGAACTCTCCATGGAGCTGAGGTGCTATGAACTGGGCATTGTGATTGGTTAGGTAGACAAAAGTGCTGGAGAAACTCAGCGGGTGCGGCAGCATCTATGGAGCGAAGGAAATAGGCAACGTTTCGGGCCGAAACCCTTCCTCAGACTGAAGTAGGATGGGGGGGGGGGGGTGGGAAGAAGAAAGGAAGAGGAGGAGCCAGAGGGCTGAGGAGAGTTGAGAAGGGGAGGAGACAATAAGGGCTACCGGAAATTGGAGACATCAATGTTCATGCCGCTGGGGTATAAACTGTCCAAGCGGAATATGAGGTGCTGCGCCTCCAATTTCCGGTGGTGCTCACTTTGGCCATGGAGGAGGCCCAGGACAGGAAGGTCGGATTCGGAATGGGAGGGGGAGTTGAAGTGCTGAGCCACCGGGAGATCAGGTAGGTTGTTGCAGACCGAGCAGAGGTGTTCGGCGAAACGATCGCCAAGCCTAAGCTTGGTCTCACCGATGTAGATCTACCCTTATTGTCTCTTCCCCTTCTCAGCTCTCCCTCAGCCCTCTGGCTCCTCCTCTTCCTTTCTCCTTCCCACCCACCCCACCCTACATCAGCCTGAAGAAGGGTTTCGGCCCGAAACGTCGCCTAATTCCTTCGCTCCATAGATGCTGCTGCACCCGCTGAGTTTCTCCAGCACTTTTGTCTACCTTCGATTTTCCAGCATCTGCAGTTCCTTCTTAAACAGGTCCCAGGATCACAGCTGGACTGCTTCAATCAGGAATCTGGCCCTGGTTATTTCCAGTCATGCTTGCCCCATCAAATGTTTGGGTATCCTTCCTGTTGGGGAAGCAGCTCGTACTCCATTTAGGAAACTATGAAACTGGCTCTGATCAGCAACTTTTGAGACATAATCAAGGCTTGAAATTTTCTTTTATTCCCTGATAATAACTTGGAAATAAAAACTTTCCTCAAGACTTATCGAACATTCTTCCATACTTTGACGGATAGAGATCTGAATCCCCAAGTTATACCGAAATTTCCTTACGACAAAGTCATTTGGTCCATCCAGCCTCTGAGCTGATCCCACTGTCAACTGAATTTCCCAGTAACCTATTCTCCCCACATTCCCACCAACTCCCCGCATCTACATATTAGGGCATCCAATTGACCTCCCAACCCACACGACTTTGGGAAGCAGAGGGAATGGAGCACCCAGAGAACCCACATGGTCATAGTGGAGTAAGTGGAGTCTGGACACTTTTATGGCATCATTCTCAGGTCACTGGAGCTGAGGAACAGCACCTTGTAATATCAACTATCCACTCCACTCTAAGGAAGTTTTTTTTATTAACACAGATAACCTGCATTGACTACAGACCAATCCCAACACAGAACATCAACTATTAATATCCTCCAGAGGCGCTGCCCTGACCCGCTGAGTTGCTCCAACATTTTGCGTTCTATGCAAAGAAACAGCCCCATTGGCCCATCACGTGCATGCTAACCCATCTACATTACTCCTCGTTGAATCACATTCTATGTTCAACATATTCCTATCAACTCCCCCCAGATTTGACCGCAAACCCGCAAACCCGGGGCAATTCACAGCGGCCAACCAACCAACCAACCTGCACATCTTTGGGATGTGGGCAGCAAGCGGAACTCCCGAAGGAAACAGGGCCGCATGGTGGCACAGCGGTAGAGGTGATGCCTTACAGCGCCAGAGACCCAGGTCCGATCCTGACTATGGGTGCTGTCTATATGGAGTTTGTACTTTCTCCCTGTGACCCCGTGGGTTTTCTTTGGGTGCTCTGGTTTCCTCCCACACTTGTCTCTAGTGTGTAGGATAGTGCTAGTCTATGGGGGGGGGGGGGGGGGGATCACTGGTCAGCGTGTACTCGGTCGGCTGAAGAGCCTGTTTGCTTGCTTTATCTCTAAAGAAACCTGTGTGTTCACAGGGAAAACATGCAAACTCCACACAGACATCATGGGGGTCCGGATCAAACCTCTGCCCATGGAGCAGCGTGGCAGAAGCTCCATCGGGCTGCAGTTGTAGGTGCACCTTGCCTTGGGACCAAACAGTGCTCCAAGGGCCGTGGACATCTGCCTTCTCTCAAACGCTGATGTGATCCCATGGTGTATTTCTGCTCAAATATGCCTTCCAGCAACTTTTCAAAGTGTTGCTTTGCTCTTGCTCCGAGACTTGCATTATTATAGAACCTTAATGCAGTGAAACATCCCAAAGTGTTTCCAGACAGAAACTTGACACTTGGCCAGATGATGAGATATTAGAGAAAAACAAACAAAGGCTTGGTCAAAGCGGTGACTTTAAGAGACATTGTTTGTGGATACGGTTTTTTTCACTCTTTGCGTTTGTGCTTAACTGGCTAAAGATCAGGTGCGTGACCTCGTGTCACAGCGCCCCATGTGTACCAATATAAATCAAAAGTCATTTAGTGCTAAGCCAATATCATTGTAATCTTCTTGTCTGAAATCTTGCATTGTGTTTGAAATTACTAAATGTCTCATATTCTTTTTTTTTTTTAATCTCTCTCCAGCATTTCCCCTAACCTTGAGCTCGAAGCTCTTTTTAAAAGACATTTCACTCAGGTGGAATTTTTCCAAGGATCTGTCCTAAATCCTCATGATCTCGCCAGAGTCAAGGTAATGACTGTATCCTTTTTCTGACTCTGTGCTCTGATGTGTTTTGTCTTCCAGCCAGGATAGCAAGTTTGAATAAACTCAGACAAGTCTCCCTTGGTTGCTGATTTATCAGTTGCTGTGGGTGGAAGTGGTCTGGTTTCTCCTTGGTTTGTTTGGAAAGCTGCATCTCATTTACTGCAAGGAAAGCAGACAAGGTGTGGTGAAATGTTATCCAGGATCAATTACTCAGTGATCGAGTCATAGAGTCATACAGCGTGGAAACAGGGCCTTTAGCCCAACATGCCCCATCTACACTAGTCCCACCTGCCTGCATTTGGCCCATATCCATCTAAACCTGTCCTATCCATGTACCTGTCTAAATGTTTCTTAAATATTGCGATAGTCCCTGCTTCAACTACCTCCTCCGGCAGCTCGTTCCATGCACCCACCACCCTTTGCGTGAAAAAGTTACCCCTCAGGTTCCTATTAAATCTTTTCCCCTCACCTTGAACCTATGTCCTCTGGTTCTCGATTCTCCTATTCTGTGCAAGAGACTCTGTGTGTTTACTCAAACTATTCCTCTCATGATGTCAAGATAGCACGTGTTGGATACCTTAAGGGGAAAGTCTTGAGGCTCTCCACTGAATACTTCGTAACTAATATGGGTCGGTGAGAAATTTAAGTTAGTTTGGCTCCAGGACTACTGGATCATCATGTCAAGCTACTACCTGAGGAAAGTGGCTTCCCATTCAGCAGAGCTACCTAGAGGTGTCACACCGAGATGTGCGGAGGCCATAATAATGGCCTGATTATTGGACTGGACTACTGCTCTATGAGGGGCGGCAGGGTGGAGCAGCGGTAGAGTTACTGCCTTACAGCACCAGAGACCCGGGTTCGAACCTGTCTCCGGTTGCTGTCTGTATGGAGTTTGTACGTTCTCCCAGTGACCTGCGTGGCATTTCTCCAGGATCTCCGGTTTCCTCCCACACTCCACAGACGTGCTGGTTTGTAGGTTTATTGGCTTTGGTAAAATTGTAAATTGTCCCTAGTGTGTGTAGGATAGTGTTAGAGTGCGGGGATCACTGGTCGGCACGCTCTTAGTGGGTTGAAGGGCCTGTTTCGGTACTGTATTTCCAACATAAACTAAACTAAACTAAATCTCTGTCTGTGAGAATACTTTCTCTCCTACTGGAAGGAGAAATAGAGAGGAATGTGAAGATTGGAAGATTAAAATAGATAGATACAGTAAGATAAAATAATGTTTTTAATCTCTCACAACTATTTGCTGCTCATATGACTGGGTCAGGACAGGACAATATTGATTCCAGCCATGGCAAGAATATCAAACTTGTCCTTGCAATTTTACACACCAGCCCCAAACCTGCCCCGGCTTTCCCTACAGCGTCTGAGAATTGAAGCTCATTGTTTTCACGAGGCAGACGGGAACCGGCGATTGTAGCAGTTTGCAGCTTGCATTGTGTCCCTACCTCACTCAGTTGCTTAGACACGAGTCACAACGCAAAGTTGTAAAAGTCCGTGGAAAAACTCTGACCAAATGCCAACAAAAATATTGTTGCTCTAGGCTTTTGCTGCAGTGGAACTATATACTGTTAAAGTACTTGTGTCCTGCAATCTTCCCACACCTCGTCCCCATTATGTGGCCCATACCTATCGTCTTGTTATATCTCACAAACCTACCATCTAATTGTGTATAACTTTGGATCAGTGTAACGGCTACATTCAGATCCTGACCACCATTCCAGGAGCCACCCCAATTGGCCGGCAATGCAGTGCACTAACATGCAGTTGACCAACCTATACAGTTATTTGTTGATCAGTTTAGAGTAAAGGGCCTGTCCCACTGTACGAGGTAATTCAAGAGTTCTCCCGATTTTTCCCCTGATTCGAGTTCGGAGAATGTCCGTAGCGGGTCCGTGGGAGTTCGTGGATGTCTCGTAGCGGCTCGTACGAGTAAAAAGTAACAATTTTTTTCATCACGAGTTTTTTTAAACTCGGGGACATTTTTCACAGTGTTGAAAAAAGTCACGAGTTTACCGGATTTCTCGAGTACCTGCCGTTACTCGTACGAGCCGCTACGATACATCCACAAACTCCTATGGACCCGCTACGGACATTCTCCAAGTTCGAATCAGGGGAAAACTCGGGAGAACTCTTGAATTACCTCGTACAGTGGGACAGGCCCTTTAGCATGTACAAATGAAGGAAGTTAATGACTCCAGTCATTACAAAGATATGAAGGTGGCAGATGAATAATAGATTTCAAGAAAGCTATGATCCCTTCGAATAATGCCTCCAACACGAGATGTCCAGATTCCCAGGGTGGTGGGTGTATGGAATGAGCTGCCAGTGGAGGTAGTTAAGGCAGGTACTATTGCAACGGTTAAAGACAGGTACTTGGATAGGACAGGTTTAGATGTATATGGGCCAAACTCAAGCAGGTGGGACTCATGTAGATGGGACATGTTGGCCAGTGTGGACAAGTTGGGCAAAGAGCCCTGTTTCCACTCTATAAGACTATGACTTCTTAAAGAACACCATTGCCTTTTTACTGTATGTATCCAATGTCTATTAGTACCTTTCCATGTCTCACATCTGTTGTCTCGACATGTTTCCCTGCCAATTGCTTTGTTGTGTGCCTCACATCTGTTGTCCTGTTACATGCCCCATGCTGTTGTCATGTTGCATCCCACATGCCTGTAGTGACCTATGCCCGTTGTTTCATTAAGTGCCCTGGGACCATCATCCCATTATGTGGCCCAAGCCTAATTCCTTGTTACCTTCTTTTTAATTTCATCTCATCGTGTATACTGTGTCTATTATCTCATCACCTACCCATCCCACACCTATTCCCTTGTGTCAAACCTATCGTCTCTTTACCAGTTGCGAGTCTATTGTTTCGCAGTTGATTTGGATTCGGCAAAATCACAATATTCTCTCCAGATATGAGTGGAATCTGGAGGAGGTCAGATACTTGTTCCAGTGAACATTTTCATTTACCAGGGTAATTCTATTTGGCATTTTCCTTTATTCTGCCTTCTGATCAAAACTTGATGTGGTGACTGTGATTCTGTGTCGAACTTGGATTATTGTTCAACTTTGAGGTTTAAACACAGTTCAGCTGAATCCGATGCAAGACAGTTTACAGTAGGGGGCTTGTGTGTTGCAATGATCCATGACTTTCATGGGCTTTTCATGTCTTTCCATGTCTCAGATAGAGTCATCAGACGCTTGTTAATTCTGGCGAACAAGTACTGCCCTGACCCCGACGCTGAAGATGCCTCAAACATCATGAGGTAAGAATGAAGGATGGAACATTACTGCCAAGAGAGTGCTGATGGGCCAAATGGATGAGGTCCCAGAATGTGTCCAGGCTGGGCTGAGCAAATTGGCTCAGTGTGTGCAAAAGCAAAAGACTGCAGATGTCGGAAACCCGAAGTAAAATAGAGAATGCTAGCACACTCAGCAACTCAGTTTTAGAGCCGCTGCCTCACAGCACCAGAGATCCGGGTTCGATCCTGACCTCGGCTGCTGTCTGTGTGGAGTTTGCATATTCTCATCGTGACTGCATGGGGTTCTTCCGGGCCACTCCAGTTTCTTCCCACGTCTCAAAGATGTGCGGGTCAGCAGGTTAAATGGACAGTGTAAATGTGTGCTGATGACTGGTAGAGTCAATAGACAATAGGTGCAGGAGTAGGCCATTCGGTCCTTCGAGCCAGCACCGCATTCAATGTGATCATAGCTGATCATCCACAATCAGTACCCCGTTCCTGCCTTCTCCCCATATCCCCTGACTCCGCTATCTTTAAGAGCCCATCTAACTCTCTCTTGAAAATATCCAGAGAACCGGCCTCCACCGCCCCTCTGAGGCGGAGAATTCCACAGACTCACAACTCTCTGTGTGAAAAAGTGTTTCCTCATTCTCCGTTCTAAATGCCTTACCCCTTATTCTTAAACTGTGGCCCCTGGTTCTGGACTCCCCCAACATCGGAACCATGTCTCCTGCCTCTAACGTGTCCAAACCTTAATAATCTATATGTTGCAATAAGATATCCTCTCATCCTTCTAAATTCCAGTGTATACCAAGCCCAGCCACTCTATTCTCTCAGCATATG